>OU862907.1:55677126-56277126 GCA_917880885.1 Limnephilus marmoratus | reverse complement strand
ACCCCATATCTATTTACCCCAGTGAGGAACCCAAGAAACCCCAGAGAAGTGGCATATAACATTGCACACATATCAACACGCAACACGGTTGAGAGATGTTTTGGTGTATGGAAGCAGAGATTCCGTTGCCTGCTGCGGGGTATGTCGGGATCTCTCGAAACCATCAAGACAACCATCGTAGCCCTTGCTGTTCTCCATTGTCTTGCCATCGATATGAATGATCCTCAGTTAGGTAAGGAAAAAATTCAAAATAAAAGATGTATCTGTTAAAATGAAACATTATAATACGTTAGTTTAGATATTCCTTACATTAGAAGTTTGTGTGTACTAATGCTATGATTTGTAATTTGAAATAGATGATGATGAAGAACGTGATGAGGGTCCAGGAGCGGGAGCTGAAGCAGATGGTGATGTCATGGAAGTAGCCCCAAACATTAATCGTATTGGAAATGTCTCTAGACAGGTGTTCATTGATCAAAATTTTTAAATTATTTGTGTATGTACTTACTCGATATTATGGTATCTGTATAATTATACAAATACCATAATATCGAGTACATACACAAAGTAATTTTAAAAATTTGATCAATGAAAACACACTTTACGCATTGAAAGAGTCCATAAGAAATTTTTAAGGTTTTTATTCTCGCGGCTCCATGGACGTTACCCATCGATTTATATATTAGGCATGACCAAATACCACTCCCTAGAGACACGTAGAGGTATTGCTTTGCTTAAATATTTTTTTCAACTAATAAACGGTCACTTATCTAATGAGATACTGGCCCAATTAAATTTTTTTGCACCAGAGTCTCACTCTCGAGGACGTCATCACAACGTCCTATATAGTAGAGCAAGCCGCACTAATTTACTTATGAACTCACCTGTAGGGAGAGCTAGTAGCTACTGGATAAAAAAATAGATTTATTTTTTATGTCCTATAGCGCATTTGTAAGATTTTTGGCATTGCATATATACTGCATAAATGGTACAATTATAACGTCTTAGGCTATATTGCCTGTAATTGTTATAAATAAATGTACAAATTATATATAAATAAATAAATATTATACTAAAAAATGTACATAACTTAATATAATGTACCTGCTGTATCTGCCACCTGCAACACAAATTCATACTGCAAAATAACGAATAAGAAGACAATCAATATTGTTTATTTATTTTTATTTTAGGGAAATAAGTTTACATGGTAGTAATTTATAATCATGTGTAATTCACCTTACTGAGATACATAGATTTCCTCATTATGTATTCATAACTAACATGTATATAATATATTTGTATAATTATTAATACATGTATATACATTTTATGCAGTTTGGTACACATTTAATATATTTTTTACATTACAATCAACATCAGAGAAAATGTTATTATATTATGTTGAACACAGTCTCATAATGCGAGCATTTAGATTTGAATTTGTTGTACGGTATTTTTATTTAAAGATTACACGAATGTGTGTGCTGCTTAAATACCTTCCAATCAATTCTGTTTAATAATTCAAGACGGTCAGTAATGCTGTTTACGATTTATATAGCAACGTCGTATCTGAAAATTGCCTACATCGAGCCCGGACGCCCGAGGAAGACATGGCACGATCAAGTGAATCAGATACTTTAGTCGGGCCATGTCAAAAGTTAGAATAATAGAAGAGAATGTATGAGACGATGTATGAATGTGAGTGAGGCAAAGAGTGTGTGCCAAGACCGAGTTGTTTGGCGGTCCGTCCTCTATGCCTACCCCTGCGGAGAAACGGCGTGATGGTTAGTTAGTTTTAAGAAGAGAAAGTTTTTGAAGACTCTGGGGAAAAGATGAGCGTCGGGTTATCGGAGGGGGGCGGAAGGACGCCGAGACCAAGCGGCTATTCCTCAGGCCTACGCATGTCATTGGGGGAGGTGCATCTCCATCAACCTATTTTTAGTTTCAGACTCCACTTCCTGTAGCCGAATAATTGAGCTGGATTGTTCTTCCATTAGCCTCATCATCTTTGCCATTTTTTTTTGGTGCTCCAACTGCATTATTCTTTTTGTTTCCTCAAAAAGGTCTGCTTCCATTCGTTCAGAAGCATCTTTCTGAAAATCAAAACATCAAATTACAAAGCTTTCATAACTGGTTTAACATAATTATTCTATGTCCCACTTTCTATTATAATTTTTTGCAATTGTCAGGATGTTTATGTAATTAATCCATATGTGTACCCTACTCACAAAACAACTATATTTCATTTTAATCACCATGAAACAGGCAGCCGCCTAGTATTTTAATCTATTCTCTGCAAATCAAATTATCATCATGCATTTTATACATAAATAAAAATAAAATGTACATACATAAATGAGTTATTGTTTTTCTTAGTAAACTTGCAGTTTACGACAACAAAGTCTGTTGTGCAAATAAAAATGTAGTGTGAAGAAATACCTACTTTAGTGCGTGGTTGTCTCCGAGTTGGAAGTGGAGGGCGAGTGGGAGTGTGCAGCGGGACACGGTGGCTGGCGGTGGCTGGTGGCGGAGGTGGTGGTGGTGGTGGTGATGGTGGTGGTGGTGGTGATGGTGGTGGTGGTGGCGGTGATGGCGGTGATACATCGGCTTCACTGGAAAAATTAAAAGTACACCCTTACATATATTATTTGTATCAACATTGAATTCCTAGGAAAATAACAACACTATTTGAGCTTATTTTAAGGGAGAGTAAAGCAAACGTACCTCAGTCTGAACTTCGTCTTCTTCTTAAAGTCTCTCTCCGAAGCATTGGTAGTAAAACTTTTACTGCACGACGGTGTGTTCTGTTGATATAAACAAAAGATTATGTCTAACTGAAAGGGACGGTGTGTTCTGTTGATATAAACAAAAGATTATGTCTAACTGAAAGGGACGGTGTGTTCTGTTGATATAAACAAAAGATTATATCTAACTAAAAGGGACGGTGTGTTCTGTTGATATAAACAAAAGATTATGCCTAACTGAAAGGTTACTGCTTTAAATATTGCACTCAAAACAATAATCATTTAAGTAGGTTTAGGAATAGTACCTCAAAAGACAACGTCCTCTTGGGAGCAGAGTGTGGCAGCGTCGGGTGTATTTGTGTAGGATTCATCTGAAATAATAAAACACCATTACCAATATAACTCACACACTTAAAGCAAGCTTTTATTCTTACTTTACCCAAGTTAGATAGAACCATCAATATTTTAATAATATTACTTTAAACTTATCTTTTGAAAAAATGCTAATGCAAAAAAAATATATTTACCTTTGCTTTAAAAGTTGCATCGCTATCATCGAGGTTTTCGTCAACAACAAATTCGTTGGGCAACATATCAATAAACGAATACGTCTCCTGCGAAGGACTTGGTGGTTTGGGCCCTCCACCTGTTGCCGACAGTTCCCTCCTGTATCGGCTCAAATTGGCCTTACAAGCCAATTTCAACATCTTCCACTGTCCTTGCAACTGTCCAAGATCCCTTTGGATCTCATTTAGGGTATTAAATCTGAAAAATAGTGAGCTATTAATTATATGGTATGCATACCTATACCTCATACGGATGCATACAGATAGATAAAGTTACGAAACGATAAACTTGTTTAATCTGCAGTAAAGTAAACAATGCATATAAACTCAAAATGGCGTCCGGTTCTCTTTTGAGGTATACTTACTTCACTGAAACGAGCTTCCAAGCATCCCTCTTGGCAACCAGACTGTTGGTATCGGAGTTTTTATTTTCAATACTTCTGACGTGTTCCGCCACACAGTCCTTCAATAAGGCCTTCAAGGAAAACAATCATTAGGTATACACTAATTTCAAACAAGTAAACAATACATTACAGCCAAGATAAAAAGTAAAAAACCTTTTCAACGTCACCCCAATTCTTGTTACGCCTCCGCCTATTCCTTTCCACGTCCGAATTATTGTTTATGTTGTTCATTATCAGTTATTATTGTATTTAACAGTAAACAAACACAGATGAATCTCTCTGGAGCTCCTCGAATAATTAATAATATGTTGACACCGGTTGACACTGTTGACAGACTGATGTTGACGTATGAATAAACGTGAAGTTGGCAACACGCCGCGAAATGCTAAATTGGTCGCGTTTTTGAGCTTTGGAGCTGTGTTGCTACCGTAAAAAAATCATAACAGCTGTCGAGAAACATTATGATGATGAGTAAACAATTTTTCCCTGAGCAGTGTAAGCTTACTCCACTGTGTAACTACAGAGCCGCTACAGAGCCGTGGTACGGTTTTATGATGAGTAAGGCTGTAAATATTTAAGATTGTTGGGTTTAAATAAAGGTTGTTAAAATATTTCATAATTTTAATGCATCTAAAGATATTGTGTTATATTAATAAGCAAAAGAATTGATTTAAGGAATACATATGTTTTATTGAGAGAAAAAGATATCATTTTTTAAACTTTCCAATGAAAAGTAGCATGAACAGTAAATTATTGAAAAACGGGTAGTCGAAAACCCCGGTGCATGAGACCGGGGTCACCAACGATATAAGTCAAATTCACGTCACCAATGGCGGGTTTAATATCTTGGTATTCAAATAGATGATCTTCTTAAATGGAACGTACATGTTTCAAACCTAACGACAAAACTGAGGAAATTCGTCTATTTCTTTAAAAATGTTAGAGATATATTAAATAGAAAACAACTGAAACAAGTTTACTGTGCTCTTATACAATCATCACTTGAATATGGTATTATTAGCTGGGGAAGTGCCACAAATACCTGCCTTGAGCCTTTAGTAAAGATTCAAAAACTAATTTTGAAGGTTATTCTTAAAGTACCGTTGAGAACGAGCACTGATTTTATTTTATTTATTAATTTTCAACGCCCTGATGGGCTTTTACATGACAAGATTATAATACAGAGACAGTTTTTTTGAATAAAAAAGATAAACTATAAAAATATAACTAGTAGGTAAACATCATACAGATAAATTTAGGAATGATAGTGCATTACAATAAAAGAGAAAGTTTCTAAATTGTAAATGACATAGAAATAAACTAGTAGGTATGTTAGCAATTACAAAATTTACAGGTGACTGATTAAATTTCATGAATAATACATGACAAAATGCAAGATACATAAAAAGAAAACGTAAACAAGTTTTTTCATTGTAGATTAATATAGAAATACACAAATATATGCAATAGACCCTAGGTGATGCTCCTTAGATATCAAAATATTCTACATAAAAAATATTGTTCAGATATTTCTTGAATAACGGTAAACTTATATTAAATACATCGATATTTGAGGTGTATTTGTTCCCTAGTGTGTGAAGTCGAGAAATTGATGCATGTGTGTGATAGTTGGTTAGAGAATTATTGTTGCAGAATAATATATTTTGCCTTGTCGCTCGGGTTGGTACCTTAAAGTCAATGAGATGCAGGAGTTCACAACAGTTTAATTCGGAGTGAATAATTTTAAACAAAAAAGTTAGGTCAATTATTTTTCTTCTGTTTTCTAGGGAATGCAATTTAAGTGTATTTAGTAAGAATGTATAGTTAATGTGTTGAATAGGTATATGTAACTTGAAGTTAATAAATCGTAAAAATTTGTGCTGCACTCGTTCAATATTTTTTATATGAATTTGATAATATGGGGACCAAACGATGGAATTGTATTCCAGCAAGCTGCGTACTAGTGACAAATATACAATTTTAATAGCTTCTAGTGAATCAAAGTCTTTGATGGTTCTGATTATAAATCCTAGTGTCTTCATGCCTTTGTTGGTTATTTCTTGTATGTGGTTTATAAAATTTAATTGGATGTCAAATATAACTCCAAGATCCCTGATTTCTTTGACTTTTTCTAAGATTTTGTTATTTATTGTGTATTTAAAAGATAACGGGGTCTTTGTTCTACAAAATGTTAGTGTCTTACATTTATCGATATTGAGGAATAAGTTGTTTGCAACACACCAATTGTCTAATTTGTCAATGTTTGACTGTAGGATAAGGCAGTCTCTTATATTAGATATTTGTTTATATAATTTGATGTCATCGGCAAAAAGCAGAACTTCTACATCGTCGAAACAACTTATGATATCATTTTTGAATATAAGGAAAAGCATGGGTCCGAGATGACTCCCTTGCGGTAGACCACTAGTTGCATAAAATAACTTAGATTTAGAGTGTTTAATTTTGACAAATAAGATTCTGTTAGACAAGTAACTTGAGAACCAATCCAACAACTTGCCTCTCAGTCCTATTGCATAAAGTTTTCTAAGTAATAATTTATGTGATACTTTGTCGAAAGCTTTGGAAAAATCTGTGTAAATACTGTCAACTTGTTTTTTTTTGTAAAAGATTCTGTAATATAGTTATGGTAAAGTAACAGGTTAGTAGCAGTTGACCTACCAGAAACGAATCCGTGTTGGTTTTTATCTATAACTTTTAATATTGACGGATAAATTAAATCGAGAACAAGGGATTCAAAGATTTTCGGGAGCGCTGATTGTATGCAGATTGGACGTTAGTTTTTAATGTCTGTGTCATCACCTTTTTTGAAAATCGGAGTAATATAACTAGATTTCCAACGGGTTGGAAAGGTTAAATAGTGTGGTGAGTGGACCGGATATTGCAGATGCGCATTGTTTGAGAAATATTGGTGGGATGTTATCTGGGCCTGCAGATTTGTTGGGGTCAAGGGAAATTATTTTATTTAAGCATGATTCCCGTGTAATGAGGTAGTTCTGTAAATGTATTGTGCTTGGGTATATGTATGACGGTACGTTGTTGTCAGATATTTCGCTTTCATATACACTTTGGAAATGATCCGCAAACAAATTAACAATATCATGGGTGCTGTTGGCTATTTTTCCATCATAATGCATTGTAGGGGGGTAGTCTGTACTTTCATTGTTTAATTTTTTAACAAAATTCCAAAGATTTTTTGTTCCTAGCGCAGTTTTCTCAATGGAGGTGATGTGTGCTTTATAGCATAGTTTAGATAGTGTTTTACATTTCTTTCTTGTTTCTGAGAAGTTTGAGTAGTCGTTGATTTGGTGAGTGAGTTTAAAAATTTTGTGTAGTTGTTTTTTTTGTTTCAGTAAGAGTATAATGTCTGTGGAGAACCAAATTGGATATGTTCTGTGTTTAGGTATATATGAGGGGACATGAGATTTTATATTTTCGGAAAATGTTTCATAAAGTTTTTCTAGATTTTGTTCGATATCACTATTTTTGGTCAAGAAAGTCCAATCTGTATTATTAAGTTGGTAGTTAATAGAGTCGTAACCGGCATTTTTGAAGTTGAGCGTTGTTTGTTTCAGTGGGGGTTTGTTTGTGTACATATTTACGACAATGTGTAAAAGGGGATGATAATTATCCACCTGCACAAGCTGATCGTTTGACATTTCAACACATAGTTTAGAACAGTTTGAAATAGCGAGATCTAGTAGACGATTACATATATTGGTTACAAAATTGTATTGATGCAAATTTAAATAGTTAATCATCAGTTAATCATTTTTAAGACACTAACTGTTTCTAACCTGCAAAAATTGTATTTAAAAAGTAAAAATACACACATATTTGAAGAACGAATAAGCACTAGAGCCTTAAGAGAGTCACATGTAAAATCTTTTAACATCCCAGTTTGTCAAACCTCTTAGGCCGGTTACAGTGCTCGACCGACGGTCAGTGCGTACGTCGGTCGCGCTTGTCATTTGTATGAAAATTCATAAATCGTTCAGTGCAGGACCGACCGTACGCATGCGTATATCGCTACGCAGTGCGTATGAGAATCGTCGGTCGAGCGCGTGCGCATCCGTACCGTCGGTCGACCGACGAGCTAGAAATGCTCTCTGGGCGACGATCGGGTATACGTGATATCTACGTCTTCTGTTCCTAATACGTCTACGAAGATAATAAGCAGCTATTAATTAATTAATTTCGCGTACGACGTCCGGTCAGCTTGTTGGTCAAGCGTGAACTGACGGTACGCACCGACGGTCGATCGGTGGTATGCGTATCGTCAGGACCGACCGTGCGCATGCGTATCGTCAGGACCGACCGTACGCACCGACCGTCGGTCGAGCACTGTAACCGGCCTTATGGGCAAAGAAGTTTTGTTGCTATTTAATTCTCTACCTACTGACATTAGAAACACGAGTTTGTTTAAAAGTAGAATCATTGATCACCTCAAATAACATATCCATCAGGAGTATTTAATAACATATTTACCTTTATGCCTACTGTCTGTATATATGTAACCATTTACCTGCTGCAATTTTCTATATATAAAGATATACCAGTATTGTCTGGTAAACAGAAAACAATCCCAAAAAAGCAATTACTTTTTTATGTTGATATTTTAGCAGAATTCACCAATGTAATTTTCGCCCGGTTTTTCAAAATATCATCCAACGTTCAACAGGTTCACCATGTATAATGATTCGTCGCATATGTTTGATTAGTTTGAAGAACCATAAATCAAGAAACAATAAACATGAAAAAATTATTCTATTTATGAAGGTTAGTGCATTTTTTGTTTATACAGCTGATCGAGTTGCAACAGTCAGTAAAAATCTCCATTTAAGCCTCGATTACATTGAGCAAATTTACAATCTACTAGCCAGTAAGTTTAAAAGCGGGAAAATCGGCGAGTGCGATTGTGATGACGACACGTAAAACGTTCCACTCGCTCAGTAGCGAACTAGCGAAAAGCTGAGTTAAAGTAATGACTCCTGCGAGTTGAGTTAAACTAATTCTGTCCGATGAACGGTTTAGCAATGCATAATTTCATGATGCCGAGCATTGTATACAGAAACCATCGCGGGCATGCGCACATCAAATCAATCAAAAGTATGTCATAGCCAACATTAAATAATTTTTTGACCGTATTGCAAGTTACCATGTTATTGCTGTGAATCCTTTCCAGTTGCATACTTGTCATTCGACTTACTATTGTATTCACTCTTGAGTTGTAGGTATGTACAATGGACATATTATTATTATTGTTGTTGTGGAGTGAGAATAGATCTCTGACTCTGAATACTTCTTGTTTGAAATTTAGTAAGCAGATTATTATAGTTTATATTGTGTTTTTATATCTTTTTTTTTTAATAATTTTCATAATTTTTATATTTTTGTAAGTTCTTACGGGTACAGGACCCTTACTTTTTTGTATTACTTTTTAATTATAATTTTAATTATGTGAAAATCTGTCATTGGATATTATGTATATTTTTAATGTTATTATTATAAGTGTAAAATATCTGTTGATTTTCCATAATAAATAAAATAAAAATTTAAAAATTAAAAAAATCACCAAAGTTTCATCGCAATCGAATGAATGGTTTAGCAACGCATAGCGGACATACAAACATGCAAACCCAGAAACAAACATATTTTGATTTTTGATTAGGGAACGTACCCATACTACGTGACACGTTTAGGGGGGGGGGGGGGTCTTCAAAATGTCACGCTCCATACAAATGAGCGGCGGGTTGCTTAGGATTTTGGTCACCGGGGGGGGGGAGGGGGGGGGGGGGTTAAAAATTGCAAAAAGTTGGTCACGTAGTATGGGTACGTTCCCTTACTGGTATTATGAAATTTATATAAAAAAAGGCAATAGGTGGCACACGAGCTGTTTGAAAACTGAATGTACAGGGACTGAATGTATGAAATGCGGAAGGGAGAAGGGAAATGGGACGGGGGAAGCGGGAGAGGGGAGTGGGGAGAGGGAAAGTGAAGAAGGCAGAGTGGGAAAGAGCATAATCAAATAGGTCTATGCAATTCACATATATAACATTATTAATTTGTTGATATATAAAACATAAATGTACGATAGATTATAATAAATAGTAATAAAACAGAAAAAACTAATATTGGGAAACAAAACAGTCATGCTTGAGAAATCAAATAACAAACAATATTGTCAAAGAGTAAACATTATGTGAAAATAAAATAAACGCAGCTGTGTAAAAATTTATGTGTAAATTGAAAATATTTATACGGGATTTGATGTTAGGGTTGTGTAAAATTAAGCATTAATTCAGAAAATTTCCTTATAAAATATTGTGTAATTTTCTTAACGTTTCCAATTCAAATGAAAGACACTACGTTTCTAATAAGTATTCGACAATTTATTTACAGTGTTACTTTAACCACTGGAGCGATCACGCAAAATAAATAAATTTGCCTCGATTTCTCGAGATTTTCCAGAAGGTAATTTTTAAAGTTTTTCGCTAATATAAAAAAATCATACCTTCGAAATTTAACATGGAGATATAAAAACTTATTATGGTGTTATATAGCCAATGAATTAACCTTTATTTTACCGTTTATTGCATATTTGTAGGATTTACGTATCAAAATATATTTTTAAAAAATGGTAAAATTTATAACCGCGCGAATCCTGCGTGTTTTTTATTTAAAACTGCCACGAGGGAACACTTATTCGAGTCGACAGAATATTTTGAATTTCTGTATGTTGTCTGTGGTATACTTGATAATGAAAGGTGCATATTATCTATGGGAAAATTACTTAATTTTATCCATGAAGAGCTGATCGAAAATACGGCAGGGAAAATATGTATAAAAAAAATATTTTTAACATCGTTCTAAAATAGTATTCGAAGTTCGGATTTGCAACATCTATAGTCATAATAGATAAAGCATTTCAATAGCTTCGTTTTAAAATAAATGGCTGGCTAAGGAAGGTTTTAAATAATTACAATAAATGTTTTATGAATGGTAAGAAAATGTGGTCCATATTTGGACCGCTATCAATCGCAGAAAAATAAAAGTGGTCCATTTTTCGACCAAAATCGCTCCAGTGGTTAGACATTAGACTTTGACTCTAAGTGGAATAAGATCCTCAACGGCTCGGTCCCGGAAATCTAAGACACTCCTAATTTGGTTGTTGCTTGGGTAAAAATATGTAAGATTACAGACGCACATTATATTATTTATAAAAAAAATTGGAGCGAAGTGAACCTGCACAATCAAAAATAAACAACACACAACTGTCAACGAGACATAACCAGCTGGGTTAGGTATCTACTTTACTAACTGATGATTAGTTACTAAAGAGAGTTAGTTATTAGTTACTTTTACTTGGAGCTAAACGTCGCAAAATTTATAAAATTGGGAAGACTTCGGTGGCTGGGTCATGTAGAGAAAATGACCGAGCATCAAGCACCAAAGTCCCTGCTGATCTCAAGACCAATAGGGCAAAGGAGCCTGGGAAGACCAAGACTAAGATGGAGTGACAACGTCCTCAAAGGCATCTTGGAGCTTCTAAACTGGAGAGAGCTGGCACAAAACCGAGATGAGTGGAGGAAGACTCTTGAGGAGGCCAAGACCCACCAGGGGTTGTAGAGCCAATAGTGATGATGATGATGATTAGTTACTAGAATACACAACAGGGGTTCAGCCAAGTACCAAACCATTTTTATACAATATTATATTTATTACAGAGGACGGTATTAGCAGCTTATTGATTTTACCAAGTTTTAAGTTTTAGTTTTTTTTTCGTAAATAAAATTGATATTAGATAAGTTTTAAGATTTTCACGGCCAAAAGTATTTTCTTTATTTGTTTTGGGGGTGTTATGCCGTGTTGCGCTACCTCCTTCCTTAGCCAAAGTTTCGGACAGCGTTGCAGTGTCCATCATCAGGGCTGTTCCGGCAGATCTGGGACCACACATCTACCGGATCTGCCGGACCAGCCCTGATGATGGACACTGCAACGATGTCCGAAACGTTGGCTAAAGAAAGAGGTAGCACAACGTGGCATAACACCCCAAAATCAAATAACGAAAAAAAAGTTGGGAGGAATACAGATCCGGGCACAGCTTGTTTTTGGCAAAAAACCATGTTTCCACCGCGTTTTATGTTGAGAACTTTAATTTGGAAGGTGAAAAAAAGTGCGGAAAGCAATAAAAAAAATTTCAATAAGTAATTAATTTTCAATTACGTTAAATAAAATTTCACTTCGCGAACCGGAACTGTCAGTCTGCCCGCCATTTTGTCACTAACCTAAGAAAAGAAAGTGCCCCTTTATAACGCCTACTCGCGTCAAGGCAAGAAAAACATCCCAGTTTTCAAGTAGTTTAGCGGCTACGCTAGGTTTGTGTAACATGGTTTGTGATTCAAAAGAAAGTGCCCCTTTATAACGCCTACTCGCGTCAAGGCAAGAAAAACATCCCAGTTTTCAAGTAGTTTAGCGGCTACGCTAGGTTTGTATAACATGGTTTGTGATTCAAAATAAAGTGCCCCTTTATTACGCCTACTCGCGTCAAGGCAAGAAAAACATCCCAGTTTTCAAGTAGTTTAGCGGCTACGCTAGGTTTGTGTAACATGGTTTGTGATTCAAAAGAAAGTGCCCCTTTATAACGCCTACTCGCGTCAAGGCAAGAAAAACATCCCAGTTTTCAAGTAGTTTAGCGGCTACGCTAGGTTTGTGTAACATGGTTTGTGATTCAAAAGAAAGTGCCCCTTTATAGCGCCTACTCGCGTCAAGGCAAGAAAAAAATCCCAGTTTTCAAGTAGTTTAACGGCTACGCTAGGTTTGTGTAACATGGTTTGTGATTCAAAAGAAAGTGCCCCTTTATAACGCCTACTCGCGGCAAGGCAAGAAAAAATCCCAGTTTTCAAGTAGTTTAGCGGCTACGCTAGGTTTGTGTAACATGGTTTGTGATTCTGGCAAAATGGCGTAGTATCGGTTCACGAAGTGAAATTTTATTTATATTTTAAACGGCTGTATCTCTCTCAATTTTGCCGAGCGCGCCTTAATTTTTTTTTATTCAGCTTCCCCACACTTTTCTCATCTAGAAAGTGCCTTTTTATTAAATTTCCAAACTGTGCCCGGATCTGCATTTCACCCAAAAAATTGATATTTAATTAGTTCATCCGTAAAAATAATTCTTTCGAATGCTCCATGATGACGTGTGATATGACCTTTGCCTGGTTTTACCGTAAGTGCACAGCCCTGTTTTCCATTATTTCATATTTTTGACAACTAAGAGTGGTTATATATAAGACGCCAAAACATCTGGACGGCATTGCAAAACAATTTTGTCATCGACCGACTTACCAAAATTTAAAAATACCAAAATGAAGTTCTACAATATTTTCCTCGTTTGCTTCTTGATCTTTGCCGCTTTCATGGTAAGAAATCTTTTTTAGTACCTACCGGAAAATGGGGTGACTTGCAAAAAAATTTCCAACGTCGAAACTAAATAACTTTATTATTCAATTTGGGAGTATGGGTACCACCGCCCCGGCAACCATTTATTGGATAACCAACACCTGTGCCACAGGTTACAGCCCATGGTTAACTACGTTTGGTGATTTAACAGGGGTGTCCCGGGGTAATGTGGTGAGATTGTCTAGATCTTGGTGTGCGGATACGTTTGCGCACCTACTGCATGGCAGGCCGGATCGGGAGAAACCGGTTATGAAGAAGCGAGAGGGTTAGGTTCATATGTCCTTTACTCCTGGACACACTAACCCCCAGATTCCTACCCAGCCCTAATACCTTTTTCCTTCCCAGAACTTCCCACTTGGTCAACTATATTCTTCCTTGCGCTGTCCCAACTCATTGCCTAGGTAGGCTGTTGGGGTCGGCTCTTCTCGTTCTCAGGTTCTAATTTCTCCTGTTCTGAGTATCGCCTTCATCCAGGCCGTTTCTCTGAAGAATTTTGGAGCATTGAGTCATCCAGGAGTTCTTCGGTCTTCCTCTGCATGACTGTCGATGAAGCTCCATAGACATTGCCTGCCTCACTGTGTGGTCTGATGGTCTCCGTCTTGTGTCCATACCATCTCAACTGTCGTTCCTCCAGCTTACTATTTATGTCTGTGACACCCAGGCTACCACGAATGCGTGAACTTTTGATCTTATCTTTTAGTGATACTCCTGCCGACCATCTAAGTATTCGCATTTCTGCTGTTTCGAGTTGCCTAGATAGGAGTTGTACATAGTCAAGCATTCGGAGCCATACATTATTGCGGGTCTTACAATATTTTCCTCGTTTAATCCCACTTGGTCAACTATATAAGATTTGAAATGTGAGGGTGTTGATTTTGTAACCCAAGCACGTGTGTTACTCCTAAAAATAAAGCTACGAGTATGATTACACTTGACAATTTTGACAACACTGTTTATCATCTTTCATATAATCCGGGCCACTATAACCACTGGAGTGCTTTTTGCCACAATATGGCACCATTCAAAATACCTCGGATTGCTTTGCTGCCAGTTTTAGGCAAATTTTCCCTAGATGCATTAATTTTTTTATTCAATTTTTCCATTTCAAAGGTATGATTTTTTTTAATGTCGGCGAAAAATATTCAAAATGGTCACCAAAAATTTACAAGTAATCGGAGGAAAAAGTTAAAAATCGCGCTGTCGCTCGCGTGGATAAGACCCACACTTCCTACAGACCCTACTTTTATCCCATCTCACAACGCTGCCCATTCGGGTGGTGACATAGTTCCCTTTTCTTTACAGACAGGGATGCTCTTGTGAGGTTTTATATAAAAAAAATCTATATATATTTAAATCATAATACGCTTGCTTGGATTTATGTATTAAAAGAGATGTTATGAGAAGTCTATGTATTGCTATACCTATTAAGCATAGGAAACGTTTGAAACTTTCAAAATACCTTCTTTAAACCCCCGCGAAGGTTTCTGGATTATTACAACCACGTGACAATACATCTGAAAAGTTTTTTAATCATTAAAAAAACTCTTGCAAAATTGTCAAAATATGAGAATGACATTTTGCAAAACAATGACTGTTAAATCAAAATTCTATTTTCGAAACACTTTTAATTAATTAATCTATTTGAAGTACTAGCCTAATACTTTGAATCGAATCAAGAATTATAGATATTTTAAATAGGTACCTATTTTAGGTACTAAATTTGATTGATTTTTCTTATAATATACAAAAATGAATATTTGCAATATTTGAAAAATGAGAATTTGAATAAAAAGATTGTAATAGTTTGTGTGCGAGCTGTTTGAAAACTGAATGTACTGGGACTGAATAAATTGACGCGGGAGGAGAAGCACAAGACATGCAGGGAGAAACAATTTATTTCCTTCAATATATTGCATTGCAACGCATGCCGGGAATCTGCTAGTACATAAATAAAATTTGCGGTATTTAGAACTTGAGTATAAGCATAGGGAGTGTGGCGAACCCATCACTCAGGGAGTGGAAACACAAACCTGCAATAGCCATCCCAAGCCAAGGTGTGAGCTACCGTGCTCAGGCTGAATGTCCTGGGGAACAGCGTCACGAACGGTGCCTCCGAGAAACAAGGTTGCATCTCGGAGTATTTAGACCTCAGGCTCTTAGCACTCAGGGCTCTGCTGGAGTGGACCTTCTATTTCCCTGGTAACTCGTGGGACAAAAAAAAAAGGACCATTCGAAAACTAGGGGCCTTTTGGGAACTTAGGAGTGCTGAGGCCACCTCTGGATTTCCTTCCTGGGGCCGTAGGAGGAACCAAGAGGAGAAACCATGGAGAGGTGAGCTGAGGCCACCTCCATGAACTCTTCCCTTGTGGGGCCTTCAAGGAACCAAGGGGAAGGGCACCCTTCCAGTGCGGGGCCTTTGTGGAACCAAGGAGGAGTGAAGTGGAGAGATGATGTCCTCTTCCCATGTGGGGCCTTCGAGGAACCATGTAGGAGTGAAGAGGAGAAATGAGGCCATCTTGGGGCCTTTAAGGAACAAAGGAGGAGAGATGTAGTTCTCTTCCCTCCTGGTGCCCTCAGGGAACCAAGGTGGAGTGGACTCTTCCCTTGTGGGGCCTTTAGGAAACCAAGGGGAGGTGTACTCTCCGTCGTGGAGCCTTCGGGGAACTAAGAAGTGGAGAGGAGAGATGAAGCCCTCTTCCCTCGTGGGGCCTTTAGGGAACCAAGGAGGAGTGAAGAGGGAAATGAGACCTGGAAAGACACATTGTCGAACCAGAAGATATAGCTTCATTTTCAATGACAATCCAGGTGAACTTTATAAAAGTCACTGGGTTACTGTCAAAGGAATGAGGTAAAATGGGGATAGTGCAATGGGTCTATGGCCAAAGTGTTCACGGGAATTATATATATGTAAACCGTCTCCAATTATTAAAAAAAAAAAAAAATAGAACTTGAGTGCACTCGCTTGTAATACATGTTTTCTGAGATTTTTTTTAATTTTAAAAATGATCATTTTTTAAAGGTGAAGAACTGCTTTTGTGACAAGAATCCGGTTATTTCTAACAGTATGGAAGATTCACAGTCTCTCATTTCCGGGATGAACAAATTTCTTAATAGTAATATACGCAGAATGTTTTAATGAATGTAAGTAGTCCAAATTCATTGTTTTTGTAAGAGAGACGAAAACTGTGTGCAATATAGTTGTGAATGATGAATACTTGGAGCAGGTGGATGAGTTTGTGAATAGAGATATTGGAAGAACGGTTAACTCTCCCGCAGCCAACTGGGGCCGAAGGTAGACCCCAAAATTACTATCCTGTTTATATCTACTTAAATACATGAAATTTATTTATAGTATTTTAGGTATTCCTCTGCAAAGGATTAATACATGATGTGCCGTTTAAAAAACAATGTGAAAAAATCGTTGATCGCAGGAAAAAATATTTTGTCAAATATAGTTAATATTCCCTGCCCAATAAATGGACAAATAACTAAAAAAAAAATAAGAAACAAAAGATAAAAGATAAAGAGATTTCTATGGTTTAAATGCCCATAAAACAGAAAAATGCAAGGGGTCATGGGCCGACCCACACGGTTATGGACATTATGTTTGGCATCTTGGCCTGTCGAGAGTTAAACTCAGAAAAAAGAAGATGGAGAGATATGTAAAGACGATGTGTGTGAATTTTAGAGAGAGCGCGCTAATATTAAAAACGATAATATTTAAATGAAAATTGTGAAAATGTTTAATAAAATACGACTCATTTAAAATAGAGAAAAAATCTTATGGGTATTGTCGAAAATAGCATTTAACAAAACACTGTGAATTTTTTTATAAATGTAACTTTTAAAATAACTGGAAAACACGTGTTTATTTTAATTTTCGGAGCCCACTTTGCAATGCTTTTTAAGGGAATTTCATATAATTACAGTTACAGCGTGGGGAATGTGTATTATCTTCAAGAATAATAATATATATTTTTTTAAGAGCTTTAAAACATAAAAGTATAGGAAAATATGTAGAAATCTATTACATAAAAATGAATCCCTTATTCTCTTGGTCACGCCATAACTTCAGAACGACTTTACCTATTTCATTCATCTTTTCTTTCATATTTTCTAATACTTTGTAGAAGGTTCTTACGGAAAGAAAAATTAAGAAAATTGCGCGGAAAATTGGATTATTCCCGAAAAATATTTTAACTTCGCACGTTTGACTGTTGGCGCGTTTGATGAATGTGAATTGGAAATCGCCTTGGAAATTATGTTTTTTTTTTTAATTAGGCAATTCACCCTAAAAATAGTGCTTTTTTGGCGTCGTACTTAATAACCATCTCTAAAAATGAATCACAGAATTGTATGTATGCGCTCTTAAACCCGAACGACTGGATCAAATTGGATAATTTTTTTTTTCGTTATTTTGAGTTGAGCTCTGCCATTACGAAATTTGTATAAAAAGTTGTAATAGGTGGCCTGCGAGCAGTTTGAAGACTGAATGTACCGGGAAAGAATGTGTGGAATGCGAGAGGGGGGAGGGGGTGTGGGGAGGACGGTGGTGGAGGGGGAGGGGGATGGAGTGGAGGGGGTTAGGGTTGGCGAGAGGGGGAGGGAAGGGAGGGGTGAAGGAGGGTGGGGGGAGGGGTAGGTGGTGGAGGTGGGTTGGAGTGGGAGGGGGGTGATGGGAGAAGTGGAGTGGGGCGAGGGAAGGTGGAGGGAAGAGGGGTAGGGGTGGGGGGAGTGGTGTCAGGAGGTTGGGTGGAGGGGGTGGGGGAGGGGGGTTGATGGGGGGAGTGGAGGCGGAGTGGGAATCCCCTAATACCATGCGAGCGAAGCCGCGGGAAATGCTAGTAGTTTATATAGAGAATTTTTTTTTTTAAATTACGCATAAAAAAAAAATTTAAAATAAAAATTAACTATTGTCGAATTTCGACCATTGGGCAACCACAAGTAATAATAAATCGTTAAAAATGAGATCTAAATGGAGGATATAATAAAAAGCTAACCTAACCTAACCTAACTTAACCTATTTAACAATTTTTTTTATCATCACTCTTAATGACCTTTCTGAGGTGCTTCTGAGTTGGTTTCATTCTGAGTTGTCTGGTCACCCGCTGAAGTAACCCTCTGAAGAATTAAAATAGACTGAATCCTGTAGAAATAAAATACTTTGGAAGTAGGTATGATACCTGTGGTAAAGTCACCATACTAAAATAAGGTCTACTATAGCGCAGGTCTTAGCGCAATAGATTTTGAAGTGTATTGTGATTAAGTCAGTGCCATCGAGCAACGAGTGTTTGCAAATTACACCCTAGTCTTTTTACATTTTCTCCACACAGAGGGATCTAGGGGAAAAAAATCCCTCAGAGTCTAAGACATCTTTGGGGATGCTGTGTGGAGGGTATTTTTAGAGAAAGGAAGGAGAGAAAGTTCTGGAAAAGAAAAATGTATGAGGGGTGCGTGGGAATTTGGGGGTCAATTTGTTCAGGAATCCAGCTGCCAAGACCTAGATAAACCTCACCACCTGAACCCGGTCACACTTGCAAAATCACCAAACGTAGCGAATCACTCGGGATGACCCATGGCAGAGGTGTTGGCTTTCCAATAAATGGTTCACAGGGCGGCGGTACCCGTAAAATTAAAATAAAAACAGAGTATTCAATTCACACGCGGTAGAAATGAAATCTTCAAAAAAGTAAAGTGGACAAGAGTGGAGAGGCTACGAACCACCGCACAAAGAAGAGAGCGATCGGCTACGAAGCACCGCACGAAGAGGAGACCGATAAGCTACGAAGCACCGCACAAAGAGGAGACCGATAAACTACGAAACGCCGCACAAAGAGGAGACCGATAAGTTACGAAGCGCCGCAGAAAGAGGAGACCAATAAGCTACGAAGCACCGCACAAAGAGGAGACCGATTGTACTATCTCATTCTCTCGCAGGCTAAATTCTATAGATGTATGTGTTTTTCTCTTTTTAGTGTCGCTATTTTTCGTTTCATCGAGTTTCAAATGATGACCTCCGTAGTCCAGTGGGTAAGACTCTTGACTCACAATCCGGAGGTCGCGGGTTCGAACCCGGCATGCGCAAATAAATTTTATTTGATTAATTTGTGTTATTTCACAATTCATTTAAAATTATCATTTAAAATAATACTTAGTACATTTGCGGCATGTTCCAGAGTGGAAGATACTATCAGTATCGTCCTGGTGTAAGACCACCATTCAGAATTGAAACGTTGCTTGAAAATGGCTTTAGCCGTGTTTGGTGACCAGATCTGAATAGCCAGGTACTTCCCAACCTTCCTCTTCCCCACTTCCTTCCCCTCCCCACTACCTTCAGCCTCACAACATACCCCAATTGGGGATGCCATAGTCTCACTGGCTCCAGACAAGAGCAGTTGAGATTCTTGAGCGGTATTCACTGTAAAAAAAAAAAAAAAAACTAAAGAAGTTTTCACTTCAAAAATACACACATATACAGGGTGTAATGATGTGTGTATTTTTTTACCAGCGATTCCTGAGCATGTTTGGAGAAAAAAATGTAAA
Organism: Limnephilus marmoratus; assembly: GCA_917880885.1. Lineage (NCBI taxonomy): Eukaryota > Metazoa > Arthropoda > Insecta > Trichoptera > Limnephilidae > Limnephilus > Limnephilus marmoratus. The sequence continues at coordinate 56,257,389 of OU862907.1, read as the reverse complement.
TGAAATTTTGGTGTCTGGTGACTTTTTTGTGACATTTTTTTTTTTTTAATTTCTTTTCTTCAAATTAAATCAAAAAAAATTCTTCCGCTTGTTGTCATTGGTCACTCAGCCGAATAACCGGCCAAACCCTCAACCCGCCTCCAACTGTCCAACAACTACCATTTTTTTATGTTTTTGTAAAAAAATAAATAAAAAAACATCAAAAATATCACCGGAGACCAAAATTTCATTTACATTTTTTACCCCATATAATGTCAGGAATCGATGGTTAAAATCCCTCGGGTACGTTCTATACACACAAGCCCTAGGGGGCGTTCAAGTATTACGTAATCTAATTAAAAAAAACATGTTACGTAACGCGTTCTAACCCCCCCCCCCCCCGTAACGCACAGTAACGTTTCACAAGACCCCCCCCCCCCCCACGTAATTTTATGGGGTAAATCAAATACATATATTATGTAATTTAATTATTGTAATTTATGTATCCTTTAGTGAATAAAATTAAATAAAAAAGAATGAAAAATATGTTTATTGCGTTTTTTTGTACGGTAATATAAAAGCACATTAAGCTTTCAGATACCTACCGAGTTATCCCTAATGAAATGTTATTTTTCGCAGAGCATGGCAGTTGCCCAGTTCGGAGAAGAGGAAAGTCCTGATGCAGAAGATGAACCCAGTTACTTGGGTGGCAGTGAGCCCAGTGACGGGGACTCGGCTGGCCTAGTTGACGATGAGCCATCAGTTAACCAATTTTAAATCTCCAATCACCACTTTTTCCCAATATGTTCGCTGATCATGATTAAATTGCCCGTTGTTTAGAATTTTAGAATTTTTACTTTCCCCCCCCATTTTTATGTGAAATCCGTGTAACTACTCCCACTGATCCTACTGCTCCCACTGAGCCAACTGCTCCCACTGGCCAACTGCTCCCACTTAGCCAACTGCTCCCACTGAGCCAACTGCTCCTAATGAGCCAACTGCTCCCACTGAGACAGCAGGACTAACTATATTTGAAAGAATTTTTTTTCATACCGTTCTCCCTATGTGTTGTAGCTGGTGTGGTAACTACAAAATATCAATTGTTGGAAAAAGCCAAAAAACCACTGCAACAAACAATCTTCACAATTTAATGAACATTCTTTACAATTTGGGGAGGCTGGTAAGAAGTTTGAGTCAAAAAAGGCAATAAACATACGTTCCTTATCCTATAATGCTGCAGCTCTTTTTTATACATTAAATAATGGTAGACAGTGCGTGGGATCTCCCACGAGTATACGCGTTAGGGACATATAAGTTGATCTCTTTCAATATTGGCAGATTTAGTAATGTACCGGAGATTAACTTAAAAAAATGTTTGCCTAAAAATATTTTTCGGCAGGCTTCTAGAGTGTTAAAATCGAGCATTTCTGTTAAGAATACAGGAATGGGCAGTATGTATATTCCCTCATATACAGGTAACGCATAAACCTTTTTTGCACTTTTTCTATTGCTAGTATATGGTTTTGTTCAGAAGGGGCCCAAATAATGGAGCTATATTCCAGGATACTGCGGACAAGTGCTTCATATGTTCTCCGTATTGTAATTTCATTAGTAAATTATCTCGCATTACGAAGAACAAATCCAAGCATTTTGTTGGCACAGGAGACAATGTCAGATATGTGGGATTTGAAAGAGAGATTTGCTTCGAAAATCACGCCAAGGTCGCGAATCTCGTTTTTGCGTGTTAATTAATATATTTTTATTAATGTGGTATGAGAATAGAAATGTAACTTCGGATCTTGTAAATGTAAGGACACTGCATTTCTGGATGCTGAAGGGTAAGTTATTTAATTCCGACCATTTGACAAGAGAATCAAGATCATTCTGCAGACGAATGGAATCGATATGACTTTTAATAGCTCTGAAGAGTTTGACATCGTCAGCGAAGAGGAGATATTTTGAGCGGTTAATGGTATATATTGGTGTATAACCGTTTTGAGGAGAACATGACAAATAAATAAATAAATAAGTTTTTATTCCAGTATGTGGGGAGGAGAGTGCAATCCCACACATTCCATAAGGGTATAATATACACATACATGTACAAAGTATTTGAAAGGAAAAAAAGAAAAAGAAGGTGGATATGAATGTACACGAAACAAAAAAAGATAATAAGCTAATAGTAGTAGAAGGAAAACAAAAGAAATAATAATATTAAGCTTTCAGGATTCTGTGAGCACGTAAGGAGCCAGTATTTTTCTCCAGTGTGCATCAATACTGGATGATGGATTGAGGCGGGCTTCCGTGACGAGGATGTTTCCAGAGCTGGTTATCCTTTCCCTAATTCCTGCCACCCTGGATCTAATAAGGGCTGCAAAGCCAAGAACTCGCCCGTCCGTGAACATCCAGACCAAACATTATGCGGAAGGCGTTGTTATACTGAACCCGAAGTCTTTCTATACTATTCTTCTTGTAGTTTGCCCAGAGTTCACACGTAGGTATACAGTGTTGCGTAGAAGGAAACGAAGAGCGTCCTTTTTACAGCAGTACTGCAAAGGCGGAATCTTCTACTGAGCATGTTTGCTTTTACACTGAGAACTTTTATAATCTAGAATAAATGTAAACTTTTTCCCTTTTCCAAAATAGTGTAAAGGTGATGAGAACAAAAAGAAATTTACTTACCAAACTGATTCGAAAAATATGTTGACACAACTTGGAAAAATTAACAAATAAAAATCAAAGGTTAATAATAACTGATGATAAAGTGACATCAATGTGTGTATTTTTATGGTACAGTTATCTCAAATATTTATTGTTATTAAATCATTTTATTTATTGAAAATATTTTCCTTGTGAGTACAGAATTTCCGTGTTTGATATTGTTACGATATACGAAACGCCTCCTCTCAAATTGGAGCGCACGCCACTGTACGAACAAACAGTTCGCTCCCTCGCCGCAAGTGCGCCGCGCGCTGACGGCGGCGGAACGCCAGCCTCGGTCGGCCGACTAGCGAGCCCGCCATTCTCCTCCCGAGCCCGCTCTGGGCGCACGTGTATCGTGAACCACGCTGCACTGTTCCGGAACATTCCACAACGCCGCTATGACGGTTGTTATTTTACCTATTGACTGGCGGGAATGCCTAGAACGGCTAACTTCCCCTCCATATAACCGAATCTCCGAGAGACCAATCTGCTGCTGTGAGTACCATGAGCTATTTTACCCCTCTTTATTGCGTGTGTTCCTTGTAAATTCAACGCGAAGATAAATGACCGCCCCCAGAGAGATTTTAGGGCCAAATTCACCCGATTTAGATAGAATTACTGTTGCTACCCTGTACTACTCTGCTTGCATTATTGTATCATTGTGTTTACGAAAGAATTCTACCCAATACAACTGTTATTTACCGTAGCCACTTGTTTCACTGTCTCCCCCAGCCCGTAGGATTTGAGCTTATTTCAGGGATGCCACTCAAACGCCTCAGAGATCCTACCACCCTGATGATAGTCTCCTCCGCTATGCTGACCAGTCTGTCGGCAGAAGGTAGGCACCTCAGGTAGGTGTACTTAGCAATGTATACAGAAATGAAAGACAATAAAAGTAGATAATGGGACCCCACTAAGTCACTGCGTCTGTGTGGGTAATATTAACTTAAGCTAAATTTGATTGTATGTTTCCTTTGGAGGGAGTGCAGACATACGTTCACCTCTCTCTCTCTGGTTTCAATCCTAGGATTGGTTTGCAGCAAAGTCATCTATTCGTTTCTTCCACTCTTCCCTGTCTTGTGCGGCTCTTTTGAAATCTGCATATGATGAGCAGCGCACGTCCACCAGCAACGTTCATCGTTTGTCTCATTATCTTCTTTGGTTGATGGGGGAGTGGAGTGGGGGGAGGGGTGGGTGGAGGGGGAGGGAGGTTGATGGGGAGAGGGAAGGTGGAGGAGGCGGAGTGGTAAACCCCTAATACCATGCAAGCGAAGCCGCGGGAAAAAGCTAGTGCATTACATAGTATAAAATGAAGTCGCTCAAAATGTATGTGCGCGTTAATCTTTTAAACTACGCAACGGATTTTCATACGGTTTTCACCAATAGATAGAGTGATTGAAGAAGAATATAATATATATATATATATATATATATAAAACATGTAAATTATATTAGAGAAAAGCCGAGAAATTCAAAGAAACATATTTTAGTGTGATTTAAAACGGCTGGCGGGCCGTACTATAGTCACTTTTGAAATTCGTTCTACGGAAGAAATTGGAAAATAGATGTCCTAGAGTAAGTAGGTATTTGATTTTCCCTTTCCAAATATCCAGAATTGCATTTCAAGCATTGTATAATTAGTGGCGAGTTAATTAGTTTATATGTATAATACATGCTTATTATAGTAGAGAAAAGCCGATAAATTCAAATATTCAATTCAGGCAGCGGGCAGCTGGCAAGCGGGTGGTGTAGATTTTATAAAGATTGGGTAAAGGCGTTGTGCTTCGTTAGCCACAGCAACGTGTGGCCGGGTCTGCTAGTTATATATAAATTAAATTTAAAAATAATATGCTCCCAAATTATCTGGAGAATAATATTATGTTTCAAGAAAATGTTCACAACTATCCTACGAGAAGACGCGGAGACTTTAGGCTTCCCAAAACTAAACCTTTGTTCACACAAAACACTGCGTTTTATAAAGGGCAAAAACTTTATAACAGTCTGCCAAATGCCGTAAAGGAAGCATCAAGTCTCAGCACTTTTCGTAGGATATGATGTGCATTACATGTAAAATATATTTTTTGATTACTTACCAATATTAATCTCATATTTTATTTTTTTTATTTATTTATTTGATGTAATATCTTACATTTCAAATACAATTCAGCAATGTCGGCCTCACTGGGTAGCTCACCTGTGCTGAGGCCTCCATAGTTATATAATGTATTTTTTTAATTAATCTTAATCTAATATAATGTATTTTTGTCTAGTTATCTTTTTAAACGACTTCGAAAAGGAGGAGGTTCTCAATTCGACTGTATTTTTTTTTTTTTTTTTTATGTTTGTTACCTCAGAACTTTCGACTGGGTGAACCGATATTGATGATTCTTTTTTTATTTGATTTATCCCGTGTGGTCCCATTTTAATTTGGTCCAGTTCTGACAATGGCATCCATGAGAAAATCATATAAGTCTTAAATTTGCATCAAGTATGTGCGCGACAAATGGACAAATAACTCAATATCACGCCAACCGATTTCGATGATTCTTTTTTTATTGGAAAGGATGTACTTCAAGGGTAGTTTAATGAGAGTTTGGTTAGGTTCTGATTATGGGATCCATGACAAAGTAACGGAAATCTCCAATTCTGAAGAACAAATTTACGATACTCGGCCGAATCTTAATCGAATTAGTTAGTGTGCTTCAGATTCACTAAAAATCAAAAAATAAACAAAAATTTTAACAAAACAAAAAAACGACTTCAAAAAATGCACTAAAAGTAAAAAAATAATTTCGTATTCTTCTACAACTTTATAATCAACTTACCTTTTCTACTCATCAATATGTAGGTACGATTGTTATTTTTGGAGTCGGTGTCAACCAAGGTACCCACGGCCCGGCGTGTTCACTTGACAGCTCCTCTCCCGCCGACACCGACTCCAAAAATAACAATCGTACCTACATATTGATGAGTAGAAAAAGTAAGTTGGTTATGAAGTTGTAGAAGAATATGAAATTATTTTTTTACTTTTTAGTGCATTTTTTTAAGTCGTTTTTTTGTTTTGTTAAAATTTTTGTTTATTAATTTAGTATTCCTTTTTAAAATGTATTTATAAATGTTACTGTACTTCGTAAATTGTATTTTTTTAAATATTTTCCTACTAGATCTACGAAAATATTTACGTACTTCTAAATAAAAATTTCAAAAACAAGAAACACAACATCCTCAAAGATGACATGGACCCTGAGGGGAACTTTATTGCTAATGTATTAAAAAAAAAAAAAACTTTAAAATGAATAATTTTATTGTTACTAAAAAGCATTTTTAAAATTAAAGTTTATTAACTTACTAGCTGGTTCCCGGCATGCGTTGCTATGCTATTTAATAAAGAAATTGTTTCTCCCTGCGTGTCCTTTCCCATTCATCCCGTTCCCCTTACGCCTCCCCTTCCTCTCCCACGTCCCCTTCCCTTTTTGCGTTCACACTCCATCTCCTCCACCTTTCCTCTCCCCACTCCACTCTCCCCCTTCCTCCATCCCGCGAACCTCCCTCCCCCCTCCCGTCTCCCGCATTTCATACATTCAGTCCCGGTACATTCAGTTTTCAAACAGCTTGCGTGCCACCTATTGCAATTTTTTTAATTCAAATTTCATAATGCCAGAGCTCACCAGTAGTTTTATACAAACCTTGTCCTGACAATAACGAACACACAAAAAAAACAATTATCCAATTTGGCGCAGTCGTTCGAAAGTTATGCGCTTACATAAATTTCGGCGATTCATTTTTATTTATATAGATAGATAGATAGATAGATAGATAGATAGATAGATTAATAGATTATACAAACTCAATTGTCTCGATTTGTCTCTATTTGTCTCTTTTTCTCTTATTGTTGTTTTTATTAAGTATTATCTTATTCTAAGCAAACCTATCAGACTATGGCATCCCCAATTGGGGTATGTTGTGAGGCTGAAGGTAGTGGGGAGGGGAAGTATGGTGTTATCCAATTTTATTGCGGTCAATATGGTATTTGGCTTCAATGTCTTCCCAAATCTTTATATCTGCCGGAATCTTGGATCTGAGGAAGTGATTCTTGACTTTAGTGGAGAGATGGTCTTGTTTGGCAGTACATCTACCGCAGTTGTCATCGACGGCCATCGGAAGTATATCTGCAAAACAATAAATTATATACAATTACCCTGTTAAACGTTGGATGGTATTTAGAAAAAATGCTCGCAAATTTCAAAAGAAAATTCTTTTAACCCTAGGTAACTAATTGCTCTTCGAGGCGACGACGCGCTACTCAGCGAAATTCAAAATCACCTACTTCCCCCCACTACCCGACCTTGACTCTTTAATTTATTTTTTTTTACATTATCTCGACACAGGAGGCACCGAGGAAAACAATTTCCCTAGGGGCCTATGTCATCTTTGAGGATGCTGTGTGGAGGGTTTTTTAAGGGAAAGGAAGGAGAAGAAGATTTGGGAAGGAAAAAGGCATGAGGGGTGGGTAGGAATCTGGGGGTCAGTGTGGCCAGGAGTGATGTGTGAATCTATTCCTCACACTGCGGTGCAAGGCGAAGGGTCGGGAGAATCCAGCTGGAGAGGTCAAAAGGCCTCCCTCAATTAGTCTCCTCCGATCCAGCCCGCCACGCAGTGGTCGGGCAAACGTATCCGCCACCAAGACCTAGACAAACCTCAACCCATGAACCCGGGCACCCCTGCTAAGTCACCAAACGTAGCGAACCACTTGGGGTGACCTGTGGCAGGGGTGTTGGTTATCCAACAAATGGTTCCCGGGGCGGCGGTACCCATACCCGCCTCCTAAATTGTTAATTACCTTCCTAATTTGAGTAAACAGTGCAGCATGTGACGCGATTGCAGTCACACGCGTAATAGGACGTACCCTATGACCATCTCGTCGTCCGCTGGACGAAAGTTTAGTTATAACAACAATTTTATTATTAAGGTACGTGCATTCATATATTCTAATATATAAGTGTTGATATTCTTGGCGAATCTTCTACAATAGAAGCTCCGGTTCCATCTACGTCAAACGTGCGTAAAATTTGCTACCTGTGTCCATCCAAGGCCCGGGGGATGACCAAACACCGTTGCACCAAATGCAGAAAGGCTATTTGTGGTCCATATAATGTTGACATTGTGATCAAGGGCGGATCCAGGATTTTTTTCTGGGGGGGGCACAAGGGGTGGACGGGCAAAAAAATCAACAATTACTGTTAGGTTTTTGTTCTCGGGGGGCACAAGGGGCGGATGCGCAAAAAATCAACTTAAATGTTTAATAAAGACAGTTTATGCTTCTAAGTATGTACTATGATGGAATCTCCACAGTACACTAAAATTCAGTAGGGGGGGCATGTGCCGCCGTGTCCCCCCCCCCCCCCTAAATCCGCCCTTGTGTGTGGTCACTGTGTAGACTGATATTTTGATATTAATATATTATAATAAAACGAATATAAAACTTTATTCCACTTAATTTTATTCGACCGTAACCGGTTTCAGCTCGTTAAAGCCATCTTCAGACTGGTACAAATATTTCCTAGTTTACGGTTTATATACACAACATATTGGGGAGGGGGAGAGGGGTGGTCTACAAGGATTTTAATCACCGGTTTCAGCTCGTCAAAGCCATCTTCAGACTGGTACAAATATTTCCTAGTCTACGGTTTATATACACAACATATTGGGGAGGGGGTGATTAAAATCCTTGTAGACTACCCCTCTTCCCCTCCCTAATATGTTGTGTATATAAACCGTAGACTAGGAAATATTTGTACCAGTCTGAAGATGGCTTTGACGAGCTGAAACCGGTTACGGTCGAATAAAATTAAGTGGAATAAAGTTTTATATTCGTTTTATTATAATATATTATAATGGAATTCCACCATGAATTATCAATCTCAAAAATAGAAATATTATTTTGATATTAATTTGTTCATTATAAACCTTACCTTTGTGCCGTTTAACAAGTTCCTATCTTAATTAAATATTTTTGATTTATTTCTAGTGTTTTATTGCGTAGTCCACTCGACGAAAGTGTAGTTACAATGAAACAATGAAGACAGTTTAGTTATCTGGGGTTAAAATAATTCAGAGTAGCTACAATAATCAAATAGTACCTAGGTCCTAGATTGATATTGGCGCAAGCGATTTTGACCTTGTCCTTAATACAGTTTCTTTATACATAAGGGTTAAAATCGCATTTAAAAAAAACTCATTTTTTTGCCCACCGGCGGTTTCACGACAGATGAGAGGATAATTAACATAATAATATTGAATTAAATGATAAATACTAGGTGGGGCAAAAGTAATCATCCGATGTTTTTTTGCTGTAATTTTTTTATTAAATGAAAAACTTGGGTTCTGGTTGTGAAATGTGTTTATTTAATCCGTTAGAATTTATTCCATCATGTCGAAAAAATGATATCGGCCAAGTGGCCGCCGCCAGAGTTGATGACCATACGGGCCCATTTTATGGCATTTTCCATCACTCTTGCCAGAACTTTGGGCGACAGGTTCTCGAATTCTTGGCGAATATTCTCCTTAAGGGCTTCAAGAGTCTGAGACTTGATGACGTAAACCCGCGACTTAAAAAAAAAACCATAAAAAGAAGACTGGAACGGTTAAATAGGGTGATCTGGCCGGCCAGTGCAAATCACCAAAACGAGAGATTAGGCGACCCGGAAATTCTTCCTTCAGAATATCGGTTGTGGCTTGAGCAGTGTACGCCGTTGCACCGACCTGTTGTAACCACATGTTCTTCAGTCCCACTCCATCCAATTGAGGAAGAAAAAAAATCTGTAATCATGGCTCTGTAGCGCGCGCCGTCCACAGTCTTCGTTTGGCCCGCGGCGTTTTAAAAAAATGGCCCGATGACTCCTCCAGCGTAAATAGCACACCACGCAGTAACTTTGAGCGGGTGCAATGGCTCTTCGTGGGTGATACTCGGATTTTTGGTGCTTCGGAAATGATTATTTTGTTTATTCACGTAACCGCTATTATGGAAATGAGCTTCATCGTTCATGACAATTTTCGATGAAAAATCGTCCACCTTTTCGTTGAGATTCAGGATGACTTGAGGGTAGGTTATCCGCGTTTGGCGGTCAACAGCTAACATCTGATGCACTGTCTGCAATTTGTAAGGGAACATCTTCAAATCTTTCACCAAGATTCTGCGTAGGGACCGCCGGCCAATGCCCAATTGCGTGGCACGTCGTCTGGTCGGTGTTCCGGGCTCATGTTCGACATCTTGGGCAACAGCAGCGATATTCTCAGCAGAACGGCTGCTCCGGGGCAGGCCAGCCTTGGGAACATCTCGTGTTGTCTCAGTCTCTTCGAGGCGAGTGGCCAAACGCCGCAGTGTTTGTCCAGTTGGTGTCGGACGGCCAAGAAATCTGCGACGAAATTCACGCTGCGCCAACACAACCGACGAATTGTTGCGCAAAATATGGGACCAATTATTCCGCGTTCTTGCGGAGTAAACCGATTTATGACTTGCCGATTTGTATTTTGCGTTTGTTTACTTCACAAATGTCAAAACCAAATTGACATTTGTCGCCATTTGCAAAAGTTATTGCGTTTTCCAATAGGATGATTACTTTTGCCCCACCTTGTATTAGCGTAACTCAATTGAAAATGTGGAGACAGTAAAATCCGAAAAAGATATTGGCACCTCTGTGACTCGAACCCAGGACCCTTTGCTTAAATGGCAAGTGCTCTACCAACTGAGCTAAGATGTCGATTTCAAACCACTTGCCAGTCCTGGGTTTGAGTCCCAGAGGTGCCAAAATCTTTTTCTAATTTTTCTGTTTCCACATTTTCGATTGAGTTTTGCTAATATTGCCTTCATTTAATTAAATATTAAGCCGGGTACAGACTTCTGTAACGTAACGTGGAATGTAACATGAAAGGACCATTTCATAAGTGTGGGTGCAGCGCACACACGAACCGAGCATATACCTACTCGTATCTGTTTCTGCGCGCGGTGAACATAGCTTAGTCTGCCGAGAACAAGTGACTCCAGATACTAATATCTACAGCCTGTATGTCTGACGAATATCTACAGCTCATATGTTGAACTAATATCTACGAACTTCAGAGTGTGGACTAATATCTACAGAGCGTAGGTTGAACTAATATCTACAGAGCGTAGGTTGGACTAATCAGCTAAATGTGTCCAATAGTCCGATATTACGGATTTTTACATACACACTTACATAAATTAAGTTTTTTAAACTGCATACGCAATATTACATTATTCCAATATGCTACACATAATTGCAAATCCAACCTCTGCCAGTGCTGTAGATATTCGTCAACACTTTGATTCTCATAGATATTAGTCAACAGTTTGTGCTGTAGATATTCGTCAACACTTTGGTTCTCGTAGATATTAGTTCGATTTTTTCAGTTTTTGGAATTCCTGTAGATATTAGTAGACGCCTCCGAACAAGTCCTCCATTGTTTGCGCGCGTTCTGCGGTATAGACACAAACTACCCGTCCACACTGCTGCTCGCCCCTTTGTGTTCGGCGAAAAAACCAACACTTGGCGGATTGCGACACGCACGAGTTGAAATGCTCGGTTCGTACGCGCAAGGCGTCCACACTATGGGAATTCTGTTACATTGCATGATACATTGCAACAATGTGGACGGCAAATTCTTTCATTACAGTCTGTACCCGGCTTTATAATTTGAGATTTTACTCAAAAAGTTAAAAATTAAAAAATTAAAAATAATATTGTTTTGGGAGTCGGGTATGGGTACCGCCACCCCGGGAACTATTTATTGGATAACCAACAACTCTGCCATCGGCCACCCCAAGTGGTTTGATATATTTGTTGATTTAGCAGGGGTGCTTGGGTTCATGGAGTGAGGACTGTCCAAGTCTTGGCGGCGGATAGGTCTGACCTTTTGATTTGAAGAGACTGTTTGAGAGTGACCTTTTGACCTCTCCAGCAGGTCTCTCTCGACCCAATGCCTTGCACCGCAGTGGGAGGGATGGATTCATACGTCCGTCCGATCCCCAGAATCCTACCCACCCTTCATGCCTTTTTCCTTCCCAGATTTTCTTACCCTTCCTTTCCTTAACCACTGGAGCGATTATGGTCGAAAAATGGACCACTTTTATTTTTCTGCGATTGATAGCGGTCCAAAATTGGACCATATTTTCCTACAAACATTTATTGTAATTATTTAAAACATTTCCTCGGCCAGCCATTCATTTTAAAACGAAGCTATTAAAATGCTTTATCTATTATGACCATAGATGTTGCAAATCCGAACTTTGTGGACTATTTTAGAAGGATGTTAAAAATGAAATTAAAATTTTTTTTTCATGTCGAATTTTTGATCAGCTGTTTACGGTTAAAATGAAGTCATTTTTCCATAGATTTGCACCTTTAATAATCAAGTATACCACAGGCAATATACAGGAATCAAAAATATTCTATGTTAACTCAAATAAGTACCTACCCCTCTCGGCAGTTTCAATGTAACAACAGGATTCGACTCCAGATACTAATATCTACAGCCTGTATGTCTGACGAATATCTACAGCTCATATGTTGAACTAATATCTACGAACTTCAGAGTGTTGACTAATATCTACAGAGCGTAGGTTGAACTAATATCTACAGAGCGTAGGTTGGACTAATCAGCTAAATGTGTCCAATAGTCCGATATTACGAATTTTTACATACACACTTACATAAATTAAGTTTTTTAAACTGCATAGGCAATATTACATTATTCCAATATGCTACACATAATTGCAAATTCAACCTCTGCCAGTGCTGTAGATATTCGTCAACACTTTGATTCTCATAGATATTAGTCAACAGTTTGTGCTGTAGATATTCGTCAACACTTTGGTTTCCATAGATATTAGTTCGATTTTTTCAGTTTTTGGAATTCCTGTAGATATTAGTAGACGCCTCCCAGGATTCGCGCGATTTTAAACTTTACAATTTTTTTATATTTTTTTTATAAATCCTACAAATATGAGATAAACAGTAAAATACAGGTTAATTCATTGGCTATATAAGTACTATAATAAGTTTTTATGGCTCCATGTTAAAATTCGAAGGTATGATTTTTTTTAATGTTGGCGATATATTTAAAAAAATTAACTTCTGTGAAATTATATTAAATATTAATTGTGCGATATATTTAAAAAATTAACTTCTGTGAAATTGCGAGCAAAATGCGAGCAAATTGTTCGCTCCAGTGGTTAAAAAAAAAACCCCCTACACAGCATCTTCAAAGTTTAAATAGGCCTGAGGGACATTATTTTCTTCAGAGCCTCCTGGGTGGAACTAATGTAAAAAAAATGTCGTTACCTTTCAAGGTTTGTCCTTCAGGCGAGCACGGCCCGCGATCCATCAGACACGCTACGTAAGCATCACGCAGGTTTCGGTTGTTCAGGATACCGTTAACGTCGGTATCGTCATAACTGGAGGGGTACACCTTGTAAGGTTGTCGCACACACACTGACAAAGTAACTAATGCCAACAGGAAGAAACCGAGTGGCAGGTGATTGGCCATTTTGTCTGAAAAATGAAACAAAACATGTATGTTATTTTTATAGTTGGGCACATTTGTTTTGCAGAAATTCCTCTGCAAAACAAATGTCTACTTCCTCCAATGGAAAAAATTCATCATTTTCTTTCATCTCTCTCTCGCGCCACACTGTGACGTCTCCTTAGACCCCTACAATACCGTACAAAGCCGTGACGATAATTTTGAAAGTATGCACTTTTTTTTTTTTACGTGAGCTCCACACAGGAGGCCCTGAGGAAAATAATTTCCCTGTGGGCCTATGTCATCTTTGGGGATGCTGTGTGGAGGGGTTTGTTTTTAGGGAAAGGAAGGAGAAGAGAGTTCTGGGAAGGAAAAGGGTTTAAGGGGTGGGTAGGAATCTGGGGTTCAGTGTGTCCTGGTTATCCACCTCCAAGACCTAGACAAACCTCATCCCATGAACTCGGGCACCCCTGCTAAATCACCAAACGTAGCGAATCACTTGGGGTGACCTATGGCAGAGGTGTTGGTTATCTAATAAAGGTTCCCGGGGCGGCGGTACCCATTCCTGCCTCCCGAATTGGTATATAATATATATACAATACTGAAGTGTGAGTGAATTCCAAAAATTAAAAAAAGTCAAATGTCAATGTGCTGATGGTTTTGCTTTTGTTCTTAAACATATAATGCTGCCTCTCTTTCTTATGCACTAAATGACAACAGTCGAAAATGAGACAAATGATGAATGTATTTCTGACCATCAGGAAACATACAATCATTATCATACATCTCCCTCACAATCAAATACACACTCAAATAAATAAAAGAGTTAAATAAATTTAAATAATCAGAGTGTGCAGTTCACACGCGGTAGAAGTGAAACCTTCAGAAAACTAAACTTTGAGAGAATGAGATGAATGCAAAGTATCATGTAGGGTTTACTTATTATAATATTGTTACCAAGTTCAAAAATTATATTACATTTTATTCTATAAAGCGCCGCACAAAGAGGACACCGATTAGTCTACCTCATTCTTTCGCAGGCTAAATCCTTTAGATGTATGTGTTTGTGTTACATAAAAGTTTCTGTAACAAGGTGTGTGCACCCTCTTACACACACTTTATTTATGGTTTCGGTGTGTGGCACCTCTAGTGCTTGCCCATTGACATTTGGGCATTGGTAATATTGCGAGCCCTGCAATATTTTTGAATGCAACAGTAGCTGATCCTGGACAAATTCAAATCAGGAGATTTGAAAAGAGAAAAGAGAACTCCTCATTCTTTGAGCAGCCACAGGTGACCACGGCCACCGTCCCTGTGGCGGGTTGACGCAATCAAATAGTAATAATTCGCCATTATTTTAACAACATGTGAAGATTGATATATCCGCGCCCATCAGCGGCATCTTTTATTGAAGACCATCAGGACAATCATTAAAATCCTGGATCAGCAGCGGAGTACCATGGGAGCCCATTATTTCTGCTGGATTAAAACCACATCCAGCATCTGCAGACGCAGACATGACAAGACCTTCCGACTACACCTGGAGCCAGAGGTGCTCGCATAGATGCGGCCGAAGATCGCCCACCTTGGCCTTCATCAACATAGTCGGCTGGCTGGCAACCGCCCTTGGACGGGACGTCGCTGGGAAACCGCGGGACTGGAGGCCTGATTCGTCGCTCCAGCCTGCCGTTCAGCACATGTCAGCAGCGGAGGGAGCTGACTGCACATCTCCGGAGGCAGCAAGCAGCATCATGGATCGCCTACGTATGGCATCACCCATTCATCAACTTTAAACGGTACTAACGCTCCATAACATTGCCCATTCAGATTTACATAGTCTAGCCCTGATTTTTATTTGTAATTGTTAATAAATTAATTTAGCTGTCTCAAAGCAATAATCTCTTTTATTAAATAACCTATTCTCATACAAAGTATTATATAGCCGCCTGCTTAAGGTCCACGCCTGAGATACAAATTCTCCAGAAATAATCTCACTTGTCTCTTGCTCTCCATTATATATTCCTAACATTTTAGCTTCCAATGTCAATGTAAATTTCTCATAACATTTTGGCTCTCCAACGAAATATTTTCATAACATTTGTTTCGATTTAGTGTCGCTCGTTTACGTTTCTTCGAGTTTCAAATCACAACGGTGCCAAAGAAGTTTTCACTTCAAAAAAGAAAAATGTAAGATCTTGAGAAAAAAACAGAAATTTACTTACCAAACTAATTTGTAAAACAAGTTGACACAACTTCGCAGAGTGAACGCAATTTCAATTATAATAACTTACGACAAAAGTGATATCAATCAATACGTGTATTTATATGGTCCGGGTTATCTCAAATAACCTCAAAAAATTGTTTTATCTTTATTAAAATGTATTATTTACTGAAGACATTTTCCTTGTGGATTTTTCGCTAATCTCAATTAATAATATTGTGATATATAAAGAAATGAAAACAAAATATTGACACCTATAAAATTCAATTTATTCATTTTAAAAACATAACAAAATTAACATTTCAAAGCATTTTTCAAAGAGAGATAACAAACCACTGGCACTGGAGCGATCAAGCCAAATAAATAAATTTTCCTCGACTATTCGCGATATCCATTTTTTTAATTTTTCACTGTAGCGCCCACTTACGCCGAATTCGTTGCGCCGCCACTGGCGCTGTAAGAATACACGAGAACAATGCACACAGCGCAAGGTACTGCCGGCACATATCTACCTACAGCCGATAATTACTAATACTGGTCGCCTATATAAATGAAGCGACTCAACGCTGCGCTCAGTCTAGTCTCAATTCACCGGCCGACACATACACACCGAGCGGTGATAACTATAGTACAGTGCCGCAATGTAGTACCAGCCCTCGGCGGGCTGCCGTCCGCACAGTCAGCAACTTATGATTTACGCACATCCAGTGTGACTCCAGGAACATCTCCATACCACCTTCGAGGCCTCCATCTCCAACCACCATCTCGCGGTCCTCGCGCCTCAACAAGAGATGTCACTCGACCTACCAACACCAAGAACACGCTCGCTGTTTAGGTGCAACCCGTTCTCTGGCATTCGAAACCCATCCCGTTCCGCTGCCATAGGTCAACCTCATCGCCTCTCAAGGTTCCTTCCTGCGTCACGTGTGTGCTCCAACTCAAAAGACACATAGCCGCCATATCCGTCATCACAATATCGATCGACCGCCTGGACCAAGGTCACTTCTACACCGTAACACGCTGGCTCCCTGAAGACCTGTGATCTTCCTGACCATCATCACGCATCAGCAACGCAGCAGCATCACTCACGGCACCACTGTCACTCCGCTCCGCTTCGATCTTCGCTATGTAGCTCAACAATAAAGACTGGCTCACTACTATGACTGCACGCCTTTTATTTCTCAACCAGTCTCTGCCGATCCGCAGTCTGCTCCCTCATCGCCAACATTAAAAAAATCATACCTTCGAATTTTAACATGGAGACATACAAACTTATTATAGTGCTGTATAGCCAATGAATTAACCTGTATTTTACCCTTTATATCATATTTGTAGGATTTTTAAAAAAAATATTTAAAAATCGTTAAGTTCTTAACCACGCAAATCCTGCGTTTTGTAACGAAACTGCCGTGAGGGGTACTTATTCAAGTCAAAATAGAATATTTACGATTTCTGTATATTTTCTGTGGTATACTTGATAATGAAAGGTGCATATCTACGGAAAAAGGACTCAATTTTAACTGTAAACAATGTTTAACCAGTTTAGGCAATGGAGTGGGTCGCCGTTTGGGCGATCAGTGTTTAAATGTTTTCTCCAGATCTTACAGTGAAAACTGGATGCGTGTAGATATGTGCGGAGGTAATTGGTATTTGAATAATAAGTCTGATATTCACGCGAGTCACAATGTATTTATAAGAGAAACTTTATGTTATAATAATTTGTACAATATTAATATTTTACTTGCTTTGAGTCAAAGCGTATAGAGAGGGCGAACACAGTGTAGAGAGGGCGGCTATTCCTCAGGCCTACGCATGTCATTGGGGGAGGCGCGGGAGGATCTCAGGAAAACCGCTCCGGTTAGTGTTCGCCTGGCTGTATGCACGGACAGGTTCTATCCCACCCCCTTTTATGGGGTGACGACGATATATAATATGTACAGTTCAGTTGCGCCACCAAAATATGGAAACCAAAGCTAGTGCTTTAAACCAGTTAAAATTGGCAGCGGGTGTCATCAACCCACGACACCCATTAAAAAAGCAATTGAAAGTTGTGGCAGGGTATTTACAAGAAAATTGTCTTTCAGCGTTGGCCAGTTTATTTCTCTTATATACAGGGTTCACAGCTTATAGTAAAAAACAGAGTACAGGAAAGTTGTAGCACAAAGTAAAATCACTTACAGTCTTACTAAAAAACCCAGTGAAAATTTTATTCAATTGACAAACGGCCGCGGATGTGAAAACATTACTAATTAAAAATTTGTTCTTTGAAAGAAATACACATGGTTTCCGCGGCCTGAGAGGGTAGTTTATCTCTGTTTTAACCATTGATGTTCGAACGATATTTGTAATTTTTCCATAGTATTTTGAATGTTCTATATATTTCTTATTTTTGAAGGTGTCGTAAAAACAAATACCATTTATGAAAACTAGATAAAATTACCTTTTAGATTTGTGTATTTGAAATACACTTTAGCTTTCAAAAACTGCCATATTTTAAGATTCAAACTCGGAAAAAAATGGAAAAAAATTTCCTCCCACAACATTTTTGACCAAAATGTAGAGAAATTTAAATAAAATCAAAATTTAAAAAACACAGTCCTTTTATGTAATAAATTTGGAAGGAAACTATCACCTCACTTTTTCATCGTGTATACAATAAAAAAATAATAAAAAATTTAAAAGTTTTGTTTATTGCCAAAAAAATAACTTAGAAATAATACTGACTTTTAAAACAGATTTATTGCACCTCTAAAGACGTTAATTTCTTTTTATACGTTTACGAACACATGTATTAGATATTAATATTATAAAAAATTATCACTTTTAAGGAATTCTCTTAAAATAAAGATCTTAAAATGTTAATTTTATCTTTTATGTAACCTATAAAACAGTATTCTGACAGTTCAACTTTGAAAGTACGGCGTTTGTACAATAACTTGATTAAACTTATGTAAACCACACAAATAATACGGTATATATATTAATTATATGAATAGAACAGTTATTTCGTCACTACAATAGCAATTATTAAGTAAAATCACAACATCTAACAAAATTTTCGACATCCCGCCCGATCCGGCCATAAACGCTTGGTTTTCAAGCTGTGTGTTCATCGCGGGCCGTTGATGCACACGCGCGCCAATAATGCTCCTGGCGGAGAATAATTAAAACAACATTTTTTCCTACTAAATTATAACCATTTGCGACGTTGTCAGATCTTTAAGCATTTTAACAGCGTGAGCACGCAAGAAACGTTATTGGTAATAAAACGTGATTTAGTGTATACAAGGGATAATTATGTTATTGCAATAACACAGTTAATTGGTCGCGCTGTGGTTTTTTTTAGTAAGGCTGTTAGTGTTTAAACAATGTTCACTAACGTTCTCGCTAAACACTTACAGCCTTACTAAAAAAAAACCACAGCACGCCAGATAACCCATGTTGTTGTAGCAACATGAATAAAACAAAAATAGGAAATATTACTAATAAGAATTGATCTTAAAACGTATTTTAAATCTGGCAACAATGCGCATTTAAGTACTAAATTGTGTTTTTCTTCATAACCGCTAGGTGGCAGTGCCTGCGCATTCGGTGTTCGCGCTCGTAAACGACGCTGGAAGCGCGAAATATTTTTGTGTGTGCCATATTATTTATGTGATGGTTAATTTCTATTAATATGAATAATTTACTCTTATATTTATATCAGTGATATATTTACCGTGTTTTTTGTGGTTTTTCATAAGTTTTAGTCAAGTTATAAAACAATAATCGTACTTTGAAAATTGAAGTGTCAAAAACGATATTATGATATTATACGATACAAGAGAATTCAAATTTACATTTTTACGAGATTTTATTTTACGAGAATTTTATGAAAGTGGTGTTTTTTTAAATAATAATATCTAATACATGTGTTCCTAAATGCATCAAACAGATTAACGTCTTTAGAAATGCAAGAAATCTGATATAAAAGACGGTATAATTTTTAGGTTAGTTTTTTAGCAATAAAAAAAACTTTGAAATTTTTTATTATTTTTTTATTGTGTGCACGAGGAAAAAGTGAGGTGATAGTTTCCTTCCAAATTTATTACATAAAAGGACTGTGTTTTTGAAATTTTATTTTTTTTTTAATTTCTCTACATTTTGGTCAAAAATGTTTGGGTAAGAATTTTTTTTCCACTTTTTTCCGAGTTTGGATCTTAAAATATGGCAGTTTTTGAAAACTAAAGTGTATTTTAAATACACAAATCTAAAAGGTAATTTTATCTAGTTTTCATAAATGGTATTTGTTTTTACGAAACCTTAAAAATAAGAAATATATAGAACATTCAAAATACTTCAAATTTCGTTAGGATATCATTACAAAAACAGAGATAAACTACCCCCTCAGGCCGTGTAAACCAATTGTATTTTTTTCAATGAACAATTTTTAATTAGTAATGTTTTCACATCCGCGGCCGTTTGTCAATTGAATAAAATTTTCACTGGGTTTTTTAGTAAGGCTGTTAGTGTAATAACCTCAACAGAGGACCCGTGGTTTCTTAGTTGGGTTAAGGTTTTCCCGACAAGTAATGTCCCCGAGGGCGCTGTTACTTGAATTCCCAAGGAGGACCCAGAGGGCTCTCTCGACTTGGTACTGGGGAGGATTGGGGGAAGGTTAAGGTTTCCCTACAAGTAATGTCCCCGAGGGCGCTGTTACTTGAATTCCCAAGGAGGACCCAGAGGGCTCTCTCGACTTGGTACTGGGGAGGATTGGGGGAAGGTTAAGGTTTCCCTACAAGTAATGTCCCCGAGGGCGCTGTTACTTGAATTCTCAAGGAGGACCCAGAGGGCTCTCTCGACTTGGTACTGGGGAGGGTTTAACTTGGACAATGACCACTAGAATTTTGTTGCTAAGTTAACCAGGAGACTGGATACTCTGGCTCCATATAGGCCTGCACGGTGTTATATACCCTTTGGGGCAGGGTAGTGCCGACCGATGACTGAGGGGTGGGGATAGCTCGGCCAATGGGGTGTCTTCTTGTCCGGGTGGTGAGCCGAAAGTCGCCGAGCGAGACGGCACTATGCGTGTGAGGGAGAAAGTATTCGGATCCGTGCGTTGGACCAAATACAGCGCGCTACAAAGTCATAAAAATCACACAAATTTGACAGCCGATTCCATATGGAATCTTTCCCGTATCCACAAAAGTTACAGAATCGTTCCTCAGGATTATTTCACTTCACGCACCGACAACCGACAGATTAGTATTTTTGTATTATCTCTACATATTATTAATTAAAGTCCTCCGCCGCCTCTGTATGTATGTTCGCGATAAACTCAAAACTACCGAACGGATTTTCATGCAGTTTTCACCAATAGATAGAGTGATTTATGAGGAAGGTTTAGATATATAATTTGTCAAGGTTTTGTGTAAATTGATTGATATATATAATTAAAGGAAAATGTCTGTATGTGGTGGACGAGAGGGCTGGCAAGTGGGCTGTGTGAATTTGATTTGTATGCAAATTAACAGATGGCGGTGTGAGTCAACTTATCAAAGGTTGGGTAACCATCCAGTAGATGGCGTTGTATTTCGTTAGCCACAGCAATGCGTTTCCGGGTCAGCTAGTATAAAAATGAGTAACATCACATTTTCACCTCTTTTCGGAGTAGATACCTTTAGTATCATATAGAATCGAAACGTCGCTTGACCCGTTTTTGAGACTAGATCTGAATAGTCAGGTACCTACTTTCAACCCTTTCTCTTCACCATCATTCTAAGTTCGGCTCATTTGGGAGGCTGTGGTGTGGGTAACGCCGCCCCGGGAACCATTGTTTTAGATAACTAACACCCCTGTCATATTAATTTGATTTAACATATTAATTTGATTTTTAACCTACTTTTTTGCATTTTGTTTTTCCTGTTAAGCACTTGCATACTGCTTACTAACAACTTATGCAAGGACACTGGAGGTCTAGATTCGTTCAAAATAAATAAATGTAGCTTCATTTAAGAAAAACATTAGAATCTTACGAGAGCCTTGAAGGAGTAACCATCTGTTACTTATACCAGGGCGGGAGAGAGGTGGATAACCTCCACTGGTGATTTAACAGGGGTGAGATTTATCTAGGTCTTGGTGACGAATGCATTTGCCCACCTATTGCATGGCGGGCCGGATCGGGAGAGACTGGTCGAGGTAGACCTAGACCTCTCCAGTCAGATACTCTCGACCCATCGCCTTTCACCGAAGTGGGAGGGATGAATTCATACGTCCTTCACTCCTGGACACACTGACCCCCAGATTCTTACCCACCCCTCATACCTTTTTCCTTCCCAGAACTTCCTCTCTTTCCTTTCCCTAAAAAGACCCTCCACGCAGCATCCCCAAACATGAGAACGGGTCGTTTCTTTGACACGTTCTTGTGTTCAACAGCTCGGCTGTGGAATGATTTGCCGGCCTCTGTGTTTCCTCATTCCTACAACATGGTCTCTTCAAGACCAATGTTCATTCCTTCCTCTCCTCAAAAAGACCCTCCACACAGCATCCCAGATGTCATAGGCCCTGAGGGAAATTATTTTCCTCAGGGCCTCCTGTGTGGAGTTAATGTAAAAAAAAAATGAAATAGGAGCAGTATATATATATTTTTTAATTCTACTAGTTAAATTGAAAAATAAAATATTTTAAAAATTTGTCAATATAAACATTTTTATATTTAATATCATAATGTCATCTTAAAACTAATTAATATAAATACAATACGTATATTGAGTATTCATTCTAATCAACAGCACATATGTAACTGGAGATCCTAATTTGGACTTTGTGGTTTATAGTACGTAAGTGCATAGATCCTGCATTAGAATTGTGTCTCAAGCATAGAACCTGATGTTGACTCGTGTAGATGTATGTGCTATGCATAGATCCTGGTTTAGACTCAAGTATAATGTTTAGATCCTGCTTTAGACTTAAATACCAAACATATATCGTGCTGGGGATCTAAGTGCTTCATATAAATCTTGCTGTAGACTTAATTATGAAATGTATATTATGCTTTAGACTTTGGTGCCAAACATAGTCCTGCTGGGGACTTAAGTGCTACATGTAGATCTTGCTGTAGACTTAATTGTCAAATGCATATTATGCTTTAGACTTAAGTGCCAAACATAGATCCTGCTGGAGACTTAAGTGCCACAAATAAATATTGCTGAAGGCTTAATTGTTAAATGCAGATCCTGCTTTAGACTTAAGTACCAAACATATATCTTGCTGGGGACTTAAGTGCTACATGTAGATCCCGCTGTAGACTTAATTGTCAAATGCATATTATGCTTTAGACTTAAATACCAAACATATATCTTGCTGGGGACTTAAGTGCTACATGTAGATCTCGCTGTAGACTTAATTGTCAAATGCATATTATGCTTTAAACTAAGTGCCAAACTTAGATCCTGCTGGAGACTTAAGTGCCACAAATAAATATTGCTGAAGGCTTAATTGTTAAATGCAGATCCTGCTTTAGACTTAAGTACCAAACATATATCTTGCTGGCGACTTAAGTGCCACATATAGATCTTGCTGTAGACTTAATTGTCAAATGCAGTTCGTACTTTAGACTTAAGTGTTAAGCATAGAATCTGCTATTAAGTATCAAATATTATCATCTGTTAAACTTAAGTGCAATGTTCAGAACCTAATTTAGACCCAAGTACCAAACTTAAAACCTGCTGTAGACTTGACCGTAATACAAAAATTCTGCTTTAGACTTGAGCATAATCATAGATCCTGTTTTAGACTTAAGTACCAAACATAAATCCTACTACAGACTTAAGCATCAAACGTAGATCATACTATAGACTTAATTGTCAAACATAGAAAAAGCTTTAGACCTAAGTACTAAACATAATATATCCCGCTTTATAGACTTAAGTGTCAAACATAGATCCAACTTTAGACTCAAGGGTAATGGATTGATCTTACTTTAGACATAAGCACAAAATATAAATCCTACTTGAGACTTAAGAATCACACATGGTCGTTCTTTAAACCAAAGTGAAATGTTCAGATCCTGCTTTAGACATAAGTGCCGTGGATTGATCTTACTTTAGACATAAGTGCCAAACATAATTCCTAATGTAGACTTAAGAATCACACATGATTGTCCTTTAAACTTAAGTGCAATGTACAGATCCTGCTTTAGACTTAAGTGCCATGGATTGATCTTACTTTAAACATAAGTGCCAATTATAAATCCTACTGTAGACTTAAGAATCACACATGATCGTCCTTTAAACGTAAGTGCAATATTCAGATCATGCTTTAGACTTAAGTGCCAAACGTAATCCCTACTGTAGACTTAATAATCACACATGATTGTCTTTTTAACTTAAGTGTAATGTTCATATCCTTAGTTTTAGACTTAAGTGTCAAACATAAACCTTGCTTTAGACTTAAGTGTCAAACATAAATCCTATTATAGACCTAAGTGTCAAACATAGATCCTGCTTTAGACTTAAATGCCATGGATTGATCTTACTTTAGACATAAATACCAAACATAATTCCTACTGTAGACTTAAGAACACACATGATCTTCCTAAGTGCAATGTTCAGATCCTGCTTTAGACTTAAGTGCCAAACATAATTCCTACTGTAGACTTAATAATCACACATGATTGTCTTTTTAACTTAAGTGCGATGTTCAGATCCTGTTTTAGACTTAAGTGTCAAACATAAATCCTATTATAGACCCAAGTGTCAAACATAGATCCTGCTTTAGACTTAAGTGCTATGGGGTAACCAAACGTAATTCCTACTGTAGACTTAAGAATACTCATGATCGTCTTTTAAACTTAAGTGCAATGTTCAGATCCTGTTTTAGACTAAAGCACCTAACATAAAAGCTGCCTTAGACTTCAGTGCCATGGATAGATCCAGCTTTAGATATAAGTACAGTTTGTGTGGCCGTTACTGGTTTGGCCAGACCTCGCTCTCGATCCAGGGTATAAAGCTGGAGATCCTGGAGTAGACAGCGGGAAAGCCGGATCCACAACCAAACCCGAAGCTGGTCACGGCGAGGAGATTGAAGACGCACCTGTTTGTTGTGGAACTGACTACGAGAGGACCACCGCTGTCTCCCTGGAAACAAACAGAATTCATAAATACATGGCAATTTCACAACTTTATTCAGTAAAAAATTGATAATTTTTTTTCTGCAGTTAAACCTTTGAGTGTTTTGCCACTCTAGCGATAACTGAACAAATTTTGTAGGTGATTATTAGTCTACGAGTATATATATATATAAAAATCAAAATATGCTTGCTTCTGTCTATGTATGTGAGTATATGAGATGTCTGTGCATTACTAAACCATTCATCCGATTGCGATGAAACTTTGAGGATTTGATGTGCGCATGCCCGCAATGATTTCTGTATACAATAGTGAGCTCTGGTTTCATGAAATTATGCATTACTAACCATTCATCCGATTGCAATGAATCTTTGGGGATTTTATGTGTGCATGCCCGCTATGATTTCTATATATACTGGTGAGCTCTGGCATAATGAAATTTGTATTAAAAAAATTGCAATAGGTGGAGCGCAAGCTGTTTGAAAATCTGAATGTACTGGGACCGAATATATGGAATGCGGGAGAGGAGAGGGGATCGCGGGATGGCGGTTCACGGGAGAGGGGAGAGGGAAGGTGGGGAAGGTGGAGGGAGAAAAGGAATGGGATAAATGGGAAAAGTCACGCAGGGAGAAACAATTTCTTTATTAAGTGGCATAGCAACGCATGCCAGGGAACTCACTAGTTAAAAATAAAATAGTGTCACTGATTAAAGTGCCACCGGGAATGGGGTTGGTCACCTGGCATGTGTCGTTGCGTCCCCCGCTCAGGTCCCCGGCGCACAGCTGCGATGCGACAATACCGTTCTTCAGCGACTTCATATTGGAGATCTTCTCATTGCAACGGACAGAATCTATAAGGTCTAGCTGCACCTTCATCAGCACGTCGGAGGTTTCCTCGGCTAGGGAGACAGACAGACTATAGCATGGACATGGTAAAAGAACTTTCGATAACAATTAATCTTAAAAATCAAAAAATTAAAAGTCAAAATAATCTTTAAAAAAATTAACAACCATGACGTCACTAATAACCAGACACAACCGGAAATATGTCATTTTTAATAAAATTCTAAGATTGTTATAATAAGGTTATTCCGTAGGTCGTTGGCAGATTTGTTAAATTTTCAAACAAAATTTTGTATTATACCACACCCATTTCAAATCATATAATCATGCAGTAAAATAAATCAATACATGATACGATGTATTGATTTATTTTACTGCATGATTATATGATTTGAAATGGGTGTGGTATAATACAAAATTTTGTTTGAAAATTTAATAAATCTGCCAACGACCTACGGTATAATAATATCTGGGAAAGCTACTTTTCAGAATTTAGAGATGATTAAATAATATTTAAAAAAATAATAAACTTCAACATAAATTTATTTTTTTTTAATTTTGGAAGTAAAATATTTCAATTATTTCTTCTCGAATAAGGTATAAAAATCAGTAAAATTTGCTTGGAGCTCACTCCTCAGTATTTAGTCCGTGGTGGTGGATTATTTACTAAAGTCAAACGTGATTCTTACTTACGTGTTATTTCGTTAATATTATAAAAGTAAAACGATTGTTTATTTATCCGAAATGGTTCTTTATTAAATAGGCCGCGACCAATATAAATCGTGGTGCCAATAAAGTGTTTTAAATACACATTTCTGAGATTGTAATAACCACAGAATATAACCAAAGGATATAATTTGAATTTACTTGCCAAGTATCAAAGCAATTTATTTAAAAATATGGAAGTTTAATAAATCACAAGGAGTCTAACCTGTCTAATGACGAAGGAATTATAATCTCGCCTGGATTTACAAATTTTCCATGGCTGGAGTGAAATGTTGGAGCTGATACTGTTTTCAGCTGACTACAGTTCCAGGTATTTTGTCAGACTCTACTTCAGGAGAAAAACCAGAAGCTCAAGATTGTAATTTAGATAGTTAGTTACTTGAATTTTTGGTCGATCCAAGGGAGGTGAGTTTAAGATCTATTAATATGTTTTAATGTCCCAATTATTTTTTTTTATGTTATAATAAATCTATTATTTCTTATTTCTTATCAATACTGTCTATTTTATTTAAAATCCTTCTATTTTAAGCGTAAAGTTTGCATACCAAAGGCCCTGAGAGAGGATTATTGCTTTCCTATCTACTAGCCCGGTTAATCAACCAGTGGCGCCCCTTTAAAAATAAAGCTGGCAGATGTCATTTCCCTTTTACAACATACCTTTTAACATTTTATTATACCTGTGATACGATATTTATGAGTTAACTTCCTTATGTACTAAGATCACGATTTATTCGCGTAACAATATGATTTTAGATTTTCACGGCCAAAAGTATTTTTGTTATTTATTTTTGGGGTGTTATGTCGTGTTCCGCTACCTCCTCCTTTAGCCAACGTTTCGAAACGTTAACATAAGGTTTCACTTCTACCACGTGTAAACTGCACACTTGTAATATTTTTTCAAATAACGCTGTTTTTCAGCACAAGGGCTCTGTTAATACCAAAGATATTGAAGTACAAAAGAGATATGCTATAATGTCCGTGCGACTGTCGGTAAACTGCTACCTAACAGGAGAAGTTTGCATAAAAAATGAATTTGTTCATTTCTTTGATTTTTTTAAGCTGTGCTTTAGTATGACTCCAGATACTAATATCTACAGCCTGTATGTCGGACGAATATCTACAGCTCATATGTTGAACTAATATCTACGAACTTCAGAGTGTTGACTAATATCCACAGAGCGTAGGTTGAACTAATATCTACGAACTTCAGAGTGTTGACTAATATCTACAGAGCGTAGGTTGAACTAATATCTACAGAACGTAGGTTGGACCAATCAGCTAAATGTGTCCAATAGTCCGATATTAGGGATTTTTACATACATACTTACATAAATTAAGTTTTTTAAACTGCATACGCAATATTACGTTATTCCAATATGCTATACATAATTGCAAATCCAACCTCTGCCAGTGCTGTAGATATTCGTCAACACTGATTCTCATAGATATTAGTTCGATTTTTTCAGTTTTTGGAATTCCTGTAGATATTAGTAGATGCCTCCCTTTAGTATTTGTTTAAATACGTTTTTAGTTTGAATACGGCAAATAATTCATTCATTTAGTTTAACGTTCAATTAGTTTATTAATTCATTTAGTTTATTCATTCATTTAGTTTATTCGTTCATTTAGTTTATTCGTTAAGAGGGTATTACTAGAGAAAACCAGAAATACGTCATTTTTAAATCAGATTTTAGACGTATTGACTCTTTTTCACAAAAAATTATAAATGGATTTCGAAAGATTGTTCCTTTATCTAGTATTCGCATGTTTTAAATTTTGAGAAAAAATGTTTATTTTTAGTATAATAAGGTTATACCATAGGTCATTGGCATATTTGTTAAATTTTCAAAAAAGATTTTGTATTATACAACACCCATTTCAAATCATATAATCATGCAGTAAAATAAATTAATACATTATCTGGGTATCGCATGTTTCAGAATTTTAATTTTAGTTTAAATAAAATCATTAAAAAATATGTATGTAGGTACATATGTTTCTTGACAAAAATTGATCCGTTTGTGTATTTATTTGCGCACTTACAAACTAATTTATTTCAGATTTTTTTTTCATTCTTATTTAACTTGGACATTATTAAAAATGATAAATACTTGTAATCAAAAAATTATTACAAAATACATTATCATTTACGCCTTTCAGCATTTTTGGATGAAGGTATAAATTAAAGCAAATTTGGAATGAAATAAAATCGATATTGAGTTATAATTTTAAAAAGCTGGCACGGAGAATAATTAATCTTTCTCATTGTAACCGCCCTGCACAATCGTAAGAACAACTTTCGACAAAATGTGGATTTTCGGCTGCTGGCTGGTTAAACGTTCATTGGTAAACAATATGGGTGACACCAGGAATCACAGTGCCACCCAATAAAAGCTGTGAATAGCACATCTCTTATATTTCAATATCTTTTTTAAATACCAACATATTTATTGGCTAGGAATGTACTTACTGTATCCAATTTTTCCCCATCCGGTTGCAATGGCCTTGGTTTGGCTTATAGTAGAATCCTGCCATAAGCAAGCAGGTCGGATAACCTCAGTAAACCTGCAACATATATACAACAGAATTGATGAATTGTAGTCTTACTATTAAACATGTTTTATATTTTACACAACAACAACAACCGTTTATGTCAAACAATTACTAACCACTGGAGTGATTTCCTAGAAGATCATTTTTTAAATTTTTCGCCAACATTAAAAAATCATACCTTTGAATTTTATCATGGAGACATAAAAACTTATTATCTATATAAATCTATATGTATGTACGCGCATAACTTCCGAACCACTGCACCAAATTGGATAATTCTTTTTTTGTTGTGTTCGTTATTGTCAGGACAAGGTTTGTATAAAACTACTGGTGAGCTCTGGTATTATGAAATTTGTATAAAAAAATTGCAGTAGGTGGTACGGGAGCTGTTTGAAAACTAGATGTACCGGGAATTATTTTATGGAACGCGGGAGGGGTAGGGGAACCAGGGAGGGGGGAGGGGAACCTAGGAGGGGGAAGGGGAACTCGGGAAGGGGGTTTGTGGGACGGAGGAAGGGGGGAGTGGAGTGGGGAAAGGGAAGGTGGAGGAGGCGGAATGGAAACGCAAGAAGGGAATAGAATGCGGGAGAGGAATGGGGGGAAGCGGAAGGGGAACGGGACGAATGGGAAAGGACACGCAGGGAGAAACAATTTCTTTATTAAATGGCATAGCAACGCATGCCGGGTACCAGCTAGTAGTGTTATATATCCAATGAATTAACCTTTTTTATTTTACTGTTTATTTGTAGAATTTATAAAAAAAAAACGAGTGTGCTTTAGACCACACGAGTAAAACTTCACTGACTTATAAAAGAACATATGACATTGACATTGGGGTGACATATGAAATTGGGGTGACATATGACCATAGGGGTGACCTATGACCCTGGGGTGATCTACGATCTTGGGGTGACCTACAACCTTGGGGTGACCTAAGACCTTGGGGTGACCTACGACCTTGGGGTGACCTACGACCTTGGGGTGACCTAAGACCTTGGGGTGACCTACGACCTTGGGGTGACCTACGACCTTGAGGTGACCTACGACCTTGGGGTGACCTACGACCTTGGGGTGACCATCCCTATCCTTATCACTCCCCAAGTCAAGCGTGCGTAAAGGCCTGACCGTTCGCCTCGCCATTGATCACCATTTGC
This sequence comes from Limnephilus marmoratus, assembly GCA_917880885.1. Classification (NCBI taxonomy): domain Eukaryota; kingdom Metazoa; phylum Arthropoda; class Insecta; order Trichoptera; family Limnephilidae; genus Limnephilus; species Limnephilus marmoratus. The sequence continues at coordinate 56,227,562 of OU862907.1, read as the reverse complement.
ATCGATTACCGTTCGCATCACACTTTTCGTAACATCACACTTTTTGTAACACATCACCACTTTTCATAACGCATTCACCAGCTTACCCTTCAAAAATATAAAAAAAATCGTAAAGTTTATAACCACTCGAATCCTGCGTGTTGTTACTTTGAAACTGCCGTGAGGGTTACTTATTTGAGTCAACATAGAATATTTTAGATTTCTGTATGTTGTCTGTGGTATACTTGATAATGAAAATTGCATATCTATGGAAAAAGGAATTAATTTTAACCATTAACAGCTGATCAAAAATTCGACGAGAAAAAACATTTAAAAAAAATTATTTTTAACATCGTTCGAAAATAGTCTACGAAGTTTGGATTTGCGACATGTATGGTCATAGTAGATAAAGCATTTTAATAGCTTCATTTTAAAATAATTGGCTGGCCGGGGAAATGTTTTAAATAATTACAATAAATGTTTTACAAGTGGTAGGAAAATGTGGTCCAATTTTGGACCGCTATCAATCGCAGAAAAATAAAAGTGGTCCATTTTTCAACCATAATCGCTCCAGAGGCTAATAAACGTTACATAGACTATACTGATGTTTAACTGGCGTTCAGTGTCAATGCGAAAGAGGCTTGTTTGTGTGTTTAGCTCTGGCAGCTTTCAGGCTCTCAGTCAGTCACTAAAATATGTTTATTAGTACGATTTCAAAACAGAACTTATACGGTCTTTATTCAATGTTTAACTAAAACACCGTTTAACAGTTGATTAGTGTTTTTTTTTACCTAGACTCGTTTATAAATGAGGAAGGAGGTTGTGAAAAGGAAGTGAAAAGAAGAATTTGCATGTTTTTAAGTAGGTAATTAATCCATTCAAAACACTAAAGGCATAGACAAGCCATTGAAGCCAGCTCAGGTATGGGGGCTCCATCGAAGCCAGAGTAAAGTTAGCCTCCCAAAAACTGAGCATACTGTACAGGGCCCGCCGATACTTTAATAGTACACAACAGCTAACCCTGTACAAATCACAAGTGCGCCCCATAGTTGAATTTGGCAGCCACCTCTGGTCTGGAGCACTAAAATACCTGAAAAATACCCTCGACTCTGTGCAGAAACGGGCTGTCCGTTTAATAGATTCTCCCATCTTAACCTGTAATCGGCCAGAAACGCGCGAATGCGTGCGCTTTGTGCGCAAGCGCGCAAAAAATATTTCGAAAATATGTTTGTCTGTGATTTTGACCCTTCTATGTACAGAATTTGTATGAAGGACAAGGTCAGAATCGTTTGCGCAAACATTTCCCCATAAGACGGGTAAAAATTTCGTTCACCTTGCAACCCCAGAATATTTTTAAATGATTTTATCTGTGGCATCAAAATGTCAAATTTGCCGCGATTCTTTCTGTTAAAGTCGATGCGTGTTACTTGACGAAAACATCGTAAAACTTATCAATTTACGTAATTAACGCAAATAATGTTGTTTTGGTACATAGTTTATTGTTCTAGGAATGTGTTTTGGTCAATAGAATATATACGATAGCTCAAAATTAATCCACAAAACATTCAATTAAAAATTCAAAGTGGTGCTTTGTTAGGGAATTTTCGAGGCTTGTCACAGTTTAACAGACGGATTGCAATCTTTAGAGCACAGGCGTCGGGTGGGAATGCTATCCTTGTTCTACCGGCATTACAATAGAAGATGCTCCGAGGAATTAGCATCATTGATCCCTTCGGCACTGGTGCATAGTCGGGAAACACGCCAAACGTGTGCCCAACATATGTGTACACGGTTGACGTTTGTCACATGAGAACGGGTCGTTTCTTCGACTCGTTCTTGTGTTCAACAGCTCGGCTGTGGAATGATTTGCCGGCCTCTGTGTTTTCTCCTTCCTACAACATGGGTCTCTTCAAGACCAATGTTCATTCCTTCCTCTCCTCAAAAAGACCCTCCACACAGCATCCCAGATGACATAGGCCCTGAGGGAAATTATTTTCCTCAGGGCCTCCTGTGTGGAGTTAATGTAAAAAAAAATAAAATTGAAAGCCATAGAAATACACAGAAATTTGACAGCCGATAAACGTTAACTTCAACCTGACAACAAACGACGACCGGCGTAGTCCAGCGGTAAGGCTCTTGACTAGCACTCCGAAGGTCGCGGGAAGGAATCCCGGCGTGGCAAATAAATTTTAACAATTATTATAAGCAATAATTATCAGCCTGAAACACTCATCCACATTGAAAAATCTTCCGAGAAAAGATACATGACGCCAACGGGACTTGAACCCGTGTCCTCTCGATTGCCGGTCGATTGCTCTGACCACTGAGCTATGGCGGCTTATCTCGTACCCGCCAAATGATTCAATATATGCTAGTGTTTCATTCAACAATTACTGCTTATTATATTTTTTCACACCTGAAAACAACCAACTTTATTGTTTTACAATTAAAAATAATAATTAATATTTGACAAGTTTAAGTATTTCCCCAATAAATGAAGACATAATTTGTCTCGACGCCACCTAGCGAGGGACTTAACACTTACAATGTTTCTCTCGCAAAAATAAAGTTGGTTGTTTTCAGGTGTGAAAAAATATAATAAGCAGTAATTGTTGAATGAAACACTAGCATATATTGAATCATTTGGCGGGTACGAGATAAGCCGCCATAGCTCAGTGGTCAGAGCAATCGACCGGCAATCGAGAGGACACGGGTTCAAGTCCCGTTGGCGTCATGTATCTTTTCTCGGAAGATTTTTCAATGTGGATGAGTGTTTCAGGCTGATAATTATTGCTTATAATAATTGTTACCCTTTGTGCTATGCATAAAAAATCTTGTCTTAAAAACGTTAGTTTTACAATTAAAAATAATAATAAATAAATTTTATTTGATTAATTTGTGTTATTTCACAATTTATTCATTTAAAATAATATATAGTATATTTGCGGCACGTTCCAGAGTGGATGATACTCTCAGAATCGCCCTGGTGTAAGACCACCATTCACAATTGAAACGTTGCTTGAAATGGCTTTAGCCATGTTTGGTGACCAGATCTGAATAGCCAGGTAATTCCCCACCTTCCTGTTCCCTATCTCCTTCCCCTCCCCACTACCTTCAGCCTCACAACATACCCCAATTGGGGATGCCAGTTCCACTGGCTCCAGACGGGAGTAGTTGAGACTCTTGTGCAGTATTCATATAAAAAAAAAAAAATTATTGGGGATACCATAGTCTCACTGCCCCACGACGATTGGGAGCAGTTGGGACTCTCGTGCGATATATTCATTATAAAATATAAAAAAGGGCAAGACTGAAATAAGCAGAAATGATGAACTCACGTGACTGCGTTTTGTAGCTCCAACAGCGCGATATCATTGTATTTGCTTTGGGCCGTGTAGCTGGGGTGAAGGATGACCCGCGATACGGGATCATCGACCCATTTTGGGTCGTCTTGGTACGCCAGGTTGTGAGCACCTAACCGCACCACAGTTGGGGGACCACTGAAAAATAAAACATATAAAAAATAATGTCTTAATCAAACTAAATAATTTCGGTTGTCTGTGTTGTGTTCAAGTCTGATTCTATTAACTCAAATTTGCTTTGAATTTAAGTGTCATTTTCAAAATGGGTACTGATTGTTTGAAAAATGCAAACAAGCGGTAAAGAAGCCAACTTTCAAACATACTAATTTGAGCATTCGTCGTATAGTCATGCATGAAGTCTAATAATAATAATAATAATCTTTATTGAACAAAAATTTAAAGATTTATAACTAACTACAAGCAAAAAAGTACATCTTACAATATTTTAACGGGTTATTTGCCGGAGACGCGCCGGCGCGCGCGTCATATGCGCATGCGCGAGAAAATAATTCAAATATTTGAATAATATTGTCGACGAAAAACTTTTGGTCTGCGATTTTGGCCTTTCTATGTACATAATTTGTATGAAGAACAGTGTCAGAATCGCTTGCGCCATCATTACTCTAGGTGATGCTAAAAGTTTCGTTCACCTAGTCACCATGGAATATTTTTAAAACGATTTCTTCCATGACAATGCGCTGTCATAAATTGCCACGAATTTAACGTTCACAATAAATGAGTGTATCGCGAATAAAACATCGTAAAACCTATTAATTTACGTAATAAATGCAAATAATATTGTTTTGGTAGATAGTTTATTGTGTTGTGAACGTGTTTCAGTCAATAAAATATAGAATAGCTCAAAATTAATCAACAAAACATTCAATTCAAAGTTCAAAATGGTGCTTTTTTAGTGTTTTTTTGTGAAGTTCCGCGAATTTCCGCGAAATGGCCTGGCATTTGACCGGTTAAAAGTAACATTAGTACAAAAGTTAATAACAAAAAACAATATACATATAAACAGTACGTACTTAGAGGGTAGAAATTTATAATTATAAATATAGGTTTCTCGTAACCTGCCTCACTAGGGTAGCCTGTGTTGAGGCAGTTATTTTACATCAATTTATAATGCTGTGAATATACCTACACTTATATTAGAATGTAATCACACAATAGATTGGTTGCATTAATAATAACAATAACATTGGTACAATAATAACAGCATTGGTTCATTACTAATTTCGAATTTGGGTGAGTGCGCCGGTAAATGCTCTATCATTATTTTTTATCCAATTATTTATGTTTTTTTTTTAAATTTTTTTGTGAATAACATTTTTTTATACTAATTGGAAGAATGTTGTAAGTCTTCGTTGCAAGGTATCTGAAGCTTCGTTGACAAAAGTAGTATGAATTATGGGAATTTGTAGTAAATCTTTGTTATTGTTTCGAGTACAGCGAGAATTTAGTCTTTTTTCATAGTATTTATGTATGTTTGTGTATAAAAGAGTGAGGATTGTTTTTGCATATATCTGACGAACGTCAAACACATTCATAATATTAAAGATATAGTTGGAGTCCGTAATTAGAGGTAGTCTAAGAATTATTTTTATAATCGTTTTTTGTGCCTTTATGATTGGATCTAGTGCTGATTCAGTACCGCCTCCCCATGCTATGATACCATACTCAATAATAGATTGACAGACTGCAAAATAAATCATTTTCAAGTGTTGCAAGTCGAGAAAGTTTCGTATCGTTCTGAAAAAGTGCATGGTTTTTCTTATTTTGTTTGCAATTATTTGAGTGTAAAATTCCATTTGAGATATGGATCAATGTCTGGTTTGATGAACTCAAATTTGTTTTGAATTTAAGTGTCATTCTCAAAATTGAAACTACTGTTTGCTGCCGAAAACCTGCTACACTCAGGGCCCACGCCATCTTTGGGAATATGTACTGTGTGGAGGGCTCTTTAAAAAAAAAGGAAGAATAGAAAGATTTGAGAAGGGTTAAGGTATAAGGAATGGGTAGGAATCTGGGGATAAGTGTGTCCAGGAGTGATGGACGCATGAATTTATCTCTCCCACTGCGGTGAGAGAGCTTTGCTGAAGAGGTAAAAAGGTCTCCCTCAACCATTATCTCCAAATCTGGCCCGCCAACAGTTTTAGGTGGGCGAACGCATCCGCTGCCATTCCTCACTCCAGAGGAGTTGGTTATCACAAGGACATTTAACCCCTCCACAACGTAAGCAGATATAAGCGTTAAAAATAGGACAGCAGTCAAGTACAATAAGCGTGTTTATACGTCAGCGCGTGTGTTTCCATAGAAATCGTTCTAACTCCGTTATTGTTTTAGTTACATCCCTAAAACAAAAAGTAAAAGGTCGATAGTAGATCAAGCTGCACATCCCTATCAAGTTGTCCATAGAAATACATAACAGGAATCAGCTGTCAGTCGTGTAGTTGACAAAAATATTTGCCAGCGCAAATTTGCTACCGGCAGTTCCATCGCGCTCCACATTTTAAATTTTTATTAAATATTTTTTTATGAAATGATAAAAAAGCGAGGTGACAAAAGTGTTTATTACACATATATACAAGAGAATAAGTATTGTTGTTTACATAATCTGTGATTTTAGTACCGTTTTCACATAAAAACATTGCGTGAGTCATTTTTACCTATTTTTAATGTTTGCGTTCTAAATTTTAATATTTACAAATGCTAATATTTATTTGTAATATAATAATTTGAAAGCCTATTTTGTAACCTTTCTAAAACAGTTTTTACTATTCGGCTACGTTCAGAAATGTTTCATTTATAGAGCTTTAATTGTAAAGCGGTAATAACAAAAAGTTTTCGTAAAATGTCATTTCGTTTAAGACACTAAAAGCGAATATTCTTGAAAATTCGGAGGGGTTAAATATATAGCTTGTAAACTACACAATACACTACCATCTACGATCAGACAAATTGAATTCTTGACAAAATTCAAACTACAGGGTGCGGCAGCAGAACTTCCTTTTTTAATAATACCCATTGTATGAATCAGAAATTTCTTATTTGTTTTTTATAACGTAGGCTCATACCTAAAGTTTTGTTTTACTAAGTTTTGAAGATCAAATCAATTAGGTGACGTCCCCCATTCTCCATACACTGAGTAAACTAATTTCTGGCGTTTGTCATGACTCTTGCCAGCGTATCAGGCGTTATCCTGGCAATTTCTTCCTGGATGTTGGTCTTTAAATATTGTAGGGTTCTTGGACGGTTCACATAAATACGGGATTTCAAAAAAACCCATTGAAAAAAATCACAAGGGGACAAATCGGGAGAGCGGGCCGGCCACTCCAATTCGCCCCTGATTGAGATGAGTTGTTCTGCGAAGTGTTCCCTCAAAATAGCCATGCTAATGCTAGGTGATCTAATGGGACAAGGGACTCCAGTTCTTCTTATTGTCGCACTTTCAGTTTGTCTGAACGTAGTGACCCATATAACAATTGATTTCCGGTCCGGGACAGAGGCTAAATTAAAGCGATTCCGAAAGGCGCGCTGGGTTCGCAACCCAGCGATCACAGAACGGATGTTCTCAGGAAATCACCATTTAAGCACTTTAAACGAAATGACATTTTATGAAAACTTTTTGTTATTACCGCTTCACAATTAAAGCTCTATAAATGACACATTTCTGAACGTAGCCGAATAGTAAAAACTGTTTTAGAAAGGTTACGAAATAAGCTTTCAAATTATTATATTACAAATAAGTATTAGCATTTGTAAATATTAAAATTTAGAACGCAAACATTAAAAATAGGTTAAAAATGACTCACATGATGTTTTTATGTGAAAACGGTACTAAAATCACAGATTATGTAAACAACAATACTTATTCTATTGTATATATGTGTTATAAACACTTTTGTCACATCACTTTTTTATCATTTCATATAAAAATATTTAATAAAAATTTAAAATGTGGAGCGCGGTGGAGCCGCCGGTAGTAAGTCTGAGCGGGTAAATATTTTTGTCAATTACGCGACTGACAGCTGATTCCTGTTATTTATTTATTTACGCCTATTTAGGCTTTTACATACATATATATAACAATATTAACAAAATTATACTGGTAAATAGTGCAGGAAACTACTGTTTAAAACACTTGCACAAAAATAAATACAAAGTAAAAATATTAGGTATTGAATTTAAACCACACAGTATGTAGGTACAAAATATAATAAATCTGAAATAGTTTTTTTTCTTTCAGCCGACAAAATACTGCCAATGAATTAGTCAATTTTAATAGCTTTATCAAAGTATTATTCCCTTATGTGATGAAAAAAACTTCAATAAGGTATATAATAAAATTGATGTACTAAAGATATCAACAACTTCAGAGTATTTGTTTCCAAGCTGTTGAATCCGTCGCATAGGAGTATAATATTGACTTGTTGACTTAGAATTGCTACAATAATATGGTAGGTACTGTCTTGTGACTGACCTGCCTGGAGTATGAAAAGAGATTTCATATAATAAATCAGGGGTATCAAACATTGAATTAATGATTTTATACAAACTGTTATGTATTTCTATGGACAACTTGATAGTGATGTGCAGCTTAATCTACTATCGACATTTTACTTTTTGTTTTAGGGATGTAACTAAAACAATAACGGAGTTAGAACGATTTCAATGGAGACACACGCGCTGACGTATAAACACGCTTATTGTACTTGACTGCTGTCCTATTTTTAACCCTTATATCTGCTTACGTTGCTGACCGGTTAAATATTCTTGTAACTACGATATTTATTTATGTACCTCTACGCCTGTCTCGACATAGATATTCTAGTGAGATAGGTATCGAAAAACCCAATGTAAACATATTTTATACAGATAAATAAATATTAAAAAATTATAAAATGCACTTTTATTAAATTTGTAGAATGTATTTACTTAGTCTGCCTATTGAAGGTGCAATGACAGGCCGTTATCACAAACTTGTTGCTGATCAGGGTTCCACCGCAACTCCACAGAATGGTGTTACCTAAAGCGAAGCCAACGGCCACCTGGAAACCAGCAAAAATCAGAAATCAGTCAGCGTCCAGGTTAACATAAGGAGACTTAAGGCCTATATTGAAGAGAGACTCCTACTATCATTGTAGTGGGAAAATACTGCTTGTGCAATTATGAAGGACTTAGCTGGCAGGGAATGGAACCTGCGTTATCTTGGACTCACCATGTGTGAATGGGTCCTATCATGGAGTTAACATTTGAGAAAAAAAATTATGAATCACCATGTGAGAATAGGTTCTGTTCTAGATTCAACATGTAGGTCCTATAATGAACTGACCATGTGTGAATAGATCCTATAATGAACTGACCATGTGTAAATAGATCCTATAATGAACTGACCATGTGTAAATAGATCCTATAATGAACTGACCATGTGTAAATAGATCCTATAATGAACTGACCATGTGTGAATAGGTCCTATAATTTTTTATTTATTTATTTCATTATTTTCATATTACATTTGGTTATAATAATGATGTATTGCCCATCTCACTAGGTGTGAAACGCCTGTGTTAAGATGGCAATTTACATAGTGGTTATCTAAGATTTTGTTTACGACAGGTTGATATAATTTTTTTTTTCATTAGATATACAATTCAAGTATGTTACATATATATATAGAAGATTGCAATAGGTACATGGTTACATATGTACACACAGTAGGTATAAAGGTAAGTATGTTATTAAATACTTGTGATGGATATGTTTATTTGAGGTGATCAACGATTTTACTTTTAAATGCACTTTTGGATTGCGTGTTTCTAATTTCAGGAGGTAGAGAATTAAACAGCTTTGTTGCATTATATTTAAAACTTCTTTGCCCATAAGAAGTTTGACAAACTGGAATGTTAAAAGATTTTACGTTTGACTCTCTGAAGACTCTTGTGCTTATCCGTTCTTCAAACATGTGTGTATTTTTAAATTGATGAAGCAGGATATTTTTTGAATACAATTTTTTTTAATACAATTTTTGCAATAATCATAATGGTCCTATAATGAACTGACCATGTATGAATAGGTCCTATAATGAACTGACCGTATGTGAATAGGTCCTATAATGAACTGACCATGTGTGAATAGGTCCTATAATTAACTGACCATGTGTGAATAGATCCTATAATGAACTGACCATGTGTGAATAGGTCCTATAATGAACTGACCATGTGTTGATAGGTCCTATAATGAACTGACCATGTGTGAATAGATCCTATAATGAACTGATCATGTGTAAATAGGTCCTACAATGAACTGACCAAGTGTGAATAGGTCCTATAATGAACTGACCATGTGTGAATAGATCCTATAATGAACTGACCATGTGTGAATAGGTCCTATAATGAACTGACCATGTGTGAATAGATCCTATAATGAACTGATCATGTGTAAATAGGTCCTACAATGAACTGACCAAGTGTGAATAGGTCCTATAATGAACTGACCATGTGTGAATAGGTCCTATAATGAACTGACCATGTGTGAATAGGTCCTATAATGAACTGACCATGTGTGAATAGGTCCTATAATGAACTGACCATGTGAACAATGGTCCTGTCATGGACTCAACATTTGGGAAAAGGTCTTAGTATGGGATCACCGTGTGAGAAAGGTACCTTACCATGTGGGACTGACCTTATGGATAAAGGTCCTATTATGTCCTAAAAGTTCTTATTATGGAAACACAGTGTGAGAAAGGACTTAACATGTGGGCCTCTCCATGTATGAAATAGTTCTTGGACTCGCCGCATGTGAAAAGGATCTATCATGGACTCACCATGTATAAAAAAGCCTTATCATGAACCCACTACTTTGAAAAAGATGTCATCGTAAGCCCACTTTGTATAAAAAGATCTGATCATGAAATTACTGTCTGAAAAAAGGTCTTATAATAAACTCAATACTTAAAAATAGGTCTTATCATCAATTCGCCATGCGAGAAAAAATCTCATCATGAACCCATCATGTGAGAAAAGGTCTCATCATGAATTGACCATGTGAGAAAAGGTCTCATCATGAACTCACCATGCGAGAAAAGATCTCATCATGAACACACCATGTGAGAAAAGATCTCATCATGAACACACCATGTGAGAAAAGGTAATTTCATGGATGCACCATGTTTAAAAAAGGTCTTACCATGAACCCATTACATAGAAAAGAGTCTAATCATAAACTCACCATGTGGGGGAACTCTCCCGGCCTGGACTCCTCCCCGCCCACGATGAGGGGGGTCTTGGGCAGCGAGCACTTTGCCACCTGGAAGGTGATGGGCTCTGGATCAGGCAGGAGAGGCAGTGCCTGCAACTCCTCAGTCACCTGGCTGCTGAACTCTTCGCACACTGCAAATAAAACCTCATACTTTAAGAGGAAGCCACAAGCCAAAAATGTACATATTCTTTGTACACTGCAAATAAAACCTCATACTTTAACCTTTTCCCCGCGTTGAACTACTCCGTTTTTTCAATACACATACGCGGTACATGTATATGTCATATTTCAAATACCTATCCATCCAATTTTATGTCAAATTACAGCATATTATGGCATGATTTATCATACTATATAAACAGATGAGATTATTATCTACAATTTGAAACCAAATCGTCGTCTGTAAACACTCCTAGATGTTTATAAAAAACAAAAAACGTAAAAAACGTACCCATATTATCTTAAAGACGGCGCCATTTATCCGCGTGCTTGTACTCAGGACACTGCGTTGATAGACACAAGTGGTACCTCAATCACTTATTATTATTAATTCATATAAACAAGTTCTAAAACTTCTGATGACACTAAAATTAATAAAATTTTTATGTAAATTCAAAATCACAGTTTCACAACATAAACAAACGTGTGCGAATACGCGCGATCTCGATAATAAATTTGATCAACGCTTGTCCAATTTGGTCAGTCGGAATCGCATAGATGCGCGTGCGCAAACTACTAACGCTATCTGTGGAGTAAATTGTGAACTAAATGCATTCAAAGGCACGAGGACACATTCACTTGATTATAGATGTTTTTTACGAAATACAATTTTACTTTCGAAATATGCCTGAAGATGTCAGCATCGTGATAGTTACACGAATATCCTAGCGAGCGGGAAAAAATACTGTGACATAGTAGCGCTGTGATATCGGCAGTCGAAGTTAGCGTAACAAGGGCTGATACGGGCGCGTGTGAGGCATGGCTTTTGCCGTATCAACAGTTGTTACGATCGCGTGGAAAAAGTTAAGAGAAAGCCACAAGCCAAAAATGTGCATATTCTTAGTGTGCCTCGTATCGCCACAAATATATACAAAAGGCATAAAAATCGTTTTGTCAAATGGAATCTAGAAATGCATGATTTTTACTGCAAAAATGGTTTTGATTTATTTATTTTGTGAATAATTTTATAAGAAAGAAAAAAAACTTAATCAAGGGAAACTGTCACAGACAGTCTAAGCCATAATGAACAATTTTTTTAAAGTTATTTCTTTTATGCTTTCATACATTTCCAATGAAAAAATGCATTTTTTGGTAGTTTACGCTTATATTTTTTATACAAAAATTCCTTATCATCTCTACATATTATAAATTGAAGACCTCCGCATCATCTGTCTGTCTGTTCGCGATAAACTCAAAAACTACTGAACGGATTTTCATGCGGTTTTCACCAATAGATAGAGTAATCCGTGAGGAAGGTTTAGGTATATAATTCGTCAAGGTATTGTGTAAATTGGTTGAAACATAACAATAATTGTTAGAAGTGTCGGAAAAAAGTCAAGCCGCCTGGTAGCTTTCATCGAAAACGCTGCCTAATCCATTTGGAATATAACAAAACAATGCATGGTGGGATATTCCAATTTTACAGATCTACAAAAAAAGTCTGCGATGGCATATATCTACCTTTTACGGATAGCTTACTATACCCATTCTAACTTCTAAAAAAATGGTCACGTACAATGCGGTAATTGAAAAGTTAGATAGATACAGTATTAATCCTTATTAACTTAAATACGTTAGTTACCTCAAGCATTTAATGCACATTATTATAATCTTTCGCACCATCTGTACGTATTATAAATTATTAAAGTCCTTCGCGGCGTCTGTCTGTCTGTCTCTTCGCGATAAACTCAAAGATGGCGGTGGTATTAAAGCTAGTCATAAATATAATAACGATTTGGCAATAATAAAATTAGGTCATTAATAACTCATATTACTTGTAAGGTTTTCCCCGAACAATATTAAAGTAAGACTACAAACCCAAGGTAATTCAGCATATTGGAAAAATCAAAATAATTAGAAATTCAACAGTCAAAGACGACTTAGTAACAACAATTGAAAGAAACCTATATAATTTAATAAAAGTCTTGTAGACCACCCCTCTCCCCCTCCATCATTTGTTGTGTATATAAACCGCAGGTTAAGAATAATTTGTCCCAGTCTGAAGATGGCTTTAACAGGCGAAACCGGTTGCGGTCAAATAAATTAAAGTGGAAATAAGTTTAACATATTGGTTACTATTCAAACTTCAGGTTAAAATTAACAAGATTGTGGCAGTTTTGTTTTCATACCTCTCATTTAATAATAAAAGAAAATACGTACTTCTGACGCTGACACGTTTCTGTGGCCTTCTACTATTAGAGTCACCATTGCCTCTGTTATTGTTGCTGAAGCCGTTATTGTTGCTGAAGCCGTTATTGTTGAATCCGTTGTTATTGCTCGGCAGGTTGGAGAATCGGCTGGCATCGGAATCGCCGCCATTGTTGCCTTCGTTATTGTTGAAGCCATTGTTGTTACTGTTGAAGCCATTGTCGTTACTGTTGAAGCCGTTGTTGTTACTGTTGAAGTTGTTATTGTTGACTGGTCGGCGTGGTCGTTGTCGCTCGCAACAAACGATTGATATTCTACCTGGAACGATAAATACATTATGAAAAAAAGCCGAAACCAACTGAGAATTTTGATTAGACATTTGAACTCTCCCCATTAAACACCGGTCTTCGGCCTGTGTCAGTTTTTGAGCAAATCGCGATCATCTGTCAAGCAAAGCGGTTGGCTGATAAAAAACTGATCAAAAGTTGTAACGGGTCGAGAATCAAGTTCAACAGAGACCTTCCAAATATAGAAAATTCTAATTTGTGCTGATTGTTGATTAGAATGTTATCATATGTAATGGAGTTCCAAATACCCCAAACTCAGCCTTAGTAAAATCAATGCAGGGGTTTGAAATGAGGGATGCATTGTTACCGGCGAAACCGCAGATTGTGGGCCTCTGCCTATTGGCAATTTGCACAGCGGCAGAGGGACAGTCGTTGATCAGCTTGCACACCCCTGAAGATCCGTCTCGCTGGATTGTGCAGGGCTCGTCAACTACAAACACATAGAATTAAAAATAAATATTACAGGGGTTTATACAAGTCACAAGGAAAAATGTGGAAAAAGGAGAAGTGGTGAAATTTCACAGGCTTGAATTTTACATACCAATTATACACAGACAGAATTACACTCGGACGAAATTGTAAATGGATGAGATTATATTACATTTTAATATTAAAATATTTTTCAGGATTAAATAACGTGTGTTCACAATTATGTCCTCTGCGTGCGAACTCTAACTAAATTTCTTTAAATGGACAATATACAGTGTTAATTTAAAACGACATCCCAGGTAAGTATGGTCCTGTTTTCATTCATTTTTGGCAGCATCGCGTTCGTTGGTCAAAAAATTGTACTTATATTTTCGTATCGGTGATCGATGAACCGGCGTATGCAATTTTTAGCCATAAGTTGTTTTTAATTGTTTGTCTAGCTCAGTGGTGCCCATCCGGTAGCTCGCGGGCACCTGGTAGCTCGCGGCCTGCTTTATACAGCGACCGCGAACAATTTTGGTGAAATAAATTAAATAATCAATAACTAAATAATTACACTGCATGAGTCGTTAGTAGGTACGCATGAAATGAATTACTGACTCGCCACAGCTTTTGGTGTCCATCAGAATGGTCTTTTCTGACTTTTCTGTTAAAGAAGCATTGTTCGCTAATTTGACGTTGGTAACTTATACACGAGGACAAGACATGTATGACAAATATATAATAAAAAAGATCATTACTGAACAGAACATACCAATACAGAAACTGATAGCCATGACTACCGACGGAGCGCCTGCTATGATCGGGAGAAATGTTGGATTTATTGGTGTGTGTACGCGTCCTGTCATTTGCCACTTGTAAACTGAAGGTCAGCTCACCAGGTTCAATAAATAAGTTTTCAATTAACGCCCCGGGTGCCACCCGACAGGGGGTGACACTACGGTGACACCCGACCGTGGACAAAATATTACGAAGGATATTGTCACAAAAATATTTAATACGGTGTTATTTATATTTTCTTAGCTCTATGGCTCCCCGTGGAATGTCAGAAAACGGGGAGATTTTTGTGCCTGACGGTAAATAGCCTATTTCTAAGTTTCTTTAATAACTCTGCGGTGCCCGCGTGGCGTATCGGGATTTTCAAAATAGCCCTTGCAGCAATACCAGTTGGGCACCACTGGTCTAGCTTGTAGTTTTTTTAGATTTTAGAAATGTATTATAAGTTTGTACATCGCCCTTGAGGTGATTTTTCACAAAAACGGCGCTATATAAATCATCCAAGTATTATTATTATCATTACAAATGGACAAAATTATAAATGGATGAAATTGCAAATGGACGAAGTTACAAATGGACGAAATTACAAATGAACGAAATTACAAATGGACACAATTACAAAAGGACGAAATTACAAATGGACACAATTACAAAAGGACGAAATTACAAATGGACGAAAGTGAGCACCTTTGAAAGAAGCTCATAAGCTCCCTTTGAGACCCTTGAAAGAATATAATAAGATTCCTGTGAAACCCTTGAAAGAAGCGCCTAAGATCTCTCGGAAACCCCAGAAAGAAACTCATAATACACCTGGTAAACCTTTGAAAGAAGCTCGTAAGATCTCAAGGAGATCCTTGAAAGAATATAATAAGATTCCTGTGAAACCCTTGAAAGAAGCGCCTAAGATCTCTCGGAAACCCCAGAAAGAAACTCATAATACACCTGGTAAACCTTTGAAAGAAGCTCGTAAGATCTCAAGGAGATCCTTGAAAGAATATAATAAGATTCCTGTGAAACCCTTGAAAGAAGCGCCTAAGATCTCTCGGAAACCCCAGAAAGAAACTCATAATACACCTGGTAAACCTTTGAAAGAAGCTCGTAAGATCTCAAGGAGATCCTTGAAAGAATATAATAAGATTCCTGTGAAACCCTTGAAAGAAGCGCCTAAGATCTCTCGGAAACCCCAGAAAGAAACTCATAATACACCTGGTAAACCTTTGAAAGAAGCTCATAAGCTCCCTTTGAGACCCTTGAAAGAATATAATAAGATTCCTGTGAAACCCTTGAAAGAAGCGCCTAAGATCTCTCGGAAACCCCAGAAAGAAACTCATAATACACCTGGGAAACCTTTGAAAGAAGCTCGTAAGCTCCCTTTGAGACCCTTGAAAGAATATAATAAGATTCCTGTGAAACCCTTGAAAGAAGCGCCTAAGATCTCTCGGAAACCCCAGAAAGAAACTCATAATACACCTGGTAAACCTTTGAAAGAAGCTCGTAAGATCTCAAGGAGACCCTTGAAAGAATATAATAAGATTCCTGTGAAACCCTTGAAAGAAGCGCCTAAGATCTCTCGGAAACCCCAGAAAGAAACTCATAATACACCAGGTAAACCTTTGAAAGAAGCTCATAAGCTCCCTTTGAGACCCTTGAAAGAATATAATAAGATTCCTGTGAAACCCTTGAAAGAAGCGCCTAAGATCTCTCGGAAACCCCAGAAAGAAACTCATAATACACCTGGGAAACCTTTGAAAGAAGCTCGTAAGATCTCAAGGAGATCCTTGAAAGAATATAATAAGATTCCTGTGAAACCCTTGAAAGAAGCGCCTAAGATCTCTCGGAAACCCCAGAAAGAAACTCATAATACACCTGGGAAACCTTTGAAAGAAGCTCGTAAGATCTCAAGGAGATCCTTGAAAGAATATAATAAGATTCCTGTGAAACCCTTGAAAGAAGCGCCTAAGATCTCTCGGAAACCCCAGAAAGAAACTCATAATACACCTGGGAAACCTTTGAAAGAAGCTCGTAAGATCTCAAGGAGATCCTTGAAAGAATATAATAAGATTCCTGTGAAACCCTTGAAAGAAGCGCCTAAGATCTCTCGGAAACCCCAGAAAGAAACTCATAATACACCTGGGAAACCTTTGAAAGAAGCTCGTAAGATCTCAAGGAGATCCTTGAAAGAATATAATAAGATTCCTGTGAAACCCTTGAAAGAAGCGCCTAAGATCTCTCGGAAACCCCAGAAAGAAACTCATAATACACCTGGGAAACCTTTGAAAGAAGCTCGTAAGATCTCAAGGAGATCCTTGAAAGAATATAATAAGATTCCTGTGAAACCCTTGAAAGAAGCGCCTAAGATCTCTCGGAAACCCCAGAAAGAAACTCATAATACACCTGGGAAACCTTTGAAAGAAGCTCGTAAGATCTCAAGGAGATCCTTGAAAGAATATAATAAGATTCCTGTGAAACCCTTGAAAGAAGCGCCTAAGATCTCTCGGAAACCCCAGAAAGAAACTCATAATACACCTGGGAAACCTTTGAAAGAAGCTCGTAAGATCTCAAGGAGATCCTTGAAAGAATATAATAAGATTCCTGTGAAACCCTTGAAAGAAGCGCCTAAGATCTCTCGGAAACCCCAGAAAGAAACTCATAATACACCTGGGAAACCTTTGAAAGAAGCTCGTAAGATCTCAAGGAGATCCTTGAAAGAATATAATAAGATTCCTGTGAAACCCTTGAAAGAAGCGCCTAAGATCTCTCGGAAACCCCAGAAAGAAACTCATAATACACCTGGGAAACCTTTGAAAGAAGCTCGTAAGATCTCAAGGAGATCCTTGAAAGAATATAATAAGATTCCTGTGAAACCCTTGAAAGAAGCGCCTAAGATCTCTCGGAAACCCCAGAAAGAAACTCATAATACACCTGGGAAACCTTTGAAAGAAGCTCGTAAGATCTCAAGGAGATCCTTGAAAGAATATAATAAGATTCCTGTGAAACCCTTGAAAGAAGCGCCTAAGATCTCTCGGAAACCCCAGAAAGAAACTCATAATACACCTGGGAAACCTTTGAAAGAAGCTCGTAAGATCTCAAGGAGATCCTTGAAAGAATATAATAAGATTCCTGTGAAACCCTTGAAAGAAGCGCCTAAGATCTCTCGGAAACCCCAGAAAGAAACTCATAATACACCTGGTAAACCTTTGAAAGAAGGCCGTAAGATCTCAAGGAGATCCTTGAAAGAAGCTGATGAGATCCCTTTTAGACACCTGTGAACTTTTTGAAAGCTCCCAATGAGATAAGACAATGTACATGAATGAGATAACTGCAAGAAGAAAGAAGACCAAGGGCAATGAGAACCAGAAAGAGTAAATACCTAAAAATAAGTCTAACTCACTTCCAATTTGAGCGTCTGCAAGTCCCATCCAACACACAACCAGGAAACTGGCCGACAGCAAGCGCCATTGTGCGCCCATGGTCACTGGAACAAATAACATACCATTTTATTAAAAATTAAAACAATATTAACCCTAGATCACTAACCTTCGTCGAATCGACGACGCAGGATTAAAAGAACCGCGATAACTTTCGCGCGCGCGACCGTAATTCTTTCATACTCAGGCTAATCTCAATCGGCTCGTTACTTGTGCTATGACGGTAGTGCGGACGATGGGGGGAGTCTACGAGCGCCAATTCAGCAACCATGGCTCGTCGCATCGACGAAGGTTAGTGATAACGTGACTTTTTACTTTTGCTAGATTTTCACCAAATTTTTATTTTATTAGTTGATTCAAGTCTTTGTTTTTGATATTTGAATTGTTTTTTTTTCAAAATTTAGTTAACCCCTTCGCAACGTAAGCAGATATATGCGTTAAAAATACGACAGCAGGCAAGTACAATAAGCGTGTTTACACGTCAGCGCGTCTGTCTCCATAGAAACCGTTATAACTCCGTTATTGTTTTAGTTACATCCGTAAAATAAAAAGTGAAATGTCGATAGTGAATCACGCTGCACATCTCTATTCAAGTTGTCCATAGAAATACATAGAAAGAACATTCTGTCAGACGCGCAGTCTGACACATAATTTATCCCGCCAAATTTCCTACGGGGCGCCCGACGTTGTTAATTTTTATTAAATATTTTTATATGAAATGATAAAAAAGTAAGGTGACAAAAGTGTTTACTTCACATTTATACAATAGAATAAGTATTGTTGTTTACATAATCTGTGATTTTAGTACCGTTTTCACATAAAAACATCACGTGAGTCATTTTCACATTTTTTTAATGTTTGCATTCTAAATTTTAATATTTACAAATTATATTAACATTTATTTGTAATATAATAATTCGAAAGCTTATTTTGTAACCTGTATAAAACAGTTTTTACTATTTGGCTACGTTCAGAAATGTTTCATTTATAGAGCTTTATTTGTGAAGTGGTAATAATACAAGGTTTTCGTAAAATGTCATTTCGTTAAAGACATTTAAAGTGCATATTGGCGATTTTCTGAGGGGTTAAAACTAATTCAAATACCAACATTAAAAATGTTACAATTGTTGATTTTGCATGAAAAGCATGGTCTCATTTTTAAGGCTGTTGATTAATAAATTTGATATTTTTGTTTTTCTAAATATGAGAAATAATACAAATAACATTGTTCATTAATAATAAAAAGAAATCTCTACATATTATAAATTAACCTTTTCCACGCGATCGTAACAACAGTTGATACGGCAAAAGCCATGCCCCACACGCGCCCGTATCAGCCCTTGTTACGCTAACTTCGACTGACGATATAACAGCGCTACTATGTCACAGTATTTTTTCCCGCTCGCTAGGATATTCGTGTAACTATCACGATGCTGACATATTCAGGCATATTTTGAAAGTAAAATTTTTTTTCGTAAAAAACATCTATAATGAAGTGAATGTGTCCTCGTGCCTCGTGGTACTTGAAATATGACATATACATACCGCGTATGGGTATTGAAAAAACGGAGTAGATCAACGCGGGTAAAAAGTTAAAGTCCCCAGCGTCATCTGTCTGTCTATCTGTCTTCGCGATAAACTCGAAAACTACTGAACGGATTTTCATCCGGTTTTCACCAATAGATAGAGTGTTTCATGAGGAAGGTTTAGGTATGTAATTTGTCAAGGATTTGTGTAAATTGGTTGAAACATGACGATAATTGTTAGAAGTGTCGGAAAAAGTCAAGCCGCATGGTAGCTTTCATTGAAAACGCTGCCTAATCCTTTTGGGATATAACAAAACAATGCATGGTGGGATATTCCTCTTTTATAGATCTATAAAAAAGATCAAGAAGGCATTTATCTATCTTTTACGAATAGCTTACTATACCCATTCTATCTTCTAAAAAAATGGTCACGTACATTTCGGTAATTGAAAAGTTATTTAGACGGATACAGTATTAATCTTTATTAACTTAAATACGGTAGTTACCCCAAGCATTTCATGCACATTATTATAATCTTTCACACCATCTCTATGTATTGTAAATTAAAGTCCTCCGCGGCATCTGTCTGTCTCTTTGCGATAAACTCACAGACGGCGGTGGTTATAAAGGTTGGATAACCATCCAGTAGATGACGTTGTGTATTATTAGCCACAGCAACGCGTGGCCGGGTCAGCTAGTACGTACATATTTTGTTTTATTAAAACCCTTAAACCCCCTTTATTTAGTACCGTAGTCAAAACGACGAAGGTTTGTGATAAACGTCGAAAAATAAGGTTAGTGATCTAGGGTTAATGATGTACAAACAAAGAAGAAACCAAATCAATAGCAGTCTTTGACACTGCACAGCTTGGAGCAGTCTTGAAGCTCTAGCACAAATATATTTTTTTATTTTTTATTAATAAAATTCCTTTATTATTTATTTACAGTTTTTTTACATTTTTTAAATTAAGTCCCGTTAAACTGATTGATATCAGTTTGTCAACGGGTTCTTTTGACAATTACTTTTTTTAAATTGAGACAGGTACATAAAATAAACAGGTACATGAAAAAAATAAATTGTTAATAAAATTTATAAGAAATACAGATCAGAGAAAATGAAAGAGAATAAAAAGAAAAGACAAGAGAAAATAATAATGGAAAAAACATTAAAACGAAAAGCGGAAATAACAGAAATTAGTACAAAAAAGTTCTTTCACTTAACCATTTTTTTAGCGTACATTTCCTTCTGAAACTCAATTCACAGCTTTTTATTGCGTTGGGTAACATGTTGTAAATTATTGGAACAAGGTATTCTAGAGTTCTTTGACCGTACTTATTTAGGTATCTGGGAATTATAAGTCCATCATTTGCAGTTAGTCTTGTATTATGAACATGAACTACTAGTTTATTATATTCAGATTGAGATGTATGCTGACTCGCAATTTTAAGCCACAATATAGCACGAACAGATAATAAATTTACAGAGTTGTATAGTAATGATTTTGGTATGTCATGTTTTTGTTCGTATTCAGTTTTTTTTAATAATAATTTTACCAAAGAATATTGTACGTTTTGCACTGAAAGAAGATTTGTTTTTGTTGAATGTCCCCATGTAGTTAATCCATATCTTATTAGGGATTCCGCCAATGTCAATAACTTTAGAAAATCGAATCGATAGGCGTAACTTCCAAGGATTTTATATCCATGTCCTGACCACGGTTTCACCGTTGACAGCCGAACTGACATTGACAGAGAATAAATAAGAAGTCGATATACGATGGCTACACTGAAGGTATTTTCCATGAATTGACACTCCGAAATGTAAAAACGCCAAACAATTACGAAAAAATATTAATAAATTGGCAATGTTGAATTAGAAATACTAACCTAAATATGCATTGGTAGTCTGAATTTACTTTCTGTCACTAAAACGGGAATTAATTAGTTAATGAGGTAATATTTAAGTCATATTTCAACCACTTTAGTTTCTCAAAGATCGAACAGAATAAATTGGTTGTGTCTCAGTTGAATTATTGAATTATTAACGCAGTCTGTTTGATAGATTCTCCCATCTTAACAGACAGTTTGCAATCTTTAGAAGACAGGCGTCTTGTTCTACTGGTATTACAATGAAAGACGTTCCGAGGATCTAGTGTCATTAATCCCTTCGGTACCGGTGCACAGAGGTGCTTAGCATTTGTACACAGTTGACATTTGTCACATACGAATAGGTCGTTTCTGCAACTCGTTTTTAAGTTTAATAGCTCGGCTGCGGAACGATTTGCCGACCTTTACGTTTCCTCCCTCCTACAACATGGGTCTCTTTATGACCCAGATTCATTTTCCACAAACAGACGCTTCACACAGCATCCCCAAAGAAGACATAGGCCCTGAGGGAAATTAGTCTCGACGTTATGAGAATTCAACAATGATTGGTGGCAACGCCGATGTGATGTCAACAACATTTACGTCAAGTGCGTCATAAGTTTTTTGCAATGTTAGTTGACAACTGAGTATAAAAATCCTTATGAAAGAAGGGTCCAAATGTGGTGATAGTTGATCCTCCGACAATTTGCCCCCCAAAATGGTATTTACTATAAAATAATTTTTTTTTTTTTACCCATTCTCTACATTTTATAAATTAAAGTCCTCCGCGTCGTTTGTCAGTCTGTCTGTTCATGATAAACTCAAAAACTATTGAACGGATTTTCATGCGGTCTTCACCAATAGATAGAGTGATTCGTGAGGAAGTTTTAGGTATATAATTTGTTAAGGTTGTGTGTAAATTGGTTGAAACATAACGATAATCGTTAGAAGTGTCGGAAAAAGTCAAGCCGCCTGGTAGCTTTTATCGAAAACACTGCCTAATCCCTTCGAGATATAACAAAACAATGCATGGTGGGATATTCCTCTTTTATAGATCTACAAAAAAGTCCTAATGGCATATATCTATCTTTTACGGATGACTTACTATACCCATTCTATCTTCTAAAAAAATGGTCACGTACATTGCGTTAATTGAAAAGTTATTTAGACGGATACAGTATTAATCCTTATTAACTTATATACGTAAGTTACCCCAAGCATTTCATGCACATTATTATAATCTTTCACACCATCTCTACGTATTATAAATTAAAGTCCTCTGCGGCGTCTGTCTGTCTCTTCGCGATAAATTCAAAGATGGCGGTAGTTATAAAGGTTGGATAACCATCCAGTAGATGGCGATGTGTTTTGTTAGCTGCAGCAATGCGTGGCCGGGTCAGCTAGTTCAAATGTAAAATCGACTTCAAAAATACCCTTAATAATAAGTTGGTATGAATATCAAATGAATTTATATACAGTGTCGATTACGTGTACTTATACACTGGTATAATACACAGTATATAGAGAAGCAGATTTTTCCTTGATAAATTTAACACTAGAAAGACCGGAGCCTTCATTTTGACGGCAGCCCGAAGTAAAGTTATGATATAATGCTTAATAATTATTGTATTGGTGTGACTTTTTTTTACATTTCATGATTTATGGTTTAACAACTATGGTGAAAAAAATAGGTTCGTGTCTTCATTGCTTTTTGAGATATATTGACTTATACCTATAAAGACCGCCGCCGTCAATGTGACGGTTTGGGCCATAATGCTGAGTTTGTTTACAACCTTCTTTACCCAACTTAACAACATACCCAATCCTCCTCGTTTATGATAGTACTATTATGTCTGTCTCTTTCTTTGGGTGTCGCGTATCATTGGAACTCGATCTGTATGTTGATTGGTCACTGTCACATAATTTACAAAAATACCCAAAAAATATATCTCTCGCCCAAATTTATTTTATGGCTTGTTGGAGAAGATAGTGTACACAAATACCAGGGTTGATCCAGTTGCGTTTGCTTGTGAAGAACTGACTGAATCATTTATTGGATAACCAATACGTCTGCCATACCCCAAGAGGTTTGCTACGTTTTGTGACATAGTAGGGGTGCCCGAGTTCATGGGGTTAGGTTTGTCCGAATCTAGGCAGCGGATGCTTCTGCCAAACAACTGCGTGGTAGGCCAGATCGGGAGAGACTAGTTGATGGAGATCTTTTGACCTCGCCAGCAGGAATCTCAGAACATTGCCTTGTACCGCAGTGGTGGGGACAGATTAATACGTCCGCCACTCTTGAACACACTGAACCCCTGTTTCCCACCCACCCCTCACCTTATTTCCTTCCCAGAATCTATTCTTCTTCCTTTCCTTATAGGTACCCTCCACACAGCATTCCAAAAGATGACAAATCCCCTAAGGGGAATTATTTTCCTTTGGGCTTTTTTGTGGAGCTAATGTAAACGAAAAAGAAAGGAAAAATAAAAACCGGAAAATAAAACTTCTGAAAGACGACAGTGCCAAATTAATAAAAAATTAAATATAAACGATATAAACTAAATAACTGACACGTGTGATAATTGTAAGAAACCCGTTTGCGGAGAGTGCATTCGATTTTATAAAAAAAACGTATCAATTCGATATTGTACAAACAAAACACAAGCTTACACTAAAATTACAGCATTTTGCACTCACATGTTTTTTTCCAGGAAGCCCCAAGGAAAAAAAACTCTCAGGGCCTATGTCATCTTTGGAGATACTGTGTGCATTGGTGTTTTTAGGGAAAGGAAGGAGAGGAAGTTCTCGGAAGGAAAAAGTGTGAGAGATGAATAGGAAAAAATCGTAAATGTATCCGGGAGTGACGGACGAATGAATCCATCCCTCCCACTGCGGTGCAAGGCGACGGAACGAGAAAGGTCCTGCTGGAGAGGACAAGATAAGTGTCTCCTTCAACAAGTGTCTCCCGATCCGGTTCGCTACGCAGTAGGTGGGCAAACAAATTCGCCACTTAGACCCAGACAAACCTCACCCAATGAACCCGGACACCTCTGCTAAGTCACTAAACGTAGCGAAGCACTTGGAGTGTCCTATGGCAGAGGTGTTGGTTATGCAATAAATGGTTCCCGGGGCAGCAGTACCCATATCCGCCTCCCAATTTGAAAAAAAATGATCAGCCGTCAAATTGACGGTCGTGGTCTTTATAGGTATGGAGCAGTACCCGGTCTTTCTAGTGTTAAATGAAAATATGTTTAATACCTTTGTTATTCGGTGGTACATCCTCTCTGCACACCCCTTCGGGGTCATTTAGTTATATTTTGTATAATTAGGTATACTGTATTTTCTCTAAAACGACTGCTTATTGTGTACAAGTAAGCCAAGGGGCAAATGAAAAATGTTAACTATTTTTGATTATTAGCTCTCCATATTCTCTGTCAAAAATAAAAAATACAAGTGAAAGAATTACTTCGATATGTCAATTAGTTTCCGATTTATAGAAATAAACTAGCTGGTTCCCGGCATGCGTTGCTATGCCATTTAACAAAGAAATTTTTTCTCCCTGCGTGTCCTTTCCCATTTTTCCCGTTCCCCTTCCTCTCCTGCGTCCCCTTCCCCTCTCGCGTTCCCACTCCGCCTCCTCAACCTTCCCTCTCCCCACTCCACTCCCTCTTTCACCCGTCCCGCGAACCCTCCTCCCGAGTCCCCCCTCTCCCCTTTCCCCGCTCCCGCATTCCATACATTCAGTCCCGATACATTTAGTTTTAAAACAGCTCGCGTGCCACTTATTGCAATTTTTTATACAAATTTCATAATACCAGAACTCACCAATAGTTTTATACAAACCTTTTCCTGACAATAACGAACACAACAATAAAAGAATTATCCAATTTGGTGCAGTCGGTCGGAAGTTATGCGCGTACATACATTTCGGGGATTAATTTTTATTTATAGAGATGTGCGATGCGGACTCGTACGCGATGCGTGTGACGTCATTTCACAACACTCGCTCAGTCCGGTCGCGCTCTCAGCACGGTGTCGTCTTACGTTTCATTAGAAATTATAAATACTTTCAAAAATGTCCAATCCAAATACTAGGAAATCATTTGTTGTGCCGAAATGTACAAATACAACCACCAATTCCTGTGACAAATTGTTTTTATCATTCCAAAAGACGTCCAAATTAGTGCATCTATTTTAGACAGATTATCAGATTGCCCTTTTTCGAATCCTTTGTCCATTTCATTAACCCCTCCGCAACGTAAGCAGATATAAGCGTTAAAAATAGGACAGCAGTCAAGTATGTTTCAGCGCGTGTGTTTCCATAGAAATCGTTCTAACTCCGTTATTGTTTTAGTTACATCCCTAAAACAAAAAGTAAAAGGTCGATAGTGGATCAAGCTGCACATCCCTATCAAGTTGTCTATGGAAATACATAACAGGAATCAGCTGTCAGTCGTGTAGTTGACAAAAATATTTACCCGGCGCAAATTTGTTACCGGCAGCTCCACCGCGCTCCACATTTTAAATTTTTATTAAATATTTTTACATGAAAAAATAAAAAAGTGAGGTGACAAAAGTGTTTATTACACATACATACAATAGAATAAATATTGTTGTTTACATAATCTGTGATTTTAGTACTGTTTTCACATAAAAATATCATGTGAGTCATTTTCACCTATTTTTAATGTTTGCGTTCTAAATTTTAATATTTACAAATGCTAATATTTATTTGTAATATAATAATTTGAAAGCCTATTTTGTAACCTTTCTAAAACAGTTTTTACTATTCGGCTACGTTCAGAAATGTTTCATTTATAGAGCTTTAATTGTGAAGTGGTAATAACAAAAAGTTTTTGTAAAATGTCATTTTGTTAGACACCAAAACCAATATTCTCGAAAATTCGGAGGGGTTAATTGAATATTAACACCATAAACTATATACTAATTAACTCTATTAACGTAATGCGCGGATGAAAACAAAACAAAATACTGCACAAGCTCCTTAGCCACTGACCTACTGTCACCGCTGGCGACTTGCTGACTGTTGTAAAATGACGTCACATGCGGTCACGTGACTGTTAACGGGACTCAATATTTATCTAAAATCAAAACTAATAGGTATTTTTGACTTCAACAAAAAACTAGTGTATTTGTATACATACGAGCTTTACTGTAACAAACTTTCAAGCGATTTGGCATACCTATTAACATTCTTTATTGTCGGCGAATCAACTGTCATTTGTCGTGGAACCCCCAAATGTGATGTAGTTTCACCAGTTTATACCACTAGTTTCCGGATACCTTGTGTAAACATAAAATTATTATACTAAAGTAACTTATTCAGAATCAATAAAATGCCAACTTACAAGGGTTTTTCCATAGAAAATTACTGACTGGACAATACATGCATGCTAATTATGTACTTGACAATATTTATTATCATTCATAGTAAAATAATGTACCACTTACATTAAAAAAATTTTTTTTTTTTTTGCATGTCATTTTAATAATTTTTTTTAATTCATCTATTTGAGTTTCACATTTGTTTTCTTAATTGAATGAATGAATGAAGTGGAATCTTGGAAGTGGAAATTAACCTACTTCCCAACATCCGATCGTGCTGAAACTCGGCAGATAGTTTCGTTGTCGATGACAATATATTCTATCATGGCCGGCATGGTCAAGGGGTAAGGCTTTTGACTCGCAATCCAAAGGTCGCGGGATCGAATCCCGGCGCGGGCAAATAAATTGTATTTGATTTGTGTTATTTCACAATTAATTCAATTAAAATAATATAGAGAATATTTGCGGCACGTTCAAAAGTTGAAAATACTTTCAGTATCGTCCAACAAATAAGAATTAAAACGTTGTACAGCATTAAAAATATAAATAAAGAGAATCGTAGTTCCTACACACCTCCCCGCCAGCGTTTCGCGCGATATGCAAATATACATGCACAGAAAATATAGGGAGATCACATAGACATATGAATATTAATAGACCAGAACATAAAGTTGAGGGGAAGAAACCAACTACGCGGGAAGATGAATTCGGTGATATGTGATTTGTCAATAACTCAATCTGAGAGTATATGGGCATCTCGCATTATAATATCACCATTTAGTTCTTAAAAGTAAACTCTGCTCTTTAATGAATAGACCTTTTTACATGGGAGCGCGAATTGCTCGCCGCGAAATGAACAAATTTACAAATTCCAAATACAGCAAAGTAAAGTTCGCCTATTTTCATAGTCCAATATTTTGTTGACGTATTTAGTTAAGACACTTTTACAAATGTTTCATAATTTACTTACCCCACTAAGCAGCGACGAGCACACGCCTTGTGTCTCGAGTGATAGTGTGTGTTACAAAAACGACCATATTATGTGATCTGAATAAGCTTATAATAAAGTAAAATAATGCTTTCCTATGGAGTGTAATACGACAATTGGGTTTATTCTCTTGTTCACTTCTATATTTACACGTTTCAAAACACAAGCCACTATTTTTGCCGTGTTATTTCGTAAAATGCACCGATGAGTGCTCGACGCTGGCTCGCAGAAGAATGATGACGTCACATGTTTTAGATTCACGCGAAGCCATACTTGATCCCAGCCGGTTCCAATGGATCCGGTATGGGGAGAGGGAAATAATACACTTTTATCGCTTAGGGCAGGTCCATTAATATTCATATGTCTATGGGAGATCATAACATTTATCAGTGGTTATAATTTTCCCATGGCTCACGGATTACTCAATAAAGAACACTTGTTTTATATTTAATTAAATGAAGACAATATTAGCGAAACTCAATCGAAATCTGGAGACAGAAAAATCAGAAAAGATATTGGCTCCGCTGGGACTCGAACCCAGAACCCTTTTCAATTCTTTGAGATTTTACTCATAAAGTTTAAAAAATTAATAATAAAATTGATTTATAATTTATTTAACTTTTATTTGGTTCAATAAATTTACAAGAATCCACGACAATAAGAGCAGAAGGGTTTACGAAAATTAGTGAGTGGCGAGGTAGGCTCGCTTTTGACAGCGGGATGCTTTTTCGTACTGTGCATTTGCGCATTCTTCTGCGCCGGTGTTGCAAGCGTAAAAATGTTTACAGCGATAAAAATATAAATAA
Organism: Limnephilus marmoratus; assembly: GCA_917880885.1. Taxonomy (NCBI): domain Eukaryota; kingdom Metazoa; phylum Arthropoda; class Insecta; order Trichoptera; family Limnephilidae; genus Limnephilus; species Limnephilus marmoratus. Next base: position 56,199,075 of record OU862907.1, on the reverse strand, counting down.
AGAGAATCGTAGTTCCTACAGTTGCTTGAAATAGCTTTAGCCATATTTGGTGACTATATCTGAATAGCCAGGTACTTCCCCACCTTTCTCTTCCCCATCTCCTCCCCCTCCCCACTACCTTCAGCCTCACAACATACCCCAATTGGGGATGCCATAGTCTCACTGGCTCCTGTGAAGTATTCATATAAAAAAAAATTTGGTTATCAAATAAATGGTTCCTGAGACGGCGGTAACCATACCCGCCTCCCAAATTAAATATCGTATATTAGAATGTGATCAATAAAAATTCCAGCTATTTTTTTGCTTATGACGGCAGTAATATTCAATTGTAGCAATTCCTTATTCTGAGTATGTAGAAAAATATATTCACATGACGTCAATTAAAACTGCATGCAAGATGCTCATTGTAATACAAAATGTTAATAATTACTAATTAGAAAACTCATTATATCTTGAGGTTTTATTGTTCACATTTATTAGTGGTTAATTTATTACTTATTAATAATATTTTTCTCAGAAAATCCAATCAGGGATAAAATTACTTAATAATGTTGTAATTTTTTTTTTATTATTACAATACTAGTGAGTTCCCGACACGCCACTAAATAAAGAAATTGTTTCTCCGTGCGTGTCCTTTCCCATTTGTCCCATTCCCCTGCCGGCTCCCCTTCCTCTCCGGCATCCCACTCCCACTTCCCCCGTTCCGCAAACTCCCCTCCCGAGTTCAGTTTTCAAACAGCTTGCGTGCCACCTATTGCAATTTTTTTAATAAAAATTTCATAATGACAGAGCTCACCAGTATTATATATATAGTACAAAAGAGATTCATGCGTTACCTGTATATGAGGGAATATATGTACTACCCTTTCCTGTATCCATCCTTATTCTTAGCAGGAATGCTCGATCTTAATACACTAGAAGCCCGCCGAAAAATATTTTTAGGAAAACATTTTTTTTAGATAATCTTTGGAACTATACATAATCCACCTATTTTGAAAGAAATTAACTTATATGTCCCAGACAAGTATACTCGTGGAAGGTCCCATACCCTTTTTTATGCTCCAAAAGCGAGGACTTCTGCCTATCAGAACGCACCAGTCAACAGAGCGACTGAACTGCTCAACGAGTCTGCATTGACCATTGACATTTTTAACGTAACCTACAGGCAGTTTAACAATTATCTTTTGACGTATGTCACAAAGTAGTGAAACCGACCTTTTTATGTGTTTTGCTATACTTTTTGTCTAATTTGTAATCTTCTCCATAATGTATTGGTGAATAACCGTTTTACGGAGAACATGAAAAAATAAATAAAGAGAAACTGAAAACTTGCATTGGTCTACTAAATCTATTGCAACTTTTGCACCGTATATTCAAATGAATTAATTTGTTTACATATTTATTTATTAATTTACGGACAACGGTCCATTAAAAACATAATAATAACACAAATAAAAAAACAGAGATGACAGTGAAGGGAGAGCGCATAAAAATTAATAGCAATGACAATATAAAATATAAAAAGTACATATAGAGACACTACAAGTCAAAGCATGAAGAAGCACGGGCGTATATAAAGGGGGGGGGGTTTTGGGGGTCCGGACCCCCCCCCATTCATATCCATCTTACTTGTCCAACAGAAAAAAATTACATGCACTGCGCCGATTGTAGAAAACGATAGTTGCTTAGCTTTTACCCTTTCTTTGATCATGTTATTTCAGAACTTGACGCTCGTTTTAAACCACATGAATCGACGATCTAAGGAATTCAAATGCTGCTACTTGAAAAAACCAGTAATGTCTCCAGGATAAAAGAAAATCTTAAAAAGATTGCACAAACATTTCTGGGTGGGGAAAATGAAGGCAATATTTCTGAGCGAATATGAGATATGGCACAAACACTGGAAATCTGTAGCACAAAAACTTGCAACCGTGATCGACGTTATCGATAACTGCGATGATCAGTTTTTTCCCTTTAATAAAAAAGCTTCTCATTATTTTAGCCACACTTCCAGTGTCCACTGCAACCCCTGAAAGATCTTTCTAAAATGGGTGATGAAAGATTTACTGGTCTGACTTTAATGAGCGTACACCGAGATCTGGCGGTGCTACTTGATTCCGAAGAAATTATTAATCAGTTAGCAATAAAACATAAAAGACCAAATTTATTACTTTAAAGTTTCAACTTTCTTACTTTTGAATAAATATTGCAATACATACATTACATATAACTTTTTATTCAAAGGCGCCTACTTAGAGTAAGAGGCCGTTCAAGTATTACGTAACGTACTTGGGGGGGAGGGGGTCTTTTGAAACGTACGAGGGGGGGAGGGAAGAGGGGGGTTCGAACAGCGCGTTACGTAACATGTTTTTCTTTATTTAGATAAAAAAAACTAGAGAATTAAAATCTTCCAAGTTGGCAACCCTTTTCGTTCTTTTTAAAAATGTCTTGTTTTATTTATTACCGCAAACGCGATTAAAACAAGAAAAAGGGTATTTAAGCGACCTTCCAGTACTTTGCGCAACTTAATTGTGACTTTCAGGTAAAAATTGTCACTTAGGCGTTACGTAACGTTTAGGGGGGGGGAGGGCAAGGAAAAACGTTACGGCACGTTACATGGGGGGAGGGGGGTCAAAAATCTTCAAAAATTGCGTTACTTAATACTTGAACGCCCCCTAACCTAAGTTATATATTATAGATTACCCGCGACTACGCTTGCGCGTTATAGTCGCAGGCAATGTTTAATTTGTAAATGATAGATTTAATTGGCGTTAGAGCTCTGTTTTTTTTTTACTTTGGGGACCCCCCCCTTGTCAAAGCTATAGCTACGTCCGTGTGAAGAAGCATTTAAATATTGCGTATCGACTGCGGAAAGTCATTTAGTTTTACACCAAAAAAATCAATGCTTTGACTTGCGTTGACAAGTCTCCACATTCTGGATAAGGGAGAATGGTATCCATAATTAGTAGAATGTTGAGGAACAGCAATTCATTATTTCGGAGTCTACGGGAAGGAATGTTGAACTGGATGAGTTGTAACAAAGCCGGTGTATCAGTAATACTATTGATAATTTTAAATATGCAAATTAGATCAGAGTCCTTTCTACGTTTTTCTAAAGAGGAAATGTTTAAAATGTGTTCAATTTCATCATATGAGTACTCGCCTCTTTCAAGACCCAGCCTCCAAGCAATTCCTATTAGGAAACGATGTTGTACGGATTCGATGTGACAAATGTGGACAGCATAAAAAGGAGACCAAATTACACTAGCATATTCAAGGTGAGGGCGAACCAGCGAACAGTAAAGAGTTTTAAGTGTACTTATATGTTTGAAGTCAGAGGTAATTCTATGAATAAAGCCGAGTAGTTTAAGTGATTTATTTACGATATTATTAATGTGATCACGGAAAGAAAGTTTGCAGTCTAGAGTGACCCCAAGTTCTTTGATAGATGTGACAGTAGATAGACAAACACTATTTAGTTTATAATCAAACTGAATAGGTTTTTTGGTTCTATAAAAGGACAAAATTTTGCATTTATCAACATTAAGTTCCATGCAGTTAATTTTGCACCAATCGTTAAATGAATCAATATCAAGTTGAAATAGTAAACAGTGAAGGTGGGATTTAATAATTTTAAGAATCTTATTGTCATCGGCAAAAAGCCAAAAACGTGTGTGAGAAAAAACTTTAATGATATCGTTAATAAAAAGGTTAAAAAGAAGCGCGGTCAAATGGGCTCCTTGCGGAACGCCGAAAGTTACATCAACGTTAATGCAATAGCCAGAAACGTGTGTGAGAAAAAACTTTAGTGATATCATTAACCCTTAACCGGAATCGAGAGTCCATTTGGACCCGACAAAAACAAAAAAAACCGTTTATTTTTTAAACGCGCGCAGTTAGTGTGTTTTCCGCGCCAATCTAATCTCATTACGTCGCGAGTCGCGGCGGGCGCCAGACGCGTGGTGCTTACAATTTACTGGAAGTGGAGGTAACGAACTATCGAGGGTCCGATTGGACCCACGATTCCAAGTACGTAACTTATATTATTGATGAAAACAGTGGAAAACCAGAAATAATTCTATTTTACAATAGTACAAAAGGAGGTGTTGATGCACTAGATCAAAAATGCGCTAATTATTCAGTTTCCAGAAGAACCCAGCGATGGCCATGCGTAATTTTTGCAGCGATTTTGAATATTGCAAGTGCAAATGGATTTGTTTTATGGAAGGCATCCAAAAATGAATAAGGCATCAATAATAATAAAAAGAGGAAGATGTTATTTATGTGGTCCTAAAACTGACTATAAACAATCACAGAAGTGTGAAAAATGCTGCAACTATATATGTAAGATTAACGTACAAAAAAGGATATTGCCTTACATAAAATGATAAAAAGACTGAGATTTTTTAAATTTTTTCATATCTCACTATTTTTTTGTTTTTGAATGATCTCATAAAGAATGTTTGTTTTTGTTAATGGGAAGAGACGTAAAACCCTGTACTTTGATTAGTTTTTTTTTTGTTATTATAATTTTACATTTCAAAAAAGAGACTGATGAAAACTTGTGCTAAACTTTGTTCCTTAGAAGATAAGCCAAAAAGATGTATAATTTAAAAATGTTGATTAATAAAACTTCCTTACATACTACAAACAACTAGTTTCAATACATCTATAACCCATTTAATGGTTAATAATGTCTATATTACAAAAAAAACATTATTTTAATTAGCGGGTCTATTTGGACCCGCGATTCCAGTAACGTTGACCGAAATAGCGATTCCGGTTAAGGGTTAATAAAAAGGTTAAAAAGAAGCGGGGCCAAATGGGCTAAGGATTAAGGTACAGAAAAACATAAAAATAAAGTTTTTTTAAATATTGGAATATGTGTAAATAAGGATATAAATATAACCTTTTCTTTTTTCGTAAGTTTTTTTCCACATTTTTATTCAAAAAGTTACAAAAAACATAATATTCAGAAATCGAACAATAATAATTTTTAATAACTAGAGACACTAATTCATCGCATTAACGATATATTCGCGAATTAAAGCGATAAACGGTGTTTTTAGCGATAAAAACGTTAAAATGCGAAATAGCAGCGATTTTTACAACAAAACTCAACAAATTGGTAAATGTATTAGAAGGGTCAAAATATCCATACGCTCATTTGCTTTGGGAGGACTTGGTGTCCCTAAGACTTTCTTTACAAAAATTGAGTGATGGTGTTTTCCCTGCCAAAACCTTAAAGGCTGTGCAGGAGGTAAAGAACCGGGTTGTCTTAACCAAAATAAAAACTCAAATAAGAGAGAGTTGTCAGAAGAGTTCTGTGAAACTGGCATCTCATATGCTGAACCGTCAAGACAACAGCACTAATCAATTTCTTGAGCATGCACGTAAAATGTTCAATCCTGCAATTGTAGGTCAGAATGTCCAGCGATCAGACGCTATTCTTTTAGCAAGTAAAAGTAGGCTTGCTCCAACGTTTAAATCTGTTGATGACAGTAAATTCCTGGAAGGTAACAGGTATTTTCAAAGACAGCTTGTAGAGCAAGTGAGGGATGGAGTCACTGTAGGCATAATTCAGCTACTCTTAGCTGTAAAAATTGTTCACAGGGAATTGGCTGAGGCAGCTCTGATGACTGTGTGGGCCCCTGTGAATAGTGTTGAAGCAGAAAGATTTTTTAGTTGCTATAACCTTGTATTGACAGATCGTAGAACGAACATAACACACTCTACTGTAGAAATATGTGCCATGTTGAGTTTCAACCAATAATAAAATAAACATGTTTCAAGTGATTTTGCCAATTTAATAGTTTTCCCCTCTTGCCGACTCACATTCCTTGACGTTACCCTATTTAGCTATAAAAGCTATGAAAACGCAAAATTAAAGCTATAAAAGCTATTTTTTCAATAATTAATGCTACATTTCTTAAAAATTAAAGCTATGAATCAGTGTCTCTACCAATAACTAATAAAATAATTTGGTTTGATAGTCCTCAAAGCAATCAAGGATGTTCAGGGTCACTACTAAAAGCCTAGAACCACTCGCAATTTAGAAGAAATTAAAGGCGGATGGCTTCATACAAAACTCGGAACACAAATATCAGGGAAAAAACATAAGAAACATTTATTGCCAATTCTATGAAATTAATGATTAATTACCTTTAGAGCGTTCAGTATTTAAAATTTTATTAAAAAATGTCGCCATCGTGCTCGTTTTCCGTTTTTTGGCGGACCTAGTCTAGCCCGTCAGCGCGCCGGGGTTTGTGGTTAAGTACCTGAGTTGCACACCCGGCAGGCTGCCGGAGTTTGTGGCCAATGGGTTAATGACTTTTTAAAGAAAGTGTTGAGTTGATTTCATTCTGAGTTGTCCGGTCGCCGATATTGTGTGAATGCAACGACGATATCTTATAATTATGACAGCTGACAGATTAGCTTTTGTTGGCTTCACTCTTCTATTACATTGACACTTGACATGACCCGTGATAACTCAGTAAAAAACTGACAAATACATTCGTAAATTGACTGCATTTGCATTACTTATAGAAATACTAGCAGACCCGGCCACACGTTGCTGTGGCTAACGAAACACAACGCCATTACCCGACCTTCATAAAATCCACACCACCCGCTTGCCAGCTGCCCGCTGCCTGAATTGAATATTTGAATTTCTCGGCTTTTTTCTACTATAATAAGCATGTGTTATACATATAAACCTTCCTCTTGAATCACTCTATCTATTGGTGAAAACCGCATGAATATCCGTTGCGTAGTTTAAAAGATCTATTTAAAATCTATTTAATAATTAATTAAGATCTATTTAATAATTCAAATAAATGAAGACAATATAAGCGAAACTCAATCGAAATTCTGGAAACAGAAAAATCAGATAAATATATTGACACCTCTGGGACTCGAACCCAGGACCTCTTGCTTTCCGGGCAAACGTGCTAACCACTGCGCCACGGTGTCGATATGAAATTTGGTCATGTTTAACTGTATCATACTTCGACTAAGAACCACCTACATTATCTTCATTTTCTTTAACGCATATATTATTGGCAACTATCTTTATGTATGATTGCAAGATTCAAACCCGAACTAAATGCTCTCTAGATAGTGTCTGGATAAATCTTTATCCATTTTATTTAATATGTGACATCTATCGACTTTTCTGCAAGTCTAGGATACATAAAGAGAGTTGCTAATAATATATGCGTTAAAGAAAATGAAGATAATGTAGGTGGTTCTTAGTCGAAGTATGATACAGTTAAACATGACCAAATTTCATATCGACACCGTGGCGCAGTGGTTAGCGCGTTTGCCCGGAAAGCAAAAGGTCCTGGGTTCGAGTCCCAGAGGTGTCAATATGTTTTTCTGATTTTTCTGTTTCCAGATTTTCGATTGAGTTTCGCTTATATTGTCTTCATTTATTTAAATATTACAATTTGAGGTTTTACTCATAAAGTTAAAATAAAAAATAAAATAAAATAATTCAAATCAAATACCTACTTACTCTAGGACATCTATTTTCCAATTTCTTCCGTAGAACGAATTTCAAAAGTGACTATAGTACGGCCCGCCAGCTGTTTTAAATCGCACAAAAATATGTTTTCTTTGAATTTCTCGGCTTTTCTCTAATATAATGTACATGTATTATACATATAAACATTCCTCTTCAATCACTCTATCTACTGGTGAAAACCGTATGAAAATCCGTTGCGTAGTTTAAAAGATTATCGCGCACATACATTTTGAGCGACTTCATTTTATACTATGTAATGTTATCACATTACATTTATAATTATTATTCTTGGTAAAAACCAAGATAAGCTGGTCAGTTTTGTTTGGTGCATGAGTTCATCGGGTGAGGTATGTTCGGGTCTTGGCGGCGGATGTGCCTGCCCACAAGATGTGTGGCAGGCCGGATTGGGAGAGGCCGGCTAGGGGAGACCCTTTGATCTCTCTAGATCAGTAGTTCCCAACCTTTTTCTGACCCGGGACCACTCGTAACAAGTAAGTCGAACAAGTAAGCGGTTCAATGCATAAATAATCGAGAAACAATTTTTGTTATTTGTTTTTGGGGTGTTATGCCTTGTTGCGCTACCTCCTCCTTTAACCAACGTTTCCGACATCGTTTATTTTTTCGACAGGGACCACAAGCTGTAACCTAAGTATTCTGTAACCCTAAGTGACCAGCTCAGGTATGGGGGCTCCATCGAAGCCAAAGTAAAGTTAGCCTCCCAAAAACTGGGCGTACTGTACAGGGCCCGCAGATACTTTAATAGTGCACGGTTGAATTTGGCAGCCACCTCTGGTCTGGAGCTCCAAAATACCTGAAAAATACCCTCGACTCTGTGCAGAAACGGGCGGTCCGTTTGATAGATTCTCCCATCTTAACAGACGGATTGCAATCTTTAGAGCACAGGCGTCGGGTGGGAATGCTATCCTTGTTCTACCGGTATTACAATGGAAGATGCTCCGAGGAACTAGCATCATTGATCCCTCCGGCACCGGTGCATAGTCGGGAAACACGCCAAACGCGTGCCCAACATTTGTACACGGTTGACATTTGTCACATGAGAATGGGTCGTTTCTTCGACTCGTTCTTTTGTTCAACAGCTCGGCTGTGGAATGATTTGCCGGCCTCTGTGTTTCCTCCTTCCTACAACATAGGTCTCTTCAAGACCAATGTTCATTCCTTCCTCTCCTCAAAAAGACCCTCCACACAGCATCCCAGATGACAGATTTCCCTGAGGGAAATTATTTTCCTCAAGGCCTACTGTGTGGACTTAATGTAAAAAAAAAAAAAAGCAGTGGCGTAGACTAGCGTGGGTGACACCCAGGACGGATAGCACAACGGGAGGGGCGTAATGAGATAGGGTGGGACGGGTCCTAGCAGAATATTTACCACAACGGAGGGGGCGGAATGGGATATGGAGTGGAACGGGGTAGGATGGGGTGGGGCGAAACGGGTATACCATAATGGCCACTAACAAGGGGTAAATATTTCCCTATCGAGTCCACGCTCAAAACACACTTTAAAAAATTAAAACAAATTGTATTAGATCGATTACAGTTAGTAATAAGTAATAGGCCACTTGCATGGACTTCATAACGACTTGGAAAAAATCGTGTGGATAGAGTTTTTTACTAAGATTACGAAAATGTTAGTAAAATTTTTTAGAAATGTACAGTTTTTTTTATTATTAAATAAATAAATCCATTATTTGGGCTCGTGACGTCACTACATGAAAATGTCCCGTCGCCGAAAATGTTCCTATTAATTTTATAAAATTCCACACTGATTTATTTTTTTATATGGCATCACTTTGATTTCAGGCGAATTTTTGAATTCGTTCACTAGATTTATTGTTTGTTCTCTGCGAACTTATCATTTGGTTTGATTTTTGACAGATGTTCTGAAGAGAACCCCGTACAATTAATGGGTACGGGGTTCTCTTCAGAACGTGAAGAGGATGTCGGTACATGTTTTAGACGTATAATGATTACGGTGCTGATTTTAACAAAATAAAATTTTATAATATTCTTATTATTATTACAATTTACAAGTTCAAGTATATTACATTGAATTTAATAATATAGACGCTGTACATTAAAATGATTTATGATCAATAAGATGGATCAAGGAAAAAAATATTTATGAGATGTAATATTTTTGGTATGCCTCGTTATTCTCCTGTGCCATTCGTGTGGAAAACGTTCTTTTTTTTTTAAATGATTTTTGGCTATGTAATTATCGTTTTTTCACACCTATAAAATTATGTCCCGTCTTTTCGGTTTATAAAAAATGGTCTGATTTTTCGGATTGAAATTTTCAAAAAATCCCAAGGGTTTCAAAAATACGATTAAAAAAAAAAAAAACAGAATGTCTTAGAATATTTGCCTTAACCGGAAAAAAAATTTAAAAAATGTGATGCAAGTGGCCTATTCAGTAACCAGAATTGAAAAATATTGCATTTTAATGGTTATTTTGTTATCTTTAAAAACGCGAAATGTCATTTCGAAATGGAACGCCATGTTGTTAATTACGACGGCAAACGTCTCGTGTGATTTTTCGTGTTTATGAAACCGAACAAAATAGACTACGAGAGATGGGAAGGCTGATAGAGATATTGAAAGAAGGGTGAATGCAGGTAACTCCATTAATGGAGGACTGAACGCCGTTGGCACCAACAAAAGTTCAAAAGTCCAAAGACGCGAAACTAGCCGTCCATAATGGAGTACTGGTACCTACCCTGATGTATGGCAGTGAGGCATGGAACTGGCAGAGGAAGGATGAAAGTAGACTGAACGCTGTAGAAATGAGATCCCTGAGGCGTATGTGTGGCAAAACCATGTATGATCGTGTGAGAAATGTGGAAATCCGCAAAGAATGCAAGGCTGATGTAAGCGTGATGAGTAAGATCAAGAAAGGAACGCTCCGATGGTTTGGGCATGTAGAGCGAATGAACGAGGAAAGGAGTGTAAGGAGAGTATATGACGCAAATGTGAATGGTAGAAGAAGTCGAGGACGCCCAAGAAAGACATGGCACGACCAAGTGAATCAGATACTTGAGTCGGGCCATGTCAAGAGTCAGAATAATAGAAGAGAATGTATGAGACGTTGTATGAATGTAAACGAGGCAAGGAATGTGTGCCAAGACCGGGATGTTTGGCGGTCCGTCCTCTCTGCCTACCCCTGCGGGGAAACGGCGTGATGGTTGGTTAGTTAGTTAGTAACAAAATAATGATTCATAATTAGTACCTATGCATTATTAATCATTTCCAAAGATTTCAATTTGTACTTATTATTGTCTAACTGACAGAAAGTAATTTTTTTCTTTTAAAAATGCGTATTTCATCGTCGTAATTAACATGGCGGTCCTTGAAAAACGACGTTTCGAGTTTTTTAAATAAAAACATTAAAATGCAATATTTTTCAATTCCGGTTACTGAATTACTTATTACTAACCATTATCTACCTAGTACAATTTGTTTTAATTTTTTAAAGTGTGTTTTGAGCGTGGACTCAATAGGAAAATATTTACCCCACAAGTTACAATAATGATAAAACTGAATATGATCCCCATTTTTTTAATTCAGACTTCTCGACCAGGGACCGCCCGCGCGCTGGCACCCTTATTGCCTGCATGACTATTGCGGACCATCTTCTAGACTCTTGCGGACCACTAGTGGTCACTGTGACCCCTGGTTGGGAAACCTTGCTCTAGATGGTCTTTCTCGTCCCATCGTCTTGCACAGCAGTTGGAGGGAAGGATTCGTACCTCCGTCACTCCTGGACACACTGATTCAAAGATTCCTACCCACCCTTCATACGTTTATTCTTCCCAAAACTTTCTCTCCTCCTTTACCTTAAAAAGACAACACAACACAGCATCCATTAAGATGACAATTTTTTTTTTTTTTTTACATTAACTCCACACAGGAGGCCCTGAAGAAAATAATTTCCCTTAGGGCCTATGTCATCAGGGATGCTGTGTGGAGGGTCTTTTTGAGGAGAGGAAGGAATGAACATTGGTCTTGACGAGACCCATGTTGTAGGAAGGAGGAAACACAGAGGCCGGCGAATCATTCCACAGCCGAGCTGTTGAACACAAAAACGAGTCGAAGAAACGACCCATTCTCATGTGACAATTGTCAACCATGTACGAATGTTGGGCACGCGTTTGGTGTGTTTCCCAACTATGCACCGGTGCCGAAGGGATCAATGATGCTAGTTCCTCGGAGCATCTTCCATTATAATACTGGTAGAACAAGGATAACATTCCCACCCGACGCCTGTGCTCTAAAGATTGCAATCCGTCTGTTACGATGAGAGAATCTATCTATGCCCGTTTCTGCACAGAGTCAAGGGTATTTTTCAGGTATTTTGGAGCTCCAGACCAGAGATGGCTGCCAAATTGAACCGTGGGGCGTACTTGTGATTTGTACAGGGTTAGCAGTTGTGTACTATCTGCAGTGTCTGCGGGCCCTGTACAGTACGCCCAGTTTTTTTGAGGCTAACTTTACTCTGGCTTCGATGGAACCCCCGTACCTGAGCTGGTCACTTAGGCCCTGAGAGAAATTATTTTCCTCAACTAATAATTTTGAAAAGTAAAGTTTGCAAATTTTACAACAACTTTTCATAAGGGGTAAATATGCATAGAGTCTACCTCACGGATAATACGGAACGTTCGTGTTGTAGAAGTTTGATGCACGGATAATACGGAATATTCCTTTTTTAACTAATAGACAATCAAATGTGACATTTTTCGGAAGTACCAATATTATAAAATAAATTCTCGACAAAATAAAAACAAAAAGTACTTCGAATTATTGGGTTGAGATTCAAACTACGAAAGCTGCATGTCATCATAATTTAGATATCCATCCCAGGTTTTGAATGGTTTATTTGGCAAAGCAAGGTTGATCTAGCGGGTTTCTGTAATTATTCTAATACATTTCTTTCCATGTTCTGCTGTTATAAATACAGGTACAAACTTATCAATAAATGCATTCACTTTGATTTGCATGGCAATAATATTTTTTCTATGATTGGCAGCATTGATTGATTGTCTATGAAATGTTAAATAAAAACTTTAAATATAAAATGGCGTTGCCGCGTGAGTGAATTAATTTAAACAAAATAAAAATGTTAAATGCATATTTTTTGCATGTCTCTTGTCTCCCCCGACATAAATACTCGCTTTTCGTAATAATAAGGCTAAATCTAACTGTTTGAATGAAAAATATTCCGTATTAAGTAAGCGGTTCAATAAATAATCAAGAAACAACTTTTTTTTATAGATGGTAGTGCATTAAAATTCCATTTCTATTCAAAGTTCAAAATTTCCGGTATAAAACCTTATTTTGCCGCCATTTTAATTGTTTTTGTATGGTTTGACACTTGCTTGAACTTTCATTTCATGAATTACTTAATTGACCCAAACTAAAACCTAATAACCTATTTTGTGCATGTAAATAGTTTTTTCGTAGTACCTAATTGTTGAAATGAAGTGTAATTTCCATAATCTGTGCTTAAAAGCGCTGCGGATAGGGGAATATTTACCATAAATAATTATTCTATAATATTTACCAATTAAAACTGCATACGTTTATTTGCAATACTATTTAAAAGTTCTAAACAATAACTAAAATAACTGACAGTTGATTTGACAGCAGCTGCTCAAACTTCAAAACTTTGCAAAGAAAAAGCATAGAAAAAGAATCGGAATAATATTAAAATAATGAAAAATTGATTTAGTGATGTCAATTTCTATTTATAAACATTGATGATTTCGAAACTGGTTTTTTATGGCATTTGCACAAATTAATGAGAAACTTGTTTTAACCCTATTGCAAACTGCAAGGAATTCTAGACAAAATTTAGGAGGCGTCTACTAATATCTACGGGAATTCCAAAAACTGAAAAAATCGAACTAATATCTATGGAAACCAAAGTGTTGACGAATATCTACAGATCAAACTGTTGACTAATATCTATAAGAACCAAAGTGTTGACGAATATCTACAGCACTGGCAGAGGTTGGATTTGCAATTATGTATAGCATATTGGAATAACGTAATATTGCGTATGCAGTTTAAAAACTTAATTTATGTAAGTATGTATGTAAAAATCCCTAATATCGGACTATTGGACACATTTAGCTGATTAGTCCAACCTACGCTCTGTAGATATTAGTTCAACCTACGCACGGTAGATATTAGTCAACACTCTGAAGTTCGTAGATATTAATTCAACATAGGAGCTGTAGATATTCGTCCGACATACAGGCTGTAGATATTAGTATCTGGAGTCAAAATTTATTTTGGTAGGAGAAAGTACGAAAGAAGTTCCGAAATGACAATTTTTTTTACATTAACCATTAACTCCACACGAAGGGCCTGAGGAAAAAATATTCTCTCAGGGCCTACGTTATCTTTATGAATGCTGTGTGGAGGGTCTTTTTAAAGAAAGCGAGTAGAGAAAGTCTCGGAAGGATAAAGATATGATGGGTGGGTAGAAATCTGGGAGTCCAAGAGTGATGGACGTGTGAATTCATCCCTCCCATTGCGTTGCAAGACGATCGAGAGAGTCCGGCTGGAGGGGTCTAGACAGTGGTTTAGTAGAGTAGTAGATTTCTCTACAAATATAGGCTATGTTCGCCTATAAAAAGACCTAGACACCAAATTCGGGGCACTCCACGGGGAACATATGAAAGAAAAGAACAGACCGTGTTCATGTATACAGTACTTTGGTGACAATATCCTTTGTAATTTTTTTTTCACGGTCGAGTGTCACCCAACACGCCCCCCCTCGCTACGCCACTGGGTCAATATTAGGTCTCCCTCGAATAATCTCTCCTGATCCGGCCCGCTACGCAGCAGGTGGGCAAATGCATTACACACAACATACATTACATCAACACACAACCTCAATTGGGAATGCCATAGACTCACTGGCTCTAGGCGGGAATCAGTTGGAACGTCACTTGGGACTCTTGTGTGGTAAAATGATTCCTCTCAGAGCCTATGTCATCTTCCGCGATGCTGAATGGAGGGTATTTTTAAGAAAGGAAGGAGAGAAAGTTCTGGGAAGGACAAGAGTAATAGGAATGGGTAGGAATTTGGGGGTAGGTTGGTCAGTGTGTGCAGGAATAACAGATGTATGAATACATCCCTCCCACTAGGGTGCAAGGCGATGGTTCGAGAGAGTCCGGCTGGAGGGGTCAAATGGCCTCCCTCAAGCCAGTGGGCAGATGCATCCTGACAAACCTCACCCCCATGGATCCGGACACCCCTGCCAAGTCACCAAACGTAGCGGACCATTTTAAGTGACCTGTGGCAGAGGTATTCCCGGGGCGGTCGTACCCATATCCGCCTCCTTACTCCATTCATTCACACAACCCCAAATAGGTTTACAATATTCCTACTTCGAACATTCGGGATTATTTGCAATTTTATTTTTTATTGCAAGTTTTTATTGAGTCAGTTTTTATTAAGTACATATTAATTCATTTTTAAAAAATGTATGTTTTTACTCTAAGCATAACAACTTTTTTGAATACATTCATTTTTCATACTTTCAGACATATCTTCCTACCTACTCATATTTTTGGTCCTCTTCTGTGACCCTGATTTTCTCATATGCGGCATGTTTATGAACGAGTATAAAAACGAATATATTATTAAATAGTAGTCTCTTTTTTATTGGAGTCCAATTTTCCCGTACGATTAATTTTTGCATACTTGCCTTTCCCCAGTATACATCCCGTAGCTCTGTTTTGTATGTGTACATTCTAGCTTATTCAGGTTGCCTTCACTGGCCAAATATGACATCCTAGAGCAGTAAATCTAAATTTAATTAGACCAACTATGGTTTTAAAAATTATCTCTGCAGCGTTTCCATTTTGTTTATTTTTAAGCCCCGACGCAAGCAGCGGTATTATAAGTTTGACTTTCTGTGTGTCTGTCTGTCTCTCTGTGTGTGTCTGTCTGTGGCATCGTAGCTCCTAATGGCGCGTTCAGACGTTTCAATTTTTGTTGATCCACTTTTATTTAACGTAAAAAGTTGAACGAGATTATGTTCACACGTTTCAATTTAAGTAGAACCGAATTTGACATTCAAGATGGCGTCAACTGAAATTGTCAGTGCGTGCGTCTCTCTAACTTCTGATGTTTTGCGAGATGAGCTCGAGATTATGAAAAAGCATAAAAAACGTCGTATTTGGGCGAGAAAATGGATCATGAATTTTTCAAACACAATTTTGAAAGAGATGGAACTAGAAGACTCCGAAGGATATGGATGACAAAAACAATTTGATGAGCTGCTTTCCAAAATTGGCGATAAAATTTTTCAGAGATGTTTAAATTAATAATAATTACTACTAACTACAATAACCGGAGAAGCAAGGAAATAATCCATATTTCGTTAAAATTAGCTTTACCATAACCTAAAAACAACAACGCCAAACGTCATACTTTGACATAGGTAGTTATTGTTATTAGATTTGTACAGAGTTTTTTTTCTTTTAATTTATGCGTATTAATGGTGACGCATGCTCTTGAATATTTACCGTTATTTTTTGTCATTATCATAATATATTGGGTAGGTAGTGTAAATGAAACACATATTATTTATTGCAGTATCACGGGCATTTCTATTAATTTGTGTACACTTCTTGCTTTTAATCCCAAATAGCCGGTTCACACGGTTCAACTTTAGTTGATCAACTCGACACTTGAAAGCATATTGACAGGTGTGAACCTTCTTTCAACAAAGTTGAACAAGTTTTTTGTTGATTAGCTAAAGTTGATAGCCCGTCTACTTTTGACGTTCAAGTATGATCGCGCCATCTTGGTTACCATAGTTACTCGCGTGCACAACTAGACGTCAAACATTTATGTCCATATTCGTTAGACATTCCTAGTTCTACCGTCATGGAATCCGTTTCAACGAAAAAATATTTGAAATGGTCGGATGATTTGATGTTCAGATTTATGCATCCCTGTCTTTGGGATCAAAAGCAAGAAGTGTACACAAATAGAAATGCCCGTGATACTGCAATAAATAATATGTGTTTCATTTACACTACCTACCCAATATATTATGATAATGACAAAAAAATAACGGTAAATATTCAGAGCATACGTCACCATTATTAATACGCATAAATTAAAAGAAAAAAAAAACTTTCTACAAATCTAATAACAATAACTACCTGTCAAAGTATGACGTTTGGCGTTGTTGTTTTTAGGTTATGGTAAAGCTAATTTTAACGAAATATGGATTATTTCCTTGCTTCTCCGGTTATTGTAGTTAGTAGTAATTATTATTAATTTAAACATCTCTGAAAAAATTTATAGCTAATTTTGGAAAGCAGCTCATCAAATTGTTTTTCTGTCATCCATATCCTTCGGAGTCTTCTAGTTCCATCTCTTTCAAAATTGTGTTGGATGCGCCTAATTCATGATCCATTTTCTCGCCCAAATACGACGTTTTTTATGCTTTTTCATAATTTCGAGCTCATCTCGCAAAACATCAGAAGTTAGAGAGACGCACGCACTGACAATTTCAGTTGACGCCATCTTGAATGTCAAATTCGGTTCTACTTAAATTGAAACGTGTGAACATAATCTCGTTCAACTTTTTACGTTAAATAAAAGTGGATCAACAAAAATTGAAACGTCTGAACGCGCCAAAAGACAGGGATGCATAAATCTGAATATCAAATCATCCGACCATTTCAAATATTTTTTCATTGAAACGGATTCCATGACGATAGAACTAGGAATGTCTAACGAATATGGACATAAATGTTTGACGTCTAGTTGTGCACGCGAGTAACTATGGTAACCAAGATGGCGCGATCATACTTGAACGTCAAAAGTAGACGGGCTATCAACTTTAGCTAGTCAACAAAAAACTTGTTCAACTTTGTTGAAAGAAGGTTCACACCTGTCAATATGCTTTCAAGTGTCGAGTTGATCAACTAAAGTTGAACCGTGTGAACCGGCTATAAACGACCTAAACGAATGGACTGATTGTGAAGCGGTTTTTTTTGTTTGAAAGCTGACGTGATCGATATGGTTCTTAGCTACAATTCATGAAAATTTGTTCAGGTGTTCAAGGTCATCAGCTCTTTTTGTATCGGGGGTTGCTTAAAATATTGAACATTTTACTTATATATAAGTAAAATTTACTTATAAAATTTTACTTATATATAAGTAAAATGTTAAAAATTTTAAGCAACCCCCGATACAAAAAGAGCTGATGACCTTGAACACCTGAACAAATTTTCATGAATTTACTTATAAAATTTTACTTATATATACCTATATAAGTCTTGTAAGAAAATTTACTTTTTTTATTCCTTCTTTAGCATATTTTCAAAATTTGGTCTCTTTACACATAAAAGAAATTTGAAATATTTAACCCCTTGAGTCTTTAGTATTTTATGTGAATACCGCACAAGAGTCCCAACTCTTTGTTTCTGTTGCACATCAATGACCTCTTGTCATGTGCACCGATTCACTGTTAGGCGGATGACAGTACAGTCCATGATAGCTTTTTGTTTGACTTTTTCACAACGGCTCGGAGGGCTTTGAAGCAAAGAATCGACGGTTACCTCGAGAGTGTTTTCTCTTGGGGTAAAAATAAAAATAATCTCGTCGAATTCAATGTTTCAAAGACCCAATCTGATTACGTCTAAAAAGGATCGAAATGAAAACCTAGTCTCCTTCAACGGAAACGATCTTCCGAACAGGACCTCCATCGATATGCTTGGTGTAACTCTAAGTGACCAGCTCAGATACGGGGGCTCCACCGAAACCAGAGTAAAGTTAGCCTCTCAAAAACTGGGCGTACTGTACAGGGCCCGCAGATACTCTAATAGTACACAACTGCTAAACCTGTACAAATCACAAGTGCGCCCCACGATTGAATTTGGCAGTCACCTCTGGTCTGGAGCTCCAAAATAAAAAAAACTTTGACTTTGTGCAGAAACGGGCGGTCCATTTGATAGATTCTCCCATCTTAATAGACAGTGTGCAATCTTTAGAGCACAGGCGTCGGGTGGGAATGATGTCCTTATTCTACCGGTATTACAATGGAAGATGCTCCGAGGAACTAGCGTCATTGATCTCCTCGGCACCGGTGCACAGTCGGGAAACGCGCCTAACACGGTTAACATTTTAGTCACATGACATGCTATTGAACGATTTGCCGGCCTCTGTGTTTCCTCTCTCATACAACATGGGTCTTGAAGAGACATTTCTGTGCCTTTAATATGATTTCATATGTTTTAACTGGAAGAATAAAAACATCAAAAATATCTCCGGAGCCCAAATGTTTTTTTTTTACTTTAAATAAAGTTAGGAATCACTGGTTAAAGCAAGTCAAGTACAACTAAGTCAAATACTTAAGGGCGCACTACCCGAATTACTACCGATTTCTTACATATCTACCTTAAACACGTTAAGTTTTAAAGCTCTTAAAAATATATATTTTTTTCTTGAAGATAATATCTAGACATTCCTCACGCCGAAACGCAAATTATATAAAATTCCCTCGATAGAAAAAAATCTCAAAGTATGCTCCAAAAATTATTATAAACACGTTTGTTTCAGTTATTTTACAAGTTATATAAGTGAAAAATTCACAGTGTTTCTTTAAATGCTGTTTAAGACAATGTCCGCGAGATTTTTGCTCTGTTAGACGAGTCATGTTTTATTAAACATTTTCACAATTTTCGCATCGATTTTGTCGGTTTAAAAACCAGCGCTCTCCTCTAACATTCGTAATTTCATATCTCTCCATCTTCTTCTTTTTGCGCCCGGTTGCGGCGCCTTAAGGTGATCCAATAGTCCAGGAAAAAATCGAAATCGGAATCCACGCCTCTTTTTGGGAGGAGTTTAAAATACTTGAGAAAAAGCTTTTTGAAGGTTGGAAAAGGCATTTGAGATTGTTTTACAGGTTGATTTCGTAAAGGCCTGTAAAAAACATTAACTCCATTTTTACGCATTGTTTATTTTTTTTTTTTTTTTTTTACAGTGAATACCGCACAAGAATCTCAACTGCTCCCGTCTGGAGCCAGTGAGACTATGGCATCCCCAATTGGGGTATGTTGTGAGGCTGAAGCTAGTGGGGAGGGGAAGGAGGTGGGGAAGAGGAAGGTTGGGAAGTACCTGGCTATTCAGATCTGGTCACTAAACACGGCTAAAGCCATTTTCAAGCAACGTTTCAATTCTGAATGGTGGTCTTACACCAGGGCGATACTAATAGTATCTTCCACTCTGGAACATGCCGCAAATATACTATATATTATTTTAAATGAATTAATTGTGAAATAACACAAATTAATCAAATAAAATTTATTTGCGCATGCCGGGTTCGAACCCGCGACCTCCGGAATGTGAGTCAAGAGTCTTAGCCACTGGACTACGAGGTTATTGTACCAACGAGGAAATTTAAAATTGATTTCACGGAACCAAGCGACGCGGAGTCTAAAACGTCTATTTCCCATCGCAAGCGAGGCGTAACTGATACATAACTGATACGAAACGGGTAAGCCAAGTGCGTGGTTCTTACGCCGATGGTATAAGGTTCACTTTAAAAATCCAAATTCGTAGAGTGCGGGCCGCATTGATTGATGTCAAAAATAACAACGAGAAAATGCATATTTTATTTTATTTTGTGAAGTTCGGGCGTAAATATCATTTTTTTGCGATTATTACAAAAACAACTGAATTTGCCACATTAAACAATAAAACCATATCCGAAAAGGGGTTTATAAGTTACTAGCAGACCCGGCCACACGTTGCTGTGGCTAACGAAACACAACGCCATCACCCAACCTTTATAAAATCCACACCAACCGCTTGCCAGCTGCCCGCTGCCTGAATTGAATATTTGAATTTCGCATGTTTTTATACATATAAACCTTCCTCTTAAATCACTCTATCTATTGGTGAAAACCGCATGATTATCCGTTGTGTAATTTAAAAGATCTATGCGCACATACATTTTGAGCGACTTCATCAAATAAAATAATTCAAATCAAATACCTACTTACTCTAGGACATCTATTTTCCAATTTCAAAAGTGACTATAGTACGGCCCGCCAGCCGTTTTAAATCACACAAAAATGTGTTTACTTTAAATTTCTCGGCTTTTCTCTAATATAATTTACATGTATTATACATATAAACATTCCTCTTTAATCACTCTATCTATTGGTGAAAACCGTATGAAAATCCGTTGCGTAGTTTAAAAGATTAACGCGCACATACATTTTGAGCGACTTCATTTTATACTATGTAAGGAAGGAAGGAAGGAAGGATAAGTAGGAGAGTTTGCACTTGGCCAAGATATTTTCTACAAGCAGTATTTAATTGAAGCATCTATAATACTTCTAAGCGATCAAATTTTCAAAACAAAAATACATGATTTTGTATGATTTTGCTTTTCTTCGCATGGCTTCATCTTCATATAAAAACGTATTCTTCACTTTCCTCTCTGGATATCGACCACTAGCGTTGGTACGTTTTGATTACCTACTTATTAAAAGGGTACCTTAGGGAACGTACCCATACTACGTGACACGTTTAGGGGGGGGGGTCTTCAAAATGTCACGCTTGGTACAAATGAGCGGCGACGGGCTTAGGTTTTTAGTCACCGGGGGAGGGGGGGGGGGGGTAAAAATTGCAAAAATTTGGCCACGTAGTATGTAGTATATCGTACGTTCCATTACCAGAGAAAACCAGAAAAAAATGTCATTTTTAAATCAGATTTTAGACGTATTGACTCTTTTCCACAAAAAATTATAAATGGATTTCGATAGATTGTTTTTTTATGTAGCATTCGCATGTAATAAATTTTGAGAAAATTGTTTAATTTTTAGAATAATAAGGTTATTCCAAAGGTCGTTTGCAGATTTGTTAAATTTTCAAAATAGATTTTGTATTATTATAATCATGTAGTAAAATAAATCAATACATTATCTAGCAAACGCATGTTTTAGAATTTTAATTTTAGTTTCAATAAAATTATTAAAAAATATGTACGTTCATGTGTTTCTTGACGAAAAATGGTCCATTTGTGTATTTATTTGCGCACTTACAAACTAATATATTTCAGATTTTTTTAACATTCCTATTAAATTTAGACATTATTGAAAAATGATAAATACTTATAATCAAAAAATAACTACAAAAAGTACATAATTTTAATAGTTTTATCATCACGCCTTTCATCATTTTTGGATGTAGGCATAAATTAAAGCAAATTTGAAATGAAATAAAATCGATATTGAGTTGTAATTTTAAAAAGCTGGTACGAAGAATAATTAATCTTTCTCATTGTCCGCTGGCTGGTTAAACGCTCTTTATAAAAATCGTTAAAATCGCCTGGTTTAAACGCCATCAACGGACGTTCAGTTTACAAACCAGACGATGTATTGTAAAAAAAGCAAAACGTAGAAACATAGATTATTTTTTTAGTGACCGACCGAAAGGTCGGTTTTGGTTTCGGCAAGTTTCGGAGTTAGCAAAAAAAATTAGCTCTGTAGATATTAGTCAACACTCTGAAGTTCATAGATATTAGTTCAACATATGAGCTGTAGATATTCGTTCGACATACAGGCTATAGATATTAGTATCCGGAGTCGTGTCATCCGCCATCATCAGCTGAGTTCGCATCAGCAGGTTAAAATACTGCATCAGCCGGTTAAAATACTCCAATAATAAGGTCCTTCGTTTATAATGTAAGTGTTGATTATTGTGAAATTTTTGTTCCAAGAAGAAGTAGTTAACATACTTGTTATTTTTTGTTTGTTTTACAGATATTTATAAAATAAATAAATAATTATTTTTTCACACTCCAATTATTGTTTTTTTTTTATTTCATTTAACACGTGTAATAAATAAGAATGCAGTGATTGTAAACGCTATAAAAATTAAAATACTCAATTAATGAGGTCCTTCCTTTATAATGTAAGTAAGTGTTGATTATTGACAAATTTCCAAG
The DNA here is from genome assembly GCA_917880885.1 of Limnephilus marmoratus. Taxonomy (NCBI): domain Eukaryota; kingdom Metazoa; phylum Arthropoda; class Insecta; order Trichoptera; family Limnephilidae; genus Limnephilus; species Limnephilus marmoratus. The sequence continues at coordinate 56,176,547 of OU862907.1, read as the reverse complement.
AAGTAGTTAACATATTTTGTTAATTTTTTTTTTTATTTTTATAAAAATTGCTCTTCAAAGAAAGTCTAGAAACGGTCGATTTTAACGAAAAAATGATTTTGATTTTTTTGTGAATAACTTTATAAGATAAAAATGTATACAAGGGAAACTGTTGCAGATAATTTTAAAAATAAATATATTGAAATTAATAGATTACTTCGTTTTTACCACTTTAATTGTTTATAAAACCGACATGTTTCGTCAGCAAAGCTGACTTCTTCAGGGTTTTGACAGAATTAATTTAAAAATAGACATATATATAGGTAATAGAGAAAAATAATCGACATAAACAATAATAAAATTAGAACGAAAATGATGTTTAAGGGACGAGGGGCAATATAGAACAATTAAAAAATTTTAAAAGGGGAATAGATTTAATAATGGGTCATTTAAAAACAATTTTTGATGTATGTCTATTTTTAAATTAGTTCTGTCAAAACCCTGAAGAAGTCAGCTTTGCTGACGAAACATGTCGGTTTTATAAACAATAAAAGTGGTAAAAACGAAGTAATCTATTAATTTCAATCATAATGGTGCCACAAAATAAGTTTGCTGTGTTAGAAGAAATAAATATATTATTTTTAAAAGTTGATTCTTATATACGTTCATACATTTCTATTTATTTAATAGTTTATGCTTATATTTTTTACAAAGTAATCACCAATTTAATTTTAATTCCAATAAAGCGAAACGACAGAAAAACATTATTTTATCTCAAAACATTTTTTGGCATATTCAATATAAAAACCGAATTGCAGTAAAGATAAATCTAAAATTAAAATTATAATCACATTAAACTTCGTTCTCAGAATTGGTATCAGCACTCCATTGTGCGCTGCGTTATATTTAGGTAACGTACCCATACTACGTGACCAACTTTTTGCAATTTTTACCCCCCCCCCCCTCCCCCCCCCGGTGTCCAAAAACCTAAGCAACCCGCTCATTTGTACCAAACGTGGTATTTTGAAGACCCCCCCCCATGGACAGGTCACGTAGTATGGGTACGTTCCCTTACATGTCCCAACCATATAAGCGTCCCTTTCTTTACGACGTACTTTCTATAGATTTTACAACAAACGAAACATAATCTATAAAAACTATCTGGTAAACGAAAAAATATATTTTTTAGTAGTTTTCGCTTATATTTTTTATGAAGTAATTAACAATTTTATTAATGTTCTTCTCAAACGAAACGATAGAAAAGGGTTCAATTTATCCCAGAAACATTTTTTTTATAATTAAAATATTTATCGATTCGCAGTAAAGATGAATCTAAAATAGTAAATTCACATTAAACTTCGTTACCAGAATTAGTATCAGCACTCCATTGTGGACTGCACTCCGCGTTATATTTATACGTCCTAACCTAACCATATAAGCGTCCCTTTCTTCATGTTGTATTTACGATACATTTTTACAACACACAAAACATAACCTACTAAACAAAAAACTATTTAATGCAAAAATACATTTTTTAGTAGTTTACGTATAAATTTTATATGAAGTAATTAACAATTTTATATTTATTCTACTCAAGCGAAATGATAGAAAAGGCTTCACTTTATCCCAAAACATTTTTTTATATTAAAAATATTTATCAATTCGCAGTAAAGATGAATCTAAAATAGAAATTTCACCTTTAGAGTTGGTATCAGCACTCCATTGTGGACTGCACTCCGTTATATGTACATGTACTAACCATGTAAGCATCCCTTTCTTTACACTCTTACAACACATAAAACATAACCTACAAAAACAATTTAAGGATAATATAAGATATGATAACTATAGGTACTACTTACCAAGGTTAAATTCACAAACAAACAATGATTTATTATTTTTTTATCTTTTAGAACAACTTGTCTTGTAAGTTTAGATACGTATTTAAATATTATTATTGTATATTTAACACTTTCGAATTATTTTGTATTGTATTGCAACTTTTGTTTATTAAAACAGTTTATTGAAATAGTAAAATACGTCCGCACTTGGTGATTTTATACAAAAACTGAGTCTCGGTTGTTTCTCATTATAGACAGTAATAGATGTAGTAAATGGTTAAGATGTCATCTCGGTAAAACCTAAGGGGTGGACAACCGTTGATTTAAGAGCGAAAACACGTTTAAAAAATTAACAAAAATCACAATAATTGTTCCCAATCGGCTAGAAGACTATGGCATCCCAATTGAGAAACTTCTTTAGCCCCGTTAGTGATTTGAAATTTGGATGAAACGGAAATGCGTCACTAAAATATCTACATCTCTACACATTATAAATTAAAGTCCCCCGCGTCGTCTGTCTGTCTGTTCGCGATAGCGTGTTTCGTGAGGAAGGTTTAGGTATGTAATTTGTCAAGGATTTGTGTAAATTGGTTGAAACATAACGATAATTGTTAGAAGTGTCAGAAAAAGTCAAGCCGCCTGGTAGCTTTCATCGAAAACGCTGCCTAATCCTTTTGGGATATAACAAAACAATGCATGGTGGGATATTCCTCTTTTATAGATCTACAAAAAAGTCCGCGAAGGCATATATCTATCTTTTACGGATAGCTTACTATATCCATTCTATCTTCTAAAAAAATGGTCACGTACAACGCGGTAATTGAAAAGTTATTTAGACGGATACAGTAATAATCCTTATTAACTTAAATACGTTAGTTATTCCAAGCATTGCATACACATTATTATAATCTTTCACACCATCTCTACGTATTATAAATTAAAGTCCTCCGCGGCATCTGTTTGTCTCTTCGCGATAAACTCAAAGACATAAAGGTTGGATAACCATCCAGTAGATGACTTTGTGTTTTATTAGCCACAGCAACGCGTGGCCGGGTCAGCTAGTTTATTATATGACTAGTCCTTGGTTCTAATCATAGACATATGAATATTAATAGACCAGAACATAGAGGTGAGGGGGTAGACAACAACTACAGCGGGGCGCAGAGCGAGAAGATGACTTTGGAGATATGTGATTCGTCGATAACTCAATATGACAGTAGGTATATAAGCATCTCGCATTATAATATCACCATTTAGTTCTTAAAAGTAAACTCTGCTTTTGAATGAATGGACCTTTTTACATGGGAGCGCGAATTGATCGCCGCGTATTGAACAAATTTGTAAAGTCCAAATACGGCAAAGTAAAGTTAATTTATTTTCAGACGCCAATATTTTGTTGCCGTATTTAGTTAGGACACTTTTACAAATGTTTCATAATTTACTTACCCCGTAAACATCGACGAGCACACGCCATGTATCTCGAGTGATATATTATAGTATATATTTACACGTTTTCAAAACACAAACCATGTTTTTGCGGTGTTATTTCGTAAAACGCACCGATGAGCGCTCGACGCTGGCTCGCACAAGAATGATGACGTCACATTTTTTAGATTCACGCCAAGCCATACTCAATCCCAGCCGGTTCCAAGGAACCGGTATGGGGAGGGGGAAAAATACGCTTTTATCCGCCTTAGGACAGGTCTATTGATATTCACATGTATATATATTTTTTTTTTTTGCCGGCAACCCGGGCGTTTATTGTTTTAAATTATTTATTTATTTATTTATTTATTTATTTAATTTCAACGGTATACATATACCATAAGAACTGATTACATGTCACAAAATGAAAAATAATAATACAGAAATAATAAAAAAAAAAAGTTTAACAGATGATTGTGGCATTTGAATTAGAAATGACACCAGATAGAGAATTACATACAAAAATCTATAGTACAAAATATAGAATTAATATTGACTGAAAAGGTTTGATAGTATAGCCCTCTTGTACCTACTTTCCGTGCAGTTAAATAGATCTGCAACATCTGCATATCTATTAGTAACATCATGTAACCTAGGTAAAAGGGAGTGTTTAGTATACTCAGTCTTATTATTGTTACATTTAAACAGGATTTTAGATCGAGTGGTTCTCGTGGGAATATGAAATTCAATGAGCTTAGTTAAATTAGGACTGTCTATGCTACCATTTACAATTTTGAACATAAATATTAAGTCGGATATAATTCTTCGATCTGAGAGTTTTAATAAATTTAGTTCTTTCATCAAGTAATTGTAGTTTATGTTTTCAATGGGAATACCGAGTTTAAAATTAATATGCCTTAGAAATTTATGTTGAATTTTTTCGATTGAATCTGAATGTATTTTAAAATGGGGGGACCAGATCGAGGAGTTATATTCGACTTGACTACGTACTAAGGATGTATACAAAATTTTTAGTGTTGAAATATTCCTAAAACCTCTGGAATTTCGAAGAATGGAGCCAAGCATTTTCATTCCTTTATTACCAATTGTGTTTATATGGGTTATAAAGTTTAATTTAGAGTCAAAAATTATGCCCAGGTCGTTTATTTCTTCGACAGAGGTAAGGGTAGTGTTATTAAGTACATATGGATGAATAATTGGTTGACTTATTCTGTAAAATCTTATTGCATGACACTTATTTATGTTCAGGAACAGTTTGTTAACAGAACACCAATTAATTAACTTGTGTAAATTATTCTGTAGACAGATACAATCTTCAACGGTTTTAATTATTTTAAATATTTTCAAATCATCTTCAAAAAGCAACACATTTACATCTTTATCAAATATATCAACAATATCGTTTATAAACAGAAGAAACCAAATTGGGCCTAAATGAGACCCTTGTGGTACACCACTGGTAGCTATAAATTGATTGGAAAGGAACAAATTAATTTTAACAAATAGTACTCTATCAGATAGATAGCTTGCAAACCAATCTAAAAGTTTTCCATCAATACCTAGCTTACGTAACTTAACCAGTAGAATTTTATGGCAAACTTTGTCGAAGGCCTTAATGAAATCCGTATAAATAGAATCGACTTGATTTCTGTTAGCTAATGCGTTTGATATATAGTTTTCATATAACGATAGATTTGTTAGGGTTGATCTGCCCGACAAAAATCCGTGTTGATTTGGAACAATGAGATGGTTAATATATGGGGAAATTTGATCAAGCAATAGTTTTTCAAAGAGTTTCGGGATTACAGATAGCTTACATATTGGTCTGTAGTTAGTGATATCACTTTTATTACCCTTTTTTAATGTAGGTGTTAGATAGCAACGTTTCCAAATGTCAGGGAAGCAACCTGTGTCGAGGGATTGATTAAACAATAAACAAATTGGCTCGGCCAGTGAAGCAATGCAATTAATAAGGATATTGGGATGCACATTGTCAGGTCCGGCCTTCTTGTTTTTGTCTAGGGATTTAATTTTAGTTTTAACGTCATCTATATTGATGTGAACAGCAGGGATATGTATGCTCTCATTAAGGGAAGGAGGTGCTACATAATTGTCTGGGATATTTTCGTCATAGACACTTTTGAAATAATCAGCAAAATAGTTAACCTTCACTTTCATATCAGTGATATTCTTTTCTTTGAAGTGCATTGAGATGGGTAAACCTTGTTTGTTTTTTCTAAGAGAGTTAACATGTGTGAAAAAGTTTTGTGTATTAGAGGGTATAGATTTTTCGATTTCATTTATATAATTAAAATACGATATTTTTGACAGTTTTTTACATTGAGTTCTGTAGTTGTGATATATTTTATAGTCGTTAAGGGAGCTGGATTCTTTAAAGTTTTTGTGTGCAATTTTTTTACAGATAACTAGGTTAATTAGCTCACCGCTGAACCATTTCGGGAACTTTGCTTCTTTGAAGTGTGAAAGTGGTACATAATTTTCAATGGCCCTGTTAAAAATTGTGTAAAAAGTTTCAAGATTATAATTAATATTATTGTTGTGGTGAAGAAATGACCAGTCTTCATTTGCAAGATATAGGTTCATATTAGGATAGTCAGCTTTGGAAAAATTATAAGTAAGGTTAGGCAGAATAGTTGTGTTGTCTGGTGAGTTATTCGTCGTGATGGTTATGCTTAGAGCGGGGTGGTGGCAGTCTAGGGGGAGGAGCTCATCAACCGATTTAACAATATGAATTGAGAGATCACTACAGAATACCAGATCCAGCAGCCGATTATAGTTATTATAGACTTGATTGACTTGATGTAGAGAGAGTAAGTTCGTCATATCTATTATTTCGCGAGCATTTTCTGGCAGGTTTAAGTTGGTACAAGAGTTTTTATTCATCCAATCAATGCTAGGGGTATTGTAGTCACCAAATAAAATTGTTCTGGCATCAGGATATTTGTTTTTGAAGGTTTCGAGGTCATCAATATGGTTTCTGTAGACTGTGATATTGGATCCTGGAGGAATGTAGACACATCCTAATAGAATTTTATTTGATTTAGATTTTAGTAATACGAATACCTGTTCCACGTCTTGATGTTTGCAAATTAATCGAGTGGTCGACAGTGATTTATGAACGGATATGACAACTCCTCCTCCTCTAGTTTTATTGCTGGTGGCTGGATTTCTGTCAAGGCGGTAGGTGTTGTAAGATGTAAATCCAAGTTCCTCGGTATGAATATCATGATCAAGCCAGGTCTCAGTAAGAAGAAATACATCGATGTTTTGAAGTAATGGAATAGCAGTTTTCAACTCTAAGAGTTTGGTGCGGCAGCCCCGGATATTTTGGCCGTATCCATTGATGTCTTTGAGTTTTTTGTAGTTGTCTTAACTATTGTCGGCTTACTGTTTATATATTTAATAGTTAACCCAACTTCACCTCCCTGAATCCGACTTTCCATGGTTTGACGTAGGTCCAACAAGTATTTTCTTTGATTTGGTGTTTGGTCGGCAAAAATTTTGACTGGGGAGTTGTTCAGGTAAAAGTTTTTTTTTTCGGAGGATAGTCATTGCTTCAGTCGAGTTTCTTAGGATAACTTTAATGGGCCTCGATTTGTCAGGCCTCACTGCTCCAAGACGGAAAGTGTTAATGGAATTTGGATCAATGTTATTGTATATTTTCTTCAGAATGGTTGTAATTTGTAAATTGTCATCCTCGATTTTTTCAATTTGGTTTAGTTTTGTGCTTTCGGGAACGTTTATAATTATGAGATTATTTGCTCTGATTTTTCTCTCTTCAAGCTCATCAGCTGCTTCACATGTAGATTCCAGAGAGTTAGGTTTGGAGGTTAATGTTTTGGTTGCTGTTAGTTCACCCTCGAGTGCTGCCATTTTTGCAGCCATTTGCGCAATGGTTCCAAGAATGGCGTTGGTTTTTGGAATCATTTTAGCAATTTGATCCTTGTTAAGTTTGCTGCTTGGGTCTATTATTAATTCAGTAAGAGCCTCAACGGCGTCTCTCGCCATACTGATGAATCCCTGTGAGTCTTATTATTTTATATAAACAAGTAAGTAACCGCCTCACTAGACTAAGTCTGTTCTGAGACGGGTACCTATACATATATTTACAGATGCATACACTTACACACAACTATATATATATATATATATATATATATATATACACTAATATATTTATTTTTTTTACAGTGAATAACCGCACAAGAATCTCAACTGCTCCCGTCTGGAGCCAGTGAGACTATGGCATCCCCAATTGGGGTATGTTGTGAGGCTGAAAGTAGTGGGGAGGGGAAGGAGGTGGGGAAGAGGAAGGTTGGGAAGTACCTGGCTATTCAGATCTGGTCACCAAACACGGCTAAAGCCATTTTCAAGCAACGTTTCAATTCTGAATGGTGGTTTTACACCAGGGCGATACTGATAGTATCTTTCACTCTGGAACATGCCGCAAATATACTATATATTATTTTAAATGAATTAATTGTGAAATAACACAAATTAATCAAATAAAATTTATTTGCGCATGCCGGGTTTGAACCCGCGACCTCCGGACTGTGAGTCAAGAGTCTTACCCACTGGACTATATGTACGTATACACATATACATGTTTGCATATATGGATAAATATGTATATATATATATACTTATACATTCATATATAAACACATACGTTCACAGATACATACACATACGTATTCGTATAATGCACATAATCGCACAGATACATTAAAAACAGCAGTATATATAATCAAAAAAGAATAAATGGCATATATATAGTTTCATATATCCAAAATTCATTCGATACGAAACATAAATATGGTTCTAATATTTATTTTATTTAGGTTTTATTCCAGCAGGACTGGGAGGGTAGTGCAATCCCAGTCTGCCATATTACATAAACAACTATAAACTATAAAAGAAAAAATACGTATGTTCACATATTAGGTAGGTACCTCATTAAAACATACCTAATATGAAAATAAAATTCATCACATAAATAACAAAAAAAATAAGCATAAAATTAAAATTAAATTATAAAAAGATATTTTAGGATTGTCCATCAGGGAGATCGCCTCATCATCTGCATCCATCGCTCATTTAGTGGGGAGCTGAGCCACTCGGATGCAAATACAATATAAGAGCTCGTTCACATTGAGCATATAAATATAAAAGATCATAGCACGCCACATATCGCTCTCCATACAATCCCTTCAGACCGTTCACACCTGAGCGCTTTATGCGCACATCAACCATAGACAATGCACATCTTACGCCGTAACCGCTCCTGAGGCGATATGCCAACAGTTAAGGAGAGGGGGTCATTTTAATTACGGAGCTGCCAAGACCGGTGGGTGACAGATGTCAAGTTCATAGATTCAGTACAAAAAATGCGCACTCCGTGGCCGCTCGCTAATTCAACTGACCCCCTCTCCTACCATAGGAAGAAATATTTTATCTGCGCCGTGTGAACGGCGCGAAACATAAGCGCTCGCGGTTCAACAGATACCTGCTAGCGGTTATATTAGATGTCTGAACACCCCTTAATGCGGTAAATTCACAACTCCGCGCTAGCGTCCGGTAGCGCACCGGCATAAAGGAAGGGTCATACTGAGCAGACGCAACGCCACGCAACGCGACGCAACGTTCCTGTCCCGTTCACACTGGCCGACGTACGTACGCGTCGCTGTGACCACGTGACAAGCGGTCTCTGGTTGTGCGCAGGCGCGTTTGATTTGACACATTTGACATTTATTTTTTAGGTTATGTTTATGTGATTCTCTTCTCAGCAGATGACAGCTTTGCCATGTCTTGAAAGTGAATTTGAAGATGATTTGCTACGATTATTATTATTAAATCAATATTCTCGTAAAAAGAAAAAAGTGAGAAGTATTTGGGTCCACAACATTAACAAACAAAGACAAATGTTTGGAGAGTTCCATACTTTAGTAAAGGAACTAGAATCTGATGACGGACGATTCTTCATGTACTTCCGTATGAGTAAAGTGGTAATTGAAGAGCTTCACAGCATAATTGATGTAACCGACGTGTTGCTCTCCCTCATTTCTTAATTTTAATTTTATATGTTTTACTGATGTACAATGCCCCGGTGCAACCAAATAAAGCTTGTGTGCCAAGTTTGCACCGGGAGACATTCTAGAATCCTATAATTTTAATAATTTTAACAATTAATACTTTATTTATGATTATTTACGCCTCCAAAGGCAACCAGGCTGACTAGCCTCCTTTTTAGTTATGGCCCTGAGAAGGGCCGTTTTTTCGGCTCCGAAGGAAGCAGCTACTCCGCTAAGCGGACTGCCTTCCCTCCCTTGCTGTTCTGCCGTTATGGCTCAGCAGGAAGCGGCTGCTCTACCAAGCAGGCTGCTTTACCTCCCGTTTTTGGCGGCCCCCACAAGGGCCTTTTTGGGCTCTCAGTCGGCTTTACCGTGCCGCCAGCAACGATCTTTTTCAAAACACATTTTATCAATTTTAAATGTCTTTTTTTTTATACACAGATGCCCTGGTGACACAAGTAAAAACTTGGATACCAAGTTGCCACCAGGAGACATCCTAAACTTATTATTTCATCGCCTTTAGGGCTATTTTTCCGGCTACAAAGCCAAAAAACCAATTTGGGCGTCCCTATTAAGGGCCTTTATATTGGTCAAAATACACCATATTTTAATATAACTTCGTTTAAACACCCCGTAGGACGCTGAAACTAAGACGTTTCAGTGCAGAGTCCTACGGGGCATCCATAGAGCCATAAATAAACATTGTAACTCTTAAACTGCCAGCACTATCAGCACTTGAGCAGATTTTCGAGACTTTAGCATCATTTCACTTTTTCTCCATTTTAAAAATCCCAGGACCTCGTAAAGCGACGGAACCAAAAGGTTTCGATAGCCAAGCTTACGGGGGACCTGGGAAAAATATTAACTTCTTTGTAACTATTCAAACACTTTGTTAAAAAACAAATACCTACCGACAAAAAGTCAAACTTCCTTAAAATCAACCCAAACTCAGCAAACAAAAATTCTACGGATAGAGAATATCCGTAGAACCACTCTAGTTTTAAGGAAAACATTGTAAATACATTAACCTAACCTGTATAATTAATTTAAGAAACCAATTTTAGACGACCACTTTCAAGCAAGTGTTTGCCAAAATGGGTGGCCCACAGAAAGGCACACCTTATATAGGTAAAGGGCTGGGTAAAACCTCCCACCACAAAAATGTACCACGTGACAGGTTTTGTCACGGAAATCGGGTATATAAACCCGGCCATTTCTCATAATAAATCAGTTCTTCCATCAACGTCAACTCGTGTTATTATTTCCTTCTGGGAAAAGTTATTATCATCCGCTGCCTCCCGCCGACCTCTGCCTAGACTTTGCTCCTGGTGCCATCAGTCTCCTCCAGAAAGCCGGCCCTACTTCAGGCAACCGCCACGCACCAGGACTGGGCAGAGGAGTAGGTACATCCAGTGTCCTCAACTCATCAGGCACTGGGTGCACGGGAGGTCAGTATTATTATTATTTCAATCATTTCATCCTGGTCGTGTACTGAAACCGGTACCCTTTTTTTACAGTCTTGTACAGGCTTGATACGTCTGGTACAAGTGGTCCTTCGAGCCGGATCCGCTGCACGAATCCAGGATGTCCCCGCCCGCCCTACGATCGAAGAGGACGGCGCAAGACGATGGACCTTCATCACCCCCTGCTGAGCCCCCGGCTGCTGCTCCGGACGCCGGAGACGAGCCCCTGGGCGTGCCTGACGTCTCCCCTGACGCCACGCCCCGGCCCTCATCCAGCACAACCCCGGTGACGAGCTCCGCAGAGGATAGCGATGAGGGACCTCCACCCTCCACAGCCACGGAGGATACGGTGCGCCAGCTGCGACGACAGCTGCGCCACCAGAGAAAGCAGATACAACAGCTGATGGCAGCCCTACAAGCGCCACAGCCTACTGCACAACCAAGCCCCGCAGGGCTGACACAACCTAGCACCTCAGGGCTGCCACAACGCAGTACTTCAGGGCTGGCACAAAACGACGCTCCTGAGCCGGCACGAGATAGCCGAGCCCCGCAGCCTCACAACGCTCCTGAGCCGGCACGAGATAGCCGAGCCCCGCAGCCAAGCAGCCATGGACAATCAACATGGATGCAGCCTCACAACGCTCCTGAGCCGGCACGAGATAGCCGAGCCCCGCAGCCAAGCAGCCAAGGCAGTCCAAGATGGATGCCGCCTGGACCTTCCGGCCCGGTACCGCCCGCACCCCTGGACGACCAGAGGCAGCACAGCGCCGTACGTGAGATGCCCGTTGGACCGGTGCCTCTGGTGGACCAGAGGTACGCCTCGCCGGCGCAGCTAGGGCCTGAAGGCCCTCCGCCGCCGCCCCCTCACTACTATGGGGAACAAAGATGGATGCCGCCTGGACCTTCCGGCCCCGTACCGCCGCCCGCACCCCTGCTCGACCAGAGGCAGCGTACCGCCGTACGTGAGATGCTCGTTGGACCGGCGCCTCTGGTGGACCAGAGGTACGCATCGCTGGCGCAGCCAGGGCCTGGAGGCCCCCTGCCGCAGCCCCTCAACTACAGTGGCAGTCCAAGATGGATGCCGCCTGGACCTTCCGGCCCCGTACCGCCGCCCGCACCCCTGCTCGACCAGAGGCAGCGCACCGCCGTACGTGAGATGCCTGTGGGACCTGTGCCTCTGGTAGACCAGAGGTACGCTTCGCCGGCGCAGCCAGGGCCTGGAGGCCCTCCGCCGCCGCAGCACAACTACAATGGCAGTCCAACATGGATGCCGCCTGGACCTTCCGGCCCCGTACCGCCGCCCGCACCCCTGCTCGACCAGAGGCAGCGCACCGCCGTACGTGAGATGCCTGTGGGACCTGTGCCTCTGGTGGACCAGAGGTACGCCTTACCGGCGCAGCCAGGGCCTGAAGGCCCTCCGCCGCCGCTCCTTCGTCACCATGAGGGACAAGGATGGATGCAGCATGGACCTCCCGGCCCCGTACCGCCCGCACCCCTGGACGACCAGAGGCAGCGCCCCGCCGTACGTGAGATGCCTGTGGACCCTGTGCCTCTGGTGGACCAGAGGTACGCCTCGCCGGCGCAGCCAGGGCCTGGAGGCCCCCTGCCGCCGCCCCCTTACTACCACACTGAGGGACCATCTGCATACGCCCAGTGGGCACATCATGAGCCGGCGCAGCCTGATGACCAAATACCATCCGCTGCCAGTCCGAGCTCCGGCCTGCCGCTATTCCCACCGCAACCAAATGTGGAGGAGACGGCCCGCCAAACCAGAGCTTGGGTCCAGCAGACGGACAACCCGATGGCCCAGTTCACCAACGCGCTCACAGAGGCCATAAGAGCTTCAAGGGCTCAGGACAGCCCCCATCCCACAATTGAGGATGACCCCCGGATGGCTGCTCTCATCGCCAGGCAGTCGATGGCCAAGGACCTGCCTCCCTTCTCTGGGGACCCACTGGAGTGGCCCACCTGGAGGGCGCAGTACAACCAATCCTCTGCTACCTGCCGGATGACTAGCAGTGAAAACCTCATCCGACTGCAGCGGGCCCTCAAAGGGAAGGCCCGAGACGCCGTGGGACCCCTCCTGATGGACCCCACTCAAGTGACTGAAATCCTTGACGTGCTGGAGCAGCGCTACGGAGGGACGACTTCGCTGGCCGCCTTGATGCTAGACAAGGCCAAGCGGCTCCCTCAGCTGACAGCAGAGGCTTCTCTAGAAGAAATAGCAGACTTTTCGGGAACGGTGCAGAACCTGGTGGCATCACTTCGCTCTCTCAACAATGAGGGATACCTGACCAACCCGGCGCTCCTCAGCGACATCGCGGGGAAGATGCCGTGCACGATGCGTTTGGCGTGGCTGATGGAGGTGCGGCGCTACGACGCACCCGCTACGATCTGCCAGTACGCCGCCTTCCTGAAGACCATCGCGAACGCCATCACCAAATCAGGTATGGTCGACCCCGCGAGGTCTAGACCGCGTCGCGAACACTCGTTCGCCACAACAGAATTCGGGCCGCGAAATAGTGAAAGTCCGTCGCGCAAGTCACCACAATATGACAACCGTGAAAAACATAGTGAAAGTCCGTCGCGCAAGTCACCACAATATGACAGTCGTGAAAAACATAGTGAAAGTACGCGAAAGTCACCACAATATGACTCGTATAACAACACGAACCCTAGCGAGAGTACAAATCGCGACGGGTGCCTACAGTGCGGCGAAAAGGGTCATTGGCTCGAAGACTGCCGTGAGTTCGTCGGGAAAGATGTAAAGTTACGATGGGAGACGGTGAAAAGTTCCCGACTCTGCCGCGTGTGTTTAAAAGGACATTCAACAAAGACATGCAAAATCCGAAACTGGTGCGGCATCGGAGACTGCCGCGCTCCCCATCACAAGGTGCTCCACGACCCTACGTACGTGAGAAACCCCGCAACAGCCGACGTCTACCACATATGACGCCAGGCCGACGGCACCATACCCAAAGTGGTGTCAATGGTGCTCCTCGTCAGCGCAACAAGGACGAGCCCGCCCTGCCCCAGAAGTACTTCTGTCACATCAGTCGTGCTCCTCATCGGCGCAGCAAAGACGAGCCCGCCCTGCCCCAGCAGTACTTCTGTCACATCAGTCGTGCTCCTCATCGGCGCAGCAAAGACGAGCCCGCCCTGCCCCAGCAGTACTTCTGTCACATCAGTCGTGCTCCTCATCGGCGCAGCAAAGACGAGCCCGCCCTGCCCCAGCAGTACTTCTGTCACATCAGTCGTGCTCCTCATCGGCGCAGCAAAGACGAGCCCGCCCTGCCCCAGCAGTACCACTGTCAAGGAAGTGGCGCCTTTTACACGGGGGGAGTCAAGCAACCCCATCAACGAGAAAAATTTGGTGGTCGTCATGGACCCCGCGATGCCCCGCAACAGCTGGCCCCGCGGCGGAGTCCTGGACGCTACCCCTGCTGCAGACGGCGAAGTAAGGACCGCCCGCATCCAGACGAGCACCGGAGTCTACGTTCGACCCGCCGCGGAGCTTGCTGTGATCCTGCCGGCCCCGCCTACTGATGCGACCCCTACTGACCGACCTTCAACACGTCGTGAAGACTAGTGCAGCGTAGCTACACGGGGGGAGTGTAACCGACGTGTTGCTCTCCCTCATTTCTTAATTTTAATTTTATATGTTTTACTGATGTACAATGCCCCGGTGCAACCAAATAAAGCTTGTGTGCCAAGTTTGCACCGGGAGACATTCTAGAATCCTATAATTTTAATAATTTTAACAATTAATACTTTATTTATGATTATTTACGCCTCCAAAGGCAACCAGGCTGACTAGCCTCCTTTTTAGTTATGGCCCTGAGAAGGGCCGTTTTTTCGGCTCCGAAGGAAGCAGCTACTCCGCTAAGCGGACTGCCTTCCCTCCCTTGCTGTTCTGCCGTTATGGCTCAGCAGGAAGCGGCTGCTCTACCAAGCAGGCTGCTTTACCTCCCGTTTTTGGCGGCCCCCACAAGGGCCTTTTTGGGCTCTCAGTCGGCTTTACCGTGCCGCCAGCAACGATCTTTTTCAAAACACATTTTATCAATTTTAAATGTCTTTTTTTTAATACACAGATGCCCTGGTGACACAAGTAAAAACTTGGATACCAAGTTGCCACCAGGAGACATCCTAAACTTATTATTTCATCGCCTTTAGGGCTATTTTTCCGGCTACAAAGCCAAAAAACCAATTTGGGCGTCCCTATTAAGGGCCTTTATATTGGTCAAAATACACCATATTTTAATATAACTTCGTTTAAACACCCCGTAGGACGCTGAAACTAAGACGTTTCAGTGCAGAGTCCTACGGGGCATCCATAGAGCCATAAATAAACATTGTTACTCTTAAACTGCCAGCACTATCAGCACTTGAGCAGATTTTCGAGACTTTAGCATCATTTCACTTTTTCTCCATTTTAAAAATCCCAGGACCTCGTAAAGCGACGGAACCAAAAGGTTTCGATAGCCAAGCTTACGGGGGACCTGGGAAAAATATTAACTTCTTTGTAACTATTCAAACACTTTGTTAAAAAACAAATACCTACCGACAAAAAGTCAAACTTCCTTAAAATCAACCCAAACTCAGCAAACAAAAATTCTACGGATAGAGAATATCCGTAGAACCACTCTAGTTTTAAGGAAAACATTGTAAATACATTAACCTAACCTGTATAATTAATTTAAGAAACCAATTTTAGACGACCACTTTCAAGCAAGTGTTTGCCAAAATGGGTGGCCCACAGAAAGGCACACCTTATATAGGTAAAGGGCTAGGTAAAACCTCCCACCACAAAAATGTACCACGTGACAGGTTTTGTCACGGAAATCGGGTATATAAACCCGGCCATTTCTCATAATAAATCAGTTCTTCCATCAACGTCAACTCGTGTTATTATTTCCTTCTGGGAAAAGTTATTATCATCCGCTGCCTCCCGCCGACCTCTGCCTAGACTTTGCTCCTGGTGCCATCAGTCTCCTCCAGAAAGCCGGCCCTACTTCAGGCAACCGCCACGCACCAGGACTGGGCAGAGGAGTAGGCACATCCAGTGTCCTCAACTCATCAGGCACTGGGTGCACGGGAGGTCAGTATTATTATTATTTCAATCATTTCATCCTGGTCGTGTACTGAAACCGGTACCCTTTTTTTACAGTCTTGTACAGGCTTGATACGTCTGGTACAATTGAATATGACATAAAAAAAGAAAACACACATCTTCGAAAGTCAATTGGGACCAGAGAAAGACTGGCAGTGTGTCTAAAGTTTTATTGACATTCATTATAGGGGTATAATATTGAAAATCATGCCATGAATAGCTGAAATTTCTTCCTAAGTTGCACTGCGTATGCAGAATCTCTATAATCCTGTAATTTGATTTTATAAATATCTTCGTGCCGTCCAGTTTCAATGAACTGTTCGTCATCCATTTTTTAATAATATCTGTCAAAAAAACAACCACAGATATTGCGAAACATAACGTTAGATGCTCAGATAACACCAAAAAGATGTAAAATCATCTCGTAGTAGGCGTGACCATACCCCCTCCACCTTCCACATGGCCCACGCCGATCTGGCTGTGGCAGATCAACGTCGCGTAGTTTGTAAAGCAGTGGCGTCGGTTTGCGTTGCGTGGAGCTAGTCTGATTCTAAAGCATCCGTTTGCATAGAAAATGTGTGGATGGTAAGCAGTCCAGATATGGAAATGGTGACGTCTATCCACGTGGCGTGGCGTTGCGTGGGCTTAGTGTGGCTTTACCTTAACGCGTCGCAAATCTCAGCGGCTAAAGAAATCCAGCGAACGGAGGTTCGAATCCTACGAAATCCGAAAAAAAAAAACTTTTTTTTTTTTAAATCAATATCCAATCTTTAAACCGCTTTAAAATAAAGAGGCAAAAGAAAAGAAAGTGACATCTAGAGATTTTCTAGTTTCAGTTCTACCGCGTGTGAATTGCACACTCTGTTTTTTTTTTTACAAGAGCTCCACACAGGAGGCCCTGAGGAAAATAATTTCCCTCAGGGCCCATGTCATCTTTGGGCATTCTGTGTGGGGAGTTTTGAGGGATGAGTAGGAATCTGGGGGTCAATGTATCAAGGAGTGATGGACGTATGAGCCCATTCCTCCCACTGCTGGGCAAGGCGATGGGTCGAGGGAGTCCGGCTGGAAAGGACAATTTGTCTCTCGCAATGAGTCTCTCCTGATCCAGCCCGTCACGCAATATCAAGGCAGATGCATTCGCTGTCATGTCCCACCCCATGAGTCCTGACTCTCCTGGTAAATTACTAAATGTAGCGAACTACTTGGGGTGACCCAAATCAGAGGTGTTGGTTATCCAATTTATGGTTCTCGAGGCGGCGGTACCCATGCAGTGGCGGACTAAGCCCGTCAGAGGCCCGGGGCGGCAAAGCTGAATGAGGCCCCCCCCCCCACCCTAGTTGAAAAAGTTTATGTAATTTTACAAGATTTTTATTCAGTTCACACGGGTCTCTGGTCCTAAAGAGCCTTCAAGCGTCTCCGTGTTCCCTTGATCAAATCTTAAACAAGGCACCAGAGCACTTTAAAAAAATGTCATTTTTTAAATTTAATTTTCTAGAATATGCAAATGCATAATTAATAATGCTATCACCTAACTTTTTAAGAAAATTCGTAAAATTGACGGAAATGCATCATTTTTTATATGATACCGTTTTAAACATATTCTATGTTGAATTATCCTTCAGCAAAACTTTGAAGACGTTTTTCGCGAAACTGCGTTTTCCAACCTGGTTGACAACATATTAAAAAAAACTATACATCTGATTTGCATGCACCAAGTCTTAAACTGTTAGAAAATCTTGTTACTATGGCACCACATATGGATTGTTTTATAAAGGGACCCCGTATATTTTTTATGAACGCTGAAAATTTTCATAAAATACGCTGGTCCGCCAGGACCAGAGGCCACCGCTTCAGCCCCCCCCCCCCCCCCCCCCCGCCCCCCGTTAGTCCGCCACTAAATATTTTTAATTACTTACCAATTTTATTACTATCTACATTATCTGTAATGATAAAATAACCTTTTGCAAAGGGTCTAAGCTAGTGAAAAAATGCAACAAGTCTTAAACTGTTCGAAAATCCAGTCACTATAATCAGTGCCATATTATCCATAAGACAACTGTAGTCAACTGCCTAGGGGCCCCGAATTGGGTAGGGGCCCCGAGGGTAAAGGGCCCCCGAGACGTGCATTGCCTAGGGGCCCTGACATGTTTAAGCCGGCCCTGGCAGAATCGTATTATCCATAATTTAGCCACGTATCAGCTAGGGGCCCCTATGGCAAAGGGGCACCGATACGTGCATTGCCTAGAGGCCCCGGTATGTTTAAGCCAGCCCTGGCAGGGCCCTAGTGTCCATAAAGCAGTGTAGGCCACTGCCTAGGGGCCCCGAGACTCGCATTGCCTAAAGGCGTCGACATGTTTAAGCTGGCCTTGGCAGAGCCCTATTGTGCACAAGGCGTTGTAGGTCACTGCCTAAGAGCCCCCCATCGGGTAGGGGTCCGTAGGGTAATGGGGCCCCGAGAGGCGCATTGCCTAGGGGCCTTAACATGTTTAAGCCGGTCCTGGCAGGGCCGTATTGTCCATAAGGCAGTGTAGGCCACTGCCTTATGTCAAATCACTATAGCAGAAATATCACTATAGAAAATCCAGTCACTATAGCCAGGGCCGTATTATCCATAAGAAGTGTAGGAAACTGCTCAGGAGCCCCGCATTGGTTAGGAGCCCCAAGGGTAAAGGGACCCCGAGAAGTGCATTGCCTAGGGGCCCCGCTTTGGGTAGGGGCCCCCTAGGGTAAAGGGGCCCCGAGTCGTGCATTACCTGGGGGCCCCGACATGTTTAAGTTAGCCCTGGCAATGCCGTATTGTCCACAAGACAGTGTAGGCCACTGCCTAAGGGTCACGTATAAGCTAGACGAGACCCGAGACGTGCATTGATTAGGGGCCCCAACATGTTTAATCCGGCCCTGACTATGACATCATGTAGGGATTATTTTATTTTATAAAGGGCCCCCATTTTTTCTTTTTTTTTTAGATATCGAAATTCACCTAGATGGATGCATTGAATTTTCGAACAGTTTAAGAATTGGTGCATGCAAATCGGATGTATAGTTTGTTTAATATGTTGCCAATCAGGTTGAAAACGTGGTAAAAAAGTTTCGAGAAAAACGCATTCAAAATTTGGCTGAAGGATAATTCAATATGCAAATTGTTTCAAACGCTTTCACATAAAATATTCTATTTCCGTCAATTTTTCAATTTCAATTTTAAAAAATTGGTGAGAGCATTTGTGCTTTTCCAAAAAAATAAATAAAAAAATGACAAAAAATATTTACAGTCTCCTGGTGCCGTAAAGTCTTGTTTAGGATTTGACCAAAGGAACATGGAGGCGTTTAGTCCGCCACTGTACCCATGTCGGTCTCCAAATTGCAGAACTTAAAACAAAACACGTCTTAAACCATATCAGGTTACTTCTATTCTACATTGTGTTCGGCGATTGGAAAGTATCTGGATGTTAAATTTTTAACTTTAATTGAAAAAAAAATGTAACATTAATGCTTTTTTTACCATCTCTCCCGACGTAATTAATACTTGTTTCTTGAATTAATTAAAATTAAACGAAGTATTATTTTAATGATTGTATCCTACACGGTGTCCGGAAATTCGTAGAACAAGCAGGAAACTGCTGAATATATCTACGTCACAAAAGAAACCACAATTTTCGATATGATCATATCCATTATTTTTTAATGTAAAACTTCTTTACGCACTCTCGACTTGGGGGGGTAAGCTGATGAATGCGTTACGAAAAGTGGTGATTGTTACGAAAAATGTCATGTGAACGGTAATCGATGCGAACGGTGATCGATTGCTAGGCGAACGGTCGGCCTTTTTATTTATTTATTTATTGACGCACGCTTGACTTGGGGAGTGATAAGGATAAGGATGGTCCCCCCAAGGTCGTATATCACCCCAAGGTCATAGGTCACTTCAAGGTCGTAGGTCACCCCAAGGTCGTAAGTGACCCCAAGGTCATAGGTCACCCCAAGGTCGTAGGTCACCCCAAGTTCGTAAGCCACCCCAAGGTCGTAAGTCACCCCAAGTTCGTAGGTCACCCCAAGATCGTGGTCACCCCAAGGTCGTAGGTGACCCCAAGGTCATAGGTCACCCCAAGGTCGTAGGTCACCCCAAGGTTGTAGGTCACCCCAAGGTCGTAGGTCACCCCAAGGTCGTAGGTCACCCCAAGGTCGTAGATTACCCCAAGGTCTTAGGTCACCCCAAGGTCATAGGTCACCCCAAGGTCGTAGGCCACCCCAAGGTCGTAAGTCACCCCAAGTTCGTAGGTCACCCCAAGATCGTGGTCACCCCAAGGTCGTAGGTGACCCCAAGGTCATAGGTCACCCCAAGGTCGTAGGTCACCCCAAGATCGTAGGTCACCCCAAGGTCGTAAGTCACCCCAAAAGTCGTAGGTCACCCCAAGGTCGTAGGTCACCCCAAGATCGTAGGTCACCCCAAGGTCGTAGATCACCCCAAGGTCGTAGGTCACCCCAAGGTCGTAGGTCACCCCAATGTCGTAGGTCACCCCATTGACATATTTCACCCCAATGTCATATGTCACCCCGTTCGCTACGTTTGGTAACTTAGCAGGGATACCTGGGTAAATGGGGCGAGGTTTGTCTTGTAGTTTTACTTCAGTCGTGTGGTCTAAAGCACACCAGTTTTTTTTCCACATTTTCAATTTTTTTCGGCAATTAAAACTTTTGGAGCCATGTCAATGTTTTAACGCATTGTAAAAGAAATTAAACAGCTGATATCAACACCCAACATAAATTAAACATTACAACATGAAGATAAATAAAGACAAAACAAAGCTGCTGACTGTAGGCCGAACGCAACATCAGATGAGAGTAGAGATGTCGGGAGTTCCACTAAAGAACACCAAGGAGTTTGTCTACCACGGGAGCAAAATAACATGGGACGGTCGGTCTAAGAGCGAGGTCAACAGCCGTATACACCAGGCTAGGCTTGCATTCAATAAAAGGTCGAAAATAATAGAATCGAATAATATAGACCTGAAACTGAGAATACTCCTCATCAAGACCTATGTATGGAGTATCTTGATGTACGGCTGTGAAACATGGTGCCTATCCGAAAGAGATAAACGGAGACTAGAGGCTTTTGAGATGTGGTCCTATAGAAGACTACTAGGAATTTCCTGGAGAGACCACATCACAAATGAGGAGGTTCTTCAAAGAATCGAAGGAGGAAGGCACCTGCTCAGGACCTTGTCCGAAAGGCGCGCAAGATGGATCGGCCATGCAATAAGGCAAGAATGCCATAATGGAGGGTATGACCGAGGGGACAAACGCTAGGGGACGCCCACGCCGAGAGTACCCGGAGGACCTGCTGGTGGACGTGCGCTGCTCATCATATGCAGACTTCAAAAGAGCCGCACAAGACAGGGAAGAGTGGAAGAAACGAATAGATGAAATTGCTGCAAACCAATCCCAGGATTGAAACCAGAGAGAGAGATAACACCCAGGCGATCGATTTTTTTTTAAATTTAACCATAAAAAATTCAAAACTATAGAAATTTGATCTAGATATACCAGTTTCCTGCTTTATTTATGAATTTCCGGATACCGTGTACAGCTTGAAGTTAGATTTTGTATAAACAAGTTGTAACAGCACGTACTCAAAGGATTTTAATCAGAGATTCCTGAGCTTATTTGGTGTAAAAAATGTAGACATCGTTTTGTTGTCCGATGATTTTTTTTCAATTAAAAACAATAAAAATATTTTTCCATCACATATCGCAACTGAGAAGTCGGGTATAGCCTAGCAGATCACGTAATAACTAACGAAACAGTGCGCTTATCGCCTGATACCGTCGCTACGTGTGGGAATATGATCAGTGGCGACGTGTGATTGAAAAATATATTATTTATTTGTCTTTAATATACAAAAAAATCTTCCGCACAGCAAAACGACATCAACTTTTAGAAGTCCAAATATGTACACGAATCCTGAATAAGTTTTTTTTTTATATTAGCTTCACACAGGAGGCCCGAAGGAAGATAATGACCCTCAGGGCCTATGTTATCTTTGAAGATGCTGTGTGGGGGTCTCTTTAGGAAAGAAAGAAGAGGATATTTGAAACTATATGAGGAATGAATAGGAATCTGTTAAGGGCCCGCAACTCGAATTTCTACCGATTTCTTACATATCTCCCTTAAACACGTTAAGTTTCAAAGCTCTTAAAAAAATATAATATGTTATTCTTGAAGATAATATCTAGACTTTGCCCGCGCCGAAACGCAAATTATATAAAATTCCCTCGATAGAAAAAAATCGCGAAGTATGCTGCAAAAATTATTATTAACACGTTTGTTTCAGTTATTTTACAAGTTATATGTATGAAAAAATTCACAGTGTTTCTTTAAATGCTGTGTAAGACGATGCCCGCGAGATTCTTGCTCAATTTTAAACGAGTCGTGTTTAATTAAACATTTTCGCATCGATTTTGTCGCTGTAAATGTTAGCGCTCTCCTCTAACTTTCGTAATTTCGTATCTCTTCATCTTCTTCTTTTCGAGACCGGTTGCGGAGCCTTAAGAGTCTGTCCAAGAGTGACGGATGTATAAATCAACCCTCCCCCTGTAG
Organism: Limnephilus marmoratus; assembly: GCA_917880885.1. Classification (NCBI taxonomy): domain Eukaryota; kingdom Metazoa; phylum Arthropoda; class Insecta; order Trichoptera; family Limnephilidae; genus Limnephilus; species Limnephilus marmoratus. The sequence continues at coordinate 56,154,022 of OU862907.1, read as the reverse complement.
TGCAAGGCAATGTTCCGAGAGAGTTCCTGTTGGAGAGGTTAAAAGGTCTCCTTCAACCAGTTTCTCCCGATCCGGCCTGCCACGCAGTTGATATGCAGACACTTCCGGACAAATTTCACCCCCATTATCTCGGGAAATATTTCAAATCACCAAACATAAGCGACGACCTCCGTAGTCCAGTGGGTAAGACACTTGACTCACAATCCGGAGGTCGCGGGTTCGAACCCGGCAAGCGCAAATAAATTTTATTTGATTAATTTGTGTTATTTCACAATTAATTCATTTAAAATAATATATAGTATATTTGCGGCATGTTCCAGAATGGAAGATACTATCAGTATCGCCCTGGTGTAAGACCACCATTCAGAATTGAAACGTTGCTTGAAAAATGGCTTTAGCCGTGTTTAGTGACCAGATCTGAATAGCCAGGTACTTCCCAACCTTCCTCTTCCCTACCTCCTTCCCCTCCCCACTACCTTCAGCCTCACAACATACCCCAATTGGGGATGCCATAGTCTCACTGGCTCCAGACAGGAGCAGTTGAGACTCTTGTGTGGTATTTACTGTAAAAAAAAATATATACATATATATTGAACCACTTTGTTTGATCTACGGCAGAGGTGTTGGTTATCCAAAGGCGCTGTATCCCCGCTCAAAAAGAAGATGGAGAGATATATAATTACGAATGTTGGAGAGAGCGCGCTAATATTCAAAAAATTGAAGCGAAAATTGTGAAAATGTTTAATAAAACACGACTCGTTCAAAATAGAGCAAAAATCTCTTGGGGGTTGTCTAAAACAGCATTTAAAGAAACGCTGTGAATTTTTTCATACATATAACTTGTAATATAACTGAAACAAACGCGTTTATAATAATTTTCGGGGCATACTTTGCGATTTTTTTCTATCGAGGGAATTTCATATAATTAGCGTTTCGGCGTGAGAAATGTATCTAAAGATATAATCTTCAAAAATAACATATACATTTAAGGGCTTAAAAATTTCAAATGTTTAATGGAGATATTATGTAACTAGCTTTTTCCCGCGGCTTCGCTCGCATGGTATTAGGGGATTTCCACTCAGCTTCCTCCACCTTCCCTCTCCCAACACCACTCATCCATCAACCCCGCTCTCCCTCCCCCTCCTCCACCCACCCCTCCTCACTCCACATCCCCCATCTTCCTCCACCCCTCCCCCTTCCCTTCCCCCTCTTCCACCCCATTCTGCCTCCTCCACTTTCCTTCTCTCCACTCCACTCCCCCCATCAACTCCCTCTCCCTCTCCCTCTCCCTCTCCCTCTCCCTCTCCCTCTCCCTCTCCCTCTCCCTCTCCCTCTCCCTCTCCCTCTCCCTCTCCCTCTCCCTCTCCCTCTCCCTCTCCCTCTCCCTCTCCCTCTCCCTCTCCCTCTCCCTCTCCCTCTCCCTCTCCCTCTCCCTCTCCCTCTCCCTCTCCCTCTCCCTCTTTTTTTAAATCCATTCAGTAGTTTTTGTGTAAAAGAGTAACAAACATACATCCATACAAACTTTCCCCTTTATAATATTAGTAGGATTATTTATCTATAATTTTTTTATTATACATTTCGGTGATTCATTTTTAGAGATAGTTATTAAGTACGACGCCAAAAAAAGTACTCTTTTTAGGGTGAATTGCATAATTTAAAAAAAAAAAAAAAAAAACATCGTTTCCAAGGTGAAAATTGGTTTGCTTTTTTCTGACGTTTGCAATAAATCGATTTTGTTACCGACAGAAAATGTATGAAAAATGAAATTATTTTTCATAACGCCAGAGCTCTAAGCTATAGCCTATAGACTATTCTGATGTATGAGCTATATTATTGTAAAGTTTCATTCAAATCCATTTAGTAGTTTTCGCGTGAAAGAGTAACAAACATACATCCATACAAACTTTCCCCTTTATAATATTAGTAGGATAAATCGGTAGAAATTCGGGGGCTAAAGTTCGGTTTTTGGGGGAAATTCCTAAAAAATAAAACTAGTTATTTTTATACTAATTATGGGCCGGAAAAACCGAATCTGAAAGAATTAGGCGGCGGAAAGCAATATTAACAAAGTTACACGACTTTAAAATTTTTTATACACATACAGGAAAATAGCCATTTTGGAAGTATTCTGATTCCTACAAAATCAAACTAATAGTTATTTTTATACTAACTTTGGGCCGGGGAATCCGAATCTGAAAGAATTAGGCGGCGGCAAGCAATATTAACTGAATTACACGACTTTAAAATTTTCCATCGTGCACATGAAAATATTCATTTCGCAAGCTGATTTTGACTTGACACACGTAGTACAAAGACCATAGAAAACAAGATAACATAGATGTTTTTACCACACAAAATTAAGTGTTGCCATTAACCAGTAATATCAATAACGTAAAATAAAATGTTTATATTTTAAGTACTTATTTTTTATAAATTTTACTCACTTTTGTATCACAAACCATGTTACACAAACCTAGCGTAGCCGTTAAACTACTTGAAAACAGGGATGTTTTTTAAAATTGACGCGAGCAGGCGGTATAAAGGGGCACAAACCATGTTACACAAACCTAGCGTTAGGTTAGGTTAGGTTAGGTTAGGTTAGGGACGTGAGCAGGCGGTATAAAGGGGCACAAACCATGTTACACAAACCTAGCGTAGCCGCTAAACTACTTGAAAACGTAGGCTGTTTTTTTTAAATTGACGCGAGCAGGCGGTATAAAGGGGCACAAACCATGTTACACAAACCTAGCGTAGCCGCTAAACTACTTGAAAACGTAGGCTGTTTTTTTAAATTGACGCGAGCAGGCGGTATAAAGGGGCACAAACCATGTTACACAAACCTAGCGTAGCCGCTAAACTACTTGAAAACGTAGGCTGTTTTTTTAAATTGACGCGAGCAGGCGGTATAAAGGGGCACAAACCATGTTACACAAACCTAGCGTTAGGTTAGGTTAGGTTAGGGACGTGAGCAGGCGGTATAAAGGGGCACAAACCATGTTACACAAACCTCGCGTAGCCGTTAAACTACTTGAAAACAGGGATGTTTTTTAAAATTGACGCGAGCAGGCGGTATAAAGGGGTACAAACCATGTTACACAAACCTAGCGTTAGGTTAGGTTTGGTTACGCATTTTTAAGACTACGAATTTTCATACTTTTGGTTTAAGAATACGGCCGTTGAGATAGTTGGGATTAATATTTTTGAGAGCTGGTAACACTGCTGGCACATGTTTTCGTAGATTTCTTGTTTATCTATGATTTTGTACTGAATGAGTCAAATTCAGCTACCGAAATGAATATTTTCATGTTTTGTGTGTATTGAAAATTTTAAAGTCGTGTAATTCAGTTAATATTGCTTGCCGCCGCCTAATTCTTTCAGATTCGGATTCCTCGGCCCAAAGTTAGTATAAAAATAACTATTAGTTTGATTTTGTAGGAATCAGAATACTTCCAAAATGGCTATTTTCCTGTACGCGTATAAAAAATTTTAAAGTCGTGTAACTCAGTTAATATTGCTTTCCGCCGCCTAATTCTTTCAGATTCGGTTTTTCCGGCCCATAATTAGTATAAAAATAACTAGTTTTATTTTTTAGGAATTTCCCCCAAAAACCGAATTTATTCCAATTCGGGTACTAATATTCACCTCTCAATTCGAATAATTTCTTAAAAAGTAAGGGAGAATTGAGCACACTTATGGACACAAGAAACGTCTTTTGATTAGTTTAATCTGTGTCATTGGTACCAACGTAATAGGCGGTATTATTATAATTTAGGTAAACACGATAATAATTGTCAACTGCGTGTCATCGGAGAAACCTGTATTTATCACGTACACATGATAATTAATAAATTCTTGTCCATTTACAGATTTATCAGTTATAATTACATTAGCTGGTATTTTACAGAGGTGTTAGGATCGTAGTAGATACACAGAACAATGGCCAGAACATGGCTTGTTTTTACGTGTTTTTTTCTATCGATTTTTACGTTTGAATTTAACTTTTTTTTTAATAATAATAATAATAATGTCTTTGTTTTTTTTTTTTTTACATTAACTCCACACAGGAGGCCCTGAGGAAAATAATTTCCCTCAGGGCCTATGTCATCTGGGATGCTGTGTGGAGGGTCTTTTTGAGGAGAGGAAGGAATGAACATTGGTCTTGAAGAGACCCATGTTGTAGGAAGGAGGAAACACAGAGGCCGGCAAATCATTCCACAGCCGAGCTGTTGAACACAAGAACGAGTCGAAGAAACGACCCGTTCTCATGTGACAAATGTCAACCGTGTACAAATGTTGGGCACGCGTTTGGCGTGTTTCCCGACTATGCACCGGTGCCGAAGGGATCAATGATGCTAGTTCCTCGGAGCATCTTCCATTGTAATACCGGTAGAACAAGGATAGCATTCCCACCCGACGCCTGTGCTCTAAAGATTGCAATCCGTCTGTTAAGATGGGAGAATCTATCAAACGGACCGCCCGTTTCTGCACAGAGTCGGGGGTATTTTTCAGGTATTTTGGAGCTCCAGACCAGAGGTGGCTGCCAAATTCAACCGTGGGGCGCACATTATAACAAAATGTTATCAAAAACGTGTTCAATGAAAATGGCAACATTATAACAAAAAAAAGTACATGTTCAATGTAGTTTACAAATAGGTTACATCAGTAAAAAAAAAATTAACAAATAGAAAGTAATGTAAGAACAATTACACAGAAGTAGCATAATTATTATACAATATTTTTAGTTATGCATGGCCTGCCTCACTAGGTGAACCTGTATTGAGGCAGAATTTTTTGTAAATTGTTTCCCGCAATTTTATCTATTATTTTTTATAAATGTATTTTAATGTAGGTTTCTCTAAAGCAAAAACTTTATTTTAGTTTACATTATTGTTTGCATATACACATTACAAAAATTGGTAAATGACGGTCTCTAAAGCCTCAATAAAATTGAGTGAGTTTACAAGCCGGTGAATTCACTATCTGCTAGTAAATTCGCACAGTTTAATCGTATTACCAGCTAACTAGCAGATTGTGAACAACCTACGAAAAATATTGAAAGGGGGTCAACTTTATTGGCTTCTCGCTAGCGTGTACGGCGGATGGCAAGATGGCAGCCCTCGAACAGCTGATTTCGGAACTGTCAAACCACTGCTTGATCTGCATTATTCGTTGTACAATCTCTTAAGAGCGTTTAACCAGCCAGCGGACGAAAATCCACATTTCGTCGAAAGTTGTTCTTACGATCGTGCAGGGCGGTTACAACGAGAAAGATTAATTATTCTCCGTACCAGCTTTTTAAAATTATAACTCAATATCGAATTTATTTCAATTCAAATTAGCTTTAATTTATACCTTCATCCAAAAATGCTGAAAGGCGTGATGATAAAACTATTAAAATAATGTACTTTTTGTAGTTATTTTTTGATTATAAGTATTTATCATTTTTCAATAATGTCTAAATTTAAATGTTAAAATAATCTGAAATATATTAGTTTTGTAAGTGCGCAAATAAATACACAAACGGACCAATTTTCGTCAAGAAACACATGTACGTACATATTTTTTAATGATTTTATTGAAACTAAAATTAAAATTCTAAAACATGCGTTTGCTAGATAATGTATAAATTTTTTTTCTGCATGATTATATTATTTGCAATGGGTGTGGTATAATACAAAATCTTTTTTGAAAATTTAACAAATCTGCCAACGACCTTTGGAATAACCTTATTATACTAAAAATTAAACAATTTTCTCAAAATTTATTACATGCGAATGCTAGATAAAAGAACAATCTTTCAAAATCCATTTATAATTTTTTGTGGAAAAGAGTCAATACGTCATCTGATTTGAAAATGACATATTTCTGGTTTTCTCTGGTAATGCCCTCTTAAGTAACCGGCAAATATCTCGGTTTCCTACAAAATGTCGACAGAATTAGTTCGTGCGGGAGTCGTTATTTTAGCTCAGCTTTTCGCTATCTAGTTCGCTACTGAGCGAGTGTGACGTTTTATATGTCGTCATCACAATCGCACTCGCCGATTTGTCCGCTTTTAAACTTAACGGATAGTAGCTTGTAAACTCGCTCAATGTAATTGAGGCTTAACAATCCGGAGGACGCGGGTCAAATCCCGGCGTGCGGAAATAAATTTTATTTATTTAATTAAACGAAGATAATATTAGCGAAACTCAATCTCGGGGGGCAGGGGGGAGGGGGGGAGGGGGGGAGTGGGGAGGGGAGAGGGGGCAGGGGGAGGGGGAGGGACAGGGAGGAGAGGTGGGTGGGGGTGGGGGGAGAGGGAGGGGAAGGAGGGGAAGGAGGGAGGGGGGAGGAGGGAGGGGAGAGGGGGAGGGGGAGTGGGGAGGGGGCAGGGGGAGGGGTAGGGCAGGGGGGGGAGGTGAGTGGTGGGTGGGGGGGGGGGGAGAGGGAGGGGAAGGAGGGAGGGGGGAGGAGGGGGGGAGGGAGAGGGGGAGAGGGGGGGGTGGGGAGTGGGGGGGGGGGAGCGGGGGGCGAAGGGGGACTGGGGTAGCCGGGAGAAGTTTGACATCACATTTACCTGGTGACGCTCGAGTGAGAAGAAGGGGAGGCGGAAGGGGAACGAGACGAATAGGAAAGGACACGCTGGAAAAACAATTTCTTTATTAAATGGCATAACAACGCTTGCCGGGTACCAGCTAGTAAATGAATAAAACACAATCAATGGTTGCCGGCCCCTTGAAAGATTGCATGGCTGATCTCTGACCTCCAGTCATGTATTGGCATCGCGCTATCAGCGATCGGACCTCAAAACAAGTTTTGTTTGCGACGTCTTTATTATTATAAATGTGTATTACTTTCTTATTTAAGGACATGTGCTAATATAGTTACTGGCAAGTCTAAAGTCGTGGTGTTTGAAAGAGAGAGTACGAAACAGTGTGCTATATAGTTGTGAATGATGAATACTTGGAGCAGGTGGATGAGTTTACGAATCTGGGAAGTTTGTTTACGAGAGATGTGAAGGCTGATAGATAAATTGAAAAAAGAGTAAATGTAGGTAACTCTATTAAGGCCCTGCAACCCGAATTTCTACCGATTTCTTACATATCTACCTTAAACACGTTAAGTTTTAAAGCTCTTAATAAATTATATGTTATTCTTGAAGATAATATCTAGACATTCCCCGCGCCGAAATGCAAATTATATAAAATTCCCTCGATAGAAAAAATCGCAAAGTATGCACCAAAAATTATTATTAACATGTTTGTTTCAGTTATTTTACAAGTTATATGTATATGTATGAAAAAATTCACAGTGTTTCTTTAAATTCTGTTTAAGACAATGCCCGCGAGATTTTTGCTCTATTTTAAACGAGTCGTGTTTTATTAAACATTTTCGCAATTTTCGCATCGATTTTGTCGCAGTAAATGTTAGCGCTCTCCTCTAACATTCGTAATTTCGTATCTCTCCATCTTCTTCTTTTCGAGCTCGATTGCGGAGGAGGTTGTTGGAGGACTGAACGCCGTTTGCGCTAATAAAAAACTGTGACAAGAAGCGAAGCTAGCAGACCACAATGGCTGGTACCTACCCTGATGTATGGCAGTGAGGCATGAAACTGACAGAGGAAGGATGAAGGTAATCTGAATGATCTTGAAATGAGAACCCGGAGGCGAATGTGTGGTAAAACCATGTATCATAGCGTGACAAAAATGTGGATATTCGCAAATAATGTAAGGCTGACGTAATCATAATGAGTAAGATTAAGAAAGAGACCCTCAGATGGTTTGTGCATGTAGAGCGAATGAATGAAGTAAGTACTTAGTAATAATCAGTAGCGGATTTAGGGGGGAGGCACGGGGGCACGTGCCCCCCCCCCCCCCCCCCCCCAGACGGTATTTTAGTGTACTGTGGAGATTCCATCACAGTACATAGTTAGAAGCTAAAACTGTCTTTATTAAACATTAATTTAATTTTTCTATTGTTTCATAAACCTTCCTATAGATACATACTTGAACTTATAGAAATAAACTTGAAGTATGATACTTCAAGTTTATTTCTAACAGTAATTGTTGATTTTTTTGCGCGTCCGCCCCTTATGCCCCCCCCCCCCCCCCAGAAAAAAATCCTAACATCAATTGTTGATATTTTGCCCGTCCACCCCTTGTGCCCCCCTCAGGAAAAAATCCTAACTGTAATTGTTGATTTTTTGCCCGCCCCCCCCCCCCCTCCACCCGAAACAAATTCTAACAGTAATAGTTGGTTTTTTCGCCCGTCCGCCCCTTGTGCCCCCCCCAGAAAAAAATCCTGGATCCGCCCTTGGTAATAATATGTGACGCAAATGTGAATGGTAGAAGAAATCGGGGACGCCCGAGAATGGCATGGCACGATCAATAAAATCAGATACTTGAGTCGGGCCATGTCTAAAGCCAGAATAATAGAAGAGTATTATATGAGACGATGTATGAATGTGAGTGAGGCAAAGAGTGTGTGTCAAGACTGAGTTGTTTGGCGGTCCGTCCACTTTGCCTACTCCTGCGGGGAAACGGCGTGATGGTGAGTTAGTTACTAGCATATTTTCTGCAAATTTCGTACTCTGTTATTTATAAAACTACCACAATCATTAAAAGCCGAGTTGATAAATGCGTTAGGTTCCCACTGCGGCATCGCGTGTTAGTTAACAATAGATATTTTACCAAACTCTTGTTGTCACTGTCGCTCTTACTCCCCTGAATACTGAGCGAAAGGGACAACTGCGCCACAGGCTGATATCTATCTATCTATCTATCTATCTATATAAATCTTCTATATATACATATATATATATATAAATAAATATATAAATAAAAATGAATCGCTGAAATGTATGTACGCGCATAACTTCCGAACGACTGCACCAAATTGGATAATTCTTTTTGTTTTGTGTTTGGTATTGTCAGGACAAGGTTTGTATAAGTGAGCTCTGGCATTATGAAATTTGTATAAAAATATTGCAATAGGTGGCACGCGAGCTGTTTGAAAACTAAATGTACCGGGAATGAATGTATGGAATGCAGGGGGGAAGGAGGGAGGGGGAAAGGGGAGAGGGAACTCGGGGAGGGGGTTTCCGGAGGGGGGAGGGGAAGTTGGGATGGAGGTTCGCGGGACGGGGTAAGGGGGGAAGTGGACTGGGGAGAGGGAAAGTGGAGGAGGCGGAGCGGGAACGCGGGAGGGGAAGGAGACGCGGGAGAGGAATGGGAGGTGGAAGGGTAACGGAATTAATGGGAAAGGACACGCAGGGAGAAACAATTTCTTTATTAAATGGCATAGCAACGCATGCCGGGAATCAGCTAGTTACCTAAATAAAATGGAGGCGTCTACTAATATCTACAGGAATTCCAAAAACTGAAAAAATCGAACTAATATCTATGGGAATCAAAGTGTTGACGAATATCTACAGCTCAAACTGTTGATTAATATCTATGAGAACCAAAGTGTTGACGAATATCTACAGTACTGTCAGAGGTTGGATTTGCAATTATGTATAGCATATTGGAATAACGTAATATTGCGTATGCAGTTTAAAAAACTTAATTTATGTAAGTATGTATGTAAAAATCCCTAATATCGGACTATTGGACACATTTAGCTGATTAGTCCAACCTACGCTCTGTAGATATTAGTTCAACCTACGCTCTGTAGATATTAATCAACACTCTGAAGTTCGTAGAAATTAGTTCAACATATGAGCTGTAGATATTCGTCAAACATATGGGCTGTAGATATTAGTATCTGGAGTCAATAAAATCATCAAAATTGAGTTTTTGTATTCCCCCTTTATCTCCTCGAAGACAGGACCGAATTTTAAGATTTTCTTACTATGATATATAGGAAGAAAATATTCTACATCTGTAAGGGGGCATACATTAATTACGTGAGCAGTTATTCTTCCAATCAAACCATCCAGTACGTGGCGTTGTGTTTCGATAGCCACAGCAACGCGTGGCTGGGTTAGCTAGTATTACCTATATTTACTAACAACTTTATCTGTATATATTTTTCTCCATAATATTTCAGAAGAATTATTCTACGGGCTGCCAGACTTATTATTTTTTTGTATTATGTTAAAGTTAAAGAAGGGCGACCAACTCGAGTGCTGCAATTACAGGGGAATAACCACGGACATATGAATATATCTGGACCTGCCCTAAGTGATAAAAACGTAATATTTCCCCCTCCCCATGGAACCGGCTATAAGCTCCGCCTTGGCGCCAGCACGCTCCATGGGGAGGGGAGAGAATCTAAAATATGTGACGTCATCATTCTTGTAGTGACCAGCGCGAAAGTAACGTCCATACGTTTTACGAAATATCACGCCAAAAACGGCAGCTTGCGCTATACATTATAGGTACATATTGTATAGACATAGCGAATGTGGGCGGTTCTCCAGTGTCCTCGTCACTGGTTACAGGGGTAAGTAAATTATGAAACATTTGTAAAAGTGTCTTTATTAAACACGGCAACAAAATATTGCTATGTGAATTGCGGCGAATGTTTTTGGGGCAAGAATTTGGCCTTAGCAAATATGTTACTAACGTGGCAAGCAATTCGCGCTCCCATGTAAAAAGGTCTATTCATTCAAAGCAGATTTTGCTTATAAGAACTAAATGGTGATATTATAATGCGAGATGCCTATATACTGACAGATTGATTTTTCAACGAATATATATGTATCTTTCCTCTCTTCGCCCCCCATAGTTTGGTTTTACCCCTCACCTGTATCTTCAGGTCTATTCATTCTGATGTCTATGGGAATAACGCTATTAAACACCGGCTATAAAATTATGTCTAACATCCTGTACAAAAGATTGCTTCCAATGTCTGAAGAAATCATTGGCAACTACCATTGTGGCTTCAGGCCAGGCAAATCATGTATTGACCGAATTTTCTCCTTAAGACAGATTTTGGAAAAGACGCTAGAACACAATGTCGAAACACATCATCTCTTTGTAGACTTCAAGGCCGCGTACGATAGCATAAACAGGAACGCATTGTACAATGCAATGAGTGAGTTCGGAATACCGCGTAAGCTGATCAATCTGGTGAAATTAACATTGTCCCCAGTAACGTGTAGAGTCAGGGTTAGCAGAGATCTGTCCGAGCCCTTTGAAGCGCTCCACGGGGTGAGACAAGGAGATGGATTGGCCTGCCTCTTATTCAACATAGCCTTAGAAAAAGTTATTCGTGACTCAGGCATCGAGATAAGATCAACGATATTTGACAACTCTGTGCAGCTATTGGCTTACGCTGATGATATCGGCATAAAAACAGCAAAACTCCAGATGCTTTACGTAACGCCTTTATAAATCTTGAAAGCTCTGCCAAAAATATGGGTCTCGTAGTAAACCAGCAAAAGACCAAATACATGGCTGTAGGATGCACCCAACAAATCCCAACTCTCTCATGTGGAAACCAAAATTTCGAAACGGTACCAAGATTGATTCACATACCTAGGCTCCCTGATAACAAACGACAATAATACCACAGAGGAGATCCAGAAGCGCATAGTGATCGCAAATCGCTGTTATTTCCGCCTACAAAACCAATTAAAGTCCAGACTGCTGTCCAGAAACACGAAGATATTAGTGTACAAAACACTTATCAGACCAGTACTTACGTACGCAGCTGAGACTTGGGTACTAACTAAGAGGAATGAGCGAGCACTGGACGTTTTTGAAAGAAAAATTTTGAGGCGCATCTTCGGACCGGTTCTAGAAAATGAATTTTGGCGCAGACGCTATAACAATGAGCTCTATACTTTGTTTAAGGAGCTAAACGTCGCAAAATTTATAAAATTGGGAAGACTTCGGTGGCTGGGTCATGTGGAGAGAATGACCGAGCATCAAGCACCAAAGTCCCTGCTGAACTCAAGACCAATAGGGCGAAGGAGCCTGGGAAGGCCAAGACTAAGATGGAGCGACAACGTCCTCAAAGACATATCTATCTTGGAGCTTCCAAACTGGAAAGAGCTGGTACAAAACCGAGATGAGTGGAGGAAGACTCTTGAGGAGGCCAAGACCCACCAGGGGTTGTAGAGCCAATAGTGATGATGATGATTATGTTAATGTAAGTAATTGCATACTGCTTTCTAACCCCGTATGCATGGACATTGGAGGGTCTAGAGTCGTTCAAATAAATGAAGCTTCATTCAATAAAATAGATTCTTGACGTGTGCAGTCAAGGAGGAAACCATCTGTTTCCTTATAACGCCGTTGGGAAATTGGTGGGGTACCCTCCAATTACCTATATTCGTGGCGATATAAGGCACCCTAAAAATATTACAAGCATTTTTATTACTTATGCATTAAACCGCTTACTCATTAAAACGGAATATTTTTTATTCAAACAGTTAGATTTAGCTTTATTATTACGAAAAGTGAGTATTTATGTCGGGGGAGACTAAAAACATGCAAAAAATATGCATTTAACATTTTAATTTTGTTAAAACTAATTCACTCACGCGGTAACGTCATTGTTTATTCATCTTTTTTATTTTAACATTTCATAGACATCAATCAATGCTGCCAATCATAGAAAAAATATTTTTGCGTAAAACAAAGTGAATGCATTATTGACAAGCTTGTACCTGTATTTATGACAGTAGAACATGGAAAGAAATGTATTAGAATAATTACACAAACCCGCTAGACAAACCCTGCTTTGCCAAACAAACCATTCAAAACCTGGGATGTTTTTCAAAATTATGATGAAATGCGAGTTTATTTTAGAGAATTTATTTTATAAGATTGGTACTTCCGACAAATGTCATATTTCATTGACTATGCATTGACTGTGCATCAAACTTCGACAACACGAACGTTCCGTATGATCCGTGTGGTGGACTAACTGCATATAAATATGGTAAATTTGCGGTAAATTTACCGCATTTTTGGCTAACGGCTCCATAAAACGACTCCAGATACTAATATCTACAGCCTGTGTGTCGGACGAATATCTACAGCTCATATATTGAACTAATATCTACGAACTTCAGAATGTTGACTAATATCTACAGAGCTAAGGTCGGAGGAATATCTACGACGGTCCCAGTGTTGACTAATATCTACAGAGCGTAGGTCGGACTAATCAGCTTAATGTGTCCAATAGTCCGATATTAGGGATTTTTACATACATACTTACATAAATTAAGTTTTTTAAACTTCATACGCAATATTACGTTATTCCAATATGCTATACATAATTGCAAATCCAACCTCTGCCAGTGCTGTAGATATTCGTCAACACTTTGATTCTCATACTTATTAGTCAACGGTTTGAGCTGTAGATATTCGTCAATACTTTAGTTCTCATGGATATTAGTTCGATTTTTTCAGTTTTTGGAATTCCTGTAGATATTAGTAGACGCCTCCCATAAAACCGCGCTTGGTGCACTATCTCTCGACAATTTTTCAGAGCACCTTCAAATCTAAACACCGCGGTGCACCGGCAGAACAAACACAGAGAACTCGTCAAAAATACCACTTGTTTTTCTCATCGATGGTTGCCCACCCCCTATAAGAGAATGCACTACCAATATAAGGACAAATATCAACAAAATGTAGCCTTTGTTTCGGTGATGTAAATACAAGTATTAAATTTGTAGTCCAATCAGGCGCACTCGCTCTAACTGGTTTCAGGAAAACCACGTTGGTGACTCATAGAACACGACCTGACTACAGAACTACGAGACTGGTCATTTGCATATTTAAATGTCTTCATTTTATTGACAACTAGCTGAACCGGCCACGCGTTGCTGTGGCTAATAAAACACAACGTCATCTACTGGATGGTTATTCAACTTTTATAACCACCGCCGTCTTTGAGTTTATCGCGAAGAGACAGACAGATGCCGCGGAGGACTTAATTTATAATACGTAGAGATGGTGTGAAAGATTATAATAATGTGCATGAAATGCTTGGGGTAACTAACGTATTTAAGTTAATAAGGATTAATACTGTATCCGTCTAAATAACTTTTCAATTACCGCAATGTACGTGACCATTTTTTTAGAAGATAGAATGGGTATAGTAAGCTATCCGTAAAAGATAGATATATGCCATCTCGGACTTTTTTGTAGATCTATAAAAGAGGAATATCCCACCATGCATTGTTTTCTTATATCCCAAAAGGATTAGGCAGCGTTTTCGTTGAAAGCTACCAGGCCATTTGACTTTTCCGACACTTCTGACAATTATCGTTATGTTTCAACCAATTTACACAAATTCTTGACAAATTACATACTTAAATCTTCCTCACGAAACACTCTATCTATTGGTGAAAACCGCATGAAAATCCGTTTAGTAGTTTTCGAGTTAATCGAAAACAGACAGACAGGCAGACGACGCAGGGGACTTTAATTTATAATATGTAGAGACAATAATTTATTTAAATTTTAAGTTTAACTTAATGAATAAAATCCCAAATTGTAATATTTAATCACTGAAGACAATATTTGCGTCTGTCAATTGAAAATTTTAAACAAGAAAAATCTGAATGAGATACGGTCCATCTAGGGCATCTAGGGCTACGGTCTACATCTACGGTACATCTAGGGCTCCATCGAAGCCAGAGTAAAGTTAGCCTCGCAGGGCCCGCAGATACTGCAGATAGTACACAACTGCTAACCCTGTATAAATCACAAGTGCTCCCCACGGTTGAATTTGGCAGCCACCACGGACATATGAGCATTTGGCCTTAGCAAATATGTTTTGAACGTGGCAAGCAATTCGCGCTCCCATGTAAAAAGGTCTATTCATTCAAAGCAGATTTTGCTTTTAAGAACTAAATGGTGATATTGTAATGCGAGATGCCTATATACTGTCAGATTGATTGTTCAACGAATGACAGTCATCTTTCCCCTCTTCGCTCTCCATAGTTTGGTTTTACCCCTCATCTGTAACTGCTTGTCTATCCATTTGGATGTCTATGGCAGCCACCTATTCTGGATTCCAAAATACCTGAAAAATACCCTCGACTCTGTGCAGAAACGGGCGGTCCGCTTAATAGATTCTCCCATCTTAACAGACTTACGAGACTTTATTTTACTAAAATATTCGATCACATTGTCAAAACTGATATACATATCCCTGTCTCTTTTAATTAATAAAATCGAAAGATTGGTTAGTCGCGCTTGGCTCATTGTGGACCTTACGTAAGATTGCATTAATTTTAACTTTGAAAAGTTTCTTTCATGTGAAGCCACCTAAACACAAATTGTTAAAAAAAATCTAAGACAGCGCTAAACTTGGAATAGACTCAGAATAGCCGCATTTTACAATGAATCTGAGAAGCTCCAATGTGGTTCATTGAATCGCTTCTTGGGCAGAAATGTTGGCGGCTTCCAAATGGCGAGACAATCGTAAAATCTCCAACACGACGTCCTATGATGAAAATTCATCGTAAATTTTTAACAGATTTGGAGGAATCCCACAAAGATCTTCTTCAAGTGATGTTACCAACGTTTTGGGCTGAATAACACTATTGTAACCAGAATAAAATCCATTGCCCTGTAACGATGGTCTAGTTCAGTGGTTCCTAACCTGGGTTCGATCAAACTCCAGAGGTTCGGTGAGCTAGTCTCAGGGACTCCAGATACTAATATCTACAGCCTGTATGTCTGACGAATATCTACAGCTCATATGTTGAACTAATATCTACGAACTTCAGAGTGTTGACTAATATCTACAGAGCGTAGGTTGGACTAATCAGCTAAATGTGTCCACTGTCCAATAGTCCGATATTAGGGATTTTTACATACATACTTACGTAAATTAAGTTTTTTAAACTGCATACGCAATATTACGTTATTCCAATATGCTATACACAATTGCAAATCCAACCTCTGCCAGTGCTGTAGATATTCGTCAACACTTTGGTTCTCATAGATATTAATCAACAGTTTGAGCTGTAGATATTCGTCAACACTTTGATTCTCATAGATATTAGGTAGTTTGATTTTTTCAGTTTTTGAAATTCCTGTAGATATTAGTAGACGCCTTCGTCTCAGGGGTTCGGTGGAAGACAAGACACACACACCGAAAAAAATTACGAAGAAAATTGTCACTATCCCATCCCGCCCCATCCTATCCCATTGCGCCTCTTTACCCTTTCCGCCCACGCAATGAGCGGCGCAGTTCACAGTAGGTACGATTTATTATTATTCACTCGAGTGCCACGATGGACATTTCGCGCTCGATGTTACGCGCGGTATAAGATCAGACCAAACGCAACATGAATTCTTTCTTTTTGGGAATTAGAAATTATATTAGAAAAATAATGAAAATATAGTTGCAATGCATTTCAAAATATAATATTAGTATGTAAGTAGCTAGGCACAAGAGTAGGTAGTTATTAATTGATATGTCTGTATAGAGGGAGATGTTGTGCGCATTCTTTGACTGTACGAGTGAGTTGTCGTTGTCACCCCCTTGGTGCTTGGCACCCGGGGCCGACCGCCCCCTCCGCCCCCCCATTACGCCGCCACTGATTTGACTATCTATCACTGGACCACCAATAACATCTACAACGTAATGTAGATGTTATTGGTGGAAAGAATGTAATTGTTCTCGGAGATTTCAATATGCACTCCGCAAGCGGTTCCGTAGAAACGGAAAACGACCTTAATTTTCTATGCGCCGTTTTTGGTCTCTCCCAATATAATAACGTTCAAAACATAAATTTAAGAGTTTTAGATTTAATTTTATGCAACATATCCATAAATGTTATTCATTCCGATTCTCCCCTTGTTATCGAAGATAAACATCACCCTGCGCTAGAATTTATTTTTTCATGCAAAAAAAACATTAAAACTACAAACATACCAAAAAATGACAAGAATGCTTTGCGTGGATGGAATTTTGGGCAGGGCGATGTTTATGAACTGTACAATTTGATGAGCCAACTAGATTGGCAAGAACTGTACAATTTTAGCACTATAAATGAGGCGGTACATCATTTTTATGCTTGTATTTACAATATTTTTGATGCCTGTTTCTCTAGGAAACCTCCCAGTAGAGGTGGTCGTCGATATCCGAAGTGGTTCTGTCAAGATACCATCGCGAGCATTAGGAAGAAACATGCTCTCCATAAAAAATGGAAGGCTACCGGCTGTCGAGGTGACTATGATTTGTTCAGTGTGCATAGAGCCGTGGTTAAGCGCAATATACGCACTGCTTTCCAATTATATGTAAATTCTATTGAACACGAAATCAAGCATGATCCAAACATGTTTTGGGACTACGTCAAATCACTGAGAAAAGATGGTGGTATTCAAGACACCATGACGCATTGTGATCGGGAAGTTCGTGGAGTAGACGTAGCTAACGCTTTTGCAACACACTTCCAATCCGTGTATAGTAATGAGTCTCCATTACTAAATACAAATATTGCTGCCAAGTTGAATATAAAGGGAGCCCAGAATATCGATATTAATCAAATTGATGAATCAGATATAGAAACTTCCATTAGAAAAATGAAAAATACATATTCACTTGGTCCAGATTTTCTTCCAGTATTCTTCCTTAAAGGTTGTGCCGAGTTTTTAAAAAAGCCACTTAGTTTCTTATTTAATCTTTCCCTGGAAACCGGTGTATTTCCTGATTCCTGGAAAATTTCGAAGATTTGTCCGATTTATAAAAGCGGTACAAAGACCTCTGTAGAAAATTTTAGGCCAGTAGCAATACTATCTGCACCGGCCAAACTGTTCGAATCGATTATTCATAAATACACACTGCCACAAGTGGAGCCGTACTTAATTTCAGAACAGCACGGATTTAGAAAAGGTCGATCTACAGAAACCAACTTATTGGTGTTTACTGATTACGTATCAAAATCTTTAGATAAAGGCCATCAGGTAGATTGTTCGTATAACGACTTTTCAAAGGCCTTCGATACTGTTAATCACGACGTCTTACTCAATAAGCTGGCTGAAATAGGATTCTCAATGAGATTACTCACCTTTTTTGCTAGCTATCTTGCAGACAGGAAACAGTTTGTATCTCATGGACTATTCCAGTCTATTCTATTTTTTGTACGATCAGGAGTACCCCAAGGTTCTAATTTAGGCCCACTCCTTTTTTCCATATTTATTAATGATATTTCAGAAGTAATTCTGCACTCCAGGTTTCTTCTTTTTGCTGATGACCTGAAACTATTCTTAGAAATACTAACCCTAGAGGACTGCAATCGACTCCAGTCAGATATTGATAGAATTATTGACTGGAGTAAAAGAAATCGGATTGAGTTCAATATATCTAAATGTTTAATTTTGTCATTCACTAGGGCGTGTCATACCTGGTTTTACCGGTATACGATGGACGCCCGAAGTCTAAAACGTGTCTCCACCATGAAGGACCTAGGAATCATGTTTGATAGTAGGCTGACATTTCATACTCACATTCAGATGGCTTGTAGCACTTCATTGAGAATGCTGGGCTTTGTTCTGCGTACTGCAAGAAATTTTAAAGACACCCGGGTTCTCATAATTCTATTCAATTCCTTAGTAAGGAGTAGACTTGAAAGTGGGTCGATAATTTGGAGTCCGCACCAAGCAAAATATTCCCTCATGTTGGAGAGAGTTCAGAAAAAATTTCTGAGATTTCTGTACATGAGGGAGTACGGCTATTACCCGTGGCTTTATCCTACCGACTTTCTTTTGGGTATGCTCGGAATGAACCATCTACGTGTCAGAAGGGATGTACACATTGCTACGCATTTCTTCAGATTGATTCGTGGATGGCTTGAGAACTCAGCTATCTTGGAGAATATTCATTTTTATATTCCCGATGGTTATCTTCGCCATCGACAGCATAGGCTGTTCTATCTTCCGGCCTGCAGGACTAACTTGCCAATGGTCATGCCGATCGGGAGAGCAATTTTGCTGTTGAACAGAATTAATTCGGATATCGACATATTTAGCGTCAGTGAAGCCGCCTTTAAAAGGCAAGCTCAATTGATGCTCATATAGTTTTTTTTTGCTTACCATTTATATTTATGTTTAATGTAATACTGTTACAAATGTATTTTAAAAACGCATTAAAATTTTAAATTTTGTAATGTTTTTGAAAGAATAAAATAAATTGAATTGAATGACAGTGGATCCGAGGCCCGAGGGACGGGCCATTTTTCGAATCATTTCCTATTGGATTTATAATAATGGTCACCAGTCACCAACGGAGGCGTCTACTAATATCTACAGGAATTCCAAAAACTGAAAAAATCGAACTAATATCTATGAAAACCAAAGTGTTGACGAATATCTACAGCACAAACTGTTGACTAATATCTATGAGAATCAAAGTGTTGACGAATATCTACAGCACTGGCAGAGGTTGGATTTACAATTATGTGTAGCATATTGGAATAATGTAATATTACGAATGTAGTTTAAAAAACTACATTTATGTAAGTGTGTAGGTAAAAATTCGTAATATCGGACTATTGGACACATTTAGCTGATTAGTCCAACCTACGCTCTGTAGATATTAGTTCAACCTACGCTCTGTAGATATTAATCAACACTCTGAAGTTCGTAGATGTATTAGTTCAACATATGAGCTGTAGATATTCGTCAGACATACAGGCTGTAGATATTAGTATCTGGAGTCTCACCAACACTAACTGGGCGAAGCCGAAAGCCTCCCGCAGGGCCTAGCAGAAAAACATGCGGACCGGGTTAACTGCTAGTATTCTATAATAATTATTACCTCTTTTACAATTAATTAAATAAGTCCTTCAGATTTCTCAGTAAAAAATCAATTCCTGATACCAAAGCTTCAAGGACATTTCTGTTTTTTTAAAGATAGTTTGGCACCGAGAAAATTTTAGATTATAACGTTTTTCGCTAAATTTACTGTAAAAAATACTCTAGTAATTCATTGCCACATTTTTTGTTGTGTTTGTTAACAGAATCGTTTGAATACGGTGTTTGGAAAATCGTTTAAAATTATTTGAAATTCGGTGTACATTTGTTTACAGCCTGTTCTAGCAATGCACAATCGTACCTTCCACTATCGCTACATATTATGAATTAAAGTCTGTCTGTCTGCTCGCGATTAACTCAATAACTACTGAACGGATTTTCATGCGATTTTCACCAATAGAAAGAGTAATTCGTGACGAAGGTTTAGGTAAATAATTTGTTAAGGTTGTTGTATAAATTGGTTGAAATATATCTCTACATATAACAAATCAAAGTCCTCCGATGCGTCTGTCTGTGTGTCTGTCTGTCTGTCCGCGATAAACTCAAAAACGACTGAACGGATTTTCATACGGTTATATATACAGTATATTATACTGTATATACCAGAGTATAAGCACAAAAATCGACGCTGTATATAAATTTGTTTGATATTCATACCAACTTATTATTAAAGTTATTTTTGATATAGATTATAGGTTTGACATTGGTAAAAATTGCACCAAAAATTATAATATTATAATACACTAGCAGACCCGGCCACACGTTGCTGTGGCTTACGAAACCTTTACAACCAACGCCATCTGTTAACACTAGAAAGACCGGGTACTGCTCCATACCTATAAAGACCACGACCGTCACTTTGACGGCTGATCATTTATTTTCAAATTGGGAGGCGGATATGGGTACCGCTGCCCCGGGAACCATTTATTGCATAACCTACATCTCTGCCATATGACACTCCAAGTGGTTCGCTACGTTTAGTGACTTAGCAGGGGTGTCTGGGTTCATTGGGTAAGTTTTGTCTGGGTCTAGGTGGCGAATACGTTCGCCCACCTACCGCGTAGCGGACCGGGTCAGGAAACACTTGTTGAGGGAGACACTTATCTTATCCTCTCCAGCAGGATCTTTTTCGTCCCGTCGCCTTGCATCGCAGTAGGAGGGATGGATTCATTCGTCCGTCACTCCTGGATATATTTACGAATTTTTCCTACTCATCTCTCACACTTTTTTCCTTCCGAGAACTTCCTCTCCTTCCTTTTCCTAAAAACACCAATGCACACATAAATGCACACAGCATCCCCAAAGATGACATAGGCCCTGAGAGTTTTTTCCCTCGGGACTTCCTGGAAAAAACATGTGAGTGAAAAATGCTGTAATTTTAGTACAAGCATGTTTTATGTTTGTGCAATATTGAATTGTTACGTTTTTTTTATAAAATCGAATACACTCTTTGCAAACGGGTTTCTTACAATTATCACACGTGTCATTTATTTGTTTTTTTATTATATTTTTTATTAATTTTGGCACTGTCGTCTTTCAGAAGTTTTATTTTCCGGTTTCTTTTCTTTTTTGTTTATATTAGCTCCACAACAAAGCTCTAAGGAAAATAATTCCCCTCAGGGCATTTGTCATCTTTTGGAATGTTGTGTGGAGGGTACCTATAGGGAAACGAAGAAGAATAGGTTCTGGCAAGGAAATGATGTGAGGGGTGGGAGGGAAACTGGGGTTCAGTGTGTTCAAGAGTGGCGGACGTATGAATCTGTCCCCACCACTGCGGTGCAAAGCAATGTTCTGAGAGTCCTGCTGGCGAGGGCAAAAGATCACCCTCAACCGTTCTCTGCTGAACTGGTCTGGCATGCATTTGTTTGACAGACGCATCCGCTGCCAAGATCTGGACATACCTAACCCCATGAACCCGGGCACCCCTGCTAAGTCACAAAACATAGCAAACCTCTTGGGGTGACCTATGGCAGACGTGTTGGTTATCCAATAAATGATTCTGTCAGTTCTTCAGAAGCAAACGCAGCTGGATCAACTCTAGTATTTGTATACTCTGCCCTTCTCCAACAAGCCATAAAATAAATTTGGGCGAGAGATATATTTTTTGGATATTTTTGTAAATTATGTGACAGTGACCAATCAACATACAGATCGAGTTCGAATAATACGCGATACCGAAAGAAAGAGACAGACATAATAGTACTATTATAAACGAGGAGGAATGGGCATGTTGTTAACTTGGGTAAAGAAGGTTGTAAACAAACTCCGCATTATGGCCCAAACCGTCACATTGACGGCGGCGGTCTTTGTAGGTATAAGTCAATATATCTCAAAAAGTAATTAAGACACGTACCTGTTTTTTACACCATAGTTGTTAAACCATAAATCATGAAATGTGAAAAAAAATCACACCAATACAATAATTATTAAGCATTATATCGTAACTTTACTTCGGCCTGCCGTCAAAATGAAGGCTCCGGTCTTTCTAGTGTTAAATCAAATCCACACCGCCCGTTTGTTCAGCGCGTTGCCCGCTGCCCGCTGCCGCTTGGCCAGATATATTATGTGTTTCAACCAATTTACACAAAACCTTGACAAATTATATACCTAAAAACGTTCCTCATGAATTAGGTACTCTATATATTGGTGAAAGCCGCATGAAAATCCGTTGCGTAGTTTAATAGATCCAAGCGCACATACAGCGGGAGCGACTTCATTTTATACTTAGTAAAGATAAACATAATTATAATTTCAGGGGGCCAACTGTCGCACGATCATCTGAGGGTCACAACAAGAATTTTCGATTGGCTTTTTAAATTTTTATCTTTTACCACTCTGAGGAAATTAATTTTCCTCAGAGCCAATGTCAACTTTGGGGATGCTGCGTGGAGCGTTTTTTTTTAAGGAAAGTTGGGAGAGGAAGATCTGGGAAGGTAATAGGTATGAGGGGTGGGTAGGAATCTGGGGGTCAGTGTGTCCAGGAGTCGAGTGAAGGACGTATGAATCCATCCCATCAATGCGGTGAGATATTTTTGAAGTCGATTTTACTAAGGGTCGACCGGTGGTCGACCGAGATCTTGGTCTCGGCATTCTCGGCTACAAAATTCTGCCGAGAACTCTGTCTCGGTTCTCGGCGAAAAATCGCCGAGATTCTGGGCCATAACCGAGACCGTTGTAAGTAGGTAGGTACGGTATAGGATAATGGTATTCAAATCTACCGCGCGCGTCCACATTCGTCACTTGGTGTCAGTGCGTAGGTATTAGCATATTAAAATATTAGTGGATAAACAGGTCTTTAAAACACGCGCGATTTTTCTAGCACGACGGCGTAGCCGAGTGCTCGAAATAAAGCAAGTGTTTTAAAGACCAGTTATCCACGAATACTTTACGCTATTTTTTTTTTATTGGTACACTTTGAAAACATAAATACTGATATTATTATTAAAAATTTGGAATTAAGAACTTTTAATGAATTCGTGATGTGACATCACAATATCTTGTTGTCATGGAAATGAAAAACACAAACATTAATTTGCAATCTGTCACATAAGATTAATAGTTGACATCACAGTTTTTACTAGTTATTGTGTGTTGTAAAATGAGTTCTAACATTGATAATTTAAATACCAAAGCAGAATCGCGGTTAATACCTGAAAAATCCAAAGACGTTTATAAAAAAGAATATGAAAGGTTCATAACATGGATGGAGGAGCAAAACGTAGTAGATGTAGATGAACGAGTTGTGCTTTGCTGATGTTGCCATGGTAACTTTAAAAAACGCGCGTTCCATAAAGTGCGATTTAAACACGCTAGAGCGTACTTTAAATGAGTAAAAAAGGGCACCAATAAAAAAAAATATTTTATTGTTGCTATACTATGCAAAAATAGTGCATTTTCATTTTTTTTCTCGCCATTCTCGGTCTCGGCCGAGATTTTAATTTAGTCTCGGTCTCGGTCTCGGCCGACCCTTAGATTTTACGATTTAAAATGGTAAATAATATACAAAAAAATAATAATTTTATGATAAATATCATTTCAGGGTTTCAACTGTCGGGGGATCAACTGGCGGGTCAACTTGATTACATTAATGTGTAAAGTAAAGATCTCCATTATCTCGATTATAACAGGTAGGAAGAAAGCGCCGCAGGCAAAAATTTATGCGAAGTCCAAGAACAAACCAATAAAAAATGTAGTACCTATGTTCCTCTGACGGCCTCTGTAGTCGAGGGGTAAGGGACTCTCGAGTCCTAATCCGAAGGTCGCGGGATCGAATCCCGACACGGGCAAATAAATTTTATTTAATTAATTTGTGTTATTTCACAATTAATTAATTAAAAATAATGTATATTATATTTGCGGCACGTCAGATGAAATGGCTTTAGCCGTGTTTGAAGACTAGACCTGAATAGTCAGGTACTCCCCCACCCTCCTCTTCCCCACATCCTTCCCGTCCCCACTTAGATAAATTAGGGGCCATCTATAAATTACGTGACACCTTAAGGGGGGAGGGGAGGGGAGTAAAATGTGACATTGTGTGACAAGGGGTATGGGGGGGGGTCATCAGCTCTGTGACGTCACATGTAAACATCTAAATTATTAACGCAAAACTTAAATGTAAACTAAAAATTATTGTTCGATGTAAAATTGCAAAATATGTGACGTCACACTAGGGGGGAGGGGGTCTCACAAATGTGACGATGTGTGACAGGGACGGGGGGGGGATAAAAAATCATGAAATTTGTGTGACGTAATTTATGCATGGCCCCATACCTTCAGCCTCACAACATACCCCAATTGGGGATGCCGTAGTATCACTGGCTCCAGACGGAGCAGATAGGACTTTTGTGAAGTATTCACATAAAAAAAAATTCGGATGGATTGATTCCAAACAAAAAAAACGAGTGTGCTTTAGACCACACGAGTGAAGTGAAACTACAAGACAAACCTCGCCAAATGACTCCAGGTATCCCTGCTAAGTTACCAAACGTAGCGAACGGGGTGACCTATGACCTAGGGGTGACATATGACATTGGGGTGAAATATGACCATGGGGTGACCTACGGCCTTGGGGTGACCTACGACCTTGGGGTAATCTACGACCTTGGGGTGACCTACGACCTTGGGGTGACCTACAACCTTAGGGTGACCTACGATGACCTAGGACCTAGGGGTGACATATGACATTGGGGTGAAATATGACCATGGGGTGACCTACGGCCTTGGGGTGACCTACGACCTTGGGGTAATCTACGACCTTGGGGTGACCTACGACCTTGGGGTGACCTACAACCTTAGGGTGACCTACGACTTTGGGATGACCTAGGACCATGGGGTGACTTACGACCTTGGGGTGACCTACGATCTTGGGGTGACCTTGGGGTGACTTACGCCCTTGGGGTGACCTACGACCTTGGGGTGACCTACGACCTTGGAATGACCTACGATCTTGGGGTCACTATCCTTATCCTTATCCTTATCACCCCCCAAGTCAAGCGTGCGTAAAGGCCCGACCGTTCGCCTAGCAATCGATCACCGTTCGCATCGATTACCGTTCACATGACATTTTTCGTAACAATCACCGCTTTTCGTAACGCATTCACCAGCTTACTCCCCAAGTCGAGCGTGCGTAAAGAACTTTAATTCAAAAAATTGAATTAGTAAGTCTTTCACGGAAAATCACAACAGATAAACTGATAAATGATACAGAAAAACTGAATCGCCTCAATTTCTGTCTTTTCTGTTCACATATTTACAGAGAACTATAGTCCAATTTTTAAAAAATTTTTAATGAATAAGGACCTTCTAACTTAAATAACTGCATTTTTATTTTTATTTTTAGAGTTAGTTTTAATAGTTAAAAATAATTGTCATTAATTTTTCAAGATCCCCCGAAAACCACCGTATGTATGGTGTATCGTGTGACGTCATCACTCCTGAAAAAATACTATAGGATTGGGCAATCAGCTGATCAACTGCCGCCATTTTGAATTCCTTTGTTCGAAGTATTCTCCCTAGAGTAGCATTACTACTTTTTTTGTGCAGTAGTTTTTGAATATTTTCAATAATCGAGATAAACTAAAAAGAGATACCTCTATTTTTTAAACATTATTTAGGAATAAATAATTTTTTTTTTTACATTAACTCCACACAGGAGGCCCTGAGGAAAATAATTTCCCTCAGGGCCTATGTCATCTGGGATGCTGTATGGAGGGTCTTTTTGAGGAGAGGAAGGAGTGAACATTGGTCTTGAAGAAACCCGTGTTGTAGGAAGGAGGAAACACAGAGGCCGGCAAATCATTCCACAGCCGAGCTGTTGAACATAAGAACGAGTCGAAGAAAAGACCCGTTATGTGACAAATGTCAATCGTGTACAAATGTTGGGCACGCGTTTGGCGTGTTTCCCGACTGTGCACCGGTGCCGAAGGGATCAATGATGCTAGTTCCTCGGAGCATCTTCCATTGTAATACCGGTAGAACAAGGATAGCATTCCCACCCGACGCCTGCGCTCTAAAGATTGCAATCCGTCTGTTAAAATGGGAGAATCTGTGGAGTTCTGCACAGAGTCGAGGGTATTTTTCAGGTATTTTGGAGCTCCAGACCAGAGGTGGCTGCCAAATTCAACTGTGGGGCGCACTTGCGATTTGTACAATGTTTTAATAAACACAACAACTAAATCTCTATAAACAGTATGTAAATAAACGAATAAATTAATACGATGGCTTGTGTCATATCATACATTCCCATACAATGACTTTACGGTGACGTCACCACTAAAACTTCAATTATGTCAACTTGTCGGCGTATTTTTACGGCACGATTAAAAATGGACTTTTTAATATTTTTTTAAAAACTCTGCATTTGATATTATTAAATAAAACTTATATATTCAGAATCAGCGTTTATTGGTCTGTAAGAACATATTTTTTAAAGTCATAATATTTTTCGTTGGAGTTCCTTATTCGAACTCGCGACTTGTAGATTCATAGTTGAGAGCCTTACCGCTCGACTACTAATAAAAAATTTGGGGAAAACAGTGATGTTTCAATTTTTCGTTCTCAGAAACATGGTTAAATTTGTTGATGGGATGTGAATCACATTTGAACAATGGATGTCAATTTAACACCAGCCTACGCAAATCAATTATTTATTACGGACTTGGTTCCTACCCACACTAACAATGGTGAAGAAACAAGTAATTCGATTGAATGTCACACAGTCATAGTTTGGTGATGTCTTTCAAGGGCGAAACAGCTGTCATGCGAATAATAATTGAAATTAAACAGGACTCGATACTTATTGACTTTCAATATATTGGCATTGTACTTAAGATGAAGCCATACTAAATAATGCAAATTCATACAAAATCATATGTTTTTGTATTTAATAAACAAAAATTTTAACAAAAAATGCACTAAAAAGTAAAAAAATAATTTCGTATTCTTCTACAACTTTATAATCAACTTACCTTTTCTACTCATCAATATGTAGGTACGATTGTTATTTTTGGAGTCGAGCCGAGTTTATTTTTTGATTTTTAGTGAATCTGAAGTACACTAACTAATTCGATTAAGATTCGGCCGAGTATCGTAAATTTTTTCTTCAGAATTGGAGAGTTCCGTTACTTTGTCATGGATCCCATAATCAGAACCTAACCAAACTCTCATCAAACTACCCTTGAAGTACATCCTTTCCAATAAAAAAAGAATCATCGAAATCGGTTGGCGTGATATTGAGTTATTCGTCCATTTGTCGCGCACATACTTGATGCAAATTTAGGACTTATATGATTTTCTCATGGATGCCATTGTCAGAACTGACCAAATTAAAATGGGACCACGCGGGAAGCACCAGCTTTCAAATAAAAAAAGAATCATCAATATCGGTTCACCCAGTCGAAAGTTCTGAGGTAACAAACATAAAAAAAAAATAATAAAAAAATACCGTCGAATTGAGAACCTCCTCCTTTTCGAAGTCGTTTAAAAATTGATGGCTTAGAAGTATTATAGATGCTTCAATTAAATACTGCGTATAGTGCACACCTTGGCCCTTAAAAATATCGGTCTTTTTTTATAAGTCTTTTAATAAAACTATAAAAAATAAAGTATAAGGTCTATAAAAAAGACTTTCAAGTCTCTCAAGACTTTCAAGTCTCTCCTATTTATAAACCTTTTTTCGGATTTGGTTTTATTGTATAAGGTTAAACGCCCTTAAGAAAACATGGTTGTAATATATGCAATATAGATAGGTTAGACTTTATGGAGGATTTGCTTGGGTTTATTATATTTGGTAAGTACCTACGTATTCGTCGCACCGGGCGGCCGTATTTACAAAACCTATACCGATTCAGCCGCGGTAACGACAATTTACATTTTAAATATTCCTCTATTGGTTATTTTTTATCACATTGCAAAAACAAAAATTGTTCTAAAATCTAGATAAAATAATGTTTCTGGTGTTTATATTAGAAATTATTAATTTTATTTCTAAATATTTAAATTTTAATATTATTCCCACATATTGTAAATACACCTCTATATTGATAATTTTTTATCACTTTGCAAAAACAAAAATTGTTCTAAAATCTAGAAAAAATAATATTTCCAATGTGTATATTAGAAATTAATAATTTTATTTCTAAATATTTAAATTTTGATATTGAAAATTTAAAGCGACTGAAACGCGGTAGGGATTGTAAATACGCCACCGGGCGAGCAAACATATAGACGCGTTTTCGTGGGTGGGAAGGTTCCGTGACAGTTGCTCCGCCGACAATTGGCCCCCGGCATCCTTATATACAACTAGCTGACCCGGCCACGCGTTGCTGTGGTTAACGAAACACAAAGCTGCCTAATGGATGGCTACGCAACCTTTACAATCACCGCCATCTGTTAATTTGCATAGAAATCAAATCCACACCGCCCGCTTGCCAGCCCGCTCGTCCACCATATGCAGACATTCTACTTAAATTATATATTTCAACTAATTGACGCTAAACCTTAACAAATTATATACCTACACCTTCCTCATGAATCACTCTATCTATTGGTGAAAACCGCATGAAAATCCATTCAGTATTTTTTGAGGTTATCGCGAACAGACAGGAGACGTTAATTTATAATAATACTAGCTGGTCCCCGGCATGCGTTGCTATGCCATTTAATAAAGAAATTGTTTCTCCCTGAGTGTCATTTCCCATTCGTCCCGTTCCCCTTCCGCCTCCCCTTCTTCTCCTGCGTCCTCTTCCCCTCTCGCGTTCCCACTCCTTCACCTCCACCTTCTCGTTCCCCTCCCCCATCTCTCCCTCAGTTCCGCTTTCCATAGCAATAGCCGCTTCCTCGCGTGCCACCAATAGCAATTTTTTAATACAAATTTCATAATGCCAGAGCTCACCTGAAGTTTTATAAAAACCTTGTCCTGACAATAACGAACACGGAAAAAAAAGAATTATCGCTTAGCAACATATTCAGCGATTCATTTTTATATTATATATATATAATGGTAAGCTCTGGCGTTATGAAATTTGTATAAATGAAAATGTGTGTATTTCATATATTGTAGCTGCAGGGAGAAAGGGTAGAGGGAAGATGAACGGGGGAGGTGGGGTTCGCGGAGACAAGGGAGGAGGAAGGCGAGAAAGGTGGAAGGGAACGGGGATGCACGGGAAAGGACATGCAGGGAGAATCAATTTATTTCTTTGAATGGCATAGCAACGCATGCCGGGACCAGATAGTAAATAAATATAATAAAATTATTTGGCGATCTATCCTCTCGTACCACCACTGCTAATAACAACGTGATGGTGGGCTATTTGGTTAGTAGGTATAAACCAAGGGCGGATTTAGGGGGGGGCGGATTTAGGGGGGCACGTGCCCCCGTGCCCCCCCAGAAGATATTCTTGTGTACTATGGAGATTCCATCACAGTTCACAGTACAGAAAACTGTCTTTGGGGCCGTTCAAGTATTACGTAACGCACTTGGGGGGGGGGTCCTGTGAAACGTTACTGTGCGTTATGAGGGGGGGGGGAGGGGGGGTTCGAACAACGCGTTACGTAACATGTTTTTCTTGATTAGTTTAAAAAAACTAGGGAATTAAAATCTTCCAAGTTGGCAAACCTTTTCATTCACGAAATCTCTTAGTTTTATTTGTTACCTCAAACGCGATTAAGGCTCTGCAACCGGGCCCGAAAATAAAAAGATGGAGAGATACGAAATTACGAATGTTAGAGGAGAGCGCTAACATTTACAGCGACAAAATCGATGTGAAAATTGCGAAAATGTTTAATAAAACACGACTCGTTTAAAATAGTGCAAAAATCTCTCCGGCATTGTCTTGAACAGTATTTAAAGAAAGACTGTGATTTTTTTCATACATATAACTTGTAAAATAACTGAAACAAACGTGTTAATAATAATTTTTGGAGCATACTTTGCGATTTTTTTCTATCGATTCTATAATTTATTTTTGAAACATTATTTAGGCTTAAATAATGTTTTAATAAGCACAACAACTAAATCTCTATAAACAGTATGTAAATAAACGAAGAAGTCACGACGATTAAAAATGGACTCTTTAATATTTTTTTAAAAACTCTGCGTTTAATATTATTAAATAAAACTTATATATTCAGAATCAGCTTTTATTGATCTATATGAACATGTTTTTTTAAAGCCAGAATATTTTTCACTGGAGTTCCTTATTGTTGATTTTTTTGCCCGTCCACCCCTTGTGCCTCTCCCAGAAAAAAATCCTGGATCCGCCCTTGGTATATACCACAAGTTTCCAATCACAGTATACAAAAGACACAAGAATGATTGAAGATTTAGTTGTTTTTTTTTCATTATAAGAACTTGCGCAACAGTTTGCTAAATGAAGCGAAACCACTGACGTAATGTTCCCTAGAAATGAGATGTCACCAAATTACGTTAACAAATTTCTGCTATTGTTTAAGGTTTGGGCATGTGGAGCGGATGAACGAAGAAAGGAGTGTAATTTGAATATTATATATAACGAGAATGGAAATGATACGAGAAGTCGGGGACGCCCGAGGAAAACATTGCATAATTAAGTTGAATTTCGTCCTGTCAATATTCAGAATAACAGATTGAAGGGTAGGTATGTATTTTTTTTACATAAATACCACACAAGAGTCCCAACTGCTCCGGTCTGGAGCCAGTGGGACTATGGCATCCCCAATTGGGGTATGTTGTGAGGCTGAAGGTAGTGGGGAGGGGAAGGACCTGGCTATTCAGATCTGGTCACCAAACACGGCTAAAGCCATTTCAATTCTGAATGGTGGTCTTACACCAGGGCGATACTGAGAGTATCTTCCACTCTGGAACGTGCCGCAAATATACTATATATTATTTTAAATGAATAAATTGTGAAATTACACAAATTAATCAAATACTGTATGCATGTGAGTGAAGCAAGTCTGCCGATACCCAGATGTTTGGCGGTTTATCCTCTTTGCATACCCCTGCAAGGAAATGGCGTGATGGTTAGTTAGTTAGCGTTGTTCGATAAAAAAATTAGATGTTTGAAAATGTGGGATTATTTTATAACGATTTTTTTCAATTTGAGAGGCGTATGTGGGAACGATATACCTCTGCCTTAAGTCACCCCAATTGGTTCACTACGTTTGGTGATTAAGCAGGGGCGCTCGGGTTCACCGCAAATGCGTCTGCCGACCTATTGCGTGGCGGGCCGAGTCGAGAGACTAGTTTTTTTATTTTTTTTTTATTTATTTATTTATAATAAAATATATTTACAATGGTTTTATTTGTATGCCTGTCTCACTAGGGTATACCTGTGTCGAGACAGGCTACTCGGGACCGGTTACGGGACAGGACAGGTTACTCGGGGCCTTTTGACCTCTACAGCCGGACTTTCTCCACCGTTATTTTTTCGTTCACTTTCGTCAACTACACATGAGGACCTGAAGAAAATAATTTACCTCCAAGCTTATGTCATCTTTGGGGATGACGTGTGGATGGTCTAGGAGGGAAGAAACGCAGAGGCCGGCAAATCGTTCCACAGCCGTGCTGTTGAGCACAAGAACGAGGCGAAGAAGCGACCCGTTCTTATGCGACAAATGTCAACCGTGTACGTGTACATGTGTTGGGCGCGTGTTTGGCGTGTTTCCCGACTATGCACCGGTGCCGAGGGATCAGTAACCCTAGTTCCTCGGAGCGTCTTCCATTGTAATACCGGTAGAACAAGGACAGCATTTCCACCTGACGCCTATCCTCCAAAGATTGCAATCCGTTTGTTAAGATAGGAGAATCTATCAAACGGACCACCCGTTTCTGCACAGAGTCGAGGATTTTTTAAAAGCTAATGTAATAAAAAAAAGAATCTACCTAAGATAAAATTGTGTAATAAGACAATTCTAGTGATCTCCATCTTCAGTGGACGTAAAAACAACATCCATAACAACCCGTAGGTACCCGTGGGAATTTAATTGTTCAATCAAAGTAAATAAAATTCCTACATTTATTACTAGTAATGAATACAACCACTCAAATGATGGTGATATTGAACGACAAAAGAGAAGTATCAATAGGTATATTGTCCAATTTGATTGCCCGAAGATTCTTTAAATGCAGCAATAATGTAAAAAAACATTTTTTTTTTTATTTTTTTATTTTTTTATTTGATTTTCCTGATTTATACATGTGTGTTACATATTTGACTAATGTGGGCCTCACTGGGTGCTTTACCCGTGCTGAGGACCCCATTTTACAGTTTGATATGATTTTTTTTTTTTTTAAATTTAAGATACATATAAAATAAAAACTAAAGAAAAAAGAAACTCAATAATAACATATGAGAATTAAAAGAAAGTAAAATAGAGCAAAATAAAATAGAGTAAAATAACACTAAAATAAAACAATAAAATAAAACTATATAAATAGGATAGATACATATAAACCAATAGTGAAAGTAAAAGGGTTTTATATATTAGTGAGTATTGCAATGGTGTTTTTGTCTATGTGTTTTTATTTTTTATGTTGTGATTTATTTGTAAAGTTGCCTTTTTTGTTCTTTAATCCATCTTTTAATTTTGAGTGTGAAAAGTTTTTTGTTTTCTTCTTTTTTTAAATCGAGTGAAAGATGGTTGAATGCTTTTATTGCCTGGTATTTGTGATGTCTTTGTCCAAAGCTTGTGTTTATCGTCGGTGTTTTTAAGTTTTGTATGTATGCTTGTCTAACTGGTCTATTAATAGTTTGTGTTTGTTGTAGTTTGTGTTTTTGGTCAAAGATATAGTTAAGAAGTGTTTTTATGTATAATTGTCGTATATCAAGTCCGTCGTTTTTTTAGTATAACATTTAAGATGGTTCTCTGTGTGGTTTCCAAATGAACAATAGCTGAGTTCAATGTTCAATGCATTTCTACTAAATCTATATTTATAAAAATTTAGGTTCCGTATGTTTGCGTTCGCTAATCTCGGAAAGTAATCGATGGATTTTTTCAAATTTTTTACAGAACATTGCATTTTAGCAGAAGAGCATTTATACATACTTTTTATTTGGAAGTTACAAAGGAAAATAATAATTTTATGCGTTTTAAATTGACTCATAATTTGTCATAGTAAACAACGGAATGACAGTTCTAGACAGAATGACATTTTGTAGAAAAATGATTGTTAAATAAAATTCTATTTTTGAAAATCTTTAAGTTGATAAATTTATTTAAAGTAGGTACTCCCCTAATAGTTTGAATCGAATCAAGAATTTTAGATATTTTAAATAAGTACCTATGTTAGATACCAAATTTAATTCTTCTTCCTTTGCGCTGTCCCAATTCATTGCCTAGGTAGGCTGTTGGGGTCGGCTCTTCTCGTTCTCAGGTTGTAATATCTTCTGTTCTGGGTATCGCCTTTATCCAGGCCGTTTCTTCGAAGAATTTTGGAACATTGAGTCGTCCAGGAGTTCTTCGGTCTTCCTTTGGATGACTGTCGATGAAGCTCCATAGACATTGCCTGCCTCACAGTGTGGTCTGATGGTCTCCGTCTTATATGTCCATACCATCTCAACTGTCGTTCTTCCAGCTTGCTATTTATGTCTGTGACACCCAGGCTACCACGAATGCGTGAACTTTTGATCTTATCTTTTAATGATACTCCTGCCGACCATCTAAGCATTCGCATTTCTGCTGTTTCAAGTTGCCTAGTGTAGGAGTTGTACATAGTCCAGCATTCGGAGCCATACATTATTGCGGGTCTTACAATGGTCTGGTATATTTTTCCTTTCAGTTTTATAGGTATTTTGGAGTCACACAATATTCCTGTTACGGATCTAAATTTAATCCATCCCACACCTATTCTATGGATGACATCCGCTGCACATCCTCCGTCTCTGTGGATTAGTGAGCCCAGATACTTAAATGAATCACAGTTGGCTAATGTTACTCCATCCAGTTGCATCGAAGGAGTTACAGCGTTTGTGTCTTCAAATGGTAAATACAAATATTCAGTCTTTTTCCTGCTAATTTTTAGGCCATTATCCTCCAGGATCTTTCTCCATCTTTCCAGGCTATTCTGTAAGTCACAATGATTATCTGCTATCAGTACTACATCATCTGCAAAAAGCATAGTCTTGAGAATACTGTTCATTTCTTGACTTGTTAGATAATTCATGACCATTATGAATAGCAGTGGGCTGAGGACAGATCCTTGGTGTACCCCCACTTTAATTGGAAATTTTGGTGATGTCCCTGATGTGCATCTTACTTGAGTTTCAACATTTGTATACATATCTTGTATGGAGAGCACATATCCTTCTGGTACATTGTGGGCTCTCAATGCCGCCCATATCAGGCTTCGGGGAACCCTGTCAAATGCTTTTTCCAAGTCTATAAATACCATGTGCAAATCTTTTTTTTGCATCTCGATGTTTTTCAACTATTATTCTAACTGTTTGAATAGCATCTATTGTTGATTTTCCCGACACAAAACCGCATTGATCGTCGTGTATTTTTACAATATTCCTTATTCGTGTGTTGATAATTCTCTCATATATTTTCATGGTGTGAGACATAAGCTTTATCCCTCTATAATTGTCGCACTTCCTAGAGTCTCCTTTATTTTTGTAAAGGGGAAGAAGGTAACTCTGCCTAAAGTTTTCTGGCATTGGTTCTCCATTCAGTACTTTATTGTACAGAGTGCACAGCCATTTATGTCCTACTTCACCACATTCTTTCCATAATTCAACTGGAATATTGTCTGGACCCACTGCTTTCCCCACTTTCATTTGTGATATGGCTACTTGAACTTCTGTTTGAGTGATTTCTTCAACTGGCCCCTGCACTGGTTGCTCTGACACTTGAGTTCTTCTCGGAAATTCTTCATTCAGTAATGTAGAATAATAATCTTTCCATCTTTGACATATTTTGGTTTCGTCTGTGATCAACTCACCGTCAGTGTCTTCTTTGGTGTTCTAATTGATCGTATTTGGGTGTTCTAATTGATTTGGCCCTTTCTTTCCTGTGTGCTGCGATTTTGTAAATTCTTTGCACCCCATTTGGTGTTTCTAGGTCATCATACAGCTCTTTCAATGCCTCATGTTGTGCAGAGGCAACTAGTTTCTTTGCTGTCTTTTTGACTTGTTTATACACTATCCGGAGTTGCTCTTTCTCGCCATCGCACTTACAGTTTGACCAGTTTCTGAAAGCAGTTTTCTTCTCTTTTAGACACGTTTGCAACTCATTTGTCCACCACCACGATTCCTTCTTTATTTTCAATTTACCCTTGGAGACTCCCAGATGTTGTTTGGCTTCCTGTAAACATACCTGTTCAAATGCTTTCCACATTTCAGTTGGGTTTTGTGTATCTTCTTTTTGGAGATTTTTTAGTATCCAGTTTTGGAGTTTTGATGTTAACTGTTTTCCGTTTTCTTTTGAGATATTGAACCACTAATTTTGGTTGTAGGTTTTATCTTATCTTTAAACAATTTATGTTTCGTTACATGTAATTCCAGCAATAGTAGGCGATGTTGTGTTGCAAGGGGTTCACCAGGGATAACTTTACAGTCTCTGAGCGTTTTCCTCATTTCGTTTCTACATAGCCAATAATCTATTTGTGTTGCAGCATTTCCACTTTTGTAGGTTATGAGATGTTCTGGTTTCTTTTGGTAGAATGTGTTGATTATTGTGAAACCGTATGCATCTGAGAAATTTAGTAGCTCATCTCCTAGTTCGTTTCGCACTCCATATCCAAAGCCGCCATGGCTGGTATCATGGCCACTGTTTGACTTCCCCACATGCCCATTCATGTCTGCCCCCATCATGATAGCTTCATTTTCTGGAATGTTTTGGATTAATTCTTCCAGCTTGTCCCAAAAACTGTCTCTTTCTTCTCTATCACATCCCATTTGTGGTGCATATGCACATATGATATTGTAAATAGCGTTACATATTACCAATTTTAACATTATAATTCTATCATTTGGTGCTATTACTTTTATCACATTTTCATGAAACCTCTGCTGTAGCACAATGGCTACTCCATTTCTGGTACTGCTTTCTCCGTAGTAATATAATTTATAATCATTTGTCTGTGTTTCCAGGTATC
Organism: Limnephilus marmoratus; assembly: GCA_917880885.1. Classification (NCBI taxonomy): domain Eukaryota; kingdom Metazoa; phylum Arthropoda; class Insecta; order Trichoptera; family Limnephilidae; genus Limnephilus; species Limnephilus marmoratus. The sequence continues at coordinate 56,117,737 of OU862907.1, read as the reverse complement.
GGCACTTGTCTATATTTGTATTTTTCCATTTGGTTTCTTGAATGCACGCAATATCAATCCTACGTCTTCTCATCAATTCGGCCAATTCTTTGCTTTTTGCTGTGAGCGTTCCCAGATTCCAAGTGATAGCTCTTGATAGATACCAAAAGCTCGATAGATACCAAATTTAATATACATGAGAAATTGAAATTTAAATAAAATTGTAAAAGGTGGCACGCGGGTTTTTAAAAACTGAATGTACTGGGATTGAATATATGGAACGCGGGAAGAGGGTTGGCGGGACGAGGGAGCGGTAAAGGGAAGAGGGAAGGCGGGGAAGGTGGAAGGCGAAGGCGAGAGGGGGGAGGGGAACCTGGGAGGGCGGAGGAGAACTCGGGAGAAGGGTTTGCGGGACGGAGGAAGGGGTGGGGGGAATTGGAGTGGGGAGAGGGAAAGTGGAGGTGACGGAGTGGGAACGCGAGAGGAGAAGAGGATGCAGGAGAAGAAGGGGAGGCGCAAGGGGAACGGGTCAAATGGGAAAGGACACTCAGGGAGAAACAATTTCTTTATTAAATGGCATAGCAACGCATGAAATAACGTGAATTGTAAAAGCCTTTAAGGTCTGAATAAATAAATAATTGAAAAAAATATATACCACAGCATAGTCACAGCAGATATTCAATTAAGCAATGTGTCTTCTTGGAAAATGCACAGTTGCTAGACAATTTTTGTAAACTCCTCTAATAATTAAAATCAGACAAAGCCACAGCAAAGCGTGGTCGGGTTCAGCTAGTAGCTTATATATTCGTACATGTGAAACATGGTGTCACTACCAAATCAGCTCGATGGATAGGTAACTCCTGATCCAATATAATAAGGCATGCAGAATTATAATTGGATTCAGAAGGTGGAGCACCGCAATGACAATGTTTACAGATATAGGACCGTTTAAGAGCGTTTAACCAGCCAGCGGACGAAAATCCACATTTCGTCGAAAGTTGTTCTTCCGATCGTGCAGGGCGGTTACAATGAGAAAGATTAATTATTTTCCGTACCAGCTTTTTTAAATTATAACTCAATATCGAATTTATTTCAATCCAAATTAGCTTTAATTTATACCTTCATCCAAAAATGCTGAAAGGCGTGATGATAAAACTAATAAAATAGTGTACTTTTTGTAGTTATTTTTTGATTATAAGTATTTATCATTTTTCAATAATGTCTAAATTTAATAAGAATGTTAAAAAAATCTGAAATATATTAGTTTGTAAGTGCGCAAAAAAATACACAAATGGATCAATTTTCGTCAAGAAACACGTGTACGTACATATTTTTTAATGATTTTATTGAAACTAAAATTAAAATTCTAATACATAACTCTGCTACATAATGTATTGATTTATTTTACTGCATGATTACATTATTTGAAATGGGTGTGGTATAATACAAAAACTTTTTTGAAAATTTAACGACCTATGGAATAACCTTATTATACTAAAAATTTAAAAAAAAATCTAATAATTTATTACATAACTTCACTAGATAAAAGAACAATCTTTCGAAATCCATTTATAATTTTTTGTGGAAAAGAGTCAATACGTCTAAAAACTTTTTTGAAAATGACGTATTTCCGGCTTTCTCTGGTAATGCCCTCTTAACCAGCCAGCGGCTTAAATCCACATTTCGTCGAAAGTTGTTCTTACGATCGTGCAGGGCGCTTACAATGAGAAAGATTAATTATTCTCCGTAACAGCTTTTTAAAATTATAACTCAATATCGATTTTATTCCATTCCAAATTTGCTTTAATTTATTTATTATTACTTATTATTATTTATTTATTTATTTTTTCAGGTTCTCCATAAAACAGATATACACCAAATTATTACGGTGAAGATTACAAAATATTAGAGAAAAAAAAGTCCAAGGGGGGCAGTTTCACTATGTTGAGACGCATGTCAAAAGATAGTTACTGAACTCTCTATAGGTAACATTGAAGATGTCAATGCTCAATGCAGAATCGTTAAGCAGTTGAATTGCTCTATTTAATGGGGCATTCTGATAGGAAGAAGTTCTCGCTTTCGGAGCATAAAAAAGTGTGTGGGATCTCCCACGAGTATATGCGTTAGGGACACATAGGTTAATCTCCTTCAACATATGTGGATTCAGTACAGTACCGGAGATCAGCTTAAAAAAATGTTTCCCCAAAAATATTTTTCGGCGGGCTTTAAGATCGAGCATTCCTGTTAAGAACAACGATGGATACAGGAATGGGTAGTATGTATATTCCCTCATATACAGGTAACGCATAAACCTTTTTTGTACTTTTTCTATTTCTAGGATATGGTTTTGTTCAGAGGGTGCCCAAATAATGGAGCTGTATTCCAGGATGCTGCGGACAAGTGCTTCATATGTTCTTCTTATTGCAATTCCATTAGTAAATGATCTCGCATTACGAAGAACAAATTTATATCTACATCCAAAAATGCTGAAAGGCGTGATGATAAAACTATTAAAATAATGTACTTTTTGTAATTATTTTTTTGATTATAAGTATTTATCATTTTTTGATAATGTCCAAGTTAAATAAGAATGTTAAAAAAATCTGAAATATATTAGTTTGTAAGTGCGCAAATAAATACACAAACGGACCAATTTTCGTCAAGAAACACATGTACGTATATATTTTTTAATCTTTTTATTCAAACTAAAATTAAAATTCTAAAACATGCGATACCCAGATACATAATTTACATATTGATTTATTTTACTGCATGATTATATGATTTGAAATGTGTGTGAATACAAAATCTTTTTTGAAAATAACAAATCTGCTAACGACCTATGGTATAACCTTATTATACTAAAAATAAACGTTTTTTTTTCAAAATTTAAGACATGCGAATGCTAGATAAAGGAACAATCTTTCGAAATCCATTTATAATTTTTTTGTGGAAAAGAGTCCATACGTCTGAAATCTGATTTAAAAATGACATATTTCTGGTTTTCTCTGGTTATACCCTTTTAATGGATTCGCCAGTCTGATGAGACACCGGGTCATTGGACTAATGGCCTCCGACAACACGATAGTGACCACAGCCTTCCAGCACCAAGCTCCACTCCTGAGTAGCACTGAGCCCGAGCTCAACCAAGACCACGTCGCACACAGGGCCAGATCTACGAAATCTGGTGCCCTGTGCAGTAGGTACCGATGGCGCCCCCCCCCTAAATTTTTATTTTGATTAAAAATTCATTCACCCCAATTTTTTATTTTTTTATTTATTTTTTTTTACGCTAATTTATCAAATAAAATCAAGACATATAAAGGGTGTAACTTTTCCAAGTGACTTGGAGGTAGCTCTCACACTCGTTTTTTTTTAAAGAGAGAATCGCTAGGAGCCCTATACTCTCTGAATCTATTGGGTAAACATAAATTATGGTGCTATTTTAATTATTTTAGGAAAAACTCTTTTTGCAAGTTATGCTTTAAAATAATACAACGAATTGTTTGTTTGTGCCCGTACCATGATTTAAAATATAGGTTACGAGACAATGCGGGTGGTTTCGCTGAACTAGGTCCATTAGACATTCTTGAGATTTACTGCGTTTATGTATATACCCAACGCGAATATTAATAGAAAAAGCCAATACAAATGCGTTCTCATGGCAACTTACAACATAAGAATAGCATCTACAGCTTCTGACTAATAAGAATATAACCTCAAATTTGAACCTTGCATTTCCCCTGTGTTGAGCGAACAAACACCATACAAACACTTAACACTGACGTATGGTATCAACGGCTTACGAAAGACGCTTACGCTGACACCGTAAAATAACAAATCCAACAAATCTAACAGATATTAATTATACATTTAACGAACTTCAAATAATATGTCAAACAATGATGAAACTGTCAACACGTAACACGTTGCAACCTGTGAATCCTGCAAACCGTGCGATGTTTTTGTTAATGAAATTTACTGAAGATTTCATAAGAAAATGGTCTTTAACTACCTTCTCCTAGAGACTTAAATCGTACAAAATAAAACAATAGCGAGCGTACGCTAACTAAAATTGTCAGCATTTTGAAAGGCGTAAGTCGGTTTGTTTGATTATCTAGAACAAAAATACTGCGCTGTGATTGGTTATTGAATTTGGATCGTACCCATTCGTCGTAAAAGACGGTAAAAGATATATCGAAAAATAGATCTTACGTTTAATCTAAATATTAGGAATTTGTAAAAAAATTCTGTAACTGACTATAAATTCGTAAGCCGTTGATACCAACCTGATGCGTGCGCATTCTGTTTCTTTGGAAAGTGTTGCTAGAGCGTAATAATTATTTCGAACTATGGGTAATTTTTAAACGATTCAGTGAATATTATAACTAAATTTTAATACAATATTTATTTTCTCACGGCGCCCCTTCGGAGTTGGCGCCAGGTTTTTTGCACGTTTTTGAACGTATGGCAGATCCGGCGCTGGTCGCACGTAACGCATAAGTGATTATTTGCTGTATTCACATAAAACCCTATAAATACATAAGTACATATTAGGATATGGGACGTGTGGGATTGCGTGCGTTTAACACTTGGATCCATAAGCTTGTTATCAAGACAATTTAATGTTGCCATACATATGTGTGACGTAGGAGGCGTACCTGACATGTTAAGATGACAATATTACCCTAAAATATATTCAGAATCTTAACGGGGTAAGTAAAGAAGCCGTGTATACAAATTGCGACTGATTGGAAGGGCCTACTGTCGAATTTGCCGTATCACAGAAAAGAAGAAGAAGAAGAAAAATAATGTGGAAATCTTATCGACGTAAGTGAACAAATATACGCCGCGGCACGGCGGCGTACTGTACGGACGTACGGTCGAATTCACCCTAGCAGGCCTGGAGATTCGACCTTTCTGCCGCGTTAATTTTAATTAATTCTGAAGAACGTGTTACAAATATTTAAAATGTGTCTCCATGCTGACCTCCAGAAGTTATTAATTCATCTTCTAAAAAAATAAAATCTGGTGCTTACCTCTTAGTTGAAAAACGGCTTGTAAAGTTTTTGAAATCGTTGTTCGTAAAATATATTAATGGTAAGGAACTGTTTTTATTAATCTAAAATATAAATAACTCGCATTCCTTGCGCGGCATGGAAATTAAAAAAAAGATATTATAGTTACGAATTCGCCGGAAGTGATTAAAATGTGATTTTTGGGCAAACAAAAATTATTAGGGTTGTGTACCGCCTTATCAAGGTTAGCTCATCGAGAGGGTAAAGCGGTGATTGCCTAAAAGTCTGTGACGTAGCTTGAAGCCCATAGTCTCCTTGGAGATTTGAATTAACTACAATACAAGTAGCAGTGTTTTACTTCAAGCTACGTCACGCATTAGAAATTTCGAAAACGACCTAACTTTGTTAAACGCATTTTATACCAACCTAGGGATTGCACTATCCTCCCCACATTCTGAGGTGGATGGATGGATGGGAGATGAATTTGAATAGATTTAGATGCATTATGCATTTAGTTTGGTTGAGGAAAAATATTTAAATTTTTTTTTTTAAATATTTCAATTTTTTTGAAAAAAAATTCTAAAATACGAAATGGCTTACCTTCTGCAGGAATAACTGAGTGCAACTGCCAGTTACGAAGATTACTTTAATTTAAGGGCCCGCAACCTGGATTTGTACCGATATATTAAACACGGTGTTTTAAAGCTCTTAAAAAAATATATGTTATTCTTGAAGATAATATCTAGACTTTGCCCGCGCCGAAACAAATTAAATAAAATTTATAATTAAATATAAAATTTAAAATTTAAAATTTCAGTTATTTTACAAGTTATATGTATGAAAAAATTCACAGTGTTTCTATAAATGCTGTTTAAGATAATGCCCGCGCGATTTTTGCTCTATTTTAGCGCTCTCCTCTAACATTAGTAATTTTGTATCTCTCCATCTTCTTCTTTTCGGGCCCGGTTGCAGAGCCTTAAGAGCGTTTAACCAGCCATCGGACGAAAATCCACATTTCGTCGAAAGTTGTTCTTACGATCGTGCAGGGCGGTTACAATGAGAAAGATTAATTATTCTCCGTACCAGCTTTTTAAAATTATAACTCAATATCGAATTTATTTCAATCCAAATTAGCTTTAATTTATACCTTCATCCAAAAATGCTGAAAGGCGCGATGATAGAACTATTAAAATAATGTACTTTTTGTAATTATTTTTTGATTATAAGTATTTATCATTTTTCAACAATGTCTAAATTTAATAAGAATGCTAAAAAAATCTGAAATATATTAGTTTGTAAGTGCGCAAATAAATACACAAATGGACCAATTTTCGTCAAGAAACACATGTACGTACATATTTTTTAATGATTTTATTGAAACTGAAATTAAAATTCTACAACATGCGTTTGCTAGATAATGTATTGATTTATTTTACTGCATGATTATATTATTTGAAATGGGTGTGGTATAAAACAAAATCTTTTTTGAAAATTTAACAAATCTGCCAACGACCTATGGAATAACCTTATTATACTAAAAATTAAACAATTTTCTCAAAATTTATTACATGCGAATGCTAGATAAAAGAACAATCTTTCGAAATTCATTTATAATTTTTTGTGGAAAAGAGTCAATACGTCTAAAATCTGATTTGAAAATGACATATTTCTGGTTTCTAACGTGTTGTTCAATATTTTGTGGATAAATACCATCGTGTTCAAGGTCAGCATCTGTTTCACGGTCAACCAATTTAGTTCCTTTAACATTTTAATTATTTTTGAAAATCTGTTTCGTCGAAGAATTATTCTCATAGCCCTGTTTTGGAGAATTTGTAACTTATTTTGTTCTCTTTCGTTACATAGGAAAAGTATACTTGAGCAGTAGTTGAAGTGTGGAGCAACAATTGAATTGTATATGGTGATTGCAGTTTTTCTAGAAATTTTTGGCCGAATTCTTCCTAAAAAGATATCTTTTTGCCAATTTTCTTTTGGGTGTATTCAGTATGTCTATTAAAGTTTAGTTTGGAATCTAATATAACTCCTAAGTATTTCATTTCAGTAACATTTTCAATAATTTCACCATCAATTTTAATTTTGCTTTCACTGGATGTCTTCTTGTATCCGATCACCATACATTTTGTTTTTTTTTTGTATTTAATTTAAGCTTATTTATTTTCAGCCATCTTGATACATCATTTAGTTCATTATTTAAAATGTGTATTAGTTCTTCATAGTTATCTCCAATTAAGTATATTAGTGTATCATCGGCAAAAAGTCGTACTTTGCATTTTGAAAATATTTTCACCATGTCATTAATATAGAGTATGAAGTTAGGTGGTAATAATCGAATGAGTTTGGTCCACCACACTATAAATATTATTTCGGCTAAAGTTCGGTTTAGGGGCGGCGTTCCTAGATAATAAAACTAGTTATTTTTATACTAACTATGGGCCGGAAAATCCGAATCTGAAAGAATTAGGCGTCGGCAAGCAATATTAACTGAATTACACGACTTTAAAATTTTCTATACACACACAGGAAAACCAGCCATTTTGAATGCATTGACATTACAAGTCATAGAAAAACAAGAAAGATGTTACACCACATAAAATTGAGTGTTGCCATTAAGCAATAATATCAATAACTAATTTAAGTAATTATTTTTTAATAAATTTTATTCACTTTTGTATCACAAACCATGTTACATAAACCTAGCGTAGCCGCTAAACTATTTGAAAACTGGGATGTTTTCTTGCCTTGACGCGAGTAGGCGCTATGAAGGGGGCACTTTCTTTTCTATCACAAACCTTCTTCTTTAATTCTTTTTTCTTCTTCAATGGCGCTACAGCCCATTTCGAGCCTTGGCCTCCTTCAAAATAAGCCTCCACCGCCCTCTGTCCTCGGCCGTCGTCTTCCAATCTGCAACATGGAGTAATCCTCTTGCATCCTTCCTGACATCATCCTCCCATCTCAGTCTAGGTCTGCCCGCCTTTCGTTTACCTCCCGGGTGTCCTGTCAGAACCTTCTTCGGTACTCGTGTGCTTGGCATTCGGTGCACATGTCCGGCCCATCTTAATCTTTGGAGTCTTAAATGGGTGGAGAGTCTGGGAGCTTGGTAAATATCATAGAGCTCATTATTGTGGCGGATTCTCCATGCCTCTCCCTCTCGCACCGCTCCTAAGATTCTTCGAAGTACCTTTCTTTCGAAGATGTCCAGCCGTTCCGCTGACTTTGCTGTCAGTGTTCCCGCCTCACATCCATAGGCCAAGACCGTTCTGATAATTGTTTTATATAAGGTTATTTTGGTTTTCCTATGGACGTTTCGGGATTTGAACACTGGCAGCAACGCGAAGTAAGTTTTGTTAGCGGCTGTAATGCGCTTTCTTACTTCTACTGGGTCTTCATTGTCCTGCGTTATGATGGAGCCCAGGTAGGTAAACTCTTCGACCACTTCGAAATTATAATTGTCTTTAAATTTCACTTTGTCTTTTATTCTGCGGTGAGGGGTTCTGGTTTGCATCATGATTTTTGTTTTATTTTCATTGATTTGCAAACCCACCTCTCTTGCCGCAGTCTCCAAAGGGTCAAACACTTCTCTTACAGCCTGTAGGGATCTTCCGACAATGTTAAGGTCATCTGCGTAGCCAACTATTTGATTGCTTCTGTAGCAGATGTTTGAGTCGGTACTGATCATTGTCTTCCTCACGACGTGCTCCAGTACAATATTGAAAAGGGTGGGTGCTAAGCCATCACCTTGTTTCAGCCCCTGGGAGACGTTAAAATCCTCCGTTGTTTCACCTCCTATCCTTACTCGACACCGTGATCCGACCATTGTTGCTTTTACAAGCTTGACTATTTTGAGCGGTATTCCAAAATTGAGGAGTATTTCATATATTTTCTCCCTATCTATACTGTCATACGCCTGTTTGAAGTCAACAAATGTGGTTCTATCACAAACGTGGTTCTATCACAAAATGTGGTTCTATCACAAACCATGTTACACAAACCCAGCGTAGCCGCTAAACTACTTGAAAACTGGGATGTTTTCTTGCCTTGACGCGAGCAGGTGGTATAAAGGGGCACAAACCATGTTACACAAACCTAGCGTAGCCGCTAAACTACTTGAAAACTGGGATGTTTTTTTGCCGTGACGCGAGTAGGCGCTACGAAGGGGGCACTTTCTTTTCTATCACAAACCATGTTACACAAACATAGCGTTAGGTTAGGTTAGGTTAGGTTAGGTTATGTTAGGTTACGCATTTTTAAGACTACGAATTTTCATACTTTTGGTCTAAGAATACGGCCGTTGAGATAGTCATAATTCATCAGGTTAATGTGTTATGTGATGAATTATCATGTGAGGAAGTATCGTGTCGGAAAGTTTTACGTTATTGATATTTTCGCCTAATGGCAACACTTAATTTTATGTGGTGTAACATCTTTCTTGTTTTTCTATGACTTGTTGTGTCAATGCATTCAAAATGGCTGGTTTTCCTTTGTGTTTATAGAAAATTTTAAAGTCGTGTAATTCAGTTAATATTGCTTGCCGACGCCTAATTCTTTCAGATTCGGATTTTCCGGCCCATAATTAGTATAAAAAAAAAATTATCTAGGAACGCCGCCCCTAAACCGAATTTTTTCCATTATTTCTTGAAAATGTGCATAACTAGTGCTTGTAACATTATTCGAAGCGAATAATTCTCGAAACCACATTCGAAAATTGTCCATCACTAGTAAGTACCTACTGCATCCAATGCATTTATGTTTTCTATGGACTTTACCATTCATTTGACGTTTGTGTATTGTCTGTCAGAAGTGTTCGAGAAATTTAACTTTTATCTCTTAAATACATCACAAACATTCGAAAAGTATAGAAATTCCGCTGATACATTCCTCATATATATTCTCCGTCTTTCTCATAAACAATGCAAACTATAGATAACCACGGAGCTCTCACCGGTATTATCATTACAATATAACCTAACTTTCTTAAATACAATGCGTCTAAAAGAAAAGTTGTTAAACCGGAAATTTTTGCAGTGGGGTCCTAACAAATTCTGTAAAAAACATCTAATGTAAGAGAAAAAAGGTTAAAACGGAGTGCACATTAGTTCTTAAATGGACTTCCATGCTATAACCTCCCCACCTTTATCGTAAACGATGAACGTAACGAAAAAAGTGGTTAAAACGGAGCTCTTAGTGGAAGGACAGTAAAATAATAATCCCCTATTTCTGAAAAACAAATAATGTGACAGAAAAAACGTTGAAACGGAGCACATAGCAACATGATCATGCTATAACATCTCCATATTTCTTATAAACAACGAATGTTACAGAAAGGAAAGTCAAAACGGAGCCCATAACAGCAAGAAGATCTCCATATTTTTTACAAACAACAAATGTTACAGAAAAAACGTTAAAACGAATCTCACGGCAACGGGAACATGATATAACATCTCCATATTTCTTATAAACAACGTAAGTTACAGAAAGAACTACGAAGCTCATAGCAGCAGGAACGTGTTATAAATATGACACCTGTGTTTATCAAAAACTAAGTTTAACCAAAAGAGAAGTTACCAGATATCAACATAAAAAAACTACAATCTCTCAGTGCTGTTAAAACGAAGCTTTTTTAAAGTATGCGCGTAATGTTACATCTCACTCTTTATCAAAAAACAATGCTAATAACAGAAAGAGAATAAGAAAACAACGAAGTAACAGAAATAAACCTGACAGCTAAACTTTCAGTAGCTGGGTCATATTAGACTATTTTTAATATTCAAAATGTCTAAAATCAAAACAGAACTAGAATCTAGTTGTGATGGAGAAGACGATTTGTTCGATACGAAAATCTATTCAAACTTTCCTGAAATTAAAATCGAATATTCAGAAGATATTCAAAATGTCGAGAGTAAAGAAGGACTCAAGGAACTTGTCGACACGAAACAAGATAATGTCGTTAAATCTGAACCTGGTACAAGTAAAAAAGATCTCTCTTCAACACTCTATACAGAAATCGATATAGAATATTCAGATGTAAAAGATGAATCTGTTAAAAAATCCAATCATTTATCAGGTACTTATTTAATTTTGTTATTTTTATGATTTGTACAACATAATTTCTTTTGTGAGTGTGTCTGTCCGTACCAATACGAACTTTTGTTAAAAGTAAATTATGTTATACTTCTAGAATAATCTATTCAGTCTATAAAATATCATCGAGAATAAAACTGTTAGGAAGACATGCTTACGACCGCATTGTGCATTCCCCTCTTATCATAACCTAACCTTACTCTACAGAGCGGGGCATACACATTGCCCATCCTATCTGTGTTCCACCTCTGCATTTCTTCTCCAACTAAGGATGAAGTCGTCTGATCATTCCGTGTCTCTACGATGATCTTAAAGTCATACCACATCAGAATAGCGCTTGATATTGAAGAGTTTTATTTTACATGTGCATTTTTTGTTACTTATTTTTTATTTATTTATATGCTACTGGTTTTGACACATCTGTGTCATTCATTAGCAAACTTAAAGCTAACTTAAAATGTTGGTCTTAAGTTTGCTCGTGCATGACACGGATGTTTCGAAAGTCAAAACCTGTAGTAGTTAAATAAAAAAAATAAGTTACAAATGTAAATGAAAAATAAAATTCTTCAAAACAAAATGTCTAGAAATTGTTACATAGTTAATGCCCAACAAAAAACTTGATATTATGATTGTGCTTGTGATCTCGGCCAACTTAGACTTACTTCTTACCTACTCTTCTTATTCCTATCGTAGTAATAATATCAATTGTTTTTTTTCCAGCATTTGAAGAGAGGAGTAAAGGGCAACCTAACTTAACTACAAGTGAACCAGCAAGTGACCAACAGTTCAAAAAAGAGCCTCAACTAACACCTGTAAAAAAACACCCACGTACTCTTCGCACTGTACCTTTTGTGCCATCTATTTCAGATTTAAATCTGCAAACCATTTCTCCTAGTGGAGCCAAAATGTATTCCTGTCCATTTTGTACTTATTCGAGCGGATGGAAGTCGTATTTAAAAAGACATTTATTCGCTCACACAGGGAACAAACCATTCCAGTGTTCTGAATGTAGCATTGCTTTCACGCGTAAATCTAACTTGAGACGACACGTTTCTACTCATTTAGGTGTTAAACCATTTCAATGTGATGAGTGCAGTAAAACGTTCCCACGAAGATCTTCTTTAAAAGTGCACTTATTATCACATTCTGGAATAAAATCTTTTTCTTGCACGGAATGTAGTCATTCTTGTATAACAGAAGCGTATCTTAGAGTACACATGATGACACATAAAGAAACTAAACCTATTTCGTGTTCAGAATGTAATTACACTTGTATATTGAAAACATCTTTAAAATTACACATGTTATCCCATTCTGGTGTAAAACCATTTTCGTGTACTGTATGTAATTATTCGTGCAAGACGAATTCGAACCTTAAATTGCATATGATAAGCCATACTGGTGTAAAAGCTTTTTCGTGTTTGGAATGCAATGCTACTTTCACGCGAAAATCTACTTTAAAAGCACACTCATCAATTCATACCGGTGTTAAATCATTTGCTTGTTCCGAGTGCGGTTATAAGTGTCGTAAGAATACAACACTTAAGTTCCACATGGCTAACCACACCGGAATTAAGCCTTTTTCGTGTGACGAATGTAGTTACAAATTTCCAAGAAAATCAGCTTTAAAACGCCACTCGGCGACTCACGCTGGAAAAAAAAGATTTTCTTGTCGTCAGTGTGATTATAAATGCAGTAAGAAATCTCATTTAAAATTACACATGGCAGTTCATCTTGAAAACAAAGACATTTCCTGATCTGAATGAACTTATTCATTAGATATAATAAAGAACACATTAGATTAATTAGGAGTTATCATTAGTTAGGCGTCAATTTGAATAGAGCACAACAGTGTGGGCTCCAAGTTGTGCTATTCTTTCCCCGATGTCAGAAAGAACTTATAAATAAATTCCTAAGAATTATTAACTTCAGATTGGGTATTACTGGGGAATGTATCAATTATTATATCTACTATGTTAACTACATATATTAATGCTTTAATTGTTTGTAAAAAAAATCAATAATTGACAGCCTTGAACTATTATTTTCTTTGTTTTCTTTCCATAAACCTCGCAAACCAACATCCTACAGAGCAACCTCGTTTCCTTCAACGGAAGCAATCTTCCTTGGTGTTACCTAAGTGACCCTCAGGTACGGGGGCTTCACCAAAACCAGAGTCAAGTTAACGTCTCAAAAGCACGTACCGTACAGGTCCCAAATAATAAACATTACAACAATAAACGTGCGTCTGAGTCATATTTTTCGTATCTCTGTTCTCTGTCGCCCAGTATGTTTGGGGAAATAAATCAAAATGTACGCAGCTAAAGGTGTTCTTTTTGCCAAAATTGATAGTTATCATTAAAAATCATGAACGAATTTTGGAAATGCATTCAGTGACAGCGACCACGTAGATTTTGAGGACATATACAGAATTCAAATTAGTGAAATAATATTGTCAATTATTATTTTAAAACCATTTATTGCTTGTAAAAAATATTTTTACATAATTATACCACAACCAATAATCAAATTAATAGGAAATTTCTCTCCTTATGGCTTCAATAACTGCTTTCACTCGTTTTGGCGTGGACTCCACTAGTTTTTGACAATTTTCAGAGATCCTCTCATCCCGAAATCAAACTTGAAAGAGCGTTTTGCCATCTTTGTTCTTGAAGTGCAGTCGATTTTGCATACTCTGGCTTTGAAAATGGCCCATAAATTCTCAATAGGGTTCATATCTGGTGTATTCCCGGGCCAATCTGAAAAAGTTATCTCCTTATCCTGGAAATATTTCATAATTTCCTTCGACTTGTGGCATATTTAACAAACTGAATTGTCAAAAAACTAGCTGAGTCCATGCCAAAACGAGTAAAAACAGTTATTGAAGCCATAAAGGGAGATATTTCCTATTAATTTGCATAATGGTTATGGTATAATTAGGTAAAAATATTATTTTACAAGCAATAAATGGTTTTACCATAATAATTGACAATATTATTTGATTATTCCATTAATTTGCACAATACTGTAAACAATCATAGATTTACCACTCAATAGATTGGTAACTTCGGGCTTTTTGTATGAAAAAGTTGATTTACTATTTAACCATAGACATGCAAATATTTTGACACATTTTCGGCATGCAATTATTTACGTCACACACAATCGACGAGGATAGAAGTGACTAAAAGCGTTACCATAGACAATATGATTTTCTTTCGGAGCCAATTCATTATGGCGGAACACGAAAACGCTCCAAAAAAGAAAATTGATTCAATTCTAACGAACGCTGAAAAACAAATAAAGAGAGAATAGTACCCGCCACACGTAGAGTTCGGAAACATCTCAAGCAATATTCTATTCCAAGTAGAACAAGAAAATCTTTTTCAGATGAAATTAAACAAATAATTATGTCTACAACATATTTTAAATTAAAATGCTCCACAGCGTCTGTCTACCTGTTCGCGATAAACTCAAAAACTTCTGAACGGATTTTCATGCGGTTTTCACCAATAAATAGAGTGATTCATGTAGAAGGCTTACGAATATAATCTGCCAAGGTTTTGTGTAAATTGGTTTAAATACTTATAATTATGTCTGTGAGTGTGGTCGACGAGCAGGCTGGCAAGCGGGCGGTGTGGATTTGGTTTGTATGCAAATCTACAGTTTTATATCAAGGTTGATGAAATTCACGTGTGACCTTCAAAACAAGAGGAAGGCCACTGTATACATTTGATTTCAAAAACTCTGTGTAAAGTCCGGGCATCGCCGGGGACTTCAGCTAGTAAAATATAGAGAAGGTATTTGTGGCGGGAGGCTTGTCGTGTTTCAGATTTTTATACAAATCTACAAACACCTTTATTTCGTGATTGACGAAATTTTGCACACTTGACCTTCAAAACAGGAGGAAGGTCACTATCCGCATCGGATTTTGAAAAATCACCCTCACCTCTTCTAGCCGAATTTAGACACTCTTCTTGATGAAATTTTGCATACTTCAAATAAGACGAAAATCTCTGTGCAAAACCAGAGCAATGCCGAGGACATTAGCAACCCGAATTTCCCGATATTTTCCCTTAAACACGTTAAGTTTTAAAGCTCCTAAAAATATATGTTATTCTTGAAGATAATATCTAGACATTTCCAGCACCGAAACGCATATTATATAAAATTCCCTCGATAGAAAAAAATCGCAAAGTATGCTCCAAAATTTATTATAAATACGTTTGTTTCAGTTATTTTACAAGTTATGTGTTCAGGATCTCAACTTCCGCTCTCCTGACAAAGCAATCCGGCGTGGTAACACCAGATTCCAAGGGAAGTGTGGCTGGAGTAACTCTTCAATAATAACTCCAGCTCTTGAATAATTGGTCTTTATTGAAACAATAAAAGACCCGTAGGGTAGCTCATGTACGGTGAGCCCAATGATGCTATCTCTATCCGCGGTTTTATAACCCACATGAAGTGAAAACCTGGCAGCAGACGTTTTGCCCAAAAACGACCCGCCCAAGACGGATGGTAACAAGAGAAGAAGGAATTAAAAAATCCGTGGCAATACGAAATCGCCCTGGCAATTGCCAACACAAAAAATGTTGCCACAACCATTAGGGTGACAATCACAAATATTAATATTTCAGTACCTGAAATCTTAACATATTCCCGCCCAAAACGAGTATTAAGGAATAGTCGTTTTTCATAAAATAATATATTAGAAGAGATTGCAACATTGGTACTCAGAATTTACCCAACGAGTTCACATACAAAAATAAACAATATTCAATATATGGATATCAAAATAATAACAAAAAACTTATAACTAAGTATATAACCCTATGTCAGACTTGACATTAAAAAATGAAAGTTTAATAACGTAGAACCTTCTGGTGCGCTGCACCCACTTATGTGAAAATGGTTTAACACTTGGCACTGATGAGCCTGACGGCACTTTGATTTACACATCACATCACTTTTAGCGTTGTAATTGGTTCTTAATCCAGGTTGGAGGAAGCATCCTCCATGGGAAGTAGACAGAGCTGTGTCACGGCTCTTTTGGTGACACCTCTGGCCGTCCTCAAGGAGACGACGCGGACGCGTCCGTCTTGGCCAGGGTGGATCTCCGTCACTCGCGCCATCCTCCAGTACTGCGGAGGTAGCTGGTTGTCTTTGATGATGACCATGTCACCAGGCAGTAAACTGCGTTGACGTCCTTCTTGCCATTTGACTCGGTTCTGCAATTCTGCTAGGTATTCCCGGCTCCATCTGTGCCAAAAAGATTGAACAACGGTAGACATCTTTTGGTAAATATTAAGCCTGTTTGTAGGCAGATGATGGATATCAAGCTCAGGCAATGCTAACAGGTTGTCGCCAATAAGGAAGTGTGACGGAGTGAGGGCGTTTAAGTCATTTGGATCTGATGTTAATGGAGTCAGAGGACGGGAATTTAAACAAGCCTCAATCTGTATTAGTATGGTATTCATTCCTTCGTATGTCAAAACAGTTGACCGCATTGCTTTTTTTAAATGCAACTTGGTCATTTTAACTGCACTTTCCCAAAGTCCCCCGTGATGCGGTGAGCGGGGAGGCAAGAAACTCCAGCTAATATTCTGCTGGGCCAAAAAATTATGGATTTCTTTATCAGATGCCTTCAAAAAATCAAATAGTTCAGTAAGTTCCCTATAACTACCTGTAAAGTTATCAGTAAAGAGTCGTGAGGGTTTACCCCTCCTAGCTATAAATCTTTTCAATGCATTCATAAATGCCATTGAAGTTAAATTAGTCACTAATTCTAGGTGAATTGCCTTCGTTGAAAAACAAATAAATAAACATATGTAAGATTTTACACTCTTAGCATTTCTGGTTAAACCAGACTTAATTAAAATTGGACCTGCAAAATCTATGCCGGTTACATAAAATGGTCTTTGGATTCGGAATCGGTCAGCAGGAAGGTCACCCATGAGCTGGCGACATTCGCGCGGACGGACTCGGAAACATACAATACATTTATGCAGTGCTCGCTTCACTGCGTTTTTACCATATATTGGCCAAAAACGTAAACGCAGTAATGCGAGCAGAGCATTACATCCTAAATGTAAATTCTCATAATGCAGATGGGTTATTATTAAGTCAGTCAACTTATGATTTTGTGGTAACAAAATTGGATGTTTTTGAGAGGCTGAGGTAATATCGGATTGTGATAGTCGACCTCCAACACACAACAACCCATCCTGCATAAAAGGATTTAGTGCCTTTACTTTGCTCTGCCTAGATACAAATCTTCCATTACTCACAGACGCTATTTCATCATGAAATGCGAATCGCTGAGCGTTCAAAATCAATACATGCATGGCATGTTCCAGTTCGATTACAGAAAGCTCGTCGACCCGCATCGGTCTTCGTTTAGAACAGTTATGTATGAAACGTAACATATAAGCAACTACGCGCCTCAGTCGTCTTAATGAAGAATAATTATTAAATATTTCCCAATCGACAGGACTACTAGTAACCAAAACTATCCTCGCCATTTCTGGCAACTCCGTGGGAGTATCAAATGTAGAACGTGGCCACTTATCCTCGTCGGACGTGAGCCATGGTGGTCCTGACCACCATAATGAAGATGTTTTCAACTGCTGAGATGTTATTCCTCTGGAAATTATGTCAGCTGGGTTTTCAGTTGAACAAATGTGACGCCATATAGCGCCATCACCTTCACGTTGTATTTCTGATACGCGGTTAGCAACAAAGGTAGTCCAACGGTACGGTTCTCCTGCAATCCAAGCCAATGTTATTGACGAATCACACCACAAAGTGGTGTCAACCGTTACTTGGAGAGCTGCCGTCACCCGCTTCATTAATTTAACTAATAATTGTGCTCCACATAACTCAAGACGTGGTAACGATAATTTTTTTAGTGGGGCTACACGAGATTTAGCGCATATTAACTGTGATTGGTGAATGCCGTGTTCATCGGTAGATCTTAAATACAGACAAGCGCCATATGCTACTTGAGATGCATCGCAAAAACCGTGTAAGCTAAAAGATTTTTTATTAAAGCAGAAAATTTTCCTCGGTACCCGAATATGATTTGCTTTACGGAGACTCAGCGTGTAAATCTGCCAGGCC
Source organism: Limnephilus marmoratus (assembly GCA_917880885.1). Classification (NCBI taxonomy): domain Eukaryota; kingdom Metazoa; phylum Arthropoda; class Insecta; order Trichoptera; family Limnephilidae; genus Limnephilus; species Limnephilus marmoratus. The sequence continues at coordinate 56,099,525 of OU862907.1, read as the reverse complement.
AATAAAAGGTCATTGGGTAGCTTGTCATCCCAGGATGTTTTTAGCTTCCACAATCTTTGCATAATTATCTTACCGACAATGATTACTGGGCCTACCAGTCCTAAAGGGTCAAACACTTTTGAAATTAATGATAAAACTTGACGTTTTGTTACTTCTAACCTTGAGTCTATGCTTTCTACCTGATAGGTAAACTCATCAAGTTTGGTGTCCCATATTAATCCGAGAATCTTAGCTTCATTGGATTCATTTGGCAATAATTCTAAATTATCTTTAGAATCATTAATCGAGGGCGCATTAGACCTCCATTTTCTAATCTCCATGCCTGCTGTAGCAAGCGCATTAATGATTTGTGATTTAAGCAAGTGACAAGTATCAATGGAGTCACTACCAGAAAGAAAATCATCTACATAAAAATTTTCCTTAAGGGATTTACTAGCTAATGGATGAGTAAATGAAACGTCATTACCTAGCTGATGCAGACAACGTATTGCTAAATAAGGCGAAGGAGCCAAACCATATGTCACCGTGTTTAGCGTATAGTGTTTCGAACAATCCTCCGCATCCCTTCTCCATAATATACGTTGGTAATTTCTGTGTTCCGGGTTGATATTAATTTGGCGGTACATCTTTGCAATATCTGCCGTGACTGCATATTGATGTTTTCTGAAAAATACCAAGTGGCAAAATATATCATTTTGAATGGTGGGCCCAATCATTAGAGCGCGATTCAAAGAAATCCCTCGAGCGGGTTTAGCCGACCCGTCAAAAACAACACGAATTTTAGTAGTTGTGCTTGATTCTTTAAATACAGCGTGATGTGGTAAATAATAAGTAGTTTCATCACGTATTGGCGGTTCACATTCAGTCATGTGACCTAACGCAAGATACTCATCAATAAATTCCGAGTATTGTTCCTTTAAACTAGGTTGTCTTAAGAATTTCCTTTCCATTGACACTAATCTACCTTTAGCAATACTAAATGAATCTCCTAATTGAGATAGGTTAGATTTAAATGGTAAGTTCACTACAAATCTACCATTTGCATCGCGTTTATGCGTGCCTTTGAAAATCCTTTCACATTCACTATCTTCCAGAGAGTGATGCTTACTATTTTCAATTTCTTCAACCTTCCAAAACCTTTCTATTTGATTCTGCAAAGAATTTAATGAAATATGACAAACTTTAACTGGCCTCGTATTTTGACGCCTCTGTACAGCTCCTGATATTATCCAGCCTAGCTCCGTTCGATGCAATGTAGGTTTATCCTTTCCTAACTGTATCTGATCCGTACGAACCACCTGCCAGAATATCTCTGCTCCGATCAGCATATCAATAGAAGCTGGCTGGTAAAACTGCGGATCAGCTAACTGGATGCCGTCTGGAATGTTCAACATTTTTGGATTAATCAAGGTCTGTGGAAGATTGCAAGAAATCTCATCTAATACCAAACAAGATATTTCATCCCGGTATTGAGAACATGATGATTTAAATTTAATGTCAACTGTTTCCTTTACATGAATTAAATTATTATGCAAACCTGAAACAGGTATATTCAACTTTGTACAATGCAAATTTAATCTTTTACAAGTATCCTTTGTAATAAAATTAGACATTGAACCCGAATCCAAAAGTGCGCGTATTTTGTGTGTTCCACCATACGCGTCTTCTATTTTTACTATTATGGTAGATAGTAAAATTTCCCGCCCGTTCATGTCACTATGACATGCTAAATTTACTGGTGCCTCCGACTGACCCTTGCCAGTTGAAGTACCCGCTTGTACATTATCAGTATTGATATGTAACAGAGTGTGATGTTTTCGATCACAAACACTGCATTTTTCCTTCCACCTGCACAACTTTGAAAGGTGCCCCGGTTTTAGGCAGTTATAACATAAATTGTTCTCTGAAACGAGCTTTCTTCGTGCCGCTGGTTCTTTGTTAACAAATATTTTGCAAGAATAAATGAAATGACTGTCATTACACAGCATACAATTAACGTTGCTCGACGCTAACGTAACCTTGTTTGTAGACTTCTTTTCCTTAAAATTAAAAAACTTTGCTTTTGTTGCAACTGGTTCCGATTTCTGTTGCATTCCACCAATATCACCTTGGATAGTTTCCAGGATCTGAGACCTTTGTGAAATAAAATTGCTAAACTGCACGAACGTAGGATAAACTTCGTCGCATTCTAATGATTCCCAAAGGCTACGTGTGTGATTATCTAACTTTGAGGTTAGAATATGAATAATTAAAGTATCCCAATGTTCGGTTGGTAGCTTAAGGTTGTGTAAAGCTCTCAAATGAATGTTTGCTTGATCAATTAAATTCCGTAATTCATGATGATTCTGTCGTTTTAACGGTGTAAAACTAAATAAGAAATTCAAATGTCTATTTGCTATAAGTCGGACATTTTCGTATCTCGAAATAAGCATTGTCCAAGCTGCACTATAATTATCCCCGGTTATTTCTAGAGAACTAATCAAATCAAGTGCCTCTCCGGACACATAACTAATAAGGTAATGAAATTTCTGAACATTATTTAATTTACTGTTATCATGAATTAAGGCAATGAACGAATTTTTAAAAGTCAACCATTTATGGTTGTCACCTGAAAACACTGGTATAGAGATTGGTGGTAAATTTACTGATATATTTGGGACATTTTCAATCTTCTTAAATTTTGATAACATTTCCTGTCCTAATGCAATTACATTAAAATATGTACCTTCAAAATTATCCCTCGCGTCATTATCTTCTGATTTGTTCAATAAATCAATCTCCAGCTGAATTTTGGAGAATTCTATCAGAGAAGGTTTAATGGCTTCCAACCTCGATGACAACACGCCAGGTGTAATATCATTTTCGTTGCTTAAATAGGTTTCGAATCTCGTTAATGAACCTTTCAAAACCCCGCGCCGTTTAATCAACTTGTCGAGTTCCATTTTTTACAAACGAAATAACACTAACTTGATTTCAAAACTGAATACACAATACACAACGCGACAGTTTGACGTAAACAACAATGAATACAGGGGGGTATAACTCCGATCCAAATTTTCAACCAAGACCGAAGATAGATAATATCTATGACTGTGTGACGTCATCTTTGCGCAATCTCTCTCCACCAATGGGAAATTGGATGCCAATAGGAAAACTTTGAATTTAAGCTTTTGACAGCTGGGTGAAATAATGTATCCGGATTGCTCTCAACGGTTTATTTCAATGCGACGCGAATTCAAAATTTGCTTCACAAGTGAAATAGAATTGAATACGTTTATTATCCAATTTTGAGAACTCGTGCATATGTTTGTGGCTACTAGTATCGCAAAACGTCTCATTTCGCGATATGATTATGCTCGTGAAAACCATTATAACCTGCAAACAAAAAGGTACAAACATTTATATGAAACATTTCTGCATTTATCTTGTTTTGTTTTTATCTGTCGGTCTGTCTTGATGTATCTCATGAGATGTTTTCTTTAATATTTTCAGCTCGAAACACTAAATCCTATCCTTACAGCTGACAGGCCGGTGGAGATTACTGGTGTCATTCCCCTAGAGAAGAGAGCACGTTCCACGAACGACGGCCTGCGCCTACGATCTCTGGGTTTGTTTGCATTTTACCTTATTATAATAATACATATAAAAGCATTAATTTAGCACCTTAATAATGACATATGATTGTTGTAGATATGTGGGACAGTAACGTTGTGGTGTAATGTCAGGAGATGGGGCTGACGTGTGCCACCACTCTCTTTCACCGCTGTTCTTGAGCGAACATAAGAAGGAGGAAGAGTACTCCATGGCCTGGACCAGGATGCAGCAGGACCAATATATTCTCAGTACGCTTAGCTTTTCTAAATTTGTTCTATTTTTATTGTTAAAGAGAGTACGAACACATTGTGCAATATAGTTGTGAACTTGGAGCAGGTGGATGAGTTTGTATATCGTGGGAAGTATGTGTATGAGAGACGGGAAGGCTGATAGAGATATTGAAAGAAGGGTAAATGTAGGTAATTCTATTAATGGAGGACTGAATGCGGGAGGAATGCAGATCCGGGCACAGTTTGGAAATTTAATAAAAAGGCACTTTCTAGATGAGAAAAGTGTGGAAAAGCTGAATAAAACAAAAATTAAGGCGCGCTCGGCAAAATTGAGGGTGATACAACCGTTCAAAGTATTTAAAATTTCACTTTACAAACTGATATTGACAGTTCGCCCGCGTCCGCCCGCCATTTTTTTTATAACCTAATACGCTAAACATGGTTTGTGATACAAAAAAAGTGCTGCCTGCTCACGTCAAGGCAAGAAAAACATCCCAGTTTTTAAGTGGTTTAGCGGCTACGCTAGGTTTGTGTAACATGGTTTGTGATTCTGGCGTACTATCAATTCTGTATTAGGTCTGGGATCCAACATACCTAAGCGGTGAAAACATGGCGAACGAACTGCCAATATCAGTTCGCCAAGTGATTTTTTAAATACTTTGAACGGTTGTATCTCCCTCAATTTTGCCGAGCGCGCCTTAATTTATTTTTTATTCATTATCTCCATACTTTTCTCATCTAGAAAGTGCCTTTTTATTAAATTTCCAAACTGTGCCCGGATCTGCATTTCACCCCTGAATGCTGTTGGCGCTAACAAAAAACTGTGTAAAGAAGTGAAACTAGCAGTCCACAACGGAATGCTGGTACCTACCCTTATGTATGGCAGTGAGGCATGGAACTGGCAGAGTACAAAAAATATAATATGTACATTTTATATGCAGCAAAGCGTTCATCGGTCAAATCGTTGTACGTATAGGTAGTTTCATATCAATGATCGATGAACCGGTGGATGCAAGTTTTATCCATAAGTTGTTATAATGGATTGTCTACTTTGTAGTTGGAATTAGATTGCAGAAATATAAGTTTGTGCAGAGTACCTTTGAGGTATTTTTTTACAAAAATGGCGCTATACAAATCATCCAAATATTATTATTTATGATCAAGCAATGCAATGCAAGGCTGATCATAATGAGTAAGATTGAAAGGGACCCTCAGATGGTTTGGGCATGTAGAGCGAATGAACGAAGCGTGGGGTGTAAGTAGAATATATGACGCAGATGTGAGTGGTAGATGAAGTCAGGGACGCCAGAGGAAAACCTGACACGATCAAGGGAATCCGATACTTGCATCGGGCCACGTCAAGAGTCAGAAATAGTATGTATGAGTCGATGTGTGAGTGTGAATGAGGCAAAGAGTGTGTGCCAAGACCCAGTTGTTTGACGGTCCGTCCTATCGGCCTACCCCTGCGGGGAAACGGCGTGATTTTTAGTTAGTTTTTCTTGTATTTCCTGTTTTTAATAAAATACTAAAACGTTTAATTGAGTTTTTCATTTTTCTGTTGAAACCAGAGAAATGTCAAAGTCGATACTATCGTAGGAAAGCTAAATCTTATTTGAAATTGTTCTTCCCCTTTTGAAGGGATTGAAATTTCAAGTAATTTTAGGTTATTTTTACGACAGTTGGTTTCTTCATAGGGCAACGGGTTTCAATCTGACAAAGCTCTGTCCGGAGAAAATGAGCAGTAAAGAAAAGTAAGCTCATTTTCTCAAGGCAGCGATTGTCAGATCCAGCTCTGTTCCCTGGGGAATATTTTGACATTTAATTTTATTTTTAAAATAATATTTTAGGCTAATAAATTGGGTAGGTACTGAAAGATAATTATATTGTCTATGGTCGAGCCTTTTATTTTGTTTCCTCTATCCCCTTGTCTATGGTATGTGTGACGACATTGTTGCGCATATCGAATAAAAAGTCATCAAATATAGGTATGTATATGGTCAAATAGCGTTGACACTTGGTCCATAGTAAAACCACGAAGTTATCAATCTAATGACTGGTTTATTTATGAATGAATAATACCATAAATAATATACTTTGGATCATAGAGAAACCACTCACAATACTATAGCATACAAAGACGAAACTTGCAACCGCGTGGCTAGAAATGTAGGTAGGCAAAAGCAAAGTTATTCTGCAGACTGAATACAACAATAAAAATTATTATCACCAACAAATTTATGCTATGTAATATTGAAAGCATCTGATTATGAACACCCGAATGTAATTCGATATAATCAATACGAAATAATGTGGCATCTACACAGATTTTTAGCTTTTTAAATGGAATTTGAAAGGACAATGAAAGGAAGGCTACAACCTGATTTGCTGTGCATGCGAGCGTCGTGATGAGGCTCGCTTGATCAATCCAATGATGGTGATGAGGACGCCGACTGGACCAATCCCGATGATGATGAGGCCGCCGACTGGACCACTCCCGATGATGATGAGGCCTGACTGGGCCACTCCAAATAATGATCTTCAGTCTCAAATGGATCAATCCAAATAATGATCACCCAGCTTGAATGAGTCAATCCAATAATGATCACCCGGCTCGAATGATCAATGCAATGATCAATGCAAATAATCCCGGCTCGAATGACCAATGTTCAGGATCTCAACTTCCGCTCTCCTGACAAAGCAATCCGGCGTGGTAACACCAGATTCCAAGGGAAGTGTGGCTGGAGTAACTCTTCAATAATAACTCCAGCTCTTGAATAATTGGTCTTTATTGAAACAATAAAAGACCCGTAGGGTAGCTCATGTACGGTGAGCCCAATGATGCTATCTCTATCCGCGGTTTTATAACCCACATGAAGTGAAAACCTGGCAGCAGACGTTTTGCCCAAAAACGACCCGCCCAAGACGGATGGTAACAAGAGAAGAAGGAATTAAAAAATCCGTGGCAATACGAAATCGCCCTGGCAATTGCCAACACAAAAAATGTTGCCACAACCATTAGGGTGACAATCACAAATATTAATATTTCAGTACCTGAAATCTTAACATTATGTGTATGAAAAAAATCACAGTGTTTCTTTAAATGCTGTTTAAGACAATGCCCGTGAGATTTTTGCTCTACATATTTTAAACGAGTCGTGTTTTATTAAACATTTTCGCAATTTTCGCCTCGATTTTATCGCTGAAAATGTTAGCGTTCTCCTCTAACATTCTTAATTTCGTATCTCTCCATCTTCTTCTTTTCGGGCCCGGTTGCGGAGCCTTAATAAATAATAGGATTTAGAAATATGGTATAAACAACAAACATTATTATTATTAATTTTTGCAAACAATTCTATTTTATAACCTTAACCTGTCGAAAAAAAAAACAAAAAACTCTATAATTTCATAGACATTTAATTATTTTTCCTAATGACTCGTTGTCACCAGGGTTGCCAATTCGAGGGAAATTTCCCTAATTGTGGGCAATTTCTAATCATTTTCATGAATTGGGTAATTTGTATTATTTTTTGTTTTTTCAGAACATTAACTACAAAACTTTAGTTTGGGACCAAATATCACCAATTGAAATAAATAAAACGGGATGCAAAATTGACAAATAAACAAAGTTTGACAGAAATTGGTTAAAGTTTTTTATTAAAATAGTATGATTCAAAATTATAAAAAAATGTTCCTTGTTCATTTTTAAGCTTTGACATCCTACTAATATTATAACGGTGAAAGTTTGTATGGATCTATGTTTGTTACTCTTTCACGCGAAAACTACTGAATGGATTTTAATGAAACTTTACAATAATATAGCTCATACATCAGAATAGTCTATAGGCTATACATATTGGTAAAATCTAGCGTTATGAATAATCTCTGGCGTTATGAAATTATTTTTCATACGTTTTCTGTCGTTAACAAAATTGATTTATTGCAAACGCCAATTGTCGCCTTGGAAACGATGTTTTTTTTTAATTAGGTTACTATGGACATCAAAAGGGATGTTAAAATTCAAATACGTATAAAATACGGGGGTGAGGGGAGTGGTGGGTGGAGGGAGAGGGGGAGGGAGTTGATGGGGGGAGTGGAGTGGAGAGAGGAAAGGTGGAGGTGGCGGAGTGGGGTGGAAGAAGGGGGAGGGAAGGAAAGGAAGGGGGAGGGGCGGAGGAAGGGGTGGGTGGAGGGGAAGGGGGGGGGGTTGATAAGGGAGTGGGGGGAGGGGTGGGTGGAGGGGGAGGGGGATTGATGGGGGGAGTGGAGTGGGGAGAGGGAAGGTGGAGGAGGCTGAGTGGAAATTCCTTAATACCATGCGAGCGAAGCCGCGGGGAGAAGCTAGTTGAAAATAAATATCCAATTTTGAATATTTCTTTTTATTTCAATGCAGTCATTATCACTTGAATACAATTAGTTAAAATAACACATGAAATGAAAGCTATAATAACAATTTAATCAAATTTATTTTTGGGGTCCTCAGGGACCCCGCGCGACACCTGGCGTTATAAAAAGGACGTGACGGGCGGAGGGTTAAAAGTACCCTGAAAGTTGCATTATCTCCCCCAGGGGCTCCTCTTTGGAGCTGACGTAAAAAATTATTTAATCCCTGATATTAATTGTATTCATCCCTTGAAAGTTTTTATACGGACTTAACTATTTATTCGTATTCATAATGCGTATATAATCTTAATATTTTAAAGCATTACTGGAAAAAAATGGTTTTTTCCTAAAAACAATTGAATTAGCGCCATCTATGAAAGAGTAGATTATAACGTCACGTACGTTATAATATACACATTCACAGATGGCGCCAGTTAAGTTATTTTAGGTTTTTAATACTTTTTGCAAGTTAAGTTTTAAAATATTAAGGTAAATTAATTGTTTGCGCCTGTACATATTTAATTTGAATATAAATTTAATATATAGTTTTGTCCATAAACAAACCCAAATCTTTCAAGAGAGGCTGAAAGAATTAATTTTGTATCGGTGACTCAATCCAATATTGTATTTTTCAGCCTTTCTTGAAAGATTTGGGTTTGTTTATGGACAAAACTCTTTATTTATATTCATATCAAATATGAACGGGCGCAAACAATTAATTCACCTCAATATTTTATAGCAAAACGTGCAAAAAGTATTAAAAACCTAAAATAATTTAATTGGCGCTATCTGTGAATGCGTAGATTATAACGTACGTGACGTTTAACCTTAAATGGCATTTCTTGAAAAAAGAATTATTTCTCAATTACATAGAATTACTTAGATTTCGTTTTCCTTCGTAACAATTTTTTAACAAATTTCTTTAATAGACAAACGGACTTTTGCATTTATAATATTTGTCCGGATTTCTAGCACTTGAACGGGCTTTTCTCCAAATGATCCAAACATTATTATTATTATTAATAGGAACTTATGGAAGAAGAAATCGGGGACGTCTGAGGAAGACATGAAACATGACACGATCAAGTGAAATGGATACTTGAGTCGGGCGACGTCAAGAGTCAAAATAATAGAAGAGTATGCATGAGACGATGTATGAATGTAAATGAGGCAAAGAGTGTATGCCAAGACCGAGTTGTTTGGCGGTCCGTCCCCTCTGCCTTTCCCTTCGGAGAATCTGCGTGATAGTTAATTAGTTGGATACAGTGGAGTAGCGTGCCTTGGAGGGGCCCTGCATCAAAATTAGTTGGGGGGCCCAAATGAAGGATAAAGATTTCTCACAAAAGAAACAAAAAGGCCTCTGTAACCCGGGGCCCTGTATCATTGATACGGCAGTAGCCACGTCCCTGGTTAGATTGGAACTGGGAACATGCAGCAAATTGGACTCCAGATACTAATATCTACAGCCTGTATGTCGGACGAATATCTACAGCTCATACGTTGAACTAATATCTACGAACTTCAGAGTGTTGACTAATATCTACAGAGCGTAGGTTGAACTAATATCTACAGAGCGTAGGTTGGGCTAATCAGCTAAATGTGTCCAATAGTCCGATATTAGGGATTTTTACATACATATTTACATAAATTAAGTTTTTTAAACTGCATACGCAATATTACGTTATTCCAATTATGCTATACATAATTGCAAATCCAACCTCTGCCAGTGCTGTAGATATTCGTCAACACTTTGGTTCTCATAGATATTAGTCAGCATTTGAGCTGTAGATATTCGTCAACACTTTGGTTCTCATAGATATTAGTCAACAGTTTGAGCTGTAGATATTCGTCAACACTTTGGTTCTCATAGATATTAGTTCGATTTTTTTTTAATTTTTGGAATTCCTGTAGATGTTAGTAGACGCCTCCGCAAATTGTTCTGTTGTTCTCCCCAATTTGAAGATTTTGAACATGGATTCGTGGGTAATTTGGAATATTTACATTGGCAACCCTGGCTGTCACATCGACATTCCGTTAATTCACCCGCTTAACCCACCTAACCCACCTTACCAAAACAGCTAAACAATACGCAGTAAGTTTTACAAACTATTATTTAATCAATTAACAACCAATTTACATATGCCGGAATGTTTACAAAGGTTTGATAATCTTTAATTCCTTTATTTTGGTTTCGTATGACATCTTTGACTGTTGTTTTCTACCGTCCATTGTTTGGCAACAATTCGTGTTTGGTTGTTTGTTATTTATCTTCTACATCTTTATTTAATAATTAAATAACATTTGTCGTACATCAGAATCTTTGTAAAGGTTTGAACTTTAATTTAAACTAGATTTGTGTTTCGTGTAACGTGTTTTGGTATTGTGTTTATCTCCCAATGTTTTGCAACAATTATTCATATTTTGTTTATTTGATAAGCGTCTCCTACAGATGTTTTTTTTTAAATTTTATTTTAGTCGGCATTTTTCACACGCCTTTATAAATGTTGAATTTATAATTTAAACCGTTCTGTAATACACATTTAGATATACTATTCCCCTGTCAATTTGTGCTGTATTTTTACAACAATAACTTTTTACTAATGTGTGTTCCAACAGCTGTTTTAAACACTAACCGCTGCTCTTTTATTAGATTGGTAAATATCGGTTCGGATTGGCCACGCTTATTACGAATATTTTTTAGAAAAAAACTTTAGATTCGCCTTAACCTTTCAAAGGCCAGGAACGCGCCCGCGCGCGAGACTGGAATTTCAAAAAAGAATATTAATTCAAATAATTTGGATGCGATTTTAAATTTTTTGTATAAAGAAACTGTACCAAGAAAAAAGTCAGAATAGCTTCCTCCATTCTTGTTCTTAAGGTAATTTCCAAAAAATTTTCCAAAAAACCCTGGCCCTTGACAGGTTAATTACTATAAAACGAAACTTTTTGGCTTTGGGGCGGCGGAAAATAACGCATTTTAATTTTCAATTGCATAAAACCAAAATTCACTTCGCGAAACGACACAGCGAAAATCCGCGGCCATATCTGTCACTGTGTGTTGTGTTGGATTGGTATCCCTGATACAAACTAGAGCTAGATCTATACGAATGTAGCTGACTTCGTGAATACATGAAAAGGCGCGTAATTATGAAAAACAGAATTAATAATAATATAATGTAAACTAACCTCTAATCAGAATCACTTCACTGCAACGCTGTCCGAAACGTTGGCTACAGGAGGTAGGTGGCGCAACACGGCATAACACCTCAAAAACAAAAATATTCTGAAACCAATTGTGTTTTATGTACAATAGGTTTTCAGACAAGTTTTTTTAACTTTAAAAACTTTTTTTTACTTCGAAAATTTTTTTTTACATTGAAAAAATATTCGTAATAAGCGTGGCCAATCCGAACCGATAATTACCATTAGATTTTAAGGTAATTATCATATAATGCATTATTTTCCGCCGCCCCAAAGCCAAAAAGTTTCCTTTTATAGTAATTAAGGCGAATCTAAAGTTTTTTCTAAAAATTATTTGTAATAAGCGTGGCCAGTCCGAACCGATATTTACCGATTTTAAAATTTTCACTACGTTTCAACTTAGTTACTACAAGAAACAACTAATTATGTTTGGTTAGATTGTAAAAGATGCATTAAAAGTACATTTATATTGAAAGTTCAAAATTTCCCTTTTAAAACCATTTCTTTGTCGCCATTTATATATTTTTTGGGTAAAGTTCGGTTTATGGGCGAAATTCCTAAAAAATAAAACTAGTTATTTTTATACTAACTTTGGGCCGGGGAATCCGAATCTGAAAGAATTAGGTTGGGGCAAGCAAATATAAACTGAATAACACGACTTAAAAATTTTCGATACACAAACAATCTGCAATAAATTAATGACACATCTTTTTATGGGCGATACTCCGAAAGAAGAAATTTAATTATCTTTATACTAACTTTGGGCTGGGAAATCCGAATCTGAAAGAATTAGGTTACACTCGGCAATATTAACTGAGTTAAACGACTGTACAATTTTGAATTTACATACAATATAACAGGAATAACAGGCCATTTTTTTCTGAGAATAAAGATCATAGAAAAAACTAAAGATAACATATTACCACATAAAATTAAGTGTTGCCATTAAGCAATAATATCAATAACGTAAAAAAACATGTTTATAATTTCAGTAATTATTTTTTATAAATTTTATTCACTTTTGTATCACAAACCATGTTACACAAACCTAGCGTAGCCGTTAAACTACTTGCAAACTGGGATATTTGTTGCCTTGACGCGAGTAGGCGCTACGAAGGGGGCACTTACTTTTCTATCACAAACCATGTTACACAAACCTAGCGTAGCCGCTAAGCTACTTGAAAACTGGGATGTTTTCTTGCCTTGACGCGAGTAGGCGCTATGAAGGGGGCACTTTCTTTTCTATCACAAACCATGTTACACAAACCTAGCGTAGCCGCTAAACTAATTGAAAAGTGGGATGTTTTCTTGCCTTGACGCGAGTAGGCGCTACGAAGGGGGCACTTTCTTTTCTATCACAAACCATGTTACACAAACCTAGCGTAGCCGCTAAACTACTAGAAAACTGGGATGTTTTCTTGCCTTGACGCGAGTAGGCGCTACGAAGGGGGCACTTTCTTTTCTATCACAAACCATGTTACACAAACCTAGCGTAGCCGCTAAACTACTAGAAAACTGGGATGTTTTCTTGCCTTGACGCGAGTAGGCGCTACGAAGGGGGCACTTACTTTTCTATCACAAACCATGTTACACAAACCTAGCGTAGCCGCTAAACTAATTGAAAAGTGGGATGTTTTCTTGCCTTGACGCGAGTAGGCACTACGAAGGGGCACTTTCTTTTCTATCACAAACCATGTTACACAAACCTAGCGTAGCCGCTAAACTACTAGAAAACTGGGATGTTTTCTTGCCTTGACGCGAGTAGGCGCTACGAAGGGGGCACTTACTTTTCTATCACAAACCATGTTACACAAACCTAGCGTAGCCGCTAAACTAATTGAAAAGTGGGATGTTTTCTTGCCTTGACGCGAGTAGGCGCTACGAAGGTGGCACTTTCTTTTCTATCACAAACCATGTTACACAAACCTAGCGTAGCCGCTAAACTACTAGAAAACTGGGATGTTTTCATGCCTTGACGCGAGTAGGCGCTACGAAGGGGGCACTTACTTTTCTATCACAAACCATGTTACACAAACCTAGCGTAGCCGCTAAACTAATTGAAAAGTGGGATGTTTTCTTGCCTTGACGCGAGTAGGCGCTACGAAGGGGGCACTTTCTTTTCTATCACAAACCATGTTACACAAACCTAGCGTAGCCGCTAAACTAATTGAAAAGTGGGATGTTTTCTTGCCTTGACGCGAGTAGGCGCTACGAAGGGGGCACTTTCTTTTCTATCACAAACCATGTTACACAAACCTAGCGTAGCCGCTAAACTAATTGAAAAGTGGGATGTTTTCTTGCCTTGACGCGAGTAGGCGCTACGAAGGGGGCACTTACTTTTCTATCACAAACCATGTTACACAAACCTAGCGTAGCCGCTAAGCTACTTGAAAAGTGGGATGTTTTCTTGCCTTGACGCGAGTAGGCGCTATGAAGGGGGCACTTTCTTTTCTATCACAAACCATGTTACACAAACCTAGCGTAGCCGCTAAACTACTTGATTGGTGGTTATTGTGCCTATGCTTACCGAAAATTCATATGTATGTTGATTGTTTAGTTGGAATTTATATACTGCAGCGTCGACATGTGATGAATTATCATGTGAGGAAGTATTGTGTTTGAAAGTTTTACGTTATTGATATTATTGCTTATGGCAACACTTAATTTTCTGTGTTTGAACATAAAATATCTTTGGTTTTTTCTATGACATTGTTGATAGCGTCAAAATGGCCTGTGAGCTGTGTATGAATTTAAAATTTTGCAGTCGTGTTATTCAGTTTATATTTGCTTGCCCCAACCTAATTCTTTCAGATTCGGATTCCCCGGCCCAAAGTTAGTATAAAAATAACTAGTTTTATTTTTTAGGAATTTCGCCCATAAACCGAACTTTTTCCTATTTTTTTGTATGCATTGACATTTTTGGAGTTTTGTTTCAACTAAATAAGCATGAATTACTTAGTTTACCCAAACTAAGAATCCAACAACCTATTTTGCGCACGTTAATACTAGTTTCTTGTAGTAATTGTTGAAACAAAGTGTAACGGACGTATCAGCGTCGCCACAAGACTATAAAAAAGTACCGGGTTTTTAGTGCACGAACAGGATGGTGGTGATGGAACAAATAATAAAACTGACCTCCCGTGCACCCAGTGCCTGATGCGTGAAGGACACTGGATGTGCTTAATCCTCTGCCTGATCCTGGCGCCTGGCGGTTGCCAAAGTAGGGCCGGCTCTTCTGGAGGAGCGTTGGCACCAGGACTGAAGACAGGCAGAGGTCGGCGGGGGAGGCAGCTGAGTGATAATAAATTTCCCAGTAGGAATAATAACACGAGTTGACTGTAGAGAAGAACTAACTTTATTTAGAAAATACGCGCCCTTTTATACCCTAATCTGGGCAAAAAGGTGATCACATGGTACATTTATGGGGTGGGGGGTTGGACCTCGCCCGTAAGTATAAATACGCCGACTTTCTTGTCGCACTTCATTTTGCTTGTGTCGCTCAAGAAAGTGGTCGATTAAAATCATTATTTAATAATAATTCTATAGGTTATAACATAGTTTTTATAAAGTATTTCTTAATTCTAACATGTATGTACGGGTATTCTTTACCCGTAGATTTTTAGTTTAATGAATTTAGGAACAATTTTGGAAATGTTTACCATTTGTTGGTAGGTATTTGAGTTTAATTTAAGTTTGCAAAGTGATGTGAAGAAGTTAGTATTTTCCCCAGGTTCCTCGTAAGACTGGCTACCGAAACCGGTTTGTCTCGTCGTCTTACGAGGTTCCTGGATTTTTAAAATGGAAAAAGACTGTTTTTTGATCGGAAATTTTCTAAGTACAAAATTTGTGCGCAAAAGCATATAGCGTTGGCAGTTTAAGAGTCACAAGGTTGATTTATGGCTCTATGGATGCCCCGTAGGACTCTGCACTGAAACGTCTTAGTTTCAGCGTCCTACGGGGTGTTTAAACGAAGTTATATTAAAATATGGTGTATTTTTGACCAATATGACGGCCCTTAATAGGGACGCCCAAACTGGTTTTTTGGCTTTGTAGCCGGAGAAATAGCCCTGAAGGCGATAAAATAATAAGTTTAGGATGTCTCCTGGTGGCAACTTGGTATCCAAGTTTTTACTTGTGTCACCAGGGCATCTGTGTATTAAGAAAAAGACATTTAAAATTGAAAAAATGTGTTTTGAAAAAGATCGTTGCTGGCGGCACGGTATTATTGAACTTAGTGGCTAGGACGAAAAAAGGCCCTAAAAAGGGCCATAATTAAAAATAGAGAGCAGCCCGCTTCCTGCTGAGCCATAACGGCAGAGCAGCAAGGGAGGGAAGGCAGTCCGCTTAGCGGAGTAGCTGCTTCCTTCGGAGCCGACAAAACGGCCCTTCTCAGGGCCATAACTAAAAAGGAGGCTAGTCAGCCTGGTTGCCTTTGGAGGCGTAAATAATCATAAATAAAGTATTAATTGTTAAATTATTAAAATTATAGGATTCTAGAATGTCTCCCGGTGCAAACTTGGCACACAAGCTTTATTTGGTTGCACCGGGGCATTGTACATCAGTAAAACATATAAAATTAAAATTAAGAAATGAGGGAGAGCAACACGGCCGTCGGCCTGGCGTCACATGTGGTAGACGTCGGCTGTTGCGGGGTTTCTCACGTACGTAGGGTCGTGGAGCACCTTGTGATGGGGAGCGCGGCAGTCTCCGATGCCGCACCAGTTTCGGATTTTGCATGTCTTTGTTGAATGTCCTTTTAAACACACGCGGCAGAGTCGGGAACTTTTCACCGTCTCCCATCGTAATTTTACATCTTTCCCGACGAACTCACGGCAGTCTTCGAGCCAATGACCTTTTTCGCCGCACTGTAGGCACCCGTCGCGATTTGTACTCTCGCTAGGGTTCGTGTTGTTATACGAGTCATATTGTGGTGACTTTCGCGTACTTTCACTATGTTTTTCACGACTGTCATATTGTGGTGACTTGCGCGACGGACTTTCACTATGTTTTTCACGGTTGTCATATTGTGGTGACTTGCGCGACGGACTTTCACTATTTCGCGGCCCGAATTCTGTTGTGGCGAACGAGTGTTCGCGACGCGGTCTAGACCTCGCGGGGTCGACCATACCTGATTTGGTGATGGCGTTCGCGATGGTCTTCAGGAAGGCGGCGTACTGGCAGATCGTAGCGGGTGCGTCGTAGCGCCGCACCTCCATCAGCCACGCATCTTCCCCGCGATGTCGCTGAGGAGCGCCGGGTTGGTCAGGTATCCCTCATTGTTGAGAGAGCGAAGTGATGCCACCAGGTTCTGCACCGTTCCCGAAAAGTCTGCTATTTCTTCTAGAGAAGCCTCTGCTGTCAGCTGAGGGAGCCGCTTGGCCTTGTCTAGCATCAAGGCGGCCAGCGAAGTCGTCCCTCCGTAGCGCTGCTCCAGCACGTCAAGGATTTCAGTCACTTGAGTGGGGTCCATCAGGAGGGGTCCCACGGCGTCTCGGGCCTTCCCTTTGAGGGCCCGCTGCAGTCGGATGAGGTTTTCACTGCTAGTCATCCGGCAGGTGGCAGAGGATTGGTTGTACTGCGCCCTCCAGGTGGGCCACTCCAGTGGGTCCCCAGAGAAGGGAGGCAGGTCCTTGGCCATCGACTGCCTGGCGATGAGAGCAGCCATCCGGGGGTCATCCTCAATTGTGGGATGGGGGCTGTCCTGAGCCCTTGAAGCTCTTATGGCCTCTGTGAGCGCGTTGGTGAACTGGGCCATCGGGTTGTCCGTCTGCTGGACCCAAGCTCTGGTTTGGCGGGCCGTCTCCTCAGCACTTGGTTGCGGTGGGAATAGCGGCAGGCCGGAGCTCGGACTGGCAGCGGATGGTATTTGGTCATCAGGCTGCGCCGGCTCATGATGTGCCCACTGGGCGTATGCAGATGGTCCCTCAGTGTGGTAGTAAGGGGGTGGCGGCAGGGGGCCTCCAGGCCCTGGCTGCGCCGGCGAGGCGTACCTCTGGTCCACCAGAGGCACAGGGTCCACAGGCATCTCACGTACGGCGGGGCGCTGCCTCTGGTCGTCCAGGGGTGCGGGCGGTACGGGGCCGGGAGGTCCATGCTGCATCCATCCTTGTCCCTCATGGTGACGAAGGAGCGGCGGCGGAGGGCCTTCAGGCCCTGGCTGCGCCGGTAAGGCGTACCTCTGGTCCACCAGAGGCACAGGTCCCACAGGCATCTCACGTACGGCGGTGCGCTGCCTCTGGTCGAGCAGGGGTGCGGGCGGCGGTACGGGGCCGGAAGGTCCAGGCGGCATCCATGTTGGACTGCCATTGTAGTTGTGTTGCGGCGGCGGAGGGCCTCCAGGCCCTGGCTGCGCCGGCGAAGCGTACCTCTGGTCTACCAGAGGCACAGGTCCCACAGGCATCTCACGTACGGCGGTGCGCTGCCTCTGGTCGAGCAGGGGTGCGGGCGGCGGTACGGGGCCGGAAGGTCCAGGCGGCATCCATCTTGGACTGCCACTGTAGTTGAGGGGCTGCGGCAGGGGGTCTCCAGGCCCTGGCTGCGCCAGCGATGCGTACCTCTGGTCCACCAGAGGCGCCGGTCCAACGAGCATCTCACGTACGGCGGTGCGCTGCCTCTGGTCGAGCAGGGGTGCGGGCGGCGGTACGGGGCCGGAAGGTCCAGGCGGCATCCATCTTTGTTCCCCATAGTAGTGAGGGGGCGGCGGCGGAGGGCCTTCAGGCCCTAGCTGCGCCGGCGAGGCGTACCTCTGGTCCACCAGAGGCACCGGTCCAACGGGCATCTCACGTACGGCGCTGTGCTGCCTCTGGTCGTCCAGGGGTGCGGGCGGTACCGGGCCGGAAGGTCCAGGCGGCATCCATCTTGGATTGCCTTGGCTGCTTGGCTGCGGGGCTCGGCTATCTCGTGCCGGCTCAGGAGCGTTGCTTTGTGCCAGCCCTGAAGTACTGCGTTGTGGCAGCCCTGAGGTGCTAGGTTGTGCAGTAGGCTGTGGCGCTTGTAGGGCTGCCATCAGCTGTTGTATCTGCTTTCTCTGGTGGCGCAGCTGTCGTCGCAGCTGGCGCACCGTATCCTCCGTGGCTGTGGAGGGTGGAGGTCCCTCATCGCTGTCCTCTGCGGAGCTCGTCACCGGGGTTGTGCTGGATGAGGGCCGGGGCGTGGCGTCAGGGGAGACGTCAGGCACGCCCAGGGGCTCGTCTCCGGCGTCCGGAGCAGCAGCCGGGGGCTCAGCAGGGGGTGATGAAGGTCCATCGTCTTGCGCCGTCCTCTTCGATCGTAGGGCGGGCGGAGACATCCTGGAGTCGTGCAGCGGATCCGGCTCGAAGGACCACTTGTAACGGACGTATCAGCGTCGCCACAAGACTATAAAAAAGTACCGGGTTTTTAGTGCACGAACAGGATGGTGGTGATGGAACAAATAATAAAACTGACCTCCCGTGCACCCAGTGCCTGATGCGTGAAGGACACTGGATGTGCTTAATCCTCTGCCTGATCCTGGCGCCTGGCGGTTGCCAAAGTAGGGCCGGCTCTTCTGGAGGAGCGTTGGCACCAGGACTGAAGACAGGCAGAGGTCGGCGGGGGAGGCAGCTGAGTGATAATAAATTTCCCAGTAGGAATAATAACACGAGTTGACTGTAGAGAAGAACTAACTTTATTTAGAAAATACGCGCCCTTTTATACCCTAATCTGGGCAAAAAGGTGATCACATGGTACATTTATGGGGTGGGGGGTTGGACCTCGCCCGTAAGTATAAATACGCCGACTTTCTTGTCGCACTTCATTTTGCTTGTGTCGCTCAAGAAAGTGGTCGATTAAAATCATTATTTAATAATAATTCTATAGGTTATAACATAGTTTTTATAAAGTATTTCTTAATTCTAACATGTATGTACGGGTATTCTTTACCCGTAGATTTTTAGTTTAATGAATTTAGGAACAATTTTGGAAATGTTTACCATTTGTTGGTAGGTATTTGAGTTTAATTTAAGTTTGCAAAGTGATGTGAAGAAGTTAGTATTTTCCCCAGGTTCCTCGTAAGACTGGCTACCGAAACCGGTTTGTCTCGTCGTCTTACGAGGTTCCTGGATTTTTAAAATGGAAAAAGACTGTTTTTTGATCGGAAATTTTCTAAGTACAAAATTTGTGCGCAAAAGCATATAGCGTTGGCAGTTTAAGAGTCACAAGGTTGATTTATGGCTCTATGGATGCCCCGTAGGACTCTGCACTGAAACGTCTTAGTTTCAGCGTCCTACGGGGTGTTTAAACGAAGTTATATTAAAATATGGTGTATTTTTGACCAATATGACGGCCCTTAATAGGGACGCCCAAACTGGTTTTTTGGCTTTGTAGCCGGAGAAATAGCCCTGAAGGCGATAAAATAATAAGTTTAGGATGTCTCCTGGTGGCAACTTGGTATCCAAGTTTTTACTTGTGTCACCAGGGCATCTGTGTATTAAGAAAAAGACATTTAAAATTGAAAAAATGTGTTTTGAAAAAGATCGTTGCTGGCGGCACGGTATTATTGAACTTAGTGGCTAGGACGAAAAAAGGCCCTAAAAAGGGCCATAATTAAAAATAGAGAGCAGCCCGCTTCCTGCTGAGCCATAACGGCAGAGCAGCAAGGGAGGGAAGGCAGTCCGCTTAGCGGAGTAGCTGCTTCCTTCGGAGCCGACAAAACGGCCCTTCTCAGGGCCATAACTAAAAAGGAGGCTAGTCAGCCTGGTTGCCTTTGGAGGCGTAAATAATCATAAATAAAGTATTAATTGTTAAATTATTAAAATTATAGGATTCTAGAATGTCTCCCGGTGCAAACTTGGCACACAAGCTTTATTTGGTTGCACCGGGGCATTGTACATCAGTAAAACATATAAAATTAAAATTAAGAAATGAGGGAGAGCAACACGTCGGTTACACAAAGTGTAATTTTCACAATCTATAATAATAATAAATTTGGACAACTTATATAGCGCTGTTTTTGCGAAAAATCGCCTCAAGAGCGCTGTAAAAATCTGTCCCTAAAAGTGCGGCGGTTAGTGGAATAATTATCTTTACTCTAAATTTGATTAGCATTTCATTGGACAAAACTGAATGCTGTAAAATTGAGATCTCTGAGGCATATGAGTGGTAAAACCATGCGAAAAATGTGGAAATTCGTAAAGAATGCAAGGCTGATGTAAGCTCAGTATGATTAAGAAAGGGACGCAGAGCGAATGCACAAAGAGAGGAGTGAAAGGAAAATACATGACGCAAATGTGAATGGTAAAAGAAGTCAGAGACACCCGAGGAAGACACGGCACGATCAAGTGAATCAGATACTTGAATTGGGCCATGTAGATAGTTAGAATAATTGAAGAGCATGTACGAGACGATGTACGAATGTGAATGAGGTAAGAAGTGTGTGCCAAGACCGAGTTGTTTGTCGCTCCGTCCTCTCTGCCTCCGCCTGTTTTGATTTACTATTGACAAGTGTTTTGACAGTAATTGTTATTGCGTTGGCTGATAATATTTAATTAACAATGTTAACAATATTTAATTAACAACCAGCACGCCGTTTCTGTGAGGGGTATGCATTTTTTTATTGTAAATTAGTAAAGTAATTATACACAATAATAATATGTTACATATCATTCATTAACAGTTTTGCATTACCCAGTTAGTAGAGAAATAATGTCGGATCTATCTGGGGAGCTACCTAGTCTGTTTACTTAACTTGTGTATTTGGAAATAATGTTTGAGATAAAGTATTTGGGGGAGGAATGCAGATCCTGCCAATGTCTGGAAATTAAATAAAAAGGCACTTTCTAGACGAGAAAAGAGTGGAGAAGCTGAATAAAACAACAATTAAGGCGCGCTCGGCAAAATTGAGGGAGATACAGCCGTTTAAAGTATAAATAAAATTTCACTTCGCGAACCGATACTGTCAGTCTGCCCGCCATTTTATCACTACCCTCGTTGTCACTAATATGTTGGTAACCCTGACCTGATAAAAACAAGAGCCTAGATACGATTGTAGCCGACTTTGTGGGATACATGAGGCGCGTAATTATGAAATTTGGCTAGTGGGCTTTTTTTCAACGATTTTTTAAACTGTTTTTCACCTTCCAAATTAAAGTAACCTAACCTAAGACTACGCTAAACATGGTTTGTGATACAAAAGAAAGTTCCCCTTTATAACGCCTACTCGCGTCAAGGCAAGAAAAACATCCCAGTTTTCAAGTAGTTTAGCGGCTATGCCAGGTTTGTGGTTTGTTTATGGTTTGTGTAACATGGTTTGTGTAATATGGTTTGTGATTCTGGCGTACAATCTCACAAGACGAAAGCTAATTTTAATTTTACGTAATCGAAATTTAGAATGAAATATTTTCCACTGTGCATATTAACCGTTGCCAGCGATCTCCAAAAATTACCATTATTAATTCTGTTTTTCATAATTACGCGCCTTATTTATCCCACGAAGTCGGCTACAATCGTATCGAGCTTCGTTTGTATCAGGTCTGGGATACCAACATAACAGTGACAAAATGGCGTAGTATCGGTTCGGGGAGTGAAATTTTATTTATACTTTAAACGGCTGTATCTCCCTCAATTTTGCCGAGCGCGCCTTAATTTTTGTTTTATTCAGCTTCTCCACACTTTTCTCATCTAGAAAGTGCCTTTTTATTAAATTCCCAGACATTGGCAGGATCTGCATTTCACCCGTATTTGGGAATAATACCGATTATAGGTAGTATGTACGGTTACAAAAATGGAATTATTAAATCCTCTGCAATTGTATGATTTTTTCCTGATTTAGTGATGCGATAACTTACTCTGTATGATGCTTCCAGAGCTGTTTCCTGTACTTCAGTAGCTCTTGAGAAAAGCGAACCTATATTGACAGTTAAATGTTTCTTTTTTATTTCAATAAAATCTCTAAACTGAGCTGACTGACTGATGTAAGGCGTTGCGGCAGGCTGCCAAACCACCGAGCGTAAACCGCCGAAATTTGAAAACTTTTAGCTGATTTTTAAATCCTACATTTGTTCCCCGTACTGCCAATCTTGCTTTGCGTACCACTGGTTTAGAGGTACACAACTCTGTCTCGGCAAACAACTTGGATGCAATTTCGGCCTCGCAAACCAACACCTCTGCCATAGGTCAACCCAGGTGGTTCGCTACGCTTGGTGACTTAGCAGGGGTGCCCGGGTTCATGGGGTGAGCTGTGTCTAGGTCTTGGCGGTGGACGATTGAGAAAGACTGGTTGAGAGAGACCTATTGACCCCTCAAACATAACTTCGATCCATTGCCTTGCACCGTAGTTGGAGGGATGGATTCATACATTTGTCACTCCTGAACCCCAGGTTCCTAACCCCCCCCTCGTACCTTTTTCCTTTCAGGAACTTCCTCTCCTTCCTTTTCCTAAAAAGATCCTCCACACAGCATCCCCAAAGATGACAGCCCTGAGAGATTTTTTTTCTTTAGGGCTTCCTGAATGGAGGTAACGTAAAAACAAAAACCAAAAGTCATCTTTTTGAATGCGTGTGCAGGGTCTTTTTAAAGTGTCGATGACACAGAGCGAGTTAACAAGCTACTAAGTTTAAAAGCGGATAAATCGGCGAGTGAGATTGTCATGATGACACACAAAACTGTCCACCCGCTCATTAGCGTAGGACACAGGTCGCTGCTAGCGCCAGTAACAAGAATAACGACGCCTGTGTGAACTAATTCTGTGATGTTTTACAGTCGAAATCATCTGTTTATTGGCAGCCATCTTGAAAAACACAAATAAACCAATCACGAGCAAGCGTGTAGCGAGTAAAGTTGACGACATTTCAACTTTTTTCGTAGATTGTCAACAATCCGCTAGTTAGCAAGTAACACGATGACACTGAGCGAGTTTACTAACAGATAGTGAATTTCCCAGATAGTAGCTCGTAAACTCGCTCTGTGTTATCGACGCTTAAGGAAAGGAAGGAGAAGAAGTTCTGGGAAGGAAAAAGGTGTGAGGGGTGGATAGGAATCTGGGGTCTGGTGTTTCCAGGAGTGATGGACGTATGAATCCATCGCTCCCACTGCGGTGCAAGGCGATGTTCCGAGAGAGTTCTGCTGGAGAGATCAAAACGTCTCCCGATCTGGCCTGCCACGCAGTAGGTGTGCAGACCGATCCGCTGCCAAAATCCAGACAAACCTGACCCCATGAACCCTGGCACCCCTGCTAAGTCACCAAATGTAGCGAATTACTCGGAGTGACCTATGGCAGAGGTGGTGGTTATCCAATAAATGGTTCCGGGGGCGGTGGTAAAAATCATACAAATGGAATATTTCTGAACGTATCAAAAAAATAAAAACTGTTGTTGATAAGTGATAAAATAAGCTTTTAAATCTCTACATATTTTAAATTAAAGTCCTTCGCCGCGTCTGTCTGTCTGTTCGCGATAAACTCAAAAACTACTCAACAGATTTTCATTCACCAATAGATAGAGTGATTCATGAGGAAAATGAAAAAAAAAATGTTAAGTAATTTGAAAAAATCTATACAATGTCTTTTTTAAATAAAAATGGGTCTACAAAAATAGGAGATATAATTTTTTGATAAAAAAAAATACTGTGCAGTTCACACGCGGGAGAAGTCAAACCTTCAGAAAACTAAAGTAGACAAGAGCGGAGAGGCTACGAAGCACTGCACAGAGAGGAGACTGATTATTCTATATCATTCTCTCGCAGGTTAAGTCCTAAAGATGTATGTGTTTGTCTCTTTTTTAGTGTCGCTCTATTTCATCAAGTTTCATATCACAACGGTGCTAAAGAAGTTTCACTTTAAAAACTCCTTACCAATTAGGCCACCTCTTAATTTATATTTTTCAATCTTGTATTTTAAATTTTAGAATTAACATTATTATCTTTGACCAATTGATTTGATAAGATAAGAGTAAGACTACGGTTAATAATATGACGGTTTGATAAGAGGTAGCAGTGGCATAATTGGTAAGGCGCTCATCCTGGTAAGGCAAGAGGTTCTGGTTTCGAGTTTGTTATCTTTTTATTTTTCTGTGTCTTGTTCTCTTTCATATTTTCGTTTAGCTTATTAGTGTTATCTTCAATCTTCAATGTTTCTTCTTCAATGATATATTACATTGAAAGGAATAACCTTCAAAAGTTACAAAAAGCGAGTTGTTCTTATAAAAGTTGTATATCTCTATATACCTTTAACTCTAAGTGACCAGCTCAGGTACGGGGGCTCCATCGAAACCAGAGTTAAGTTAGCCACTCAGAAACTGGGCGTACTGTACAGGGATACAGATACTTTAATAGTACACAACTGCTAACCCTGTACAAATCGCAAGTGCGCCCCACGGTTGAATTTGGCAGCCACCTCTGGTCTGGAGCTCCAAAATACCTAAAAAAAACCCTTGACTCTGTGCAGAAACGGGCGATCCGTTTGATAGATTCTCCCGTCTTAACAGACGGATTGCAATCTTTAGAGCACAGGCGTCAGGTGGGAATGCTGTCCTTGTTCTACCGGTATTACAATGGAAGATGCTCCGAGGAACTAGCATCATTGATCCCCTCGGCACCGGTGCATAGTCGGGAAACACGCCAAACACGCGCCCAACGTTTGTACATTACTCACATGAGAACGGGTCGTTTCTATGACTCGTTCTTGAGTTCAACGGCTCGGCTGTGGAACGATTTGCCGGCCTCTGTGTTTCCTCCCTCCTACAACATGGGTCTCTTCATGACCCATGTTCACTCCTTCCTTTCCTCAAAAAGACCCTCCACACAACATCTACAAAGATGATAGGCCCTGAGGGAAATTTTTTTCCCCAGGGCCTCCTGTGTGGAGTTATTGTAAAAAAAAAAAATGTATATTATAAAAATCAAAATATGTATGTTTCTGGGTTTGCATATATATGAGATGCCTATGAGTTACTAAACCATTCATCCGATTACGATGAAATTTTGGGGATTTGATGTGTGCATGCCCGTGGTGGTTTCTATATACAATAGTGAGCTCTGGAATCCTGAAATTATGTATTGCTAAACCGTTCATCCGATTGCGATGAAACTTTGGTGAGTAGTTGGGAGTATGAAGGTTTCAGAAGTCCTAAGCTTAAGTTTCTAAGTTTATAACATCCATGAAGGTTTCTATATATACTGGGAATGGGACGAATGTGAAAGGACACGCACGGATAAACAATATCTTTATTAAGTGGCATAGCAATGCGTGCCGGGAACTCGCTAGTGTGCAACAGTTTGGGCAAGTACTGGCCTAATTTAGACGGAGTTTCTAGCCACGCGGGTACCTGATGAATTTGACAGCCTTTAATGTACAGGCGCCGGTAGAGGGCGAATCGAGAAGAAGTTTCGATACGTTCGTCAGTTGGTTCTGGGGAGTTTCATGGTGTGACAGCTGAACTACAAGCCGCCAAAGGTCATGGCCGAAACACACGTGAGCGAATTAATAATTAGTAATGGATCATCACGAGATATTATAGCTTAACTTTGGTATTTTATTATCCTTAGCATTTAATTTAAATCCTACTAAATATGTTCGGTTATCCGTACAGGCGCCCTTCAGGATTAACAAAT
This sequence comes from Limnephilus marmoratus, assembly GCA_917880885.1. Classification (NCBI taxonomy): domain Eukaryota; kingdom Metazoa; phylum Arthropoda; class Insecta; order Trichoptera; family Limnephilidae; genus Limnephilus; species Limnephilus marmoratus. Next base: position 56,073,558 of record OU862907.1, on the reverse strand, counting down.
ATTATGCTTCCATTTATTGAGACCCACATGTTCCGAGATTATAGTTTTCACATTAATTTGACTTACCTATGGTAATCAACCACCCCTGTAGATTTAAATCAATTTAATCATGCTCTACCCATAATTGTTGAAAGTATTTAAATAAATGTTTCATCTTTGTTACTGGTATAATCCGTCTTTTCTTACACTGATTTACCCACATGTCTGCACTTGTTTTTTATTGAATACGAGAGAAATATTGAGAGTATTTAGATGGCGGTGATAAGTAAAGATAGATATTAGGTAAAGATACCGTTACAAGTGTTGCATCCGAGACTGTTTCGAACTTACAGCCTCAAATGCAACTGGCGAAAATGGACTGTAACAGCAAACAAAAACGAAAATGTTTCTGAAGTTGGATGAATGAATGTATTGGTAAATAATTGGAATGTAAGGACAAGGGAAACCAAAGGCACTTACCAAAATACGAAGGGCGAAAACACCAAAAAACACAACTAGTTGTTGCAAAATGTCAGGCCATCTCACTGTACAGTGTTGAATGTTATTGTGCCTTGTTTTGTTTCACCGTGGTGACATTGGTTGGGGAGGGTAGGAAGGATAAAATGACATTCCGGTAGGAACTGTGCATATTGTCATTATTTCAAAATCAAACACGCTAGTATTATATATTTTTAAGCCATAATATTTTTCACTCAAGTTCCTTATTGTCCGGAGCCAATAAGACTATGACATCCTCGATTGGGGAATGTTGTGAGGCTGAAGAAGAAATGGGGAAGGGGAAGGTTGGAAGTATCTGGCTATTCAGATCTGGTCACAAAATATTACTAAAGCCACTTCAAACAACTTTTCGATTCTGAACATTGGTCTTTCACCGAGGCGATACTGAGAGCATCTCCAACAATTATGTGCATTTCAAAGGCATTTAAAAAAATAATAATTTGTACCAATATTGTATTATTTTTTTTGTTTGTTTCAGATCATAACTACAAGACGTTGGTTCTGGACAAATTAACACCATTTGAAACACAAATTTGACAAACAAAATATAATTTGACAAAAAATAGATAATTGGACTTGGAAAATTTAAAAATGGAAGGCAAAGAAAAAATACCCAATTATCTTTCTTTGTGTAAAGATCTTACATCAAAAATCATTGACACAATGCTTCCAAATTTAAATTTGAACCCTGCGTACAATCTCGGCAAAAACAATGCGCAGCAATTCTTCTCGCAATACGAGGTTGCGTACGTTGTTGAAAATCTGCACGGTGTAGACGAACAAACTGCCTGGTCTCGCGTGCCGACATTAATAGAGAATTTAAAAATGTACAATTACGCAAAAATCAACACTACCCGTCCAAATCCGATTGGTTTGGAAGATTTGTTTAAAAAAGTTAACATCGCCGTGGAAATGAATTTTGAAGAACCTAATTTAATTAAAGTTAGCGATTTAGACGAAATCGTTAAGATAGTGCTGCTATTAACTGCAGTTTTGAAGAAAATTGATGAAAACACCACTCAAAAGGTAATTATCGTTAACGAAGAAGTTAGTACTGTTACAAATCCGATGGAATTTGATAAGTTTGAAGATTGTAACGAAGGATACGAAAGTTTAGATGAAGATTTTAAAGTGCAAAAGCAAGCTTTTTCGCAGACTATGGCCGATTTTTTGGTGTCGTGCGACAGTAAAAAGGATAAAAAGAAGAAGAAGAAACGAAAAGTTCGTTCCATCGACGCCGTGTTAGAAAGAATCATTAATGAAGTAGAAACTTCAATGGATTATGTGAAAAACATTTCTGAAAACATGGCGGTTTTGAAAGTTCTAGACCCACCCGCGGTTTTGAACAAGGCGCTAAAATTGAAAGAAAAATTGGAAGCAGTCAAATTGAAGTGTGATGAATTTGTGACTAAGTTTTTGGACGATGAATTGATGAAGAGGATCAATGAAGATAAGGTAAACCTTGATGAAGATGTGAAGAAAGCTGATTTGGAACAATCTCTTGTACCTGATAGTGAAGTTGTTGAAACGCTACATGTTGAAATGGATTCGGAAGCTGAAAGTTCAAAAGAAACTGTTTCAAAAGCGGAAAGTTCAAGTGAAACTATTTCAAAAGCCAAGTGTTTGAAAGAAACTGTTTCAAAAGCGGAATGTTCGAAAGAAACTGTTCCGAAAGCGGGGTGTTCAAAAGAAACTATTTCAAAGGCGGAAAGTTCAAAAGAACCTGTTTCAAAACCAGGATGTTCAAAAGAAACTTTTTCGAAACCAGGATGTTCAAAAGAAACTGTTCACACGCTGCCACGTGGAATTGAAACAATTACGATAGCCGAAAGTTCAAATTCTAACAGCACCTTCATCTTGAATTCCTCAAATACAACCGATGAAATGGACGGATCTGCAGACCAAACTTTTATTATCGAGGACAAAATTCAATCAATGGAAACCACGCCTGAACCCATCAAACCCGCTGTTAAACTAAATTCAGGCGGACTTTTGAAAATCAAAGCTCGAGATTCAAAATCATCCGTCGAATCAATATGTTCCGATATGTCAACCGGCGATTGTGATATGTCGAGAGCAATCAATAGAACATTGAAAAAGAAGATAAATAAAATTCACACGTTCGTAGAAAGCGATCCCGGTACTAACACTGTGTTTTGTACGCCGTGCAATGTTGAATTCACCGTGACGCATCTCAATATGAACGAGCATATCTACTCGTCGCAGCATTTAGACAGTTTAGGAGTGTACTATTTTGACGTTCAAGGCAAAATTCTTGAGACATGCCCTAATATTCTGCAGACTTATGGACTTCCCGCTGATGCATTGTGGAACGATAGGATATTCATCGACCCATCGAAGAAGAATGCATTTTGCGTTAGTTGCAGATCTGCTCTTCAATACACTGTGAAAGCTATCCGTTTTCATATCAATAGCAAAGCGCATATTGCCGAAGTTCTTTGTATGAAAGAACGAATGAGAAAAATCAACTTGCACGATGATAGAATCTCTGCTTTGTTACGAGGGCATCGAATTATGATTGTGCCGTTCGATGGCGATGCTTTAAATTGCATTCCGTGTGATTCAGAATTGACTAACGTGTTATACGACGTGGTAAAACACGCCGAAAGCGCAAATCATCAAAATAAGCTCGACGAATATAACTATAAAGTGCAGAAAGAAATCATCAAATCAAATCCGGACCTTTTTGGATTTGGGAAGCAGTATCCGTTGACGGAAAAACACCTTCGTCAAGATAAATTATTCATTAATCCCGTTGCTGATTTTGCGTATTGCGGTATTTGTCGCAAGCCGGTGATTTTGAATGATATTCAACACAATATCTTGACGCATCTCACTACTGAAGAGCACGCGGTAAATTTTGAACTTTCGAGGCAATTCCGCGATACTTTCGAAGAAGTATCGGAACTTGGTAAAGTAGCTGCACCGAAAATGAAACGTGGAACGCCGGCGATTGTTGAAACCAAAGCTAGTGATAAGTCTAAAGTAGCGACAAGCAAACCGGTAACTCTCAAAAGAAGGTACGACGAATCTGATTCAATTTCGCAAGAGAATTTACCGAGTGACCTCTGGTATGTCCCGCTAGAAGAGTGGATTCAGAAAGAAAATAATGAGGACGCGTCGAAACAGAGCGTGTCAACCCTTACCGAGATAATTAAAATGAAAAATGCCGCATTTTCAGACTTGCAAATGACCGAACCAAAGACGACAGCCAAAAAAAGCTGCGCTCCACCTGCTGCCAGTGTAGAAGAAAATAAAAACATAAATCAACAAATTGCCATTGTAGAAGAAAAGAAATATAGTAGAAAAGTTAAACAACAGATTAATAAATTATCCGTTATTCATAGATTAGGGTCAAGAAAACCAGACCACAAATGGTGTATTCCGTGTGGTGTTGCCATTCTGAAAGATTTAACTGTTATTACCCAACACGTTAGCGACTTGCAGCACATTGTAAAACTTTGCCGGCTCAACGCTAAACTACAAAGGGAAATGATTGAAGAATTCCCTTTGGTTTTTGGACCGAATTTGCCATTTTTCATGACTGATACCCTCATTGAAAAGGATACGATTTTCATCGATGCACGCAGAAAGCTAATTTTCTGCGGTTGCTGCACGACCGAAATCAAATACGCAAAGCGCGCGATCAAAGCGCATGTATATTCACCGAACCACGCAATTTGCCGAACTGCTTATCTCACAGAACTCAACAAAGTGGTCAAGGCAAAAGACGGAGAAACGCAAGATAAACAGCAGTCGGAATCAAGTTCATTGGATATTGAAGAGAATCTCGATTACGAAGAAGCGCAATCTTCAACTGATGCTAATTCAAACGAGATATCTCGCTCTAGTTCGATATCGGAAAAAAGTGAAAAGATCACTTGTTTGGCTTGCGACATCCGAGATATCCCAAATAAAAAATGCTTTGAGGCGCATCTTAAAGGAAAAACGCATTTGGATAATTTAAAACTGTTAAAAAACCCAAAGAGCGCACATGCTAAAGAGCGAAAACTGCTGTCGGATAACATGATTTGTCTAGTGTACGGACATGTACCGTTAGTTTACACGTGCAATGTATGCAAAGGAAATACGACCTTTAGTATCATAAATGCTGTGAATCACGCTAAAACTGCCGAGCATATTAATGCATTGAAGGCATTTAAATTACAATCTAAACCGGCGTCAAACAATAAAGAAAATTTGCCGTTAAATCTAAACGCTGCAAGTTCTAGTAAACAGAAGGTCGCCGACATTAATAACGATGTTTTAAGCAATGACAAGGAAAATCTGTTGATGAACGTGGATAGTAACGCCAGTAACAAAGCAGCACCTTTTGAAAGATACGGAATGGATGGCAAATTGTTAAAATGTGGAAACAATGATTTATTAAATCTAGTTCATATTTGTATATACATTGTTAAAACGGGTAATAATTCTTATAGATGTGTCGATTGCGATTACAACGATATTGTCAGTATTCCCATGGCGTTCGCGCATTTGCGCTCGTGCTTTCACAACCCTGTTGTTGTTGAAGGCGTGCAATATTTGAAAGAGGCAAATTACCATTGTATTGTCTGCAACATGAAGATTTATGGAATTAAAAATGTGGTGGAACATATTTCTCATATAAGACATAAGGATAAATTAGAATCTTACTACTAACAATTTTTTAAGTGCTCTTAATGTGGCTACCTTAAGGACAATACCTCTTATAAACTACGGTAGTATAAGTCGATGTAAGGAGAAATTGTCATAATACCTTTTGCTATTGAATTTTTTTGTTTCCACAATGTTATTAGCGAGTTTCTTCGACTTTTGGTGTCTTAGACTATATCAAAATGCCACATTTTTGTCACTACTGGCTTTGCCAATATTTTCCAGGATTATCTTTTGATATATATCTCTACGTGCTTCAATATACATCTTCTTGTAACATACTCCTCTGTTATTCAAATTCTTTGGTTGTTCAATTGATTGTGTTATTTTGTCTTCCTAAACGTCCCCAACTTCTTCTATTCTTCACTTTTTTGTTTCCACAATGTTATTAACGTGTTTCATTGACTTTTGGTGTCTTAGACTATATCAAAATGCCGCATTTTCCTGTGCAACTGGCTAATCTTTTCCTGGATTATCTTTTGATACATCTATGTGTTGCATTCACATTAATACATCTTCTCGTAACATACTCCTTTATCATTCGAATTCTTCGGCTGTCCAATTGATCGTGTTATTTTGACTTCCTCAAACGTCCCCGACTTCTATTCTTCACTTTCGCGCCGTATATTAGTCTGGCATTTAAACCATTTGGGAGAAATGCAGATCCTGCCGAAATTTGTTTTCTTTGCCAAAAACCATGTTTTTACCGCATTTTAAGTTGGGAACTTTAATTTGGAAGGTGAAAAAAAGTGCGGAAAGCAATAGAAAAATTTTTTGAATTTAAAAAATTATTTTTTTCAACGATTTTTTGAACTGTTTTTCACCTTCCAAATTTAAAGTAACCTAACCTAACTAACCTAAGGCTACGCTAAAAGACGTATTAAAATTCAAAATTATATTTCGCTCCGCTGCTTGTCTACTGCCGAAGTTACATTTTCTCAATACTTTGAACGGCTGTATCTCCCTCAATTTTGCCGAACGCGCCTTAATTTTTTTTATTCAGCTTCTCCACACTTTTCTCATCTAGAAAGTGCCTTTCTATTAAATTTCCAGACATTGGCAGGATCTGCATTTCACCCAACCATTTAAGCATCAATTCTTTTTCAATCTTGTCAACTGCGGTTTCTTAACCTTGCATTTTTCCAGATCTCCACATTTCTGGTTTTACCACAACCCTACAGCATTTACGATGGATTGTTTCACATAAATTCAAATGTAACATTTCCATCAAATTGGCATTCAGCGCCATTTTGTTTTTATGACAGTTAAAAGGTCCCCGTTAAATGCTGATTTTGTGTCCATTTCGGCTTTTGAACAAATTGTGATCTGTATAAGAGAACGTCTATCATATTGTTAAGTTTGTCAGCTTATTACAATTTGATAGAAACGCACCTAGAATCAGCGTTTAACGGAGACCTTTAACCTGTCAAAGGCCTGCTAATTCCAGGTAAAATACGGAAATTTCGTAACAAAACACGATTTTGAATTAAATGTTTTATTGATTAATTTTGAGCTATCGTATATTTCATTGACTGAAACACGTTCCTAGAATAATAAACTATGTACCAAAACAACATTACTTGCGTTAATTACGTAAATTAATAGGTTTTACGATGTTTTAGTCGAGGAACACACGTCAATATTGACAGCTAAAATTCGCGGCATAAATGACATTTCGATTCCACAGATAAAAATCATTTAAAAATATTCTGGTGTCGCCAGGTGAATGAAACTAGTGGCTATATCATCAATGATGTTGGCGCAAGCGATTCTGACCTTGTTTTCATATAAATTCTGTACATAGAAGGGTCAAAATCGCAGACAAATCCTTTTATTTCAGCTGCGCGCATATGAGCGGCTTCGGCTGATTACGGGTTAAAATGTCAAAAAATAAAATAGCGCTGAATTGCCATTTGATGACAATATTACATTTGAATTTATTGTATGCACAGGTCATAATTTGAATTCTATGCAGTCATAATGAAGAAGAAGATAACAATAATAATCTAAACGAGAATATGAAAGAGAACAAGACACAGAAAAATAGAAAAAGATAATGGTCACAACTGGGACTCTAATGCAGAATCTCTCGGGACGTGCGCACATATTAGTCAATCTCATATTTCAAATTTTAGATTTAACAGTATTATCTTCAAATATTTTTTTTTCATAATATATGCAACTACCCTTTTTATTTGAAACAATCATTCTAAGAATTGGTTTGTAACTTGGATAGCGTCTCGGATAAATACAGGGTGTCCGGAGGTAATGTGCGTTAATTTCGGGGGGTGATTCTATACGATATTATGAGTAAAAAAGATAAATAAACTTTTTCGAAATTACAAATTTTAGGCTGGGGTTGGACTCGTAATTAAAATTTACGAATTACATAAGATTTTGACAGGTCACTCACAGGAGCGTTTAAATATGCATCCGACTTGTGGTAATTAATGATCACGGAAGTTGTTCGGAAGTTCGACCTGCTCATGCGACCGTTTACATCTGTAAATTTATTTACGGTAAGATGGCTTCCTGTCAACAATGACCTGCTACTGTCAAATTTACGCGATTTTGTCAATAAAGACGAAAAGGCCCCAATAAAGTGTTGAAATAAATTTTGCCTTTAAATTAAACAATTCTCCACGCACTTTTATGCCGTCAAAAGCGGCAATTGATTTTGTTATGTCCAAATGACAGTTACCTGACATCTGCTGACAGCAACCGACTTCAACAATTGAAAACAATTGTCTTTTAATTATTGACATTTCGAAACGGTGCACGGCGCATTTCGGAACTATTTCTTGCGGTAAGTCTCTTAGCTTATCAAACTGATTTTATAAGCTGTAAGAAGGCTGAAAATTCGCGCGGGCGCGATTGGACCTATCAAAAAACTTCCGGAAGAATAAGTTCTGTAACTTGCTATAAATTATGTTAAGTGGCTTTTGGTGTCGTTTACATTGGTAATTTGGCCATAAATCGCTTGCAAGAGTGATTTACAGGAAAAAACTTATGAGTCTAAACCCAGCCTTAGAAGTAGTTTTGTGGTAAAAAGATAAAATTAGACTGGCGTGTGCGACCAGCTTTATTATTTTCCGCTGTTATGTTACGGGCCCATCACAACCATATGCAATGTTGTCACAATCGTGCCCGGCAAGTAAGATCGTACCTCACACTAAGGATTTTTAGTAGATACGTCTTTTTGTATGGGAAAAAAAATGTTGGAATTTCGGAAAAGTTGTTAATCTTTTTTACTCCTACCATCATGTAGAATCACCTCCCGAAGTTAATGCACTTTACCCCCGGACATCCTGTATATCTGATACCATCACGCCGTTTCCGGGTAGGCAGAGAGGACAGACCACCAAACAACTCGATCTTGGCACACACTCTTTGCCTCGTTCACAATCGTCTTATACATCCTCTTCTATTATTCCGACTCTTCACATGGCCCGACTCAAGTATCTGATTCACTTGGTCGTGCCATGTCTTCCTCGGACGTCCCCGACTTCTTCTACCATTCACATTTGTGTCATATATATTCTCCTTACACTCCTTTCCTCGTTTATTCTCTCAAACCATCTGAGCGTTCCTTTCTTAATCTTACTATCTTACTCATTATGCTTACATCAGCCTTGCATTCTTTGCGGATCCTCACATTTCTCACACAATCGTACATGGTTTTATCACACATACGCCTTAGGAATCTCATTTCTATAGCATTCAGTCTACTTGTATCCTTCCTCTGCCAGTTCCATGCCTCACTGCCATACATCAGGGTAGGTACCAGCACTCCATTATGGACTGCTAGCTTCGCTTCTTTGGACAGTTTTTTGTTGGCGCCAACCGTTCAGTCCTCCATTAATAGAGTTACCTGCATTTACCCTTCTTTCGATATCTCTGTCAGCCCTCCCATCTCACGTAAACATACTTCCCAAGTACACAAACTCATCCACCTGCTTCAAATACTCATCATTCACAACTATGTTGCACATTGTTTTCATACTCTCTCTTTCAAATTAACTTTAAAAAGTCTAAACGTGTCTTGTTCTCTTTCATATTTTCATTTAGATTACTAGTGTTATCTTCTTCTTCAATAATATATTACATTGATGGGAATAACCTTCAAAAGTTATAAAAAGAGAGTTTTTCTTATAAAAAAATGAACCGTCATAATAATGACCCTCTTAGTCCAGTATATTATGGGGAAGTTTATGTATATATTATTACATCTGCATTTAAAATGCTTCTGCAGGTGTCAACGAGTAATTTCGTGTCCAGTTTTTTGAAATCAGTGATTATAATTTTGTTATTTTATATTTTGACCACTTTGTATTATGTATGTTTTTTTGTAAGTACAGTACGCTCTCAGTAATCCGCCGCTAGATTATTACACAAGTTCCATCTGTCATTATTTGATAATAATACTGATTAAATTGTTAATAATACAATGACGTTATATAAATAAATAGACTCGCCATAGTCTCATATACTCACAATATAATATGGAAAGTAAGGAACTCTCTTTTGTTTCCAGCGATTTTCAGCATAATTTCTTAATTCAAAAGTTTATTCCTGTGTGATAAAGATAGACAATCAAATAATGTGTATGTATGAATGGCACGGATACATTAGCGGGCGGCGTATTGCTTGTCACTTTTTGATGCAATGTTCGCTGTCTTCTTTTCTCGAGGTCCACTAGAATAAAAGGTCCGGCTGCCTGTCGGAGTTTGATATGTCGAGCTATACAATAAGGGCAACGACAGCGACAATTTTCAAATTGTGGCGATTGTCATCAATACTTGTTGAAACTACTGAATTATGTGTTAAATGTTACCACAAGCAAACAAATAAACGGAGTGTTTAGGCTGATTAGTCTACTTTAAAACAGTGAAGTTTACTTAGCAACAGAAATTTGGCTGTTGCGCGTCCAGACCCTTTACTTTAGTAGGACTTGAATTTTCTCTAATGACGTTTAAAACCGCGAGCGGGAAACATGAAAATTAATTGTAATATTTATAATAATCGATAATATTAAGTAATTTGCGTGTACCTACAAATGAAATGTTATTCATTCGCCTTTACTATTATTTGCGTGTAATTGAAACATTTTCTCATCACACAGGAGGGCATTTTGACACTTTTTAAAATGCAATTTACTTACTGGTAAGACGCAACCTTACTCGACGCGTAGCAGTTTAGTACTAAAGTACTAGATATAGAGACCGGTACAATTGTCTTGCCTTTGTCTTCCCACTTTGGGATTTCTACCCCTCGTCTAATAGTATGTAACGTCATAGTAATAATAAATAAGCCCATACTGAAAATTTTTCTAACTGCCTCAATTTTGTGTTTTAAAAATGATCTTCACAAAGCTAGTTATTTCGTTGCTGCATGTGACTTTTACTACATAGTTGAAAGCACACAATTAAAACAAAAAGGCAAAATTTGTCAGATGTCAAAAGGTGTCCGTCGTGCATTATCGGCTGTCAAATTTCTGTGACTTTGTATGGCTTGTCTATGCCTATCGCATATCTTACTTAAAAATACAAATTACTGCCTACAGGCTATCTCTACATCTTATAAATTAAAGTCCTCCGCGTCGTCTGTCTGTCTGTTCGCGATAAACTCGAAAACTACTGAACGGATTTTCATGCGGTTTTCACCAATAAATAGAGTGTTTCGTGAGGAAGGTTTAGGTATGTAATTTGTCAAGGATTTGTGTAAATTGGTTGAAACCTGACGATAATTGTTAGAAGTGTTGGAAAAAGTCAAGCCGCCTGGTAGCTTTCATCGAAAACGCTGCCTAATCCTTTTAGGATATAACAAAACAATGCATGGTGGGATATTCCTCTTTTATAGATCTACAAAAAAGTCGGTGAAGGTATATATCTATCTTTTACAGATAGCTTACGATACCCATTTTATCTTCTAAAAAATTGGTCACGTACATTGCGGTAATTGAAAAATTATTTAGACGGATACAGTATTAATCCTTACTAACTTAAATACGTTAGTTACCCCAAGCATTTCATGCACACTATTATAATATTTCATACCATCTCTACGTATTATAAGTTAAAGTCCTCCGCGGCATCTGTCTGTCTCTTTGCGATAAACTCAAAGACGGCGGTGATTATAAAGGTTGGATAACCATCCAGTAGATGACGTTGTGTTTTATTAGCCACAGCAACGCGTGGCCGGGTCAGCTAGTAATTTATAAATGACTATCCGTTTATCGTATTATTTTGATATTGTTTGTGCGTGTCGACATTCGATTTGCAATTTTTCGATTATGCGGCAGATTTGCTGTAATCTCTGGAGTTAGCGTACTTGCGTCTAACCCGGCGGCGAGCGTTAGATTTAAATTTGTAACATCGAGTGTTGGGTAATATTCACCCTAAATTCTTACTTAGATATTTTTTTTATTCTCAACTTATTATGTACTATTTTTAATTTGATAGTATACTTATTTTACCTGTTTTCTTAGTACTTGTTATTACAAACTAGGTATAAAGGTGTTATGATTAGTAGTTTAATAATTTTTATTAGAATAAACTAGGGATGTAACAATACCGATACCGATATAATCGGCAAGGCGATATAACAGCCGATATCTAGCACCCGAAACGAACAATGTGCACGACGTTGCCGCTCTGTCGTAGCTTCTCAATGGTCGTGAGAAACGACAACGCCGCGTGCGCCGCATTCGCCGGCCACATTGTACACAATATTTGCTAAGCTTTTTTTTAACATCTTTTTTCAACTGCAGGCCTGATACAAAATGATTTGCGTAACAGATTATCTGTTGATAATTTGAATAAACTTTGTTTTCTTAACAGAAATCTACCAAAAGTAAATTTTAATTACTAACTTTATGTATCTTTCTTTTTTATAACTACGTGATTTATTTCATTCCAAACAAATAAATGCTTTTTTTTTTCAATTTAATTTCTGGTTTTTTATTGATTATTTTTCTTTCACACTCCTGAGGGCAATCAATATCGGCATCACTATCGGTATTGCTGATTATTTTTGTTAAGAATTGGTATCGGTATCGTAACGGCAAAATCATGTATCGTTACATTCCTGGAATAAACATTTTTATTAGAGAATTTAACTTTTGGCACTTAAACTAAATATAATTACAAAAAACTAACATCTTCTAAGGTTTTAATCATAACAAATACAAATTATATATATGTGTATTTTTTTTTCTACAACTAATTTTAGTACTTGTGAAAAATAGTAACACCGAGCGCCAGGCGGGTAAAACTCACCCGCCAGCGACTTTGATGTCGTCTAACAGCCTCACTGACTGGTGGATGACTAAATCCTTGTTTCTTGTCGCTTCCTTACCTCCTGCGCAGCTACTGAGGGGCACGGAACAATTGAGCACAGCAAACTAAAATTATCGAGCAGCATAAATTGCCTCGGGTAAATTTTACCCAAGCTTACGCTCGCCGGGGCTAATATTTGGTGTCTTAATACAAGCGCAGGGAATAACGCATTTAACTGCTAAAACGTGTCATGTACGACCAATTTAGCACGCATTACGCTGTCACAAAAAATGCAGAATCGCTCTTCAGGGTTAATTTTATTGTTTTTTGAGAACATTTCCTGTGTTTATTTGATTCTATCATGTTTTTTTTTTAATAAGTTTACAAAATGGAGTCTTTACCTGTTTTAATTTTTAACGCCCGACACAAAACGAACGGGTGTTATAAGTTTGACCGCTGTCTGTGTGTCTGTGTCATCGTAGCTCCTACACGAATGGACCGATTATGATGCGGATTTTTTTGTTCAAAAGCTGATGTGATCGAGATGGTTCTTAGTTACAATTCATGAAAATCTGTTCAGGCGTTTTAAGGCCATCAGCTCTTTTTTGTGCCAGGGGTTACTCAAAATTTTGAAAATTTTACTTATTAGTTTATTTTGTATGTATCTACTAGAGATGAAACAGATATCCGGTATCTGGCCTAAATTTACTATTCGGCCGGATACCGGATATTCAAAAACTACGAAAATTTCCTATAATAAAATGCGAAGCGTCTACTAATATCTACAGGAATTCCGAAAACTGAAAAAATCAAACTAATATCTATGAGAAGGAAAGTGTTGACGAATATCTACAGCTCAAACTGTTGACTAATATCTATGAGAACCAAAGTGTTGACGAATATCTACAGCACTGGCAGAGGTTGGATTTGCAATTATGTATAGCATATTGGAATAACGTAATATTGCGTATGCAGTTTAAAAAACTTAATTTATGTAAGTATGTACGTTAAAATCCCTAATATCGGACTATTGGACACATTTAGCTAATTAATCCAACCTACAATCTGTAGATATTAATTCAACCTACGCTCTGTAGATATTAGTTCAACCTACGCTCTGTAGATATTAGTCAACACTCTGAAGTTCGTAGATATTAGTTCAACATATGAGCTGTAGATATTCGTCCGACATACAGGCTGTAGATATTAGTATCCGGAGTCAAATGCAATACATTAATCTTTGTGAGGTAAATTTCAATAAAATGGCTTATAATTATGACAGCTTTTATTTAAAGTCGAAAAAGTTACAAAAAGCCATAAGGCCTTCCAAAAAACTAAAAATTTCTTCTGATATATTCACTCTAATGATAAATACATAAATAGCAAATATCTAAACTAAAAACTTTTTGGTAAAAACATTATAGTGAACTAAAACATCATAAAAACACAGAGATTATTGAAATGATTGAATACTGAATGGGCCGAATATCCGGCCGCCGGATATCCGGCCATCCGGCCTCGCAGCTCGCCGGATATCCGGCCAAACAACTATCCGTTTCATCTCTATGTATATACTACAATCCTCCGTTTTCATTAATTGGACTCTTGCCTGATTTTCGTAGTGGCGGATTCGTAAGAAAGTACTGTTCATCCGTATTTAATTGTTATTTTAAAATTTGACCACTTTATTGTATTTTTTTGTAGGTACTTACTTTTTAGGTTTATTTTTTATCATTATTTAATTAAGAGTTGTGATTTTGTTATAATTAGTAAATCTATGTGTTTTTGTCAACTTTTTTCAATTTAAAGAATCAATAATTTCCTGTTACATTAATATCGACAGCACCGAAGAACAATGTCAAAAAATTTGCGAGGCGGGAACCATCTCTATTGGATATTGGTCACCCCGAGTGGTTCGCTACGTTTGGTGACTTAGCAGGGGTGCCCGGGTTCATGGGATGAGATATATCCGGATCTGTCGGCGGATGATCTGGACACACTGAATCCTAGATTCCTACCCACCCCTCTTACCTTTTTCCGTCCCAGAACTACCTCTCCATCCTTTCCTTAAAAAGATCCTCCACACAGCATCTCCAAAAATGACATAGGCCCTGAAGGAAATTATTTTTCAGGGCCTCCTATGTTTTTTTTTTTACATTAGCTCCACACAGGAGGCCCTGACGAAAATAATTCCACTCAGGGCCTGTGTCGTCTTTGGGATGCTGTGTGGAGGATCTTTTTAGACTTTTTGGAGAAGTCAAAGGAACTCCCTCAACCATTCTCTCTCGATCTGGTCTGCCATGCAGCTGGTGGGCAGACGCTTCCGCTGTCGAGACCCGGACTCACCCCATGAACCCGGGCACCCCGCTAAGTCACCAATCGTAGCAAACCACTTAGGGTGACAGAGGTGTTGGTTATTTAATAAATGGTTCCCGGGGCGGCGGTACCCAGGCCCGCCTCACAAATTGAGATCTAAAAATATAGCATTGTTTTTATATTTTGCATTTAATTTAAAATTCTGAAAATACGGACTTTTAAATCATCAAAAGTAAATTAAAATACGCCAAAAAAACTATTTTCAATTTTTAGCAGATTTGACATTTTTCTTCAGAACTGTCGATAAAAACCTAAATAAGAATTTATTTTCTGTATAAAAAACATATTTCTGAACACAAATGTGGTAATTTTTCTGTCACAAAATTGGACGTTTATTGTCTGACCCACTGGACAGAAAATCTCTTAGAAGAGTGATCTCGATTCCAAAGAAAACTAATGTTATTGAATTACAATAAAAAGCTTTCTAAAGAAATTGATCAATTTCAAGTAGGATCAAATTGATCTTTGGGTATTCGGACATGTCCAAAACACGCTTCTATCTGATTTCTATTATAAATGTTTTTACGATTACGTATATAAAAAAAATTGCATTTATTTTAAGGTTATATTTTTTTTAAATTTTGCCTTCCGGTATTATTTGAATTTACTATAATTTGTTGTTTTAATAATGTCCAAACATACTGGAATTTTTTAATTATATTTTTGTCGGTTTATGACCTTTTATTTTTAAGAATTTAAGATGTTAGACATTTAATTTGAATAAAAATCTTTATAATTAAAAAAAATATGTTTTACTAGCTGATACCCGGCATGCGTTGCTATGCCATTTAATAAAGAAATTGTTTCTCCCTGCATGTCCTGTCCCGTTTCCCTTCCCCCCCCCCATTCCGCGTCCTTTTCCCTTCTCGCGTTTCCACTTCGCCTCTTCCACCTTCCCTCTGCCCACTTCACTCCCCCCTTCCCCCATCCCGTAAACCCCCTTCCCGAGTTCCCCTCCCCCCTCCCAGGTTCCCCTCCCCCCTCCCTGTTTCCTTTTCCCCCCTCCCGCATTCCATAAATTAACTTCCGGTACATTTAGTTTTCAAACAGCTCGCGTGCCAGTTTATTGCAATTTTTAATACAAACTTCGTAAAGCCAGAGCTCACCAGTAGTTTTATACAAACCTTCTCCTGACAATAACGAACACAACAAAAAAAGAATTATCCTATTTGGTGCAGTCGTTCGGAAGTTATGCGCGTACATACATTTCAGCGATTCATTTTTATTTATATAGATAGATAGATTCCCTAACTTTTTTGTGATATGTTGTGAGGCTAAAATCCTGTTCAGACAAACTATGAAAGATCATAGTACGTCAAATATCGCTCTCCATACAATACCTTCAGACTGTTCACACCTAAGCGGTTAAAGCACAGATCAACCATAGACAATACACATCTTACGCCGTAACCGCTCCTGAGGCGATATGCCAGAAGTTAAGCGCCCCCCATTCCGACGAAAACAGGAGAGGGGGTCAATTTAATAGAGAACTCCAGTCCAATTTTTTTTAATGAATAATGACCTTCTAACTTAAATAACTGCATTTTTATTTTTAGAGTTAGGTACTTTTAATAGTTAAAATAATTGTCAAAATTTTAATTTTTCAAGATCCCCCGAAAACCACCGTATGTACACTGAATGGTGTGACATCATCACTCCTGAAAAGTTACTATAGGATCGAGCAACCAGCTGATCAACTGCCGCCATTTTGAATTCGGTGTTCGAAGTATTATCCCTAGAAGTAGCATTACTATTTTTTTGTGCAGTAGTTTTTGAATATTTTCAATAATAGAGATAAACTAATAAGAGATACCTTTATTTTTGAAACATTATTTAGGCCTAAAAGTGAAAACTTTTTTGTGATTTGACGACCTCCGTAGTACAGTGGGTAAGACTCTTGACTCACTATCCGGAGGTCGTGAGTTCGAACCCGGCATGCGCAAATAAATTTTATTTGATTAATTTGTGTTATTTCACAATTAATTCATTTAAAATAATATATAGTATATTTGCGGCATGTTCCAGAGTGGAAGATACTATTAGTATCGCCCTGGTGTAAGACCACCATTCAGAATTGAAACGTTGCTTGAAATGGCTTTAGCCATATTTGGTGACCAGATCTGAATAGCCAGGTACTTCCCAACCTTCCTCTTCCCCACCTCCTTCCCCTCCCCACTACCTTCAGCCTCACAACATACCCCAATTGGGGATGCCATAGTCATAATCACTGGCTCCAGACGGGAGCAGTGCGGTATTCACTGTAAAAAAAAAAAAAACTCGATGAAATGAAAAAGAAGTGAGAATTATACATAATCTAAGCAGTATTGAAAAGAGAAAACACCATGCTATATACGTATTCAAATCCAAAAGTTAACCACAACATCATTAAAATGTACAACTTTATGAAACCAAAGTTTCCAACTGCAATATGAAAGAAAAATTCACACACGGTAGAAGTGAAACATTCACCCACACAATCTCAAGCAACTCAATCCTTGAGCCTTGCCAATTCGCTGCAGCTTGACAGAGTGTGACGCTTCGTAGGTAAGGTTTCATTCTATATCATTATCTCGCAGGCTAAATTCTACAGATGTATGTGTTCGTCTCTTTTTAGTGTCACTCATTTTCGTTTCATCGATTTTCAAATCACAACAGTGGTAAAGAAGTTTCGCTTAAAAAATTATGAAGCCTTGTGATTTTTTTTATTAATTAAAACTATGTGTAAGAATGTCAGACATCTGGAAATTCAATGTTCTTGACTCTCCGAGCAGCGCAGCACCTAGGACCTCGAGGACTGGAGGAATCTGCTTCATCAGGACTATCGGAGAGGGGTCACAATCCTCAACAATGCAGAAACAACTCAATATATCGACTGTTCAGTTGATTAGTCAGACATCTCTAAATACTAACTTTTAAGATAATTATGAGAGCAATATTCTAATGTTCACCATATAATCAAATATAATTTACACATGTCTGTGTTTTCTTCTTCTTCTTCTTCGATGGCGCTACAGCCCCATATCAAGCTTTGGCCTCCTGCAACAGTCGCCTCCAACTCCTCCTGTCCTCAGCGGCTGACTTCCAATTTGGTACCTGGAGAAGCTGTCTGTGTTTCACTTATTAAATATTGTTGCATCTGAAACTGTTTCCGAATTACAGCTTCAGATGCACTTGGAAATGGACTGTAAATTAGGCAATATAGTGAAACGAAAATGGTGTTTGCTGGAATTGGGTGATATATGTTGTTACGGAACACGCTAAGTGTGAACAGGACGCAATATTTCGAGAATCTACGATTTTAATTCGTGAATAGGCCGTCGGCGCGACCGCTGCGCACAGCTTTGCACACAGCGAGAAGCTACTTGGAGCGTGCGCGGCTAACGACGCCTTTTCGCCCACCAGCTAGCGCTGCTCAAAGAGACATGCTGTCCACGACGGTTGCATTACTGCCGTTTTTACCATTGGCCGCGTTGGGATCAAACTACATCGCCTCGCCGTTAATGAGATCGGCCCGTGGATATTGTTTTAAATAGCCTAAATGATGACCGTGTCAGTTATAGTTCGGCGCGCAAACCACAGCAGCCGCTGTTTGGTTGGCCGAGCTGACGACACGAGACGAGACTGCACGCTGACCCCTGGAGGATTTCGTGAGTTTCCATACCATTACTTTTAGTGCCTTACCTATGTACTTTCGCGATTGCCCGACCCGTGAAAACATCGGCCAGGATTGAGAGAGAATTACATGTAGGGACCCAGCTAGAATTAATACCCCACACTGTAATGTGTACTCTCCTTGTGTAATCTCGCTGGAGAATAAATTCAATTAAATGTGCTTTGCTAAACCTTGTATTTTAATGGAATGATTGCTCCCCGACCTTTACAGATAGAGCTAAATTGATCTCACAACCATTAAGAGAGGTGCCGTCAACTGAGCTAGACATGGAACCCCTGAGGTTTTTAAAGGTGAGTTCTTGGCATTTGGATGCCATCATGTTTGACCAACGTGACGCTTAACCGGTTACGTGCCAGGAACTCGAAAACACGGGCCTCATTTGCGCATGCGCGAGAAAATAATTCAAATATTTGAAATAAATTGTCTCTGAAAAACTTTTGGTCTGCGATTTTGACCCTTATATGTACGACATTTGTATGAAGAACAGTGTCAAAATCGCTTGCGCCATCATTACTCTGGGTAGTCTTAAAGATTTCAGTCGAATTGCCACACTGGATTATTTTTAAGACGATTTCTTCTATGATGATGCGCTGTCAGATTTTGGCGCGGAATTAACGGTCGCAATTACTGTGTGTATCGCGAATAAAACGTCGTAAAACCTATTAATTTACGTAATAAATGCAAGTAATGTGATTTTAGTGGATAGTTTATTGTGTTGTGAACGTGTTGCAGTCAATAAAATATACCATAGCTTAAAATTTATCAACAAAACATTCAATTCAAAATTCAAAGTGGTGCTTTGTTAGGGCGAGGGGAAAGAAGGATGCCTCTTCACCCCCGGCTCGTCACAGGTTAACATAAAAAAATGCTAACAGTGTATGGAAAAATAATGGATTACAAGGAAAAAGGAAAACCAATCACTTACCTCTGCGAAAGCGAACAACACAATTACAAATATAGTTTATTTAGTTCCACCGCGGTACCTCGAGGTAATTATCACCACAACACAAATAGTAGAAAATGATCTGCCGAGCGATTCTCTATTATTTGTGGGATTGATATCGGGCGAGATTTCCTGTCAGATTTATGTGATTTTAAGGGCAGTTATTTGCTTTTTCTACGGGCTGATGTCAGAATTTAAGCTGTGAGCTTTTTTTTTACATTAACTCCACACAGGAGGCCCTGAGGAAAATAATTTCCCTCGGGGCCTATGTCATCTGGGATGCTGTGTGGAGGGTCTTTTTGAGGAGAGGAAGGAATGAACAAATCATTCCACAGCCGAGCTGTTGAACACAATGAGTCGAAGAAACGACGTGTTCTCATGTGACAAATATCAACTGTGTACAAATGTTGGGCACGCGTTTGGCGTGTTTCCCGACTATGCACCGGTGCCGAAGGGATCAATGATGCTAGTTCCTCGGAGCATCTTCCATTGTAATACCGGTAGAACAAGGATAGCATTCCCACCCGACGCCTGTGCTCTAAAGATTGCAAAGAGCTGTCACATATTTTAATTTAGGTCTTATTAAACACGAATTCCTGCAAGTATGAATGCCTTTTTATTCGTTTAACAGCGATATAAAATCACACAAATCTGACAAGAGATCTCGCTCGATGTCTACCTGGATCGGCATAGATATCGGGCGACACATCTACCGGATCTGCCCTGATGACGGACACTGCAACACTGTCCGAAACGTTGGCTAAAGAAGGAGGTAGCGCAACACGGCGTAACAAAAACAACGAAAAGAATAAATAGGCATTCACACTTGCAGGAATTTGTGTTTTAAACGACCTAAACTAAAATACGTATCAGGCTCACAGCTGAAATTCTGACATCGGCCTGTGGAAAAAGCAAATGACAGCCATTGAAAGTCACACAAATCTGACGGGAGAACTCGTCCGATGTCAATCTCGTTCCCACGAAAATTAGAGAATCGCTTGGCTTGTTACAGTCAAAACACCTTCTTTAGTTCATCAACGAATATATCACGAACAACCAACAAAATGCTTTCAATGTAGTCCAAAATTTTTTTTTTTTTTTTTTTTTTTATTTAGTAACTATATAATATTTTTTACATTTTTATATGAAACATGTTAGTTAGATGTATATGTAAAATATAAATATATTCGAAGTCCTCCTCACTAGGAGATCCTGTGCTGAGGGGGACTATGCTTTGGATAAGTTTTTCAGCGACTTCTATGGTTTAACTTGTTAGGATAAGGTTTTCCAGAAACTTCTATGATGTTTTAAGTATACTAGTAAGGTCATTTTCCGGTAGTTCCTTCAGCCAACATTTAATGTCCTTAATGTAGCTGTTTTTTGTTTTAATTTGTTTGATACTAAGTGGGAGTTTGTTATATAACTTTACTGCTAAAAATTCAGAACTTCTTTGACCAAATGAAGAGTTACACTTTGGTATATTAAGTGTGTCTGTTTGTTTCGCTCTGGTTTTATGAGCATGTGATGTTTCTTTCTCTAGGTCGTTTTTGTGGTGATGTACTAGAATGTTTTTGGCATAGATTTTCTGTATGCTTGGAACATCAAACTGTTTAAAAATTTCTGTTGTTGACGTCCTTATAGGGACCTTTAGAATGGTCTTTATGATGCAATTCTGAGTTATCTTAAGTTGTTTTAAGTGATTAGATGCTGCTGAGCCCCATCCTATTACTCCATATTCCAATCGAGAGTGGCATAAAGCATAATATACTCTCTTTAGATCCCTCATCGACAAGATGTTTCTTAATTTTTTGAAGAAGTAGATGAGTTTTGTAAGCTTTTTTGAGGTAAGATCAATGTGTGAATTCCACTGTAGATTTTCATCAATTTCAATCCCAAGATATTTAATACTTTTGGTTTGGGATATAGACGGGCAGGAACATTGTGGAAAAGTATTTTGACATTCATGTAATTTGAGGGTATGCACATTCATTGGTTGTCCTCTTTTGTTTTTCCATTTTTCTTTTTCCATTTTTTTTTCAGAAAAAATAATGCACTTCAATTCACTCTTGTCATTATTGTTCCATTTTCAAATGTTTTTCAAGCAAGGTGATATGGTTAGGGAGGGTAGGTACTGGATAAATGAGATCCCGGTAGGAACTGTGCATATTATCATCATTTAAAAATCAAACAAAAATGCTATAAAATAATACCGGGAAGCAGTACATTAGAAATGACCTATTACATAGTGACCCAATCAACATCAATATTTTGTTTAATTCATAATAAGTTTTAGTGCATTATAATTCATTTGGTATTGTTTATGAGTAAATCTAGTCACCTTCAACGAAAGCAATCTTCTGAACAGGCCCTCCATTGATATGCTTGGTGTAACTCTAAGTGACCAGCTCAGGTATGGGGGCTCCATCGAAGCCAGAGTTAAGTTAAGATCTCAAAAACTGGGCGTACTGTACAGGGCCCGCAGATACTTTAATAGTACACAGCTGCTAACCCTGTACAAATCACAAGTGCGTCCCACGGTTGAATTTAGCAGCCACCTCTGGTCTCCAAAATACCTGAAAAATACCCTCGACTCTGTGCAGAAACGGGCGGTGTGTTTGATAGATTCTCCCATCTTAACAGGCGGATTGCAATCTTTAGAGCATAGGCGACGGGTGGGAATGCTATCCTTGTTCTACCGGTATTACAATGGAAGATACTCTGAGGAACTAGCATTATTGATCCCTTCGGCACTGGTGCATAGTCGGGAAACACGCCAAACGTGTGCCCAACATTTGTACACGGTTGACATTTGTCACATGAGAATGGGTCGTTTCTTCGACTCGTTCTTGTGGAATGATTTGCCAGCCTCTGTGTTTCCTCCTTCCTACAACATGGGTCTCTTCAAGACCATTGTTCATTCCTTCCTCTCTTCAAAAAGACCCTCCACACAGCATTTCAGATGACATAGGCGTTGAGGGAAATTATTTTTCTCAGGGCCTCCTGTGTGGAGTTAATGTAAAAAAAAATCTGAGTATTATACCAAATAGAGGGTACACTTTTACATATAACTGCATACTCAACTTTAATTTCGATTTTTTGGAGATATCTGACAAACCATTTGAACTTTTGACATACATGAAGAAAAAACACCATAAAATTTTCCATAAATTTCCCTTTATTAATTGTAATTCTCTCTAAAGCGTTGCAAACGCCAATGTTCAGATATGAACAAGGCGTCGCCATGCAACAAACTATAGTTCGCCTCCGATATACCACATGTATCAAACTCGTTTTCAGATATACAACATATTATATAAACATCGCTTCAGATATACGACATATTATATCAAACTCAGTTCTGATACACAGCATTATTTTATTATAAATATCGGTTTCAGATAAATGACATATTACAAGAAATATCTGTTTCAGATACATGACATATTGTATATCAGTATCGGTTTCAGATAAATGACATATTACAATATATCACCTTTACATACAGCTCAAAATATAAATTAAATCACACGCTGCAGTTTCGTAATAACATTATATGTAATGGTTTTTTAATAATATGCACAATTACATATAATATGACGTGTTATTATATATTTTATATAACACCAATGCGTTCAAACACTAAGACATAATTCAAATATTTTACACGTCAGAACAGTGGGATTAAATGCAGTTATCATTATATGCCGGAAGCTTTGACTCTTAAGTCAGGAATTAAGGCAGCCGACCCAGGCTTAAGTGTTGACCTGACTTAAGCGATGGTGACCTAAATATGATTAAGTAGTGTTGTCCTAACTTTAAAGCTGATTAAACTGTTTTAAGGTAGGTGACCTGATGTTTGAACAGTTTTAAAATAAGTGACCTAACTTTTAAGGTAGGTGACCTAACTTTCAAGCAGTTTTAAAGTAGATAAAACAGTTTTAAAGTAGGTGACCTAACATTTAAATAGTTTTAAGGTAGGTGACCTAACATTTAAGCAGTTTTAAAGTAGGTGACCCAACTTTTAAGCAGTTTTAAAGTAGGTGACCTAACTTTTAAACAGTTTTAAAGTAGGTGACCTGGCTTACATCAAGCCAAACAAGGATATTTATCGCGAATATTCTCATTCTAATTATTGAAATGGATCAATATCTATCGCGGATACGTCGATTTCAAAACACTAAACGAAGCGGTCAGTTTTTTTCTAGGTCACCAGACCTTAAATTTAATACAAGAGACCTAATAAAAAAAGCTAGTTTAATAGATAGTAATCAATGAAAAAGAGGTCTCTCAGTCAGAGTTGGAAATCAGGTCTCCAATAATTAAATAGATTTTTAATAAGTGTAGACCTAGGATCGGCTTCCTTGCTTTTTTTCTTACGCCTATTAATTTTTTACAATCGTCATTAATAAGGTCATCGATAATATAGTGACAAAAAACTAGACCATTTTTAATTCACTGGAAAGGAATCATGGTTTGGATATCATTTGAACACTGAGCCGAAAGTCAGTAGAAGTGCGATTCAAAAATAGACCCTTCTAAAAATTATGAAATTGAACTTTCATTCAGAGTAAGGGAGAATTGAGCTTACTGCTAGCACACAGTCACACTTTTGTCAGTTTTTATCTTCAGTGCTTTGGAACCTAGTATACCATATCTCAATGATAAATTTATCTTAGTAGAAAAAAGAGTTTTTTTTTACTACTATTCCTATAAAAGTTAGACTGAGATAAAAATCTTTGTTTCTCGTAATATATGTATTTTTTTAAGTCTCTGATTTGATTTTTTTTTAAATTTGTGACAGTCACTGGATTTGCTTACATTTTTGTTGTTTTTTTTTTTGCATTTTGTGACACGTTTGTAATATGAACGATGTTGTATGATTGCAATTGGGTTGTAGGAACATTGTGACAGAATTCGTAGTCTAGATTTGAAGCAGAAAGTCGGAATTACGACAGTTTTGAAATTAGAATGTCAGATTTATGACAGATTTGAAACAAAGGAAAGCTAGAATTATGAAAGATTTCAAAATAGAAGTCAGAATTGTGACAAATTTAAAATAAGAAAGATGGGATTGCAACAGTTTTGAAAAAAGAATGTCAGAATTATGACAGATTCAAAATAAGAATGTCAGAATTACGACAGATTCAAAACAGGAATGTCGAAATTGCGACAGATTCAAAATAAGAATGTCAGAATTACAACAGATTCAAAACAGGAATGTCGGAATTGCGACAGATTTGAAACAAATGAATGGTAGAATTACAAAAGATTTCAAAACAGAAGCCAGAATTGCGACAAATTTAAAACAAGAATGTCGGAATTATGACAGATTCAAAATAAGAATGTCGGAATTATGACAGATTCAAAATAAGAATGTCAGAATTACGACAGATTCAAAACAGGAATGTTGAAATTGCGACAGATTTGAAATAAGAATCTCGGAATTTCAAGAAATTTGAAACAAAAATGTCAGAATTACGACAGATTCAAAACAAGAATGTCGAAATTATGACAGATTTGAAAAAAGAAGTCAGTTTTACGCCAGATATTGAAACAATATTCGAAAATGTGACAGTTTTGAAAAAAGAATGTTAGAATTAAAAAGATTTGATAAGATAAATTCACAGAATTTACAATTGATTCGTAATTTTGATCTCAAACCATTTGTATGCATTAAAATGATCAATTATCATATAAAATAATTAATAAAGGCAATTCTTAGCAACAAATGAACACGTTTTTGCAATCTTTCCTATAATCCAACAATACATAAAATGATCGGCACCTCTTGGATAAATCTTATAATATCAGTTGAATCTCATTAATTAAATTACAGTTCGTGAAATTTCACATTAAGATTGGGATGTGTCAAACTGGAATTGCGACCGGATGTCAAGCACAACGGTCTTGTTGTGCTTTTCGGCTAATCACAATTTTATCAAAAGCTGAACGGGTCGAGAATCAGGGACTGAAAAATGACACAACGAAACATCCCGATCTAAATGTAAACCTTTAAATAAATATTTTTATTAGCTGTTTTCGTCAATACATCAATTGTTTTTGACTGTTGATTTTTCCGTGCCTATATCGCACAAGAGTCCCGACTGCCCGTGGCCAGTATGATTATGGCAACCCCAATTTGATGAGTTTTGTGAGTCTGAGTAATGCAGAAGTCTCTCACCAGGGCAATACTGAAAGTATATACCACTTTTATATCAAATTTAACTGTAAATATTCTTTGTATAATTCATTTATTCAGATTTTTCTGTGACTAGGACTGACTTGTGGGCTTCACTGGGGGTTTAATATATTATTTTAATAAATAGTTTGTTAAATATACATAAATAATATGAATTTGTAATTTGTTTATACGAAAAATATGGCTCCACCAAATTAAAATTCAGAACTTTCATTGTTCTAGCAACTGCTCTATCAACTGAGCTAATCTGCCTATCTGTCAATCAACAAATAAACATTGATTCATATAATAATCACTGTCTATAAAAATGTTTTACAAAAAAAATCGTTACACAAAAAATCTTTGAACTCAAAAATATATGTCAAAACTTTTAAATAATAGAATAATTTTATCATAGCTAGGTTTGTTTTTACAGTTGGTAAGATTCAATTGTATACTTTTGTATTTGTATATAAAGGAAAGAGTAACTCTTATACGTTGGTCCAAGCTCTCTCACTGTTTGGTTGACGTTGTCTCGCTGTCAGCTAAAGTTATTTCACTGTTTGGTTGACATTCACTGTATAGTTGATGTTATCTCACTGTTTGGTTTATGTTGTCTCGGTGTCAGCTAAAGTTATTTCACTGTTTGATTGACGTTATCTCACTGTTTAGTTGATGTTGTTTCGCTGTGAGCTAAAGTTCTCTCTCACTGTTTGGTTGACGTTGTCTCGCTGTCAGCTAAAGTTATTTCACTGTTTGATTGACGTTATCTCACTGTTTAGTTGATGTTGTCTCGCTGTGAGCTAAAGTTCTCTCTCACTGTTTGGTTGACGTTGTCTCGCTGTCAGCTAAAGTTGTTTCACTGTTTGATTGACGTTATCTCACTGTTTAGTTGATGTTGTCTCGCTGTGAGCTAAAGTTCTCTCTCACTGTTTGGCTGACGTTGTCTCGCTGTCAGCTAATGTTATTTCACTGTTTGGTTGATGTTATCTCACCGTTTGGTTGACATTGTCTCGGTGTCAGCTAAAGTTATTTCACTGTTTGATTGACGTTATCTCACTGTTAGGTTGATGTTGTCTCGCTGGGAGCTAAATTTCTCTCTCACTGTTTGGTTGACGTTGTCTCGCAGTCAGCTAAAGTTATTTCACTGTTTGGTTAGCACTCTTTCAATGGTTGGCTGACTTTCTCTCACTGTTTGGTTGACACCCTTTCAGCGTTTGGCCGTCTTTCTCTCACTGTTTGTCTGACACCTTTGCAGTGTTTGGCTGTCTTTCTCCCACTGTTTGACACCTTTTCAGTGTTTGGCTAATTTTCTCTCACTGTTTGGTTGACACCCTTTTAGTGTTTGGCTGACTTTCTCTCAGTGTTCTCTCGCTGCTTGGCTATCCCTCCCTTGTTTGTTCGGTCGACACTGTTGTTAGTTAGTTGGGTTAGGTTAGGTAGACGCGCTCCCATCACTTATCCCTGGACTTGGGCATGGTGACGATGTCCCTCAGGTTGAGGCTGATCTTGGGTTTGTGCTTGGGCGGTTGGAAGTAGAAGTCGAAGCGCTTAAAGGACTCGATGTCTCGCTCCGTCGAGTCCAACTCGTTGAGATTGGTGATGGAGGCGTCTGGGGCAAACACGCTCCTAGTGTCCGCTAGAACAGACAGTTACAGGAGGTTAGTCACATCAACATACAACACACGCACACACAACTACAATAGAATTTTTTTTTTAAATTAACTCCACACAGGAGGCCCTGAGGAAAATAATTTCCCTCAGGGCCTACGTCATCTGACACGCTGTGTGAAGGGTCTTGTTGAGGAGAGGAAGGAATGAACATTGGTCTTGAAGAGACCCATGTTGTAGGAAGGAGGAAACCAATCGTTCCACAACCGAGCTGTTGAACACAAGAACGAGTCGAAGAAGCGACCCGTTCTCGTGTGACAAATGTCAACCGTGTACATATGTTGGGCACGCATTTGGTGTGTTTCCCGACTATGCACCGGTGCCAAGGGGATCAATGACGCTAGTTCCTCAGAGCATCTTCCATTGTAATACCGGTAGAACAAGGATAGCATTCCAACCCGACGCCTGTGCTCTAAAGATTGCAATCCGTCTTTTAAGATGGGAGAATCTATCAAACGGACCGCCCGTTTCTGCACAGAGTCGAGGGTATTTTTCAGGTATTTAGGAGCTCCAGACCAGAGATGGTTGCCAAATTCAACCGTGGGGCGCACTTGTGATTTGTACAGGGTAAGCAGTTGTGTACTATCTGTAGTATCTGCGGGTCCTGTACAGTACGCCCAGTTTTTGGGAGGCTAACTTTACTCTGGCTTCGATAGAATGGCATATCATGTACAATTTGGAAGGCGGGTATGCCTCGGAAACCATTTATTGTATAACCAACACCTCTGCCATAGGCCACACCAAAGATATTAAAATATAAGAAATTTGCTATCGGCAGTTCTTACTGTGTGGGAATGTACTTCCTGGTGTCGCCGATATTGTTAGCCAATACAATTACACACCTTCAAAAAATTAACTAAATTCCGTATTCACACTAGGACTATTCATGCGGCCATCATAGCACATTTCTTATATTTCATTATCTTTGGGTCACACCAAGTGATTCGCTGTGCTGGGTGATTTAGCATTGGTGCACTGGTTCATGGGGTGAGGTTTGTTCAGGTCTTGGCGGCGGATGTGTCTGCCCACAACTGCGTAGAGGGCCGGATCGGGGGAGGCCGGTTGAGACCCTTTGACCTCTCCAGCCGGACACTCTCGATTACTTTGCACCGCAGTGGGAGGGAC
Organism: Limnephilus marmoratus; assembly: GCA_917880885.1. Taxonomy (NCBI): domain Eukaryota; kingdom Metazoa; phylum Arthropoda; class Insecta; order Trichoptera; family Limnephilidae; genus Limnephilus; species Limnephilus marmoratus. Next base: position 56,045,140 of record OU862907.1, on the reverse strand, counting down.
GGATTTGTATGTCCATGACGTAGTAACCCCCAGATTTCTACCAACCCCTCATACCTTTTTCCTTCCTAGAACTTCCTCTCCATCCTTTCCTTTAAAAGACCCTCCACACAGCATCCACAAAGACGACAAAGGAAATTATTTTACTCAGGGCCTCCTGTGTGGAGTTAATGAAAAAAATATATATTAAAAAGTGAAGAAAAAACAAACTTAACCTTAACTATTTCTGTTATTTGTTTTTGGGGTGTTATGCCGTGTTGCCTACCTCCTCCTTTAGCCAACGTTTCGGACAGCAGTACAGTGTCCATCATCAGGGCAGATGTGCGATGGACACTGTACTGCTGTCCGAAACGTTGGCTAAAGGAGGAGGTAGCCCTACACGGCATAACACCCCAAAAACAAATAACAGAGAGAACTTCTTTTTAAATTGCGATCCGAATTTTTGGTTTTATAAAGGTATACATTTTAATTATTTTGTAGTTAACTTTTAAATTTGAATATAAAGTTAGTTGTTTTCTCTTTTCAACACCATTTAATTTAGATCTTATTTCTAACCATGATAATAGGGGTGATACAACGATTTCTATGAGACCTACATGAGTTGTTCTGTAAAGCAAAAAAAAATTGACAGTTAACCGGTTAAGAGCGTTTAACCAGCCAGCGGACGAAAATCCACATTTCGTCGAAAGTTGTTCTTCCGATCGTGCAGGGCGGTTACAATGAGAAAGATTGATTTTTCTCCGTACCAGCTTTTTTAAATTATAACTCAATATCGAATTTATTTCAATCCAAATTAGCTTTAATTTATACCTTCATCCAAAAATGCTGAAAGGCTTGATGATAAAACTATTAAAATAATGCACTTTTTGTAGTTATTTTTTGATTATAAGTATTTATCATTATTCAATAATGTCTAATTTTAATAAGAATGTTTAAAAAATCTGAAATATATTAGTTTGTAAGTGCGCAAATAAATACACAAATGGACCAATTTTCGTCAAGAAACACATGTACGTACATATTTTTTAATGATTTTATTGAAACTAAAATTAAAATTCTAATACATAACTTTGCTAGATAATGTATTGATTTATTTTACTGCATGATTACATTATTTAAAATGGGTGTGGTATAATACAAAAACTTTTTTGAAAATTTAACAAATCTGCGAATAACCTTATTAATTTAACAAACGACCTATGGAATAACCTTATTATACTAAAAATTTAAAAAAATTCTAAAAATTTATTACATACGAATGCTAGATAAAAGAACAATCTTTCGAAATCCATTTATAATTTTTTGTGGAAAAGAGTCAATACGTCTAAAAACTTTTTTGAAAATGACGTATTTCCGGCTTTCTCTGGTAATGCCCTCTTAAAGGCCAGGCCATTTGACGAAAATTCCCTAACAAAGCACCACTTTGAATTGAATGTTTTGTGGATTAATTTTGAGCTATTGTATATTTTATTAACCGAAACACATTCATAGAACAATAAACTATGTACCAAAACAACATTACTTGTGTTAATTACGTAAATTGATAGGTTTTACGATATTTTCGTCAAGTAACTAACACGCACTTTGACAGAAAGAATAGTGGCAAATTAGACATTTTGATGCCACATATAAAATCATTTAAAAATATTCTGAGGTTGCCAGGTGAATGAAATTTTTGGGAGGAATGCAGGTCCCGCCAATGTCTGGAAATTAAATAAAAAGGCACTTTCTAGATGAGAAAAGTGCGGAAAGGCTGAATAAAACAAAAATTAAGGCTCGCTCAGCAAAATTGAGGGAGATACAACCGTTCAAAGTATTTAAAATTTCACTTCGCGAGATGATGTTGACAGTCCGCCCGCCATTTTGTCATAACCTAATACGCTAAACATGGTTTGTGATACAAAAAAAGTGCCCCTTTATAACGCCTACTAACATGAAAAACATCCCAGTTTTCAAGTGGTTTAGCGGCTACGCTAGGTTTGTGATTCTGGCGTACTATTAATTCTGTATTAGGTCTGGGATCCAACATAAGCAATGAAAAAATGGCGGGCGGACTGTCAATATCATCTTGCGAAGTGAAATTTTAAATACTTTGAACGGTTGTATCTCCCTCAATTTTGCCGAGCGCGCCTTAATTTTTGTTTTATTCAACTTTTCCACACTTTTCTCATCTAGAAAGTGCCTTTTTATTTAATTTCCTGACATTGGCGGGATCTGCATTTCACCCAAATTTTTGCCTATATCACGGGTAAATGTTGGCGCAAGCGATTCTGACCTTGTCTTCATACAAATTCTGTACATAGAAGGGTCAAAATCGCAGACAAACATATTTTTTGCGCGCATGCGCACAAACCGCGCGTCTCCGGCCGATTAGAGGTTGAGGTGTAAATAATAATTACATAGTAGTCCCAAGACTACTGAATTATTTTCCGCAGGGCCTCTCCTGTGTGGTTAAAGTAAAAAAAAAAATTAAGTAATTTAATAAAATTTTAAATTCTAAGTTTGGATGATTGATGAAAAAAATGAATGTAAACTAAATTAAATAAAAATTTTCGAAATGTCCGTACCCACCTCTGTAAAAGTCATCAGCCTTCTGGGTGCCGTTGGATGCTCGGTTGCTGCCAATGACCCCCACTGACTTCTGGTCTCCGTGATAACTGGCGGTAGTGGACGAACCTATAGGTCCATACCCGCCAAACCTCGCCTCATCGTCAGGTCGCCGAACTTCCAACGGCTCCCGCCCCGTCCAGGTGTCCATTCCAAACTCCGTCTTGACGCGAGGATAGCAATCCAGATCTCTGTTAGGATGGCCGGACGAAAATATGCTTTCGCTCGGCGTAAATTCTGAAGAGCTACGCGTTAGCGTATTATCGCGTATAAAATTATTTTCATTATTTGCATATTCCGCCGTATGTTGTTGTTGTTGTTGCTGCTGCCTCTGATTTAAATATCCGTCAGTCTGACGCGAGTGATTCGACGTATACGCTGCGTTCTGATTGCCGTATCCGAAGCTATTCGCAGAATAGTTTGACATTTCCGGTAATCGAATGTCTCCGATTCGTTCGCCGCTGGCGTTTGGGCTTTCAGACACGCGGCCAAACATCGGATTGTAACAATTGTTCGGCGCGGACATCGGTTGCTGCTGCAACATCGTGACATATGGAGAAAAATCTGCGTAGTTTCTTCCGTCGATTCTTCCAGTCTCCGGCGGTGAATTGTTCTGGATTTGATGCACGTTGATTGTTTCCGATGTCTCGTGATTTGCCGGGGTTGGTTCAGCGGGGGAGTTTGAACTGGAATTCGATACCGAATCATACACAGAGTTCGTTCCACTGGAAATTACGGATCCGGTCATCAACCCGCTAGAACTTGACGAATGCGAAGATCTCAATGGAGGTTGATTAACTTGTTGACCGTATTGATTGTAAGTGTGATAGAAGTTGGGCTGTTGGTTCGGATTTGCTAGATATTCTTGGTACGGTTGGTAGTTGTTTGGGCGGTCAGAACCACTGCTGCTGCTATTGTTGTTGTTCCACTGCTTGCTGCTGACTGGATTTGGATAGCTGGGTTGGGGGCCGCCGCGGTAGGACTGCTGCTGTTGGTGACCCTGGCCGATGGGAAGGTTGCCCCCGGGAAGATGTGAAGATTTTTGGTCAGACTGTATCAGAGATATCTCGACGGAGTTGGCTGAGGAAGAATCCTGGAAAATTAAAGAATAAAAAATGTTAGAACCATTATTGGCGAACTTGCAAAGAAATTTCATATTATAATGGTTAGGTTGTTTTATTTTCAAATCCCACTTTATCAGATTTCTGCAAACAATAATTTTATTATTATTACACTTGCATGAAAAAGATACAGTAATCTCTTAAGTAATCCTCGATTACACTGTTATATACAACAGTTGATTAGTCTGACATCTCCAAACAATCGAAATTTGCATTGACTATGCAGTTATATGTAGGCGTACTCATAAACACCACCAAATCTATTACGTAGTATAAAGCAAAGTCGCTCCTGCTGTCTACGCTTAGATCTTTTAAACTACGCAACGGATTTTCATGCGGTTTTCACCAATAGATAGAGTGATTCATTAGGAAGGTTTAGGTATACAATTTGTCAAGGTGTTGTGTAAATTGGTTGAAATATATAATACATAAAGGGAGCGGGCTGGCAAGCAGGCGGTGCGGATTTGATATGTATGCAAATTAACAGATGGTGTTGTTTATAAAGGTTGGATAATGGCGTGTTGTGTTTCGTTAGCCACAACAACGTGTGTCCGGGTCAGCTAGTCTATTATAATGCACTAAAACTTGAAATGAATTAAACTAAATGTTGAAGTTTTCTGGGTCACTCATAGGATATTTCAAAATGTCATACTAATGTAACGGACTGTTATGACTCCCGGTGTTATTTTATAGCATAGCATATTTAATAACCTCATTGAATACCATATACCCACAAGAGCCACTCGTTCTAAAATCCTGTTTAAATGCAGCAAACTAGGACTGAGTATACGAAACACTTGTTTGTACCTAGGTTGCATGAAGTTACTAATAGATATGCTGATGTGGCAGATCTATTTAACTGCACGGAACGTAGGTACAAAAAGGTCATGCTATCACATTTTTTTAATCAATATTAATTTTATTTGTATTATAGATTTTGATTTTTTTTTTTTTACATTAACTCCACACAGGAGACCCTGAGGAAAATAATTTCCCTCAGGGCCTATGTCATCTGAGATGCTGTGTGGAGGGTCTTTTTGAGGAGAGGAAGGAATGAACATTGGTCTTGAAGAGACCCATGTTGTAGGAAGGAGGAAACACAGAGGCCGGCAAATCATTCCACAGCCGAGCTGTTGAACACAAGAACGAGTCAAAGAAACGACCCATTCTCATGTGACAAATGTCAATCGTGTACAAATGTTGGACACGCGTTTGGCGTGTTTCCCGACTATGCACCGGCGCCGAAGGGATCAATGACGCTAGTTCCTCGGAGCATCTTCCATTGTAATACCGGTAGAACAAGGATAGCATTCCCACCCGTCGCCTTTGCTCTAAAGATTGCAACCCGTCTGTTAAGATGGGAGAATCGCGGACCTATTAAGCGGACCGCCCGTTTCTGCAGAGTCGAGGGTATTTTTCAGGTATTTTGGAGCTCCAGACCAGAGGTGGCTGCCAAATTCAACCGTGGGGCGCACTTGTGATTTGTACAGGGTTAGCAGTTGTGTACTATTAAAGTATCTGCGGGCCCTGTACAGTACGCCCAATTTTTGGGAGGCTAACTTAACTCTGGCTTCGATGGAGCCCCCATACCTGAGCTGGTCACTTAGGGTTACACCAAGCATATCAATGGAGGACCTGTTCGGAAGATTGCTTCCGTTGAAGGAGACAAGATTTTCATTTCGATCCCTTTTAGACGTAATCAGACAAGATTGGGTCTTTGAAACATTAAATTCAACGAGATTATTTTTACCCCAAGAGAAAACACTCTCGAGGTAACCGTCCATTCTTTGCTTCAAAGCCCTCCGAGCTATTGGAGTTTGTGTGCCCTTTGGGGGCTTGTCAAACAAAAAGCTATCATGGACTGTACTGTCATCCGCGTAACAATGAATGTATTGCATGTAAATGTATCTCTGGTGAAACTTCCCAATGTAACGTTACAATTAACTGTTATACATACACTTTTTTATTATTACCAATATTTTTCCTGCGTTTTTGTGACATGTAATTAGTGTTTATGTTATATTTATGCCGTATAAATTAAATAAATAAATATTTGATTTATGGTGTGTATTAGAATATTGCTTTCCTGATTATCTCAAAACTTAGTATTTGGAAATGTCTGACGATCAACTGGACGGTCGATATGTACCCGTCTTTGTCAATGTTAAGAATATTAAAATAAGAAATGTTGTACTGTAAATGGATGATTGTCTGTGGTGCAATAAATAAATAATAAACAACGGGTCTGTCAGGATTGATTGATTGGACAAGAGTCAAGAACGTACCATCTTTGGGTAGAAGTGCGGCTGACCCCGAGGATGTTCCTCGTTCCCGGTGACTGGAGACCACACCGACTGCTGTTTCACCTCCGAATAGGGCTGCAAACACAATTCAATCATTAACTAAACCAACCATCACCAGCTAAGGTTCTTTAAGGTAAAACTTTAAGGTGTTCTTTCAAGAACAACACATCTGCCAGAATTATCCAATATTTAAGTTTTTTGTTTGAAAATCATGAATACTATTATCTAAAATACTAATTTTAGTTGTAATCTAGTTCAATGAACTCAAATTTGTTTTGAATTTAACCTCTCCACGAGCATGGGCGAAACAGTTCAGCGAAGCAAAAAATTACCAGAAGAGTATGGCCGAAACGTTTCGTCCGCTGCTATTATTACCTTCATATTTAATGAAACTATTTGACTGCGCGTAGTTTGGCAAGTACTGATAAAAAATGCAAATAAGTCACTTGCATGGATTTCATAACGACTTGGAAAAAATCGTGTGGATAGATCTTTTTACTAAGATTAAGAAAATGTTAGTAAAATTGTTTAGAAATGTACAGATTTTTTTATTTTCAAATAAATAAATCCATTATTTGTGCTCGTGACGTCACTACATGAAAATGTCCCATCTCCGAAAATGTTCCTATTAATTTTGTAAAATTCCACACTGATTTATTTTTTTATATGGCATCACTTTGATTTCAGGCGAATTTTTGAATTCGTTCACTAGATTTATTGTTTGTTCTCTGCGAACTTATCATTTGGTTTGACTTTTTGACAGATGTTCTGAAGAGAACCCCGTACTTTTACTGATGTACGGGGTTCTCTTCAGAACGTGAAGATGATGTCGGTACATGTTTTAAGTGGGTGATCGACAGGCGAGCCTATACCGCGGTTTTAAAAACCGTCGGTTTTACTCGCGGCTCGTTGGTGCTGATCGACTAGCGAGTTAAACAGTCGTATCGTAGTCGAATTGAGGTTAATATGTCTTGTTCGGAGTCTGAAGCTTTGTGTTATCTTGGTATTATAGCATACCACGAATTAAAAATTATTATTAAATAAAAATAAATTTTAGTAAATAAAATAAAAAATAAATTAAGAATTTTTATTAATAAATTTTTTTAATATATTTTTTTTTATTAATTATTTCCCTTGTTTTCGTATTCGCTTGATTTAATTTGCCATAAACAGGGATACTCTCGGAAGCCATTTATGAATTCTACGATGAAATCGTCACTGTGAATTCGCAGATTCATTATTATGTGACGTCCGTCCTTGTCCGTCCTCTAACGCTGTCGCCGATAACTGGCGGCTTGGCTCGTCGGCCGTGATCGCTATACATTATAATGATTTATGATCAATAAGATGGATTAAGGAAAAAAATATTTATGAGATGTAATATTTTTGGTATGCCTCGTTATTCGTTTCAAAAATACGATTAAAAAAAAAAAAATTCAGAATGTCTTAGAATATTTGCCTAAACCGGAATTTTTTTTTTAAAAATGTGATGCAAGTGGTCTATTGCATTCAGCCTGATATAAACCACACCCAGCATCCGTATCCCTTAGCCAAGCACCCAGTGAAGCCTCAAAGAAAGTTAGTTGAATAATAGAGGTAAAATACCTCAAGACTTAACCTCTAATCGGCCGGAGACGCGCAGATGCGCATGCGCGCAAAACATATTTCAAAAAAATATGTTTGTGATTTTGACCCTTCTATGTACAAAATTTGTACATATAAGAACAGTGTCAGAATCGCTTGCGCCAACATTCCCCATGGGATGGGTAAAGATTTCATTCACCTTGCAACCCCAGAATATTTTAAAATAATTTTTATCTATGACATCGAAATGTCAAATTTGCCGCTATTCTTTCGCTCAAAGTCGATGCATGTTATTTGACGAAAACATCATAAAACCTATCAATTTACGCAATTAACGCAAGTAATGTTGTTTTGGTACATAGTTTCTTGTTCTAGGAATGTGTTTCGGTCAATAAAATACACGATAGCTCAAAATTAATCCACAAAACATTCAATTCAAAATTCAAAGTGGTGCTTTGTTAGGGAATTTCCGTGAAATGGCCTGGCCTTTAACAGGTTAATACTATTATCTAACATATTAATTTTGGTTGAAATCTAGTTCAATGAACTCAAATTTGTTTTGAATTTAACCTCTCCACGTGTATGGGTGTAACGATATGGCGAAGCGAAAAAATGCTCAGAAGAGTATGACCGAAACGTTTCGTCCGCCGCTATTATTACCGTCATATTTAATGAAACTATTTGACTGCGCGTAGTGTGTCGAAGTTTTGGAAGACATATCTACTATACCGACCTTCACAGTTTTAGTTTAAATTTTTTTTGCGTCATTTAACGGTCGCCACAGGAAGAAGCGGTTGGTTTATTTTCGTGGACTGATGTCGATGACGTTTTAATTCAAAATATAATATTATTTTTAGTTGACTATTATAGTTTATAAAAAAATATTTAAAAAATGAACCAAAAAAAAAAATCACTCCTCGCGTACAGTTTTGTTTGCCAAAACTCACTCACGGAGAGGTAAGTATCATTTTCAATCAATTCACTGATTGCATGAAGAATTCAGTCAACGATAAATCCTGACTTCTAGTATTACTTAGGATGGTGGTTCCCAACCAGTGGTCTGCGAGATATAAAATGTGGTCCACAAAACATTTATTCATTTAGGTAATTTTTCGGGATTAGTGTCCATGGTTATTAACCCTAGAGAGTGGGCGCGCTATGAGCATTTTGCCGCCCTCTGCAAAAAAACGTTGATAATTCTTAAATCTACTGCGCGTAAGCCTTGCGCTTTTGAGTAGCTGCCCCCACTTTCGTTCGCAACCCGTGGCGAAAGACTGGACGCCGTCAGTGCGCGGAGAGCCGCTTGAGAAGGAGTTTGTTACCATCGAGTGTCGTCCGGCGGCAATTTGCTCACTGCGCGCCCACTCACGTAAGTAAAAATTGTGCTTTATATTATTTACGATTTAGCTAATCACTATATTTTTTATTAAGATTAGCCCAATATATCCTCAACACTGGCCGCAACATTACTATGGATAACTTTTTTACTTCAATACCTCTCTCTAATCAGTTGCTAGATCGTAGAACGACCATAGTTGGAACTTTACGTAAAAATAAAAAAGAAATTCCACCTTGTTTTCTGAACACTAAAGATCGGAAGAAACCATCTTCGATGTTTGGTTTTGGCGAGAAGAAAGTTTTGCTGTTTCATGTTCCAGACAAGAAGCAAAAAAAGTAGTATCACTATTATCAACTTTTCATGAGAATGATAGAATATTCGAGAACACCGGACCTGCTGCAAAGCCTGAAATGATTACATTTTATAATGAAACTAAAGGTGGTTTTGATGTCATGGACCAAATGAAAGAAGAGTATTCTGTTGGTAGAATGACTCGCAGATGGCCAATGAGTTTTTTTTTCCAATGATGAATATTGCCGGTATAAACAGCCAAATAATTTACAAAGCCAATACTGAACACTTGATGCTACGCCGACAGTACTTGCGGGAGATTGCGATGGTCCTGGTTAAGCCACATATGACCGCAAGGTCTTCTGTAGATACCTTAAATATTCCTCTGAGGAGCCAAATTGCTCGCTTTGTTCCTATAGAACAAGCATCATCTTCAAAGAAGGAAGGCAAATTCAGTATATGTCTATCAAAGAAAAATAGGCGCATGAAAAAAGGGTGTTGCAGATGCTCAAAATTACTGTGCAATGAACATTGCACATACTTATGTGAAGACTGTTTCGCCAAAGCATATCCTCTAGATTTGGAAAATATTTAATATTGTTATTTTTTTCCATTTTTAATAAATATTATAGAAGAAAAATGTAGGATAACTAAAAAAAGTTAATTTAAATGTTAAATTTTGTAAAGTCGATTGTAAAGCAAAGTTCCTTCAACAGAGTTCAATAAATATGATAATTTGTCATACCTTATTGGTGTTTTACTTAAATCCTGAGAAAAGAAATTAATTAAATTGCATTATTCCTTCTTAAAATTGTCCACGAAAATGAGCGGCAAAATGCTCCCCACGCGCCCACTGACGTTTTACGGAAAGACGCGCCCACTCTAGGGTTAAGAATAATTTTTAGAAAATAACTTTAGATTCGCCTTAATCACTATAAAAGGAAACTTTTTGCATCACGGGCGGCGGAAAATGATGCATTTTAATTTTCAATTGCGTAAAATTAAATTTCACTTCACGAACCGATACGGCGATAATCCAGCGGCCATTCCGTCACTGTTTGTTATGTTGGTATCCCTGATACAAACAAGAGCTAGATACGACTGTAGCCGACTTCGTGGGATACATGATAAGGCGCGTAATTATGAAAAACAGAATTAATAATATAATGTAAATGAACCTCTAATCAGAATCACTTCAGAGTCTAACTGAGGCACTGGAATGGAGACAAACCATTCAAATCCTGGGATGTTTTTTAAAATAAAGATAATATACACAAGCCCGCTACACAAACCCTGCTTTGCCAAACAAACCATTCAAAACCTGGGATGTTTTTTAAAATTATGATGACATGCAGCTTTCGTAGTTTAATCTCAAAATTCCGTATTATCCGTGAGGTGGACTAAATGCAAATTGTGCGCCTTTTCATGTATCCCACGAAGTCGGCTACAATCGTATCTAGCTCTTGTTTGTATCAGGGATACCAACATAACAGTGACGAAATGGCCGCCGGGTTGTCACAGTATTGGTTCATGAAGTGAAATTTTATTTTACGCATTTGAAAATTAAAATGCATTATTTTCCACCGGCCGTGATGCAAAAGTTTCCTTTTATAGTGATTAAGGCGAATCTAAAGTTTTTTTCTAAAAATTATTCGTAATAACCATGGACACTAATCCCGAAAATTTACCTTCATTTACTAAAAAAAGCAAATCAAAAGATATTCAAAAGCTGATTCGTAACCCTTTTGTTATTAACCCATCAAAGGCCAGGAAAAAACAAGGAAATTTCCTAAAAAAGCACCACTTTGAATTTTGAATTGAATGTTTTGTGGATTCATTTTGAGAAACACATTCCTAGAACAATAAACTATGTACCAAAACAACATTACTTGCATTAATTACGTAAATTGATAGGTTTTACGATGTTTTCGTCAAGTAACATGCATCGGACTTTGACAGAAAGAATCGCGGTAAATTTGACATTTCAATGCCACAGATAAAATCATTTAAAAATATTCTGGGGTTGCCAGGTAAATGAAATTTTTGCCAATATCATGGGTAAATGTTGGCGCAAGAGATTCTGACCTTGTCCTTCATACAAATTCTGTACACAAAAGGGTCAAAATCGCAGACAAACATATTTTTTTCGAAATTTTTTTCGCGCGCATGCGAACAAACCGAGCGTGGATTCGCGCCTCAGGCCAAGAAGAGGTTAATGATGGAGAGGTAGCTGAAGAAGGCCAAGAAGGGCACATTGAATTGCAAAATGATAGTAATTGCAAGGACGCGTTTATTTACGCGATTAGCAGTTTATCATTATTGTACCTTGTGGTCCCTGTAGGAACAAATAAATATCATAGTGGTCCCTGGTCTAAAAAAAGGTTGGGAACCGCTGACGTAGAGTATAGGTTATCAACATGGGCGTTTGAGAATTGCAGGGGGGCAGTAGAAGACCCAAAAAAAATTAGGGAGCGTCGAGATGGCACAGTGAGGGCGTGGGCAGGTAAAGAAAATATGGTCAAAAAAAGACAAAAAACACCCTAACCACCCATGGTCAGCGTAATTGCATTCAAATAATTGATTGGGGTTTGATTCTATATAGTTTCAATAATAAAAATGACAACATACCTGCTCGTCTCTTGAATTCTGCTGAAACAGCAAAGATCCAAACAGCTTATCCGGCTCAGAATGTCCAAACGGAGTATAGAACCCTTCAATCTCCTCATCGGCCCTTCGCGGAGTACCCACTGGCTCCGGCCTGACCTGGTACCCCTTCTCCTCCTTCCTGAGATGCTTGTTACTCCCAATCGGAGACGGCGCCACAAACTGATCCTGATAATCGCAATTATTATTGCTGTTTCGAGCTTCCGAATCTTCGTTCGAACTCGTGTTAAAGAGCGAATACCCTCGATCCTTATTCGGAGCAAAACTTAAATTTACCGCAGCATTTTTTTCAAGCGGCGCCGAGTTCGGATGCTGTTTCAGGCCGAGGTCGGCCATTCTTCCAGTGATTTCGCGCGAAGCATCATGACCACCAGGGGTGTTGCTCATAAGTATGACCGGAGAGTTTGTGTTTGGTTCTTTGGTTTGTCCACCTAGCGCCATCATGTTTTGCTGGTGGACCATTGACATTAGTGGGTTGCGTATTGTAAACATGCCGTTTGATGTTGGCGTTATCGTCGCTTGGCATTGATTTGGAGGCATCGGAATTGGGTCTGGGATTCTGATGCTTTCGCCGACTCTTTTACCGGTCTGTTGGTGCAAACTTGATACGCTCACTGATGGTAAGGTCGGGTGGAACATTGGATTTCTCAGTGTGACCATGCGCGGTTCGTCTCCGCGCGGACGATTGTGAGTGGTGCTGGTTTCAGATTGGACCAGCAGGTTCGGAGGGGGTTTTTTGGATTTTTTCTTAGATTTTTTGGATTTTGAGTTTGAGGGTTGTGTCTGGGCAGGGACTGCCGCGGGTTGTTGTGCTTTCATATCTGGAAACAAGAAAATAATACAATTTATTTATAATCATTAAAGATCGTTGAGTGCCGTGAGAACAAATTCCACTTTGAGTGAAATTAATTAAAAAAAATAAATAATTAAATATCAACAGGTATTTCAATAGAAGATGCTCCTAGGAACTAGTGTCACTGATGCCTTCGGAACAAGTGCACAGTAAGGAAACATGCCAAAATTTGTTCACAGTTGACATTTGTCACATGAGAACAGATTTTTTTCTATGATTCGTTCTTGACTGTGGAACGATTTGCTGGCCTCTTTGTTTCCTCCCTCCTACAACATGGGTCTCTTTAAGATCCAGGTTCACTCCACCCTTCCCACAAAAGATCCTCCACACAGCATCCCCAAAAATGACATAGGTCCCGAGGGAAATTATTTTTCTCGTGGAGTTAAGTAAGAAAAGTTTAATTAAATAGTAAAACAAAACATTTAAATATGGAATCAACTAAATAAGCGCCCTCCTCACCATCCAATTTCTAGTGACTGCGGCAGTGACTGCAGAGAGCGTGGAGTTGAGCGAACTAGCGCTGTCTCGTTCTAGCGGCCCTTTAACAAACGAGACAGCGCTAGTTCGTTCAACTCCACGCTCTCTGCAGTCACTGCCGCAGTCACTAAATGCAGTGTCGTGTGTAGGCCGCAATAGTATAACAAAACATTTGAATTTGGAATCAACTAAATAGTATAATAAAACCTTTGAATTTGGAATCAACTAAATAGTATAATAAAACCTTTGAATTTGGAATCAACTAAATAGTATAACAAAACATTTGATTTTGGAATCAACTAAATAGTATAACAAAACATTTAAATTTGGAATCAACTAAAAAGTATAAAAAAACATTTGAATTTGGAATCAACTAAATAGTATAACAAAACATTTGAATTTAAAAAGGATTAATAATTATTTCAATTTATCGGAGATGTCTGACTAATCAACTGTGACTATGGCTCCTCTGTTATTTTCCAAAGAGCCAATATGAATAGTTGTGTTAATGAGTTGGTCCCTTACCTCTGGCAGCCTGCAGCTTGGTGGTGTCCACCATAATGAGGGCTGGAGGCGCCACCACGGGGGGAGAGGGACGGCACTCGGGGGCCACGTTGCTCAACTTCACAGTCGGCTGAAACAAAAAGGTGTACAATGTTAATCAAGTCTATCAGGAGTGGTGGCGAGAGATGAACTGAGGAAGAGGTGGAGTCTTGGAGTACAGGACGGGAAGGACTGAGGAATGGAGACGAATGGCGAGGAAAAACTAAACTAAACTTACAAATACCCACAGTAACAATATGACAAAACAAAAATTGTCGCAGGGGGAGCTGTCAAGTGAATACGCCGGGCACTCGTCAAGTCGCGCTTGCGACACAAGCACATCTCATCTATAACTATGTATGCAGTTACCTTGGCTGACACCGACTCCAAAAATAACAATCGTACCTACATATTGATGAGTAGAAAAAGTAAGTTGATTATTAACTTGTGACGAGCCGGGGGTGAAGAGGCATCCTTCCTTCCCCTTGCCCTAACAAAGCACCACTTTGAATTTTGAATTGAATGTTTTGTTGATAAATTTTAAGCTATGGTATATTTTATTGACTGCAACACGTTCACAACACAATAAACTATCCACTAAAACCACATTACTTGCATTTATTACGTAAATTAATAGGTTTTACGACGTTTTATTCGCGATACACACAGTAATTGCGACCGTTAATTCCGCGCCAAAATCTGACAGCGCATCATCATAGAAGAAATCGTCTTAAAAATAATCCAGTGTGGCAATTCGACTGAAATCTTTAAGACTACCAAGAATAATGATGGCGCAAGCGATGTAGACACTGTTTTTCATACAAATTCGTACATATAAGGGTCAAAATCGCAGACCAAAAGTTTTTCAGAGACAATTTATTTCAAATATTTGAATTATTTTCTCGCGCATGCGCAAATGAGGCCCGTGTTTTCGAGTTCCTGGCACGTCACCGGTTAAGTTGTAGAAGAATACGCATTTATTTTTTTACTTTTTAGTGCACATTATTTTGTTTTGGAATAGTTTTCTTTTTGAAGCCGGTTTTTTTTTTTGTTAAAATATTTGTTTATTTTTTGATTTTTAGTGAATTTGAAGTACACTAATTAATTAGTCTGAATATGGTTAGACCTACTAAACGTGCTGCACATATGGGACAGACATTACTTGACCATAACGACGTTACGGTAGGTGACTCAAAGATCCGGATGGCCTATAAAAGATTCGGCCGAGTATCGTTAATTTGCTCCTAAGAATTGAAGAGCTTCGTTACTTTGTCATGGATTCTATAATCAGAACCTAACCAAACTCTCATCAAACTACCCTTGAAGTACATCCTTTCCAATAAAAAAAGAATCATCGAAATCGTTTGGCGTGATATTGAGTTATTCGTCCATTTGTCGCGCACATATTTAATGCAAATTTAAGACTTATATGATTTTCTCATGGATGCCATTGTCAGAACTGGACCAAATAAA
The DNA here is from genome assembly GCA_917880885.1 of Limnephilus marmoratus. Classification (NCBI taxonomy): domain Eukaryota; kingdom Metazoa; phylum Arthropoda; class Insecta; order Trichoptera; family Limnephilidae; genus Limnephilus; species Limnephilus marmoratus. The sequence continues at coordinate 56,029,888 of OU862907.1, read as the reverse complement.
AATGGGACCACAAGGGAAGCACCAGCTTTCAAATAAAAAGAGAATCATCAATATCGGTTCACCCAGTCGAAATTTATAAGGTAACAAACATAAGAAGAAAAAAAAAATACAGTCGAATTGAGAACCTCCTCCTTTTTTGAAGTCGTTTAAAAATACACCATTCTACTGCAGCATTCATAAGCGGAACTACATTGCCCAGTCTCCCATACAATTTCACACTATGGAAAATCAATACTTAGGTTATGTTGACATATTTAATATCAACTTGGTGAGTTTTGTGGATCTTGAAAAAAACTTATTCTAAAACTGTTCCTAAACATATCTGTATTTTTGTAAACCTATCAAATCGCTGTATTTTTATGACTTGTCTTCATTTTTTATCTAATGTTTCAAAATTATCTGTCATGAATTAATTGTACTACCAAACATGTAAAAGCCCTCTGGGTGATAAATCTTTACATAGTATAAAATGAAGTCGCTCCCGCTGTCTGTGCACTTAAATCTTTTAACCGGTCATTGGCTGGAGACGCGCCCGTGCGCGCGGAACAAATTTTCGAAATAAAATCATTTTTAATGTGATTTTAACCCTTATGTACAAAGAAATTGTATGAAGGCCAAGGTCAGAATCGCTTGCGCCAACAACATCATTCTTGTAATGAATCTGAAGGGTAGTTTATATAATTAATTCAATATGTAATGATCATAAATAGTCATAACACGTTTTAACCCCTCCACAACGTAAGCAGATATATGCGTTAAAAATACGACAGCAGTCAAGTACAATAAGCATGTTTACACGTTAGCGCGTGTGTCTCCATAGAAACCGTTATAACTCCGTTATTGTTTTAGTTACATCCCTAAAATAAAAAGTGAAAGGTCGATAGTGAATCATGCTGCACATCTGTATTCAAGTTGTCCATAGAAATACATAAAAAGAACATTCTGTCAGACGCGCAGTCTAACACATAATTTATCCCGCCAAATTTCCTACGGGCGCCAGACATTGTCAATTTTTATTAAATATTTTTATATGAAATGATAAAAAAGTGAGGTGACAAAAGTGTTTATTACACATTTATACAATAGAATAAGTATTGTTGTTTACATAATCTGTGATTTTAATACCGTTTTCACATAAAAACATCACGTGAGTCAATTTCACATTTTTTTAATATTTGCATTCTAAATTTTAATATTTACAAATATTAATATTTATTTGTAATATAATAATTCGAAAGCTTATTTTGTAACCTTTCTAAAACAGTTTTTACTATTCGGCTACGTTCAGAAATGTTTCATTTATAGAGCTTTAATTGTGAAGTGGTAATAATGCAAAGTTTTCGTAAAATGTCATTTCGTTAAAGACATTAAAAGTGCATATTGGCGATTTTCTGAGGGGTTAAAATACAATAAATTTAACAGGACGATACTTACGATAGCAGACTTCGGAGTGGGGTTGGGGGCCTGTTGCTTGGCGGGGTCCACCCAGGTTAGCGTGATGCCGGGAGGCAGCTTCAAATCCGCTACCTGCAAAACAGACACAGTGTTAGTTTTCTATTACATATTAATAAATTTTCAATTTATTTTTTAATTAATTAAATGATTAAATTAATTTTAATTTTAAATCAATTGTCTGGAGGCAGAGAGGTTATGGCATCCCCAATTTGAGAGGCGGGTATGGGTACCGCCGCCCCGCGAACCATTTATTGGATAACCAACACCTCTGCCGTAGGTCACTTCAAGTGGTTCATTACATTTACCAAGTGTGCCCGGGTTCGACGGGTTAGGTGTGTTCAGGCCTTGGCGGCGGATGCCTGTAACTGCCATACTTTTTAGGACAAAACCAAAAGGCAATTGCGATTCAAAACTTACAGGCCTTGCATCACATTTTAAAAAAAAAAATTCCGGTTTAGGCAAATATTCTAAGACATTCTGTAATTTTTTTTTTAATCATATTTTTGAAACCCTGGGGATTTTTTGAAAATTTCAATCTGAAAAATCAGACCATTTTTTATAAAACGGAAAGACAGGACATAATTTTATGGGTGTGAAAAAATGATAATTACATAGCTGAAAATCATTTTTAAAAAAGAATGTTTTCCACAAGAATGGCACAGGAGAATAACGAGGCATAACAAAAGTATTACATCTCATAAATATTTTTTTCCTTGATCTATCTTATTGATCATAAATCATTATAATGTACAACGTCTATATTACTAAATCCAATGTAATATACTTGTACTTGTAAATTATAATAATAATAAGAATATTATAAAATTTAATTTTGTTAAAATCAGCACCATAACCTTTATACCTCCAAAACACATACCGACATCTACAATGTAAGGGGTTCTTTTCATAACATCTGTCAAAAAGTCAAAACAAATGATAAGTTCGCAGAGAACAAACAATAAATCTAGTGAACGAATTAAAAAGTTCGCCTGAAATCAAAGTGATGCCGTATAAAAAAAAATATCAGTGTGGAATTTTACAAAATTAATAGGAACATTTTCGGAGACAGGACATTTTCATGTAGTGACGTCACGAGCCCAAATAATGGATTTATTTACTTAAAAATAAAAAAACTGTACATTTTCGTAATCTTAGTAAAAAGATCTATCCACACGATTTTTTCCAAGTCGTCATGAAGTCCATGCAAGTGGCCTATTATTTTCACATGGAATGACGAAAGAGTGAGATGACGATAAGGTTTATAATATATTTTTCTACTGAAATATGTCTATGTTTTTATTTTTTTTCATTATCAGTAATTTTATGAGATTTATCAGTAATTTATTGCCTTACATCATCTCGACATTTCAGAATCTTGTGAAAATTGAATTGACTAACTTTATGGTTATTATATGGTTGTTGGTTACTGTACTGACCTGAACTCCGTTCTTGAGTTGCTCCATGATGCTACAGGAGACGGGTCCCGACTTGTTGTGCTGCTGGTGCGCTTGGTGTTCCAGCGGCGGCGCCATCACGGGCGGAGACACAGACATCGGGTTCTGCAACCATACAAAGAGATAAAACATTACATATTGTAATGTATTGAAAAAGTGATGCCGTCAGATGCCAGCAGGGAAAGTGCTACTATCGATAGCCGACAGGGGTACCCGAGTAGGCTCTAACAAACCTACAGACCAGATTCAATTAGCCGCTAGTTTGGACAGGCCGTCTGTAATTCAATCGGTATCGCCGCTCCGGGAACCATTTATTGGATAACCAAAATCTCTGCCATAGGTCTCCCCAGTTCGGTAAGTTTGGTGACTTAGCAGGGGTGCTCGAGTTCATGGAGTGAGGTTTGTCCAGGTCTTGGCGGCGGATGCAGCTACCCACCTGCTGCGTGGCGGGCCGGATCAAGAGAGAGACTGGGTGAGGGAGGTCTTTTGACCTTTCCAGCCAGACTCTCTCGACCCGCAGTTGGAGGGATGGATTCATACGTCTGTCACTCCTATACACACTGACCCCCCGATTCCTACCCACCCCTCATACTTATTTCCTTCCCAGAACTTCCTCTCCTTTAACCCGTCAAAGGCCATAAAAAACACGGATATTTCCTAACAAAACATGATTTTGAATTGAATGTTTTGTGGATTCATTTTGAGCTATCGTATATTTCATTGACTGAAACACATTCCTAGAACAATAAACTATGTACCAAAACAACATTACTTGCGTTAATTACGTAAATTAATAGGTTTTACGATGTTTTCGTCAAGTAACACGCATCGGACTTTGACAGAAAGAATCGCAGCAAATTTGACATTTTGATGCCACAGATAAAATCATTGAAAAATATTCTGGTGTTGCCAGGTGAATGAAATTTTTGCCCATTTATGGGTAAATGTTGGCGCAAGCGATTCTGACCTTGTCCTTCATACAAATTCTGTACATAGAAGGGTCAAAATTGCAGACAAACATATTTTTTTCTAAATATTTTTAACCACGCGCATCCGCGCGTCTCCGGCAAATAAACGGTTAAAAACCCTCCATACAGCATCCCCTAAGATGACATAGTCCCTGAGGGAAATTATTTTCCTCAGGGCCGCCTGTGTGGAGCTAATGTAAAAAAAATGCTGTCCTTGTTCTACCGGTATAACAAAGGAAGACGCTCCGAGGAACTAGCGTCATTGATCTCTTGAACACTGGTGCATAGTCAGGAAACGTGCTAAACGCGTACCCAACATCATGGTTGACATTTGTCACATGAGAACGGGTCGCTTCTACGACTTGTTCTTGAGTTCAACAGCTGGGCTGTGAAACGATTTGCCAGCCTGTTTCTCCTCCCTCCCACAAAATGGGTCTCTTCAAGCCTCATGTTCACTCCTTCCTCTCCTCAAAAAGACCTTCCATACGGCACCTTCAAAGATGACAGAGGCCCTGAGTACGTACTAATATGTACCTACTGTGTGGAGTAATGTAAAAAAAACATTTGCGGCTATCCTTCCTTTTTAAATTCCATTCCTCACTGACAATGCCACACATCAGGGTTGGCATCAGAACTCCATTGTAAGTTCCATCTCTAGTAAAGTAACTCTCTAAACATATAAACAAATTGATTCCCAAATTAATTACCTTATGGCTATTGCTGGCCAGCTCTATGGTGATATCTGAGTTGAGATTGTACATTCCGTTGGACGACGGCTGTTTCCCCTGCTGACTGTTGACATTTTGCTGCGTCTGCTTGGGTTGCGGGGCGCTGCGCACGTGCGTGTTGCTGGCGGGCTGGGTGGGCACAGCAGCGGGCTTCTTGACTGGAAAAATTATGTACAAAAACTTTTTAGATAAATATTTAAAAAAAAAAAGTTGCACAATTTTTGATTAATTTTTGGCAGATTCAATTCTATTAGTAAATAGTCCTAATTTGGGAAGCGGGTAAGAGTACCACCACCCCAGGACCATTTATTGGAATTTCAACACACCTGCCATAGGTCACCCCAAGTGGTCCTCTAGGTTTGGTGACTTAGCAGAGGTGCCTGGGTTCATGGGGTGAGGTTTGTCTAGGTCTTGGCGGCGAATGCGTTTGCCCATGTACTGCATGGCGGACTGCATCAGGAGAGACTGGTTGAGAGACTTAATCTAGACCTCCACAGACAGACTCTCCCGACCGCAGTGGGAGGGATGGATACACATATGTCCATCACTTCTGGACACACTGATTCCCGTCTACCCCTCGTATCTTTACCTTCCCAGAACTTCCTCTTCTTCCTTTCCTTAAAATACCCTCCACAGAGCATCCCCAAAGATGACATGAGGGTCCATACCAACTTATCATCATAGGTATTTTTTAACCCCCGACGCAAGGAGCGGTGTTATAAGTTTGACTTTCTGTGTGTCTGTCTGTGGCATTGTAGCTCCTAAACTAACGCACGGATAATGATGTGGTTTTTTTGTTTGAAAGATGACGTGATCGAGATGGTTCTTGGCTACATCTGTACATTCATGAAAATCTGTTCAGGTGTTTCAAGGTCATCATCAGCTCTTTTTTGTGTAGACAAAAAATTATAATTTTATAACAATTATAATTTCGGGGGACCAACTGTCGGGAGATCAACCTTTGGGTCACCATTCATAACATACCCTCTTGCGTGATATTCTCATAAACGAATGCTTTAGACCACACAACTGAAGTAAAACCACAAGACAAACCTCGCCCCATGAACCCAGGTATCCCTGCTAAGTTACCAAACGTAGCGAACGGGGTGACCTATGACCTAGGGGTGACATATGACCTTGGGGGACCTACGACCTTGGGGTGACCTACGACCTTGGGGTGACATCTTTATCCTTATCACTCCCCAAGTCAAGGGTGCTTAACCTCTTATTGGCCGGAGAGCCGCGCGGGCGCGCGCGTATTGTGCGCAGGCGTGAGAAAATAATTCCAAAAAAATTCGAACAAAACATGTTCATCTGCGATTTTGGCCCTTCTATGTACAGAATTTGTATGAAGAACAAGGTCAGAATCGCTTGCGCCAACATTACCCCATAAGATGGGTAAAAATTTCATTCGCCTTGCAACCCCAGAATATTTTTAAACGATTTTATCTGTGGCATGAAAATGTCAAATTTGCCGCGAATTTTATCTGTCAAACTCGATGCGTGTTCCTCGACTAAGACATTGTAAAAACTATAAATTTAGGTAATTAACGCAAGTAATGTTGTTTTGGTACATAGTTTATTGTTCTAGGAATGTGTTTGGGTAAATAAAATATACGATAGCTCAAAATGAATCCACAAAACATTCAATTTAAAATTCAAAATCGTGTTTTGTTACGAAATTTCCGTATTATTCCTAAAAATAAGGCCCGACCGTTCGCCTCGCCATCGATCACCGTTCGCATCGATTACCGTTCGCATCACACTTTTCATAACACATCACCACTTTTCGTAACGCATTCACCAACTTACCACCCAAGTCGAGCAGAAGTTTTACTTCAAAAAAACAAAATTATATTATTATTTAATGAAAATACTTACTGTTAACAGCGCCCGATGTCTGCTGCACCGCCCCCGTTTTTGGATTCTGCTTCAGGGTTCCTTTACCTCCGACTACCTTCAATCCAGGACTCGGAGCTTGCTGCCTTTCCAATACTTTGACATCCTTCTTCCCATTATCCTTCTTCGCCTCTTTCTTGTTGACCTCCTTGGACTCTTTCTTGGCTTCCTTCTGCTGCTTCTTTGTCAGAACCTGTCAAACATACATACAATATTACAACCAAGAAATCAATATCTTTACATAGTATAGTGGCTGATTTTTGCCATATATTGGCGCCATTTTAAATGTCTCCGATTGCTTTTCGGATAAAAAAAAGCAATTATCTCCTTGATTCAGCAAAAAAATTTTCAAAAAAATATTTATAGCTCCCATGTTTGTTATTTTGGACTTAAAATGAAGCTATTGAAATGCTTTATCTATTATGACCATAGATGTTGCAAATCCGGACTTCGTAGACTATTTTATAATGATGTAAAAAATAATAAAAAAAAAAAAAAAATTTCACATAGAATGTCTGATCAGCTGTTAATGGTAAATTAAGTAATTTTTCCATAGATATGCACCTTTCATTATAAAGTATATCACAGACAATATACAGAAATCGAAAATATTCCATGTTGACTCGAATAAGTACCTCTCACGGTAGTTTCAAAATAACAAACAAGCAGGATTCGTACGGTTATAACTGTAGTGAACGTATGTCTTGCAGTATGAGAGACATGCGTGTATGAGTGAGACAGCATGCGGAACGTATAAAAGGCGTGAATGTTGTCCATTCGTCCTCTCTTGTTATCAGCCTCCTAAGAAGAACCTTGTACAGTAATCTCGGATTAAATACACATAGTCTACCCACGTCTATTATTGACATCCACCCCATACTGAGATCATCATATCTAAGGAATCTGGATCCATCAGAAAGGAGTCCAGAAGTAATTAGTAGCCACTACAACACGGGCATGTGCCTAGTGTGATGGCCAAAAAATTATCCATTTACTGTAATGTATAAACTTTACTGAATAAAGAACATTAAAAAAAAAAAAAAAATTGGGATAACTGGCCACGGTTACCACATTGCGGAACGTATAAAAGGCGTGAGATGAGATTATCATATCTAAGGAATCTGGATCCATCAGAAAGGAGTCCAGAGGTAATGGGATAACCGGCCACGGTTACCACATTTGGCGCAGCCGAAAAAGGAATCACGGGCAGCCAAATCACTACATTTGGCGCAGCTGAAAAAGGAACCACGGGCAGCCAAATCATCACATTTGGCGCGGTCGGAAAAAGAACCACGGGCAGCCAAATTATTACATTTGGCGTGGTTGAAAAAGGAACCACGGGCAGCCAAATTATCACATTTGGGCAGCCGAAAAGGAACCACAGCATCCGAGATGGAGGCTACAATGATCAACCTGTGATCGGGCAGACAAAGGCCAGATCACGACTCCACATCATTGCGGAGCAGGAAGGAAGCAAGAGCAGCAGAAGAAGCGTCCTAGAAGCATCAAGGCCCTGGACGAGTATTCGCGTAAGGCGTGGATACAGCAGTTCCGGATTTTCAGGAGAAGAGCTGGGACCGGGTGCAGACCTCACGGCCACGGTTATTACAATTTTTTAATATTTTTTTTATAAATCCTACAAATATGAGATAAAGGGTAAAATACAGGTTAATTCATTGGCTATATAGCACTATAATAAGTTCTTACATCCCCACGATAAAATTCGAAGGTATGATTTTTTTTAACCTATAATCGGCCGGAGTTCGAAGGTATGATTTTTTTTAACCTATAATCGGCCGGAGACGCGTGGGCGCGCGCCTATTGGGCGCATGTGCGGGAAAAAAATTCAAAAAAAATTTCAATAAATTATGTTTGTCTGCGATTTTGAACCTTGTATGTACAGAATTTGTATGAAGGACAAGGTCAGAATCGCTTGCGCCCTCATTTCCCCATAAGACGGGTAAAAATTTCATTCACTTGCAACCCCGGAATATTTTTAAACGATTTTATCTGTGGCATGAAAATGTCAAATTTGCCACGAATTTTATCTGTCAAAGTCGATGCGTGTTCCTCGACTAAAACATCGTAAAACATATTAATTTACGTAATGAACACAAGTAATGTTGTTTTGGTACATACATAGTTTATTGTTCTAGGAATGTTTTTCGGTCAATAAAATATATGATATATCAAAATTAATCCACTTAATTAAAAATTCAAAATGGTGGTTTTTTAGGAAATTTCCGTACTTTTCCTGGAATTTGCTGGCCTTTGAGGGGTTAATAATGATAATGAAAAATAAACTGACATAGATAATACGTAGACTAAAAACGCTAGAATCCAGAGCAATATATTATGTATGTTAATATTTAGAGTTGGCAACACGTCCTGTGCTATAATAGCACTGTTATTGTACATTTTTGTGTCACAGTATTGGATCAAGCACTATAGGAATAATTTGACTGAATACTAGATTATTTTCTTCAAGCTAATTACAATTGAAGTCAAATAACACAAAACTGCGCTGTATAAATGTCGTGTTACTATAATAATAATAATTATTATTATTATCTAACACCTGGGTCCTATACCACAAAACTTTACAAGTGGAGCGGAGATAAGATGTGTCTTTTGAGCAATGTGATTGATCAATTTTTGCACATCTCTGTTTCACTCTGCTCAACTTTGCTTCTGTGGAAACGCACCCCTAGATCAAGGGCGGATCCAGGGGGGGGGGTCATGGGGGTCATGACCCCCCCCTGGGCTGGGTCCAGGACCTAGATGGACCTACTTTTTACTTGTATCTATTATTATAAAAATTAAATTATAACTTCTAGTGACTTGACCACGCCTATGTGACCCCCCCTGGTGGTATTTGACCCCCCCCTGGCGCCAAAGCTGGATCCGCCCTTGCCCTAGATAAGGGCACTTACGACAATTTATTGCAACCAAAGGTTCTACCAAAACCAAATGTATTTTGTAATTTGACATGAAAAATTGTTAAAATTCTGTATTTTGTATTTCGAATACACGACTTCAAAGTATTTTGTATTTCGTATTTTAAATATGTGCTAAAAAGTAATTTGTATTTTAATTACAGCAAAGCATGTATTTTGCCCAGCCCTGATTGCAACGCATGCCAAATACTCCTAGTATTAAAATTTTGAAAATTACCTCAGGTTGAACAAAAAGTTCCCCCTTCTTCTGCTGTTGTTTAGAACCACCATCGACATTCAAAGTATTATTTTTTTTATTGCTGGACTTTGAACCACCCTCTTTTTCCTCAAAATTCTTATTCACTTTCAAACTAGCCATTGCGTCAATTATATCCGTCTCGTAAAACTTCTTGGAAGCTTTCGTTTCGAATTTGTTCTTGTTCTGTTCTTGATGTTTCGAAGTTCGTTCGTTTTTCTCTTTCTGACGCTTGGCCGCTTTCATCTCCATCTCATTTTGGATCCTCTCCTGTTCGGCCTGCTGCTCGCGCAGCTTTCGTTCGAGGATCTTTCGTTGCTTTTTGCTTGGCGCCAGGTTCAGATCGGTGCTGCTGAGTTCGGACACAGTGCTCGCCGAACGGGATTGGATTATCGAAGAGTTTGTCGATGCTTGGTTGTTTGTCTGTTTTTTGTTTGGTTGTTTTGGCGGTTCGGGTTTCGGTTCTGCTTTCGGAGTCTGAAATAAAAAAAATTTATGTTATAAATTTTGCAGCATCAAAATGGTTTTAACCTCTCATCTGTCGTTCGCTCGCCCGCGGTCACAAAATGAGAAAATCTTGGCTTTTTTGTTTTTAAATGCGATTTTAACCCTTATGTATAAAGAAACTGTATGAAGGACAAGGTCAGAATCGCTTGCGCCAATATCAATCTGGGACCTATGTTCTATTCGATTAATTTGGGAGGCGGGAATGGGTACCGCCGCCCCGGGAACCTTTATTGGATAACCAACACCTCTGCCATAGGTCACCCCAAGTGGTTCGCTACGTTTGGTGATTTAACAGGGGTGCCCGGGTTCATGGGGTGAGGTTTGTCTAGGTCTTGGAGGCGGATGACTAGGACATACTGAACCCCAGATTCCTACCCACCCCTTAAACCCTTTTCCTTCCCAGAACTCTCCTCTCCTTCCTTTCCTTTAAAAAAAACCCTCCACACGGCATCCCTAAAGATGACATAGGCCCTGAGGGAAATTAGTTTCCTCAGTGCCTCCTGTGTGGAGCTTATGTAAAAAAAAAAAAAAAAATTGTAGATACTCTGAATGATTTTAAAAGAATTTTCTATGAAATTTGGAGGTGACTTTGGCGACTTTTCTATGAAATGGCGGAAATATCGATATTTTACGTTATTGTATGAATACAATGAAACATTGTTAAGTTTTCCAAGGGACCGGAAAAAAAAACTTCTTGAGCGATTCTGACCATGTTTTTCATACAGTTTCTATATACATAAGGGTTAAAATCGTATAAAATTTTTTTTTTTTTTTTGAAAATTTGTTTCGGCGTGCGGGCAAGGTCCCGGCCTATGAGAGGTTAAAAGACTCTCCACATGGCATCCCCAAAGATGATTGGTTTGAAGGCTCACCTTTGGCTTTTTCTTGGACTGCGACAGAGCGTGCATCTGCGCTATGGTCGCCTCCCAACTCATGCCCGCTTTCTCCTTTTTCTGGGGCGGAGGCGCCACCGGCTGCGAGCCGACGTCGGGAGCTGCGGCATCGCGACGGGGAGCACCTGGAATTGGAAAGAGATCAGTTTCTACGACCACACAACATTCTGTCTATCATATGCTTCTTCAGATTCTTGACATGATCCAATAAATTATTTGACTGTTCACTTGATCATGTCTTGTTATCTTCCTCGCATATACATAATTGCTTCCATCATTCACTTTTGCGTCAGAATATTATATTATTCCCTCAAATGAATTTATTCTTTTCAGTGGAAAGCATCCAGCAAGATTCATGAAAAATCTATAGGTAGTGTAACCGACGTGTTGCTCTCCCTCATTTCTTAATTTTATAATTTATATGTTTTGCTTATGTACAATGCCCCGGTGCAACCAATAAAGCTTGTGTGCCAAGTTTGCACCGGGAGACATTCTAGAATCCTATAATTTTAATAATTTTAATAATTAATACTTTATTTATGCTTATTTACGCCTCCAAAGGCAACCAGGCTGACTAGCCTCCTTTTTAGTTATGTCCCTGAAAAGGGCCGTTTTTCCGGCTTCGAAGGAAGCAGCTACTCCGCCAAGCGGACTGCCTTCCCTCCCTTGCCGTTCGGCCGTTATGGCTCAGCAGGAAGCGGCTGCTCTACCGAGCAGGCTGCTCTCTATTTTTAATTATGGCCCTTTCTTAGGGCCTTTTTTCGTCCTGGCCACTAAGTTCAATAATACCGTGCCGCCAGCAATGATCTTTTTCAAAACACATTTTATCATTTTTAAATGTCTTTTTTCTTAATATATAAATGCCCCGGTGACACAAATAAAACTTGGATACCAAGTTACCACCGGGAGACATCCTAAACTTATTATTTTATCGCCTTCAGGGCTATTTCTCCAGGTACAAAGCCAAAAAACCAGTTTGGGCGTCCCCAGTAAGGGCCTTTATATTGGTCAAAAATACACCATATTTTAATATAACTTCCTTTACAAACCCCGTAGGGCGCTGAAACTAAGACTTTTCAGTGCAGAGTCCTACGGGGCATCCATAGAGCCATAAATAAACATTGTAACTCTTAAACTGCCAGCGCTATCAGCATTTGAGCAGATTTTCGAGACTTTAGCATCATTTCACTTTTTCTCCATTTTAAAAATCCCAGGACCTCGTAAAGCGACGGAACCAAAAGGTTTCGATAGCCAAGCTTACGGGGGACCTGGGAAAAATATTAACTTCTTTATAACTATTCAAATTCCTCTTTTAAATGTAAATACCTACCGACAAAATGTCAAAACTTATAAGGTTATATCTCTCTCTCTCTCTCTCTCTCTCTCTCTCTCAGGTTATGTGGGACTTAGCGATCCGTAATGTAGGAAGGTTCTGCTTTTTTTTGTTCCAGAATAAAAAAAAGAACAAGATTGTTTGGGAATAAACGAAAACAGGTTTCTACTTGTGAGGTTAAATTGGTTTCAGTAATAAAAGAGTTCATTTCCAAAACAACCAAAGCCCAGTATAATTTTATAAAGAACATAACAATGTTGCCCTTTTGAGGGGCCGGGTTTCACATCCCCAAAAACATAACAGATTCTGAAACATAACAGATTCATAACAGATTTGACAGGAATATAATTAAGCAGAAAGAAATATCGTACCTGCGGACCATGGATCTTTATCTAATTCTACACTGACACGAACTCTTAATTTACTTGAATATAGCGCGTTGATGAACCGCGGGCCATATTCTCTCGCAATCTCCAGGATGGGAACCAGGAAAGACCCCCAGGAAGGCCAGAGAATGAGGACTCCCCGCTAGGGAGTAGTATCCAAGATCAGCACCAGTGCTCCGGTTGAGCCCACCGGATGAAACACGATTTCCGTCAACACACCTCATCAGGAAATGAACGCCGAGTAACCATCCGTCACAAATATGAGCAGCAATGACCGTACCAGGTCATAAGGACTCTCCCTCGCAAAGCTTTTCAATATGCCAGTCGCGATTATGTAGGTAATTAACAATACCGTTATGTCGCGGACAAATATCGGTCCCAATGGCGGCGACCAATCACATTAGAAACAGCGTTCCGATCACATCAGAAAGAAGCGTTCGCAAAATGTACATCGCCCGGCTCGCGATTAAAATCGTTTAAAACAATTTGTAACGAAGAGATTATCCCATTTTTAAATCCAAAACTATCACTAAAGTGACAAGTCGAATCAACACCGGCTTCCCGTACGGTGCCCATTCAAAAAGTCCATGAAAAAAAAAAAAAGTGTTGCCAATCCATTCCGTGCTGTTCAAATTATCAGGTTAGTGGTCAGGTAAATAATTATATCACAAATTGATAATTATTTACGTGACAAACTCATTAAACTAACTCTAAAATCATCAAATAAAAATTCTACGGATAAACAATATCCGTAGAAACCCATTAGCATTAAGAAAACCATTGTATTAGTTATAATTTAAGCTGTATAATTAATTTAAGAAACCAATTTTAATCGACCACTTTCGAGGAAATGGTCGGCAAAACCAGCGGCAACAGAAAACCGCACCTTATATACAAAACGGGATAGGTAAATCCCCCCACTCTAAAAATGTACCACGTGACCGTTTTTTCACACGAAAACGGGTATAAAAAGCGTGATTTTTTGAATAATAAATTAGTTCTTCCATCAACGTCAACTCGTGTTCTTATTTCCTACTGGGAAAAGTTTATTATCACCGCTGCCTCCCGCCGACCTCTGCCTAGGCTTGCTCCTGGTGCCATCAGTCTCTTCTAGAAAGCCGGCCCTACTTCAGGCAACCGCCACGCACCAGGACTGGGCAGAGGATTAGGCACATCCAGTGTCCTCAACTCATCAGGCACTGGGTGCACGGGAGGTCAGTAGCATTATTATTTTTTCATTTTTCATCCTATTCGTGCACTGAGACCCGGTACTATTTTTCAGTCTTGTGGCGACGCTGATACGTCTGTTACAGGTAGGTACTGTAGGTTTTACTTTGTACATTTGATCAATGCTACCGTAAAATACCCGAGATGGACTTCAAAATACGCATCTCAACCTACACAATCCGAATGCATGAGTGAAAAAATTGAGCAGTAAACTCCTAGGCCCTTTTTGTGCTTTATAGATTTTTTAAATGAAATACTTAATGCCTTGAGTCAGGCGACCAAAGGGGCTCAGTAGCGGGTGTTCTGAATTGACCGGAAAGCTCCCTGGGCCGTTTTAGGAATGTTGGCGACCGAAGTTGTTCAGTGATGAGTATTCTTTGGAAAAGAAAAGTATGCACCATGGATATCAAATTACGTGTATTCAGTTAAATTACGCGTATTCTAATGAAAGCAAAGTTAGTGGTCGGAAAGGTGAGTGTTTGTTGGGTTACCTTCATTCTGCTGGAAGAAGTAGATGGGTTTGTCAGATCCTCGAGGGGTTATGGTGACGCTGGGACCGCAATCCGGCATCAGCACGCGCTTTATCGTCACCATACATGCTTCCGCAGAGCTCGACTGCAAGTGAGAACATCAGATTATTATCATTGACAATGAATAACAAGTCAACACAATCATTTCTAAAGTGGGGTCCATAGCTCGTCATTTGCCTTGACAGTCCCATAACAAGTCAATGTTTGTCATCAATATTGTCAACTTTTGTTGTGTTTCGAGTTTTGTTGTGCTTCCCATGTTCGACAGAAAACATTTACTAAACACTCCATCCCGGGTGAAGCGGGAAGGCAGGCAGGGGCCGCCGGGGGGGGGATTCATTTTTTGACAGATGCCGCGCAATTCGGTCGTATGTGGAGAATTAACAGAACGGCCTTTTGTGGTTATGTGCAATGAGCGGGCATAATCACGAGTTTAAAATATTATCACACCTAAATATAATAATATTTTAAGTGGTTCGCTACGTTGGTGACTTAGCATGTGTGACCAGGTTCATGGGGTGAGGTTTGTCCCCGGGTCTTAACGGCGGATACATCTGCCCACCAGCTGCACGGCAGGCCAGATCGGAAGAGAATGGCCGAGGGAGTCTTGAACTTGGAGTCTGGAAGCCTTACTCTCTCAGAACATCCCCTTACATCTCAGCGAGAGGAATGGATTCGTACGTCCGTCACTCCTGGACACTCTGACCCCCAGACTCCTACCTACCCGTAATACCCTTTTCCTTCCCAGAACTTCCTCTCACTCCTTTCCCTAAAAGACCCTCCACACAGCATCCCCAAAGATGACATAGGTTCTGAGAGGAATTATTTTCCTCAGGACCTCCTATGTTTTTTTTTTTTTTTACAACAGCTCCACACAAGAGACCCTGACGAAAATAATTTCCGTAAAGAGCCTGTCATCTATGGGGTTGCTGTGTGGAGGGTCTTTTAAAGAAAAGTAAAGAGAGGATGTTCTGGGAAGGAAAAGGTTTGAGGTGTGGGTATGAATCTGTGGGTCCAGGAGTGACGGACGTATGAATCCATCGCTTCCGCAGCAACGGGTTGAGAGAATCCTACAGGAGAGGCCAAACGGTCTCCCTCATGCAATCTCTCCTGATCCGGCCTGCCACATGGTAAGTGGACATGGACAAACCTCACCCCATGAACCAGGGCACTTCTGTTAAAGGCCAGGCCCTTTCACGAAAATTCACTAACAAAGCACCACTTTGAATTTTGAATTGAATGTTTTGTGGATTAATTTTGAGTTATCGTATATTTTATTGACTGAAACACATTCCTAGAACAATAAACTATGTACCAAAACAACATTACTTGCGTTAATTACGTAAATTGATAGATTTTACAACGTTTTTGTCAAGTAGCACGCATCGTATTTTGACAGAAAAAATTGCGGCAAATTTGACATTTCGATGCCACAGATAAAATCATTTAAAAATATTCTGGGGTTGCCAGGTGAATGAAATTTTTGCATATATCCTGGGCAAATGTTGGCGCAAGCGATTCTGACCTTGTCCTTTACACATATTCTGTGCATAGAAGGGTCAAAACCGCAGACAAACATATTTTTTTCGAAATTTTTTCCGCCCGCATGCTCAAAAACCGCGCGTGGATTCGCGTCTCCGGCCAATAAGAGGTTAAATCACCAAACGTAGCGAACCACTTAGGGTGACCCATATCAGTCTCCAAAATATGTGGAGTTAATGTAATAAAAAATCTTGGTTATTTGATTCACCATTGCTATTATATTATTCTTATCCCCATAAATCGGTTAAAGGCATAGACATTCAAATTTAATAGACCAGAAGATACAGATGAGGGGTAAAACCAAACTATGGAGGGTGAAGAGGGGAAAGATGACTGTGATTCGTTAAAAAATCAATCTGACAGTATATAGGCATCTCGCATTATAATATCACCATTTAGTTCTTAAAAGCAAAACTGCTTTTTAATGAATAGACCTTTTTACATGGGAGCGCGAATTGCCCGCCACGTTATTATCATATTTGCGTAGACGAAATCGGCAAAGGAAAGATCGCCCTTTTTCACACGGGAATATTTTGTTGCCGTGTTAAGTTAAGACACTTTTACAAATGTTTCATAATTTACTTACCCCTGTAACCAGCGACGAGCTCACGGAGAACCGCCCACATTTGCTAAATCCACATATTTTAGGGTATAGCATGTATAGCACAAGCTCTCATTTTTGGCGTGTTATTTCGTAAAATGTACGATGTGAGCTCGGCGCTGGTCAGGACAAGAATGATGAAGTCACATTTTTTAGATTTAAGCAAGGCTCCTGTAAGTCCAGCCGGCTCCATGGAACCGATATGGGGAGGGGGAAATAATACGCTTTTATCACTTAGGGCAGGTCCAGATATATTCATATGTCCATGTCTTATCCCCATAAATCTGTTGAAGTAGACTAAATTGAATAGCCAAATTTAGTATGTTTCTTTGGATTTTAAGAAAAGGATTCTCACCTCAGTGTGCCCCATCGTTGTCTGATCCGCGTGCGGCGCCGGACTGTGATTGGCCGTCTCGTGGGGCGGTGAAGGTTGCTTCGGCCTGTCAGAGGGCGGCTGGGGCTTGTCAGATTGACTGTTGATCTCGGCGCTGAGCTGCTGACGGAGAATCTCCGGGACTGGAAAGTATCGATGATTGGTATTTAATACTAAAGTTAAATATCTAACTCTTTGTATGCCGGAGGTGCTACAAATAATTTTACACATTGAATACCGCCATAATCGACAGGGACAATCAAAACATACTTTCTTTTCATTGGATTTTGCATTGTAAACATTTTTTTTATCAAATGAATCATAAACATTAACATCGCCCAACTTTTTGTCGTTTCAAGTAAAAACAATTGAGTCATATAATTTCAATACCCGCTATATCCGATTTTTTGACAAAATGATCTGAGTATGACATCTTGTTCACATTTTTGCAAGGAACAAGACTAATCTAAAATTGAGTTTCAAAACCTCCTTTATCCACTCATTTGCCGCTTGTGCGCCGGCGTATCATGAGACTTTACACGCGATTTTGACCCTTATGTATAAAGAAAGTGTATGAAGAACATGGTCTGAATCGCTTGCTCTATTATCGCTCTTTACCATAGAGAAAACCGCAATGTGCCTGGTCACTCCATATAATTTATATTAATGATTTACCGGAGCGCGGGAACGTGCGCAGTTCTTGCGCATGCGCGGGAAAAATTCCTTTAACTGCGGTTTTGACCTTTCTATTGTTCTAAATTTCTCAAGGACAGTGTCAGAATCGCGAGACACGAAATGTCACGTGGTGTCATAATGCCGCGTTTTGATTGGTGGTGCTTTTTGCTGGCATACCCCCGCATTCAACGAGTTATACGCCCAAAAACCATGTTAAAACTGCGAGTGAAAAACAAAACCCGCTATATCATTCAAGAAGTTATTATCAAAACCTGCTATATCGTAATTCAACCAATCACAAGCAGTTATTTTGCCAAGATGGCGGGTGTAGAAACACGCCCCTCAGGTCAGTTGAGTTACAAAAGCCTCTATATTCCATACAAATCACGAAGTGATTAACAAAATCCGCTATATCCATTTTATTTATCCAAATTACTTAAATATTTCTAGATATATATTGAAAAATGAACACTTTTCGAATGCATATTACTCCATTTCATTTACACATATAAAAAAAATGAAAAGCAATATTTTATTTACGCTAGAAACGTGACAATTTTTTGCAGTTTTCTCCGAATCAGTGAAAGTTGATATACGTAGCGGATATAGAAATTGAACGGCTCAATTATTAAAAAATTTACAAAATTTCATAATTTTTTTTTTCAAATTGCGGTCGGAAACTTTGGTTTCATAAAGGTGTACATTTTAATTATTTTATAATGGAATTAATTTGGTTAATTTTTAAATTTGAAAATAAAGAGTGTTGTTTACTCTTTCCAATACAGTTTAAATCAGTTTTTTCTAGGGACCACTTTGGTTTCATTGATGTTAACAAGGACCACAAGGTTAAAAGTAAGGAGGCGCTTGCCCTCCCCACCTCCCCCGGTCACCCGCGCGCTGAGTTTGCTTATTAGCCGGTGCGCGTTAATTCAAAGTTTTAAATCTTTCGCGGACCATAATATTCTAACTCTTGCGGACCACTAGTGGTGGAGGCGTCTACTAATACCTACAGGAATTCCAAAAACTGAAAAAATCGAATAAATATCTATGAGAATCAAAGTATTGACGAATATCTACAGCTCAAACTGTTGACTAATATCTATGAGAACCAAAGTGTTGACGAATATCTACAGTACTGGCAGAGGTTGGATTTGCAATTATGTATAGCATATTGGAATAATGTAATATTGCGTATGCAGTTTAAAAAACTTAATTTATGTAAGTGTGTATGTAAAAATCCGTAATATCGGACTATTGGACACATTTAGCTGATTAGTCCAACCTACGCTCTGTAGATATTAGTTCAACCTACGCTCTGTAGATATTAGTCAACACTCTGAAGTTCGTAGATATTAGTTCAACATATGAGCTGTAGATATTCGTCCGACATACAGGCTGTAGATATTAGTAACTGGAGTCCTAGTGGTCCGGGGCAGTAGAAGATCCAAAGAAAATTAGGGGGTGTTGAGATTGCACAGTGAGAGTGAGGGCACGCAAAATAAACTTTAATATAGGTTAATTTTTGTTATTGTATGTATTGTTACGATGCACAAATAAGCCCCTACTAATTATTCACCCACGCCACTGCACAGACTACAGTTTCGCTCTTTCGCCGCAAGCGCGCCGCGCGCGCTAGTGGAGCCAAATGCGAGCAACGGTCGGCGAAGCCACCGACTCTCCACACTTCCTAGGCAGAGCGCTCCGCGAACAGTCGATTGTTTTGTTAAGGAGAAATTCTCTCCGCAGGGCACCTTTGTGGCCCGAGTCATCCGCGACGCAATATGGCGTCGGGAATTTAATACGCAAATGCGTGTTTTAGATGCTACGGCAGACAAGGCTGAGGCGTAATTTAAAGTACAGTGACAATGTTTACGTGTGTGGGACGTTTCACCTGGAGACTCCTGTTGGAACGAGATCCCCTCTGCTGCGGACGAGGATTGGACCTGCCGCCTCCATCGCAGTAAGCCCCCTTAAATTAATGTGTTCTATTTGCCCTCGCGATTTTACCTGAGCAATGACGACCCCAGAGAGGACAGGTTGAGAGACTTACCGTGTAGGGACATTCTAGCCAGGAACTGCCTTTTAACCTTGTATTTCTGTGTTTTCTCACAATACATTTTGTTTGTTTTACCTAAATACCGTTCTTTTATTGAGGAGATTGTTCGAGGGTGATCACGGCCAGTATTCCCCCCCATGTAAAACATTCCAAACAGCCTACCGGCGACCACACCACCCTGATGACGAGGGTCTCCCCTGCTTGCCGTTGGTTCGAGCTAGCCGCCTGCAAGGTAGGTCGGAGCCCGCCCTGTGGTGCCGCCCTCCTGGTGGCACCCGGGCCCAGCGAGGTTCTGGTTCCTATACGGGGCGTAGTCCCCGAGCGCAACTCTGACGCCATGTAGCCGCTGCCAGGTTGTTAGCAGTATTGTAATAATTTTTATGACGTGTGCGAAAATTCACATGTTTCGGTAGTTCAGGAAATGGATGAAAATTGATCTGAAAGACTCCATTAACCCCCCCTCCCCCACTTAGTGCCACTTTTTTATGCATTTAGGCAATTTACATGGTTACAATTTTTGCGATATTTACACTGCGAAGTAAATTCCTTTCAATATTTTTAAGGGTAGAATGCCCGCAAGTTTAGGCTATTTTCAAGCTCCAGGCCTATACAGAGTGTATGCAGTATACGTGCAGACAAAACACTACTCACGGTTGTCGATGGTTTGCTGAACGCGTCCCAGTCTACGCGACGCCGTGGCCAAGGCGGCCTCTGCGTCGCGCGCGCGAGCTCTTGCGTCCCGCGCGGCATGCTGGACGGTGCGGATGCGCTCCTCCTCCGCTTCGTTAGCCTCCTGTCGCTTCTTACCGCCTGCGATAAAAAAATGTATTCAGTTAAATTTGCCTTTGAATCACTATTGTACCAAGAGTGTCCAAAGGAAGAGGCAGGTTGGGAATTCACTGCACATTAGAGAAAACAGCCACTGTGTGTGGGAGTGCATCACATAAAAATAAAAATCAGAGTGTGCGATTCACACGTGGTAGAAAACTAAAGTATACAAGAGTGGGGAGACTACGAAGCACTTTTTTTTATCAATGTGAAGGATGATTTTTTCCATATTTTTGACGTTGAATTCCAGTGCACCTTTTCCTATACATTTGGTCATCTTATTAGTATTTGTACTTTCTTCTTCGGAGTCACTAGATGTCGCTTTCTTTTGTCTGTTCATTGTGGAGTGGTTTGAAGATTAGATATTCAATTCAAATTATTGATTCTTTCAAAAACATTACAAAATTAAAAAATTTAATGTGTTTTTAAAATACAATTGTAACAGTATTACATTAAACATAAATGGTAGGCTAAAAACTATACAAGCATTAATAGAGCTTGCCTTTTAAAAGCAGCTTCACTAATGCTAAATATGTCGATATCCGAATTAATTCTATTCAACAGCAAGATTGCTGTCCAAAAATTGATTGATTTTACAAAAATAAAAATATTTATTTTTTTTAGATTTCAAAGGATTTGACCCCTGGTCCGCTGAATGTCTCTGGCCGCTAAAGTTCGTCAGGCGCTTCATACCACTAGACCAACCATACTCAACCTGCGGCCCGCCAAGCTTTTTTGTGCGGCCCTAACCACTTTACCATCAGGAACTTGATTAAAAAAAACTATCATTCTAAATTTCGTATATCTTGAGATTCGTTTCGACTTTGACGCGCAGATGGTGACACCTGAAAAGGATGGTCATTATGGTCCACATGATCTGGTACAAGAGTAAGATACGTTGCTTAGATTTTCACGGCCAAAAGGTTTTTTTGTTATTTGTTTTAGGGTGTTATGACGTGTTGCGCTACCTCCCTCTTTAGCCAACGTTACAGTGTCCATTGTCAGGGCAGATGTGTAAGAGTGTTGCTATTTACACACGCTATATTTATTCCCAAAAAACAAATATTTGACACACAAATACGCACATAACTTCTAGAAATAACCGCATCAATTATAATACATAAAAACTGGTTAATGTCACTGGTTAGTCAGGTACCTACTAATTTTAACAGCATTTCTTGCTGTCGTATAAAGTACTGTTTTGATAGAATTTAAAAACGCATAATTAGGTGATTTTTCACAAAAACAACGCTCTACAAATTATCCAATTATTATTGTTATTAATGGCGGGAGTGTCTTCACAATGCAATCGAAAAATGTCCGACGAAAAGTGCTTCAAGACAAATGGGAAGAAGAATATGTCTTTGTTGGGGGGGGTTCTCTCAATTCTCCTTGTTCTATCAGCAAACGCTCCAGCAACTAGCAAACAAAAATACAGGCACATGACTCACCCTTCTTGGGCTTCCGCTTGCTGGTGCTGACGATGAGCAGCTTCTCCAGGCGACTGGCCTCAGCGCGCAGCTTGTTCACACCGTTGGATAAGGCAGTCATCTGCTCTTTCAATTCTCCTTGTTCTATCAGCAAACGCTCCAGCAACTAGCAAACAAAAATACAGGCACATGACTCACCCTTCTTGGGCTTCCGCTTGCTGGTGCTGACGATGAGCAGCTTCTCCAGGCGACTGGCCTCAGCGCGCAGCTTGTTCACACCGTTGGATAAGGCAGTCATCTGCTCTTTCAATTCTCCTTGTTCTATCAGCAAACGCTCCAGCAACTAGCAAACAAAAATACAGGCACATGACTCACCCTTCTTGGGCTTCCGCTTGCTGGTGCTGACGATGAGCAGCTTCTCCAGGCGACTGGCCTCAGCGCGCAGCTTGTTCACACCGTTGGATAAGGCAGTCATCTGCTCTTTCAATTCTCCTTGTTCTATCAGCAAACGCTCCAGCAACTAGCAAACAAAAATACAGGCACATGACTCACCCTTCTTGGGCTTCCGCTTGCTGGTGCTGACGATGAGCAGCTTCTCCAGGCGACTGGCCTCAGCGCGCAGCTTGTTCACACCGTTGGATAAGGCAGTCATCTGCTCTTTCAATTCTCCTTGTTCTATCAGCAAACGCTCCAGCAACTAGCAAACAAAAATACAGGCACATGACTCACCCTTCTTGGGCTTCCGCTTGCTGGTGCTGACGATGAGCAGCTTCTCCAGGCGACTGGCCTCAGCGCGCAGCTTGTTCACACCGTTGGATAAGGCAGTCATCTGCTCTTTCAATTCTCCTTGTTCTATCAGCAAACGCTCCAGCAACTAGCAAACAAAAATACAGGCACATGACTCACCCTTCTTGGGCTTCCGCTTGCTGGTGCTGACGATGAGCAGCTTCTCCAGGCGACTGGCCTCAGCGCGCAGCTTGTTCACACCGTTGGATAAGGCAGTCATCTGCTCTTTCAATTCTCCTTGTTCTATCAGCAAACGCTCCAGCAACTAGCAAACAAAAATACAGGCACATGACTCACCCTTCTTGGGCTTCCGCTTGCTGGTGCTGACGATGAGCAGCTTCTCCAGGCGACTGGCCTCAGCGCGCAGCTTGTTCACACCGTTGGATAAGGCAGTCATCTGCTCTTTCAATTCTCCTTGTTCTATCAGCAAACGCTCCAGCAACTAGCAAACAAAAATACAGGCACATGACTCACCCTTCTTGGGCTTCCGCTTGCTGGTGCTGACGATGAGCAGCTTCTCCAGGCGACTGGCCTCAGCGCGCAGCTTGTTCACACCGTTGGATAAGGCAGTCATCTGCTCTTTCAATTCTCCTTGTTCTATCAGCAAACGCTCCAGCAACTAGCAAACAAAAATACAGGCACATGACTCACCCTTCTTGGGCTTCCGCTTGCTGGTGCTGACGATGAGCAGCTTCTCCAGGCGACTGGCCTCAGCGCGCAGCTTGTTCACACCGTTGGATAAGGCAGTCATCTGCTCTTTCAATTCTCCTTGTTCTATCAGCAAACGCTCCAGCAACTAGCAAACAAAAATACAGGCACATGACTCACCCTTCTTGGGCTTCCGCTTGCTGGTGCTGACGATGAGCAGCTTCTCCAGGCGACTGGCCTCAGCGCGCAGCTTGTTCACACCGTTGGATAAGGCAGTCATCTGCTCTTTCAATTCTCCTTGTTCTATCAGCAAACGCTCCAGCAACTAGCAAACAAAAATACAGGCACATGACTCACCCTTCTTGGGCTTCCGCTTGCTGGTGCTGACGATGAGCAGCTTCTCCAGGCGACTGGCCTCAGCGCGCAGCTTGTTCACACCGTTGGATAAGGCAGTCATCTGCTCTTTCAATTCTCCTTGTTCTATCAGCAAACGCTCCAGCAACTAGCAAACAAAAATACAGGCACATGACTCACCCTTCTTGGGCTTCCGCTTGCTGGTGCTGACGATGAGCAGCTTCTCCAGGCGACTGGCCTCAGCGCGCAGCTTGTTCACACCGTTGGATAAGGCAGTCATCTGCTCTTTCAATTCTCCTTGTTCTATCAGCAAACGCTCCAGCAACTAGCAAACAAAAATACAGGCACATGACTCACCCTTCTTGGGCTTCCGCTTGCTGGTGCTGACGATGAGCAGCTTCTCCAGGCGACTGGCCTCAGCGCGCAGCTTGTTCACACCGTTGGATAAGGCAGTCATCTGCTCTTTCAATTCTCCTTGTTCTATCAGCAAACGCTCCAGCAACTAGCAAACAAAAATACAGGCACATGACTCACCCTTCTTGGGCTTCCGCTTGCTGGTGCTGACGATGAGCAGCTTCTCCAGGCGACTGGCCTCAGCGCGCAGCTTGTTCACACCGTTGGATAAGGCAGTCATCTGCTCTTTCAATTCTCCTTGTTCTATCAGCAAACGCTCCAGCAACTAGCAAACAAAAATACAGGCACATGACTCACCCTTCTTGGGCTTCCGCTTGCTGGTGCTGACGATGAGCAGCTTCTCCAGGCGACTGGCCTCAGCGCGCAGCTTGTTCACACCGTTGGATAAGGCAGTCATCTGCTCTTTCAATTCTCCTTGTTCTATCAGCAAACGCTCCAGCAACTAGCAAACAAAAATACAGGCACATGACTCACCCTTCTTGGGCTTCCGCTTGCTGGTGCTGACGATGAGCAGCTTCTCCAGGCGACTGGCCTCAGCGCGCAGCTTGTTCACACCGTTGGATAAGGCAGTCATCTGCTCTTTCAATTCTCCTTGTTCTATCAGCAAACGCTCCAGCAACTAGCAAACAAAAATACAGGCACATGACTCACCCTTCTTGGGCTTCCGCTTGCTGGTGCTGACGATGAGCAGCTTCTCCAGGCGACTGGCCTCAGCGCGCAGCTTGTTCACACCGTTGGATAAGGCAGTCATCTGCTCTTTCAATTCTCCTTGTTCTATCAGCAAACGCTCCAGCAACTAGCAAACAAAAATACAGGCACATGACTCACCCTTCTTGGGCTTCCGCTTGCTGGTGCTGACGATGAGCAGCTTCTCCAGGCGACTGGCCTCAGCGCGCAGCTTGTTCACACCGTTGGATAAGGCAGTCATCTGCTCTTTCAATTCTCCTTGTTCTATCAGCAAACGCTCCAGCAACTAGCAAACAAAAATACAGGCACATGACTCACCCTTCTTGGGCTTCCGCTTGCTGGTGCTGACGATGAGCAGCTTCTCCAGGCGACTGGCCTCAGCGCGCAGCTTGTTCACACCGTTGGATAAGGCAGTCATCTGCTCTTTCAATTCTCCTTGTTCTATCAGCAAACGCTCCAGCAACTAGCAAACAAAAATACAGGCACATGACTCACCCTTCTTGGGCTTCCGCTTGCTGGTGCTGACGATGAGCAGCTTCTCCAGGCGACTGGCCTCAGCGCGCAGCTTGTTCACACCGTTGGATAAGGCAGTCATCTGCTCTTTCAATTCTCCTTGTTCTATCAGCAAACGCTCCAGCAACTAGCAAACAAAAATACAGGCACATGACTCACCCTTCTTGGGCTTCCGCTTGCTGGTGCTGACGATGAGCAGCTTCTCCAGGCGACTGGCCTCAGCGCGCAGCTTGTTCACACCGTTGGATAAGGCAGTCATCTGCTCTTTCAATTCTCCTTGTTCTATCAGCAAACGCTCCAGCAACTAGCAAACAAAAATACAGGCACATGACTCACCCTTCTTGGGCTTCCGCTTGCTGGTGCTGACGATGAGCAGCTTCTCCAGGCGACTGGCCTCAGCGCGCAGCTTGTTCACACCGTTGGATAAGGCAGTCATCTGCTCTTTCAATTCTCCTTGTTCTATCAGCAAACGCTCCAGCAACTAGCAAACAAAAATACAGGCACATGACTCACCCTTCTTGGGCTTCCGCTTGCTGGTGCTGACGATGAGCAGCTTCTCCAGGCGACTGGCCTCAGCGCGCAGCTTGTTCACACCGTTGGATAAGGCAGTCATCTGCTCTTTCAATTCTCCTTGTTCTATCAGCAAACGCTCCAGCAACTAGCAAACAAAAATACAGGCACATGACTCACCCTTCTTGGGCTTCCGCTTGCTGGTGCTGACGATGAGCAGCTTCTCCAGGCGACTGGCCTCAGCGCGCAGCTTGTTCACACCGTTGGATAAGGCAGTCATCTGCTCTTTCAATTCTCCTTGTTCTATCAGCAAACGCTCCAGCAACTAGCAAACAAAAATACAGGCACATGACTCACCCTTCTTGGGCTTCCGCTTGCTGGTGCTGACGATGAGCAGCTTCTCCAGGCGACTGGCCTCAGCGCGCAGCTTGTTCACACCGTTGGATAAGGCAGTCATCTGCTCTTTCAATTCTCCTTGTTCTATCAGCAAACGCTCCAGCAACTAGCAAACAAAAATACAGGCACATGACTCACCCTTCTTGGGCTTCCGCTTGCTGGTGCTGACGATGAGCAGCTTCTCCAGGCGACTGGCCTCAGCGCGCAGCTTGTTCACACCGTTGGATAAGGCAGTCATCTGCTCTTTCAATTCTCCTTGTTCTATCAGCAAACGCTCCAGCAACTAGCAAACAAAAATACAGGCACATGACTCACCCTTCTTGGGCTTCCGCTTGCTGGTGCTGACGATGAGCAGCTTCTCCAGGCGACTGGCCTCAGCGCGCAGCTTGTTCACTCCGTTGGATAAGGCAGTCATCTGCTCTTTCAATTCTCCTTGTTCTATCAGCAAACGCTCCAGCAACTAGCAAACAAAGAGGAAAAATTAATTTTTATTAGAATAACTAGCTGGTCCGGCGAACTTCGTACCGCCTCAGAATCAAAAACTGTTGTCAACTTATTAGCTGAATTGATCTAAATTGTTTCTCCCTGCGTATACCATACCTTGATCTAAATTGTTTCTCCCTGCGTATCCTTTCCCCTCTCGCGTTCCCTCTCCCTCTCCCCACTCCACTTCTCCCCTTCCCCCGTCCCGCTAACCCCCCTTCCTGAGTTCCTTTCCCCCCTCCCCCCTCCCCCGGTTCACAGTTCAATATTATACCCCTTACAATATTGCTGCAGTTCTTTCAAAATAGGAGAATTCGTTCCATACAAAATGTATGGGGAAAATAATTTTCTTCGGAGTGGAACACCCTTTACTTTTAGGGTATGAAAAATAGATGTTGGTCGATTCTCAGACCTACCAGATAAGCACACAAAATTTCATCAAAATTGGTCCAGCCGTTTCGGAGGAGTATGGCAACAAACACCGTGACACGAGAATTTTATATATTAGATAATAACACTAAATTTTTATTAGGACGACTTTCTTTTTATAATTTTTGAAGGTTATTCCCATTAATGAAATACAGTAGAATCCGGATATGATGACCCTCAAGGGGCCAGCGACACTTTGTCGTACTAACAGATGACGGCCGGATAATTTTAGCTTGTTTTTACATGAGACACGCCAAACTCCTTTGCGAGGGTTACATTTGATTCACCGCCTTCTAAACGGTGTAATAGCACTATTTTCTTCAGTTGAAAAACACTTTGAACTCATTGCGTCAAACTTTTAACCTAGTCGCAACAGATGATAAACGCTGACTGTGATTTACGTGTGCTCAAGGGTCCAGGACCTAGGTGGACCTACTTTTTACTTGTATCTATTATTATCAAAATTAAATTATAACTTCTTGTGACTTGACCCCGACTATGTGACCCCCCCCTGGCGCTATGTGACCCCCCCCTGATGCCAAAGCTGGATCCGCCCTTGCGTGTGCTAATAAGGATAGGTGTTAGTGCGCGGGGAGTAGGCGAGGCGTGGGGTGGCGAGATGTTGGTGCGTAGATTTTCTAAATAAAACACTGCGCGTCGTTCTAACCGGATGAATTATCATTAAAATAGGTCGCTTTAAGCAGTTGGTTGCTTAAAACGGAGTCGTACTAAAGGGATATGTTTTCCTAGTACCTAACTATGAAACCTAACTTGAATTTACATCGTCGTTGCTAAAAACGATAAGCCGTTATATGCAAAGTCGTTATATCCGAATTCTACTGTAAATTATTTATTGAACAAGAAGATAACACTAATAATCTAAATGAAAATATGGAAGACAACAAAACACAGAAAAATAAAAAGATAACGGTCGCAACTGGGACTCGAACCCAGAATCTCTCCTTTTACTGGGACTAAGTTTCCTTCAGTCCTACAATCCTGGTTCTTATTAGAGCTGCAAATCCAGGAACTTTCACCAGGAACCACCCTTTCATGAACATCGAGGAGTCGAGGTCTGGAAAGTCCGAACATCATACTGTACGCATTGTCGTATTGCACTCGATGTCTTTCCATGCTTATCTTTTTGAATATGGTTCTTGACGATTCTAGTATCATGGTGAATACTGCCGTATTCGCCAAGATACTGGAATGGTCGAGTATCGGGCCTAAGAATACAAAGAGAGACTATGCACTGACCTTTTTGGCTTTCTGTCGAGCCTTTTTGGCCTGTTTCTTGACCTTGTCGACAGTGCGGCCAGGCCCCTCGATGAACTCCACCAGCATGTTTAGGTCGCGAGTGTCCTCCACTCGAACCCGATAACCCGAACATCTGTGACAAAAAACATACAATCAATTTTTGAAAAAAAAGAAATACTATTTTCCAAGCAAGTTGAAATTTTAGGTTTTTTTTTTTTACGTTAACTCCACACAGGAGGACCCGGGGAAAATAATTTCCCTCAGGGGCTAAGTCATCTGAGATGCTGTAAGGAGGGTCTTTTTAAGGAAGTAATGAACATTAGTCTCGAAGAGACCCATTTGTAGGAAGGAGGAAACGCAGAGGCCGGCAAATCGTTCCACCGAGCGACCCGTTCTCATGAGACAAATGTCAACCGTGTACATATGTCAGGGCACGCGTTTGGCATGTTTTCCGGTGCCGAAGAGATCAATGACGCTAGTTCTTCAGAGCATCTTCCATTGAAATACCGGTAGAACAAGGATAGCATTCCCGCCCGACGCCCTAAAGATTGCAATCCGTTTGTTAAGTCGAGGGGCGATTGATTAAATGAACTGATTGAGCGCATCCTCTGATGTAAGAATGAGCGCTTTTAAAATTACCGTGACGATTCACGATTATGGTACCGTGACAGCATAAAAACGGCAATAAAAATATATTCTTTATCACAATATTGCTGCAGCTCTTTCAAAAGATGAGATACACAATCTACTTAGGTCTGTTCCTCCAAAGGAAAAAGTAATCATTTCTTGCATCTCTCTCACACACGGCACTGTGATGTCTCCGTAGACCCCTACAATACTACTAGCCTTGATGATAATTTTGAAAGTATGGAATATAATTACAAGGATAATATTGAAATGTGAGTGAATTCAAAAAATTCAAAAACATCAAAAGTCAATGCGCCGATGGTTTTGCTTTTGTTCTTTTAAACATATAAAGCTGCAGCTCTTTCTTACACACTAAATAACAACAGTTGAAAATGAGACAAGCAGTGAACGTACGTCTGCATCCCCCCAAAGGAGACATACAATCATTATCATACATCTCCCTCACACATATAAATAAATTGAAACACAATTCCCGTTGCCGTAGCTGAGCCGTATAATAAGATATATATATATCTGTTTCCTCCAAAGAAATAAGCAGTACTTTGAATTTTGTACACACATATTTTGTGTGTCTCATCTTTTGTCTCACCATTATTTAATACATAAGAAAGAGCTACAGCATTATCAGGATAAAGAATGTACGTTTTATGATTTTTTGTGACGTCACAGTACGGTGATCGTGGAATCGTCACGGTAATTTGTTTGGTGGTTTACTGACCCGGAGCAGACCGAAGAGGTGGAGTTGAAGATGGAAGAGTCCCTGCTGGTGGTTGTCGTGGTGGTAGAGGCCGTGGTTTGCCACTCGGCCGAATTGGAGCACGCTCGACCTGGATACAACAATAACACATTTTAAATACATATTAAAATAGTGGAGTATAGAGCTTAGTATCAAGACAAAGATGGCAGTGTTCAAAACAATATACTATAATATAATATGCTAAACGAACGAACACGCTCTAGAATCCAAGCCGCCGAAATGAAGTACTTGAGAGGAGTGGCAGGAGTTATGAAATGGGATCAAATAAGAAACTCCCAAGATCTGAGACGTTCTAAACATCGAACCACTGTTACTCTTCATAGAAAAATGGCAACTGAGCTGCCTTGGGCATGTCTAAGAATATCTGATGACCGAATTCCTAGGAAAATACTGAGTGTGATTCCAGAGGGTAGACATCCAGTGGGCCGCCCCAGACACAGTTGGGCGAGACAACTGCAGAAACTGTGAGAGGAGAGGATGGGACTGCCATGGACGGATGCTGAACAATCAGCACAAGACAGAGACATGTGGAGGAGCCTTGTCGATGCAGTGGGTTCCCGACCCGAAGAGGATAAGGGGAAGAAGATGATGACGATGATGATTAAAATAGTATCACTAAAAGAATACATCAAAAGAAGTAACACTATTCAATGCATTCTGTACAACTCTGTATATGTTAGAACTGTTGCTAGATTACACTGCATTTCAACAGTACAAGCTAAAAGTCACGTAAAAATAATATTGGTAGTTCTTGGTCTAAGTATGTTACAATTAAATATGACCCAAAGAGATAGGGTCGAATTAGCTCATTGGTTAGAGTAGAACCCACGCAAGGCTTAACCTCTTATTGGCCGGAGACGCGAATCCACGCGCGGTTTGTGCGCATGCGTGCGGAATAAATTTTAAAAAAAATATGTTTGTCTGCGATTTTGACCCTTCTATGAACAGAATTTGTATGAAGGACAAGGTCAGAATCACTTGCGCCAACATTTGCCCAGGATCTGGGCAAAAATTTCATTCACCTGGCAACCCCAGAATATTTTTTAAATGATTTTATCTGTGGCATCGAAATGTCAAATTTGCCGCAATTCTTTATGTCAAAATCCGATGCGTGTTACCTGACAAAAACATCGTAAAACCTATCAATTTACATAATTAACGCAAGTAATGTTGCTTTGGTACATAGTTTATTGTTCTAGGAATGTGTTTCGGTCAATAAAATATACGATAGCTCAAAATTAATCCGCAAAACATTCAATTCAAAATTCAAAGTGGTGCTTTGTTAGGAAATTTCCGTATTTTTCCTGGATTTTGACGGGTTAATAGTGTTTTCAATAATTAAAAAAAAAAATTTATTTGATTAATTTGTGTTTTACAGCACTTTTCAGATAGCAAGAAACTTTCAGTATCGCGCCCTGGTGAAAGACAACCAATCAGAATAGAAACGTTGCATGAAATAGCCAGTTACCTTTCCACCTTCCTCTGCCCCATCTCCTTCCCTCCCCACTACATTCAGCCTCACAACATACCCCAATTGGGGATGCCATAGTCTCACTGGCTCCAGGCGGTACAATTGAAAGCAGCTTGGACTCTTGCGGAATTCATAATCCTCTTGCGGAATTCATAATCATTTTTTAACAAATTCTCCAAAGCACGGCCATACAAATATTAGTAGACCTGCCCTAAGTGATAAAAGCGTATTATTTCCCCCTCCCCATTCCGGTTCCTTGGAACCGGCTGGGATCGAGTATGGCTTCGCATGAATCTAAAAAATGTGACGTCATCATTCTTCTGTGAGCCAGCGTCGAGCGCTCATCGGTGCATTTTATGAAATAATACCGCAAAAAACATGGTTTGTGTTTTGAAAACGTGTAAATATAATATACTAAAACTCGAGATACATGGCGTGTGCTCGTCGATGTTTACGGGGTAAGTAAATTATGACACAGGCTAGCCTAGTGAGGCAGATTACTGAAAAACCAAAATTTATAACTATTTTCTATTTTTCATTTATCTACTGTTCATATTTATATATTTTTTCTGTTGGTATCCTTTTGTACTTATGTAATTTTAAACCACTGTAATTTTAACACTGAATATGTGTACTGTTTAGTTATAATCTTGCAAATTACATTCAATAAAGATATTTATTATTATTATATGAAACATTTGTAAAAGTGTCCTAACTAAATACGGCAACAAAATATTGGAGTCTGAAAATAAACAAACTTTACTTTGCCGTATTTAGACTTCGCAAATTTGTTCATTACACGCGGCGAGCAATTCATGCTCCCATGTAAAAAGGTCTATTCATTCAAAACCAGAGTTTACTTTTAAGAACTAAATGGTTATATTATAATGCGAGATGCCTATATACTGTCCTATTGAGTTATCAACGAATCACATATCTCCAAAGTCATCTTCCCGCTCTGCGCCCCGCTGTAGTTGTTGTCTACCCCTCAACTTTATGTTCTGGTCTACTAATATTCATATGTCTATGGTACAAACCTTTTGATCGCGAATCAGCGTGCTGACTGGCGTGCTGATTCTGCTGACCTTGCTGATTCGGCTGACTTTGCTGATTTTGGTTGCCAGGCAGCTTTTTGACGACGAGGGGAGGCGGCTTGCCCGCCGCGGAGCCGGCGTTCCGCTGCTGAGGGTTTTGCTGACCCTGAGGCTGATTTGGCTGAGGTGCAGGACTCTGATTGGCCGGTGATTGCTGACTTTGCGGCTTTTGCTGAAAGTGAAAAAATATTCATTAGGAATGGGATATTTTCACAAACTATGGAAACATATTACTTAGATATAGATCATCCAGTTGATTAGTCAGACATCTCCAAATAACTAGGTTTTGAGATAATCCATAAAACAATATTTGAATGCTTACCACAAATGAAATATTATTTACGTATTTTATTGTCTGTGTTTTATACGTTAAACTAGCTGACCCGGCCACGCGTTGCTGTGGCTAACTAAACACAACGCCATCTGCTGGATGGTTATTCCACCTTTATAACCACCGCCTTCTTTGACAGACAGACGCCGCAGAGGACTCTAATTTATAATACGTAGAGATGGTGTGAAAGATTATAATAGTGTGCATGAAATGCTTGAGGTACTCGTAACTAACATATTTAAGTTAATAAGGATTAATACTGTATTCGTTTAAATAACTTTCCAATTACCGCATTGTACGTGACCATTTTTTTAAAGATAGAAAGTTATAGGTATAGTAAGCTATCCGTAAAAGATAGATATATGCCTTCGTGGACTTTTTTGTAGATCTATAATGGAGGAATATTCCACCATGCATTGTTTTGTTATATCTCAAAGGGATTAGGCAGTGTTTTCGAAGTAAGCTACCAGGAGGCTTGACTTTTTCCAACACTTCTAACAATTATCGTTATGTTTCAACCAATTTACACAAATCCTTGACAAATTATATACCTAAACCTTCCTCACGAAACACTCTATCTATTGGTGAAAACCGCATGAGAATCCATTCAGTAGTTTTTGAGTTTATCGCGAACAGACAGGCGACGCGGAGGACTTTAATTTATAATATGTAGAGATAGAGATATGCTGTAAAATAACACCTGGTGGCATAAGAGTCCGGTACATTAGTATAACATTTTGAAATTTCCTACTAGTGACCCAGAAAGCATCAATTTTAGTTTATTTCTCTTCAAGTTTTAGTGCATTATAATTGATTTGGTGGGGTTTATGATTAAGTGAAAGATATGGTTAGTACTTGTGACTCTATTAGGAACATGAAATTAAAAATAAAATAAAAATTTACCTCAGTTTGAATGGCCTTATTCTCAATGCACGCCACAAGTTTATACTTTTTCGCATTCTTTTGATTCTGCTCGTCGATAACCCTGTTGGCTTCGCGTTCCAACCTGCGTATGGAATCGCGCGGATTGACCTGCGCGGCTACCGACCTCTGAGCTTCCGCAGCAGGAGCTTGCGCTGGCGCACCAGTTCCCTCTTTGTTCCTAATCGAGATGTTTGTGGCCTCTTTGAGACTCTTGATTGTGTCTTGGACGTTTGGTTGAACAGCTGGAGGCGGGTTAGGATTTAAATTTGGCGGATCCGGTCGGGATTTCGGCTTCGAAACTGGCGTCGCTTTAGCTGAATCGACTTGCTTCTTTGCCACGTCCGGCACTGCGGCGTTTGCTACAGCCGGTTTTGACGCTACTTTCGGCACTAGCACGACTGGCTTCACAGTGGAATTGGCAGTATTCAATGCCGGTTTAACGACGTTGGGATTTGCAGTCGTGTTCAGTTTCGCAGTTGTACTACCAGGATTAACAGGGTTCGGTTTTACGGTATTGGCGGCATTTGCCGGTGCGGGTTTTGTGGCCGTTGCATTGGACTTGGCGTTGGGGTTAAAACCTGTGTTGACCGGGATGGGTTTGATGGGATTCGACGGTAGTGGTTTTACAGTGTTGGTCGGAACGGGTTTTATGACATTAGGCGGAAGGGGTTTCGCTACGGCGGTCGCTGAATCTGAAAACAAACAGAAATTTTTCTTTAGGGATAGACAAAAAGATGCATGTTTTGCTCCATCCACATTCATAAGCAATAAAAACTAATTTTTATATTGAAGAAGAATATTAGCGGTACTTATCAAGCGAATAAAACCGCCTTCCTTTATCCATATCTTTTATCTATTATACAAATTCCAGAAAATGTTGTTTTTCTTCATTTTTATGTGAATACATTTTTTTCCATTGGTCCACACAGGAGGCCCTGATGAAAGTAGATGTTTCCGAGCAGCTGGGACTGTTGAACGGTATTCACAATTAAAAAAATAAATTATACAGACCTGTCTTGCCGCCCGCACCCGCGACGGGCTGGTGCATCCCCCCAGCGCATCCGTCCTCTGCCTTCTCCTTTGCGGAGGTCTTGGCCCCGTCGGAAGTTTCGGAATCGCCCTGCGGAAACCACAACAAATACAAATGTCTAAACATTACAAAATACTGTGGAATAATCAGCCGTCTACACAGAACAGAAAACTTCTAGACACTGATTGATTGAAAAGTTGACATTTTTTTTTAACCCTTTCTCATCCAATTTTTTTTCTTCAATGTTAATCACTCAAACGATAGCTACCTAAAATTGGATAGCCCATGAGCGACAGCTACCTAGTTTTGGGTAATCCATGAGCTAAAGCTACCCTAATTTGGGGAGCCCATGAGCGATAGCTACCTAAATTTGGGTAATCCATGAGCTAATGCTACCCTAATTTGGGTAGCCCATGAGCGATAGCTCCCTAAATTTGGGTAATCCATGAGCGAAAGCTACCCTAATTTGGGTAGCCCATGAGCGATAGCTACCTAAATTTGGGTAATCCATGAGCGAAAGCTACCCTAATTTGGGTAGCCCATGAGCGATAGCTACCTAAATTTGGGTAATCCATGAGCGAAAGCTACCCTAATTTGGGTAGCCCATGAGCGATAGCTACCTAAATTTGGGTAATCCATGAGCGAAAGCTACCCTAATTTGGGTAGCCCATGAGCGATAGCTACCTAAATTTGGGTAATCCATTAGCGATAGCTATCTAAATTTGGTTAATCCAAGAGCGATAGCTACCCATATTTGGGAAGCCCCATGAGCGACAGCTGCCCAAATTTGGGTAGTCCATGAGCGATAGCTACCCAAAATTGGTTACGCAGGTGATTTTTTTGAATTAAAATTAATTTATTTTGAACTTCCTGCAAATCTTACAAAAAGTTATACAAAATTTAATCAAGAAAATTTTTGGTACATATTTTGTAAAATGGAAACCTTTGAAGTGCATCAAACATAGAAGAAGATCTGTACAAAAAAGCGCAGCGCTGAGAAAGTTAATTTTTTATACACTAAGAATCATAGAAAAAAATTCAAATCATCATTGGTTTATGAAGGGTCAAGTATTTAAAATAAGGTCACATTTCTATAATTACAACACATAAAATGGCTGTTTAGCAAACTATAATTTAGGTCAATCATTTTTTGATTTACTCTCCAAAACTAAAACTATAGCACTTTTGACAATAATTAATTTAATAAATAATTTTTAACCACTCAGGCCTTCGGTCTATTTAGTAGGAAAGTCAAAATAATTCCAATTTGCAATAAAATTCAAATAAATGGAATATTTCTGAAAGCATCCGAAAACTAAATTCTGTTTTTGAAAGGTGATGAAATACGCTTTCAAATTTTATAATTCGAAATAAACACATAATTTTTTCAAATATAATTTTTTAATTGCAAACATAAAAAAGTATTAAAAAATGGCTTACCTTACATTTCTGCTAACTAAAATTACTGATTACTGATAATAATAAAAAAATTATCGTCAATTCACTTTTTTGTCATTTTGTGTAAAAATAACAAATGTGTAAAAAATTCCCAAGGTTTTAATTTTTGTTTTCAAATTGTGGTGGGAAACTTTGGATTCATAAAGGCGTACATTTTAATTATTTGCAGTTAACTTTTAGATTTGAATATAAATCAAGGTGTTTTTTTTCCTTCTAACACCCTACTAGATCAGAGGTTCCTAACTTTTTTTCTCGTATGCCCTTTTAACCTACTCTAGGCCGCTCGTTTACCGGTGAGATCGGCAAAAATTATAAAAAAAAAAAAAATTTATATGCGATTTTGACCCTTATCCACTGGAGCGCTTTTTGCCGAATTTCAGCACAACCTAAAAAACCTGGGATTGCTAAGCTGCGGAATTTCAGCAAATTTTCCCTAGATGCATTAAATATTTTCAAACACGCCCGCGGTTCAATTATGACGTTTTTTAGTAGGTGGAAAGATACTACTTATATTTAATTCAACAGATGGCAGTGTACTCCACTTATTTACGAAATACGGTAATTCGAAAATTCGTATTTTGTAGATTTGTCTAGAATGTTCATATGTCAAAATGCCTCGGTGTAAAATGCGCTTTTTATTGTGTTTTAGTGGATTTTTCTAACATATTTGTACATCAGTTAGATTAAAATTTATTAAAAATTAAGATTAAAAAACCTTTATTTCTATCATGAGATTTAGAGCATAAAATATTCAGTTAAGTGCGAATAAAATGAAAGGTAAGCGGTAATAGGTGTTACCTGGGAAGACTGCGAACCCGCAGGTCGACACCTCTGCTTCTTGCGGTTCAGTATGGAGCGAAGTCTCTCTCGAGTCTCGTTGAAGTTCTTGGAAACCGGAGTGGTGACGGGAGGCTGAAATTTACACATTTTATTCACTTATT
This sequence comes from Limnephilus marmoratus, assembly GCA_917880885.1. Taxonomy (NCBI): domain Eukaryota; kingdom Metazoa; phylum Arthropoda; class Insecta; order Trichoptera; family Limnephilidae; genus Limnephilus; species Limnephilus marmoratus. The sequence goes on along the minus strand of OU862907.1, from coordinate 55,992,680 downwards.
TATAGAGCGGAGACTGTATACATTTTTTACAAACTTCACACGATTTGGGAGGCGGGCATCGGTACAGCCGTTCCTGGAACCATTTGTTGGATAACCAACACTTCTGCCATAGATCACCCCAAGTGGTTTGTTACGTTTGGTGACTTAGCAGGGGTGCCCGTGTTCATGGGGTGAGGTTTTTCTAGGTCTTGGAGGCGGATGACCAAGACCCACTGAACCCCAGATTCCTACCCACCCCTTAAACCCTTTTCCTTCCCAGAACTCTCCTGTCCTTCCCTTAAAAAACCCTCCACACAGCATCCCCAAATAGGCCCTGAGGGAAATCACTTTTCTCAGGGCCTCCTGTGTGGAGCTCATGTAAAAAAAAAAAATAAAATTTGTTGAATAACCAACACTTCTGCCATTGGCACCCCAAGTGGTTCACTATGTTTGATGACTTAGAAGGGGTGCCCGGGTTCATAGGATGAGGTTTGTCCAGGTTTTGGGGGTGGATGCATCTGCCAACCAACTGCGTGGCAGGCCGTGGATTGGGAGAGACTGTTTGAGGAAGACTTTTTGATCTATCCAACAGGAATCTCCGAACATCGCCTGTAGGAGGGATAGATTCATATATCCATCACTTCAGTATACACTGACTACCTTTTTCCTTCCAAGCATTTCCTCTCCTTCCTTTCCTAAAAAAGACCTTCCACACAAAATATCTCACAAGAGTCCCAGCTGCTTCCGACTGGAGCCAGTGAAACTATGAAATCCCCAATTGGGGTATGTTGTGAGGCTGGAGGTAGTAAGGAGGGGAAGGAGAAAGGGAGGAGGAAGGTAGGGAAGTAACGGCTATTCACACCTGGTCACCAAACACAGCTAAAGCCATTTGAAGCAACGTTTCAATTCTAAATGGTGGTCTTATATCAGGGCTATACTGAGAGACTCTTCCACCCTAGATATGCCGCAAGTATACTATATATTATTTGAAATAAATTAATTAGCACAGAAATAGCACAAATCGAAATGAAAATCTGGTATTTTTCAACGGTAGCAATCTTCCATTGATATGCTTGGTGTAACCCTAAGTGACCAGCTCAGGTATGGGGGCTCCATCGAAGCCAGAGTAAAGTTAGCCTCCCAAAAACTGGGCGTACTGTACAGGGCCCGCAGATACTTTAATAGTACACAACTGCTAACCCTGTATAAATCTGAATTTGGCAGCCACCTCTGGTCTGGAGCTGTGAGTCTGAGTGTGAGTTTCTCCAATGATTTACTTCGACAACCTCCATGTCGCGGGGCGATAGTTACCCTTGAGCGATAGTTACCCTTGAGCGATAGTTACCCAAATATGGATAGCTCTATAATCTATATATTCTTGAAATTAATAGATTACTTCGTTTTTACCACTTTAATTGTTTATAAAACCGACATGTTTCGTCAGCAAAGCTGACTTCTTCAGGGTTTTGACAGAACTAATTTAAAAATAGACATATATATAATAGAAAACAGCAGAATTAGACTTAAACATCCTAAAAAAATGGTTCGATTCAAACTTGCTGTCACTTAATACGGAAAAAACCTTTGTAATACCGTTCACCATTAATAAACATGCATTCCCTGAAAATTTAATGATTAGTATACATTCATACAATTGCAATAGAAACACAAATTTATGTAAACCTGACTGCTCTGTACTCACTGTTAAAACTAATATAAAATACCTCGGTGTAATTATAGATAGCAATTTAAAGTGGAAAATACAAATCAATGCAACAGTTGAAAGATTAAGAAAATTAATGTACATTTTTCTTAGAATACGAAACATATTAAATTTTAAACTATTAAGAACTATCTATTTCTCACTGATCCAATCTGTATTACAATATGGAATTCTTGGTTGGGGTGGTGCATTCAAAACTTCTCTCATGCCTTTAGAAATCATCCAAAAATTATTAATAAAAATAATTCTAAAAAAAACATATGATTTCCCCACCATAAGATTATTTCAAGAATTTAAAGTCCTTTCACTACACAATATTTATAAAAAAATTACACTTTTACAAATCCACAAAGATTGTTTCAACAATGATAACTCATTATCTATTTCAAACAGCAAAAGACCAAATATTCTTGGCTCTATAACTATCCCGCGTTGTAATACCACTACAGCCCAACATTTTTATAAATATTTTGGAGTCAAGTGGTTTAACCAGTTACCCCTTAACTTAAGATTGGAAATTAATTATAAAAAATTCAAAAGTTCTATAAAAACACTAAATCATTAGCATATTACAATAATTCAATTTAATAATACAATAGAATGTCTCTCGACAATTGATTTTGGAAATCCATTTACTTTTATATTCTTTTCTCTTTTCTCTCTTCCTCTTCCTCTTCTTCTTCTTTTTTATACTGTTTTCTTTTTTTTTCTATTCTATTTCATATATCTTGTTTTGAATATTTATATGTATATATATATAAAAATATATATTATAATTCTAAAAAAATATGTTAAATAGTTTTTCACACACGCTGCTCCACCTTTTTTACACGAGCATGCTCTAAAAAAAGGTGAATCACGTTATATAAAAAATGTATCTGAAAAATGTAATGTCATTATTGTATGTACCAAAATAAATAAATTAAAAAAAAAAAAAAAAAAAAAAAAAAAAAAAATATATATATAGGTAATAGAGAAAAATAATCGACATAAACAATAATAAAATTAGAAAGAAAATGATGTTTAAGGGACGAGAGGCAATATAGAACAATTAAAACATTTTAAAAGGGGAATAGATTTAATAATGGGTCATTTAAAAACAATTTTTGATTATTAATAATATTTAAATTTGCATTAACACTCTTTCTAATCTCTAAAATTTCTAATTTATCCAACTGAATGCCATTGACATTACAATGTATTAATTCTATTCCACTGTTAAAATTAAAGGTATGACTAGTTTCTATTAAATGGTTGGCAAACTCCGAGAAACTATTATTATTTAAAGCTTTCATATGCTCTTTAATCTTTATTTCAAAGTTTCTCGAAGTTTTACCTATATAAAAGAAATCACAATCATTACATTTCAATTTATAAATTCCAGATTTTTTCATTTTGGAATCTCTATCTTTATTATTAACAATATAATTTTTAAGTTTTTAAGTTTATTATTTGCATAAAATACAGGAAGAATTTCATTTGGTACATTCTTTGTCAAGGCATTAGAGATTTTATTATTGAAATACATAATTTTCTTCAACATGTCGGTTTTATAAACAATTAAAGTGGTAAAAACGAAGTAATCTATTAATTTCAATCATAATGGTGCCACAAAATAAGCTTGCTGTGTTAGAAGAAGAAATCTATATATTCTTTTTTAATGAATTAATTGTGAAATAATACAAATTAATCAGATAAAAAATCCCGCGACCTTCGGATTGCGAGTCAAGAGCCTTACCCCCAAACTACGGAGACCATCAAACCTACCATGTAAAGAAACAATAAATAAATCGTATGAGTTTGTACATACCGCATGACCAAAGACAGTGCAGTAACAACAGTTGCACGGCTGGTCGGGGCGCGGGGAGGCCGGGTGCTGGGAGCAGCGTCCTGACTCCGGGTTGCCACTGCAGTTGTCCCCTCCGTGATTTACTGCAACAAACACACACAAACAGATTAGTTGACTCAATCCATCACTGCATTAGGTCTCGATCGTATTTTGTCTGAGTCAATATATATCCGTTTTGCAATAAAATCCAAATAAATGGAATATATCTGAAAACTAAAATCTGTTTTTGAAAGGTGATAGAATATTATTTAAAATTTTACTATTCGAAATAAACATTAATTAACTAACTAACCATTTCCACAGGGGTAGGCAGAGAGGACGGACTGCCAAACAACTCAGTCTCAACCTCTTATTGGCCGGAGACGCGCGCGTATTGTGCGCATGCGCGAGAAAATAATTTGAAAAAAATTCAAACAAAAAATGTTTGTCTGCGATTTTAGCCCTTCTATGTACAGAATTTGTATGAAGAACAAGGTCAGAATCGCTTGCGCCAACATTACCCCATAAGTTGGGTAAAAATTTCATTCACCTTGCAACCCTAGAATATTTTTTAAACGATTTTATCTGTGCCATAGAAATGTCATTTTTGCCGCAAATTTTAGCTGTCAAAATTGATGCGTGTTCCTCGACTAAAACATCGTAAAACCTATTAATTTACGTAATTAACGCAAGTAATGTTGTTTTGGTAGATAGTTTATTCTTCTAGGAACGTTTTTCAGTCAATATAATATACGATAGCTCAAAATTAATCCAAAAAACATTAAATTCAAAATTCAAAGTGGTGCTTTTTTAGTGAATTTTAGTGAAATGGCATGGCCTTTGACAGATTAAAAAGCGAAGGTTACTGACCTCTAGCGTATGACATATGACATGAGACATGATACACCGTTGCTGTTTCAGAGTGCCAAAATTTTACCTGTTAAAGCAATACTATGGCACAAAATTATAATTCAACATATATTTACCCCGCAGCATAAAGAGAAATTAGAACATAAATACAGCACTAGATTCACGCGCAACGACGGGTTAATAGTTCCGAAATTTAACAATAAGTACGGACAGAGAACATTTGAATACATCATACCGAAGTTATTTAATTTATTACCTGACAATATAAAGAAATGTAATTCTTTGAATAAGGTTAAATATATGGTGAAAAATTTGTTATTGGAAAATAAAAATTTATATTGATATTGATATGTACAAAAAAAAAATGTTGAATCTGTAGATATAAGATGTAAATTTTAAATGTAAAAATCTATATGTAACTAAAATATAAGCACCTGTTGACAAGCCAATTCAATTGGCTTAGCAGGACTTGTTTGTTGATTTTAATATGTATATCTATTCTTTCAATAAAAATAAATAAAAAAAGTGCAGATTTCCTACTTGCAACGTCATAGATGCACTGTTGTAGTGATAGTTGATAAAACAGATTTCTGTATATTACAGGCTTACATAGGTATGTCAATTATTGTTTACTTGTTTTAGTGCGAGTCTTTTTTTCGTTATAAATAATGTGTTCTTTAGAAAAACGTGCTTCTTATCTCTTGAAAACAGCTAGAATCAATTAGTAATGGTCTGAAGACCACATTGTAGTGTTTTGTCGGGTCGGGAAAAAGTATAATTGTAACATGTGATTATAATTTAATAAAATAGTTAGAATTCGCCAGTGAAGAAATATTGTGTCTTTATTGAAGATCTTCTGCCACAAAAAACCAAACTAAACATACGCTTTCCAATTTTATAATTCGAAATAAACATTAACTAACTAACCAACCATTACACCGTTTTCCTGCAGGGGTAGGCAGAGAGGACTGACTGCCATCGGTCTTGGCACACACTCCTTGCTTCGTTTACATTCATACCGTTTACATTTATTATTGCCGTAACTGACTTCATTGTAAAAAGCCTTGATAAAAGCAAAAAATGTATTTCAATATTTTTAGACCTTTCTAAAGCCTTTGATACAATATCACACAGTAAATTAATAAATAAACTTCAAATAATCGGTATTACAGGCAATGAACTTAACTTTTTTAAGAGCTACCTTGATGACCGCAAGCAACAAGTAAAAATAATGAACACACTTAGCAATCAGTGCTCAACTCACTATGGGATACCTCAAGGTAACATATTAGGACCATCTTTGTTCCTTTTATATATCAACGACTTATGTAACATTAACATTCAGGGAAAAATAGTTAGTTTTGCCGATGACACTGTTTTACTATTTGAAACTGACACTTGGCAAGCTGTTTACAAAAAAGCTGAAACGGATATAAATATTATAAAAAAAGTGGTTAGATACAAATACGCTCACATTGAACACTGAGAAAACTAAATATGTCACATCAAGCATAAATATAACAGGTCAACCTCATGATGACGCCTCTATTAGAATACACACATGTTTAAATTCCGATGAATCTTGTCAGTGTCCCTACATTGAGCGCACTACACAGATGAAGTATCTCGGCCTCACAATTGATCCATATCTCAAATGGAATATTCACACTCAAATAATTGCAAACAAAATAAGAAAAACCATGCACTTTTTCAGAACGATACAAAACTTTCTCGACTTAAAACATTTGAAAATGGTTTATTTTGCAGTCTGTCAATCTATTATTGATATGGTATCATAGCATGGGGAGGCGGTACTGCATCAGCACTAGACCCAATCATAAAGGCACAGAAAACTATTATAAAATTAATTCTTAGACTACCTCTAATTACAGACTCGAACTTAATCTTCAATATTATGAATGTGTTTGACGTTCGGCAGATATATGCAAAAACAATCCTTACTCATCTATACACAAATATACATAAATACTATGAAAAAAGATTAAATACTCGCTGTACTCGAAACAATGACAAAGACTTACTACAAATCCCCAAAACGCATACTACTTTTGGTCAACGAAATTTCAGATACCTTGCAATAAGACTTTACAACATTCTTCCAGATAGAATAAAAAAATGTGATTCCCAAAAAAATTTCAAAAATAACATAAAAATTTGGATCAAAAATAATGATAGGGCCTTTACCGGTGCACTCATCCAAATTCGAAATTATTAATGATTTGGTATTATACAGTGGAAATATACAAGCAATTGTATTGGTTGCTTTTATTTAAAACTATTATTAATGTAACCAATCTATTATGTGATAAGTTTTTTAATAAAAGTGTAGGTATGTTTATAAGTATTATAAATTGATTTAAAAATTACTGCCTCAACACAGGCTAGCCTAGTGAGGCAGTATACTGAAAAACCAAAATTTATAACTATTTTCTATTTTTCATTTATCTACTGTTCATATTTATATTTTTTTCTGTTGATATCCTTTTGTACTTATCGTCGCTTAAGTTCTAACACCGCGGAAGTCCAAAAAATGCCATTTTCACTTTTACATGTCATTCTATAGAGAATCGAAAGACGCACCTCCTAAACCAATCAAAAACAAGGATTTCAACCAATGAAAGTGTTTTATTTTGAAAACAAATACACAGCGTATCTCCGTGCCGCGGAAATCGTCATGCAAACAGCGCGTAAGTCAGTTTACTTTCGTATTGTGAGAGGTCGCGACTTGAGCTCCGAAGAAATACATTGTAAATCAAGGTAAGTCTAATTCATTTTAATTATATTATGTGTTCATATAAGGGAAAAAAACTTGATATTTGGTTTTTAGGTATAGTTAAGTATAAATATCAATTATGTTATTGTAAAAAATAAGATGAAAATGTTATTTTACTTACGCGGTGTCCTGCTTAATGCAGAAGTGACTTAAGCGGTGTTTTATATAACGATTTTAAATACACGGTTTTAAATTTACTTACTTTTAATTTAGATATCAATACACCATGGATTACGAAAGCAGTGATGATGAAGAGATCGCTGACCTATGTGAACAACTAGAAATAAAAATACTACCGAAAAAGAAAAATGAAAATATCACCGCCAAGGAAAACTTGGAAAACCTCGACATTAACAACTTGCCTGTTGTTATAATTCCAGATAATGCCAATATAAGCGGCGAGATGAGTGTACATGAACTTTCTGAATGCCATGTTGTAATAATAATTGGATGACTTCTATAGCGCCATTTTCGTGAGAAAATCACCTCAAGGGCGCTTTTTACCTCAAGGGCGTTTTGTAATGATGGAAGAAACGACAGTTCACTCGCCTTTGTTACCATCGAATGTCGAACCCGATGATATTAACTTTGGATAAACAAGTGTGATAGAGCCTATATTAATGGAAGAAACAACAGACCTTCCATTTCCGATTGTGAGTCCCTTGCTAGCGAATGACGAGGTGGAACATGGTGATCTTAATTCTGGTCGAAAAAGACGTTCTAAGGGATGTTCTGAGAACAAAAACTGGTCTAAAAATAATAGCAAGAAACTTAGAATGGAAGGAAAAGAATATTTAGGATATCGGCGAGATAGCAATGGCCCAAAGTTTAGGGAATTACATGCTACTATTAGGCCAGCCCGAATAATTGGCCCTCGATGTACTTTCGAGTTTTGTAAGAAAACAAAGCTTTGTGATTGTGATACAATACCAAACGAGGAACGGAATACCTCATTCTCCAATTATTTGAATAATCTAGGCGTAGTGAGACCAAAGAGTATTTATTAGAAACTGCAAATAATGGACGTAAGTCTGCAAGCATACTTTTTAATACGTTTGGTATCAAACAATGGACAGTACGCTATTGGCTATCGACGTCTGAGCTTGGAATGGCAAAGAAACCCGAATTTACTCATAAGGTTTTAGAAGGATACTCAAAGAAAGATGAGATAGCTTTTCTGAAAGACTTTCTAAATAGTTGCCAAAAGTACCTTCTCACTACTGTAGAGCTGTAGAGACCTCTTCTAGAGAATATTTAGAGCCTGTCATCGAAAACAAGAATCATCTTTTCAAAATTTATTGTGATAAGTGTAATTCAGTAAATAAAGAACCCGTCAGCCGATGGTCCTTTGACTACAACTTTAACCTGTGGGAGGCCGTCGGGAACCCGGTATCCCAAGGTGGCCGCGGCACTTTGAAATGCAATTTTGACCCTTATGTATAAAGAAAGTGTATGAAGAACAATGTCAGAAACGCTTGCTCTATTATCGCCCTTTACCATAGAAAAAGCCGCAATGCAGCCGGTCAGTCCGAATAATTTATATAAAATTTTTCGTCGGGCGGGATGTGTGCAGGTTTTGCGCATGCGCAAAAAAAAAATATTTTTGACTACGATTTTTACCCTTCTATGTACAAAATTTGTATAAGAACACGGTCAGAAATGCTAGCGCCAACATTCTCTATGAGATGGGTAAAAATTTCATTCACCTTGCAACATTAGAAAATTTTAAAATAATTTTTATCTGTGGGCATCTCGAACTGTCATTTTGTCGGCCGCGTCACATTATCGGCAATGTCACATGCGTGTACCTCGAATAAAACATCATAAAACCTATCAATTTACGTAATTACGCAAGTAATGTTATTTTGGTAAATAGTTTATTGTTCTAGGAATGTGTTTCAGTCAATAAAATATACGATAGGTTAAATTTAATCCACAAAACATTCAATTGAAGATCGTGAAATTTCGTGTTGTTCTGGAAAAAGCCTGGCCCTCAACAAGTTAAGGAAAAGAATTTAAGCTTATTTCAGCCAAAAAAAGTATAATCCTAATGGCCTTATTAATTATAAGTTAAGCTTTCAAGATGACTATAAGAATTTGCCCAGAAGAGCCAAAAATAAAAGGACAAGACCAGGCCCGAGGTCAAAGCTTTATAATGAATCTAAATGGAAACATCTTCAAGAACTAGTCAGTTATCTCTCCTGACTGTCACAATTTTTACGATACTTTACTTCATTTTATAATGATTTATTTATATTGTATTTTTGTTATTTTTGATAATTTATGTTCATAAGGTAGTACTGATTTCGCATTTAAGTGATGCTGATGTTCCTTTTTGATGTGATTTTATACCAAATAAGTATCAAGGTTAAAAAACAGTTAATTTGTTTAACCTTTTCCACGCGATCGTAACAACAGTTGATACGGCAAAAGCCATGCCTCACACGCGCCCGTATCAGCCCTTGTTACGCTAACTTCGACTGCCGATATAACAGCGCTACTATGTCACAGTATTTTTTCCCGCTCGCTAGGATATTCGTGTAACTATCACGATGCTGACATATTCAGGCATATTTCGAAAGTAAAAAATTTTTTCGTAAAAAACATCTATAATCAAGTGAATGTGTCCTCGTGCCTCGTGGTACTTGAAATAAGACATATACATACCGCGTATGGGTATTGAAAAAACGGAGTAGATCAACGCGGGTAAAAAGTTAAAGCAAGAGGTCCTGGGTTCGTGTCTCAGAGGTGTCAATATGTTTTTCTGATTTTTCTGTTTCCAGATTTTCGATTGAGTTTCGCTTATATTGTCTTCATTTATTTAAATTTGTTAATTATTTAAAACGAAAAGTTAAGAAGATCTGTTAAGAAAGTTGTAGAAGTATGTTTTATGTTTTGTAATTTTTATGAGGTATAAGTCTACCCGTTATTTTAATTTTATTTGAAATAAATATTTAAAGATATTTACAGAGTATTTATAATAACTCAGCGTAAGTCTCCCCATTTTATGTATTACAATGTGGTAACACCGCGTATGTCAAAAAAATAATCCAAATAATGATATTTTATAACAACCGTTACAAAAATCTTAAAAAAACCTTTCTTTTACAAATTTTCATTAAAAAACATATGCACTATGATCGCAATATATAAAAAGGCACGGTTTTTTTGCTCTCCTGAAAAGTTGTTATTTTTGACTTCCGCGGTGTTAGAACTTAAGCGACGTTATGTAATTTTAAACCACTGTAAACATAACACTGAATATGTACTTTTTAGTTATAATCTTGAAAATTACATTTAATAAAGATATATATTATTATTATTATTATACATCGTCTCATACATACTCTTCTATTATTCTGACTCTTGACATGGCCCGACTCAAGTATCTGATTGACTTGGTCATGCCATGCCTTCCTTGGGCGTCCTTGACATCTTCTACCATTCATATTTGCGTCATATATTCTTCTTACACTCCTTTACTCCATTCCCTTTACGTGCCCAAACCATCGGAGCGTCTCTTTCTTAATCTTACTCATTACGCTTACATCAACCTTGCATTCTTTGCAGATCTTCACATTTCTCACACGATCATACATGGTTATACCACACATACGGCTCAGGGATCTCATTTCAACAGCATTCAGTCTGCTTTCATCCTTCCTCTGCCAGTTCCATGCCTCACTGCCATGCATCGGGGTAGGTACCAGCACTCCATTGTGGACTGCTAGCTTCGCTTCTTTGGACAGTTTTTTTATTAGCGCCAACGGCGTTCAGTCCTCCATTAATGGAGTTACCTGCATTTACCCTTCTTTCAATATCTCTATCAGCCTTCTCATCTCACCTTTCAAAAACAGTATTTAGTTTTCGGATACATTCTCTTATTTGTATTTTATCGCAAAATGGAAATATTTTGACCCAACGATAAAATACGGTCGAAGCCTGAGGGGTTAAAAGATGTATGGTAAATTGGTTGAGAGAACTTTAGTATTGGAGTATGAAGAGAAAGATTGCCCTATAAAACTATATTGGTGGATTACCAGTGCAGACGTGCTGGTGATGGTGATCGCTGTCGACCGGGGGGCGGGCCGCTACGGCCGGCACCTTGGCAAGTCCGGGGAGGCCCGGCGGGGGCCCCTTCGTCGCTGCCGCCGCTCCCGTCACCGCCGCCCCCGACTCCAGCTTGGGCGGGTGGACTATAGGTTCTCGGTAGCCTGAAAAATAAATGATTAGCGTAAATATTTATTTTATATCGCAATCAACACCGAGGTTCGTACATAGTTATCTCCAATCGATTGACGACCAGTGTAGTGCAGCGGTAAGGCGCTTGACTCGCGTTCCGAAGGTTGCGGGATCGAATCCCGGCGTGGCAAATAAATTTCATTTGATTAATTTGTGTATTTCACAATTTATAATATATAGTATATTTGCGGCACGTTCCAGAGTAGAAGATACTGTCAGTATCGCCCTGGTGTAAGACCACCATTCAGAATTGAAACGTTGCTTGAAATGGCTTCTGCCGTGTTTGGTGACCAGATCTGAATAGCCAGATACTTCCCCATCTTCCTCGGGGATGCCATAGCCCCACTGGCTCCTGACGGGAGCAGTTGACTCTTGTGCAGTATTCATGTAAAAAAAAAAAATCAAACTGAGGTCACATTACGAGAGCTTAATGTCAAAGCAACTTTATATAAAAAAAAAAAAAAAAACATACAAAAAAGCATATTTGGTATTGTAACGGGATAATTATGTATGTAAATAAAACGTACAATTTAAACAGTACACACAATTAGTCTTTATTTTGGGTACAATCAATTTGCAAGTGTGTACGAGGGCTATCCGTAAAATAAGGTCTCCAAGGTGCTGCGGTCGCGAGGAACGATTTTACGCATAATCCGGTAACAACGACGTGTAGCCGACTCCAAATACTAATACCTACAGCCTGTATGTCGGACGAATATCTACAGCTCATATGTTGAACTAATATCTACCAACTTCAGAGTGTTGACTAATATCTACAGAGCTAAGGTCGGATGAACATCTATGACGGTCCCAGTGTTGACTAATATCTACAGAGCGCAGGTTGAACTAATATCTACAGAGCGTAGGTTGGACTAATCAGCTAAATGTGTCCAATAGTCCGATATTAGGAATTTTTACATACATATTTAAATAAATTAAGTTTTTTAAACTGCATACGCAATATTACATTATTCCAATATGCTATACATAATTGCAAATCCAACCTCTGCCAGTGCTGTAGATATTCATCAACACTTTGGTTCACATAGATATTAGTCAGCAGTTTGAGCTGTAGATATTCGCCAACACTTTGTTCACATAGATATTAGTCAGCAGTTTGAGCTGTAGATATTCGCCAACACTTTGTTCACATAGATATTAGTCAGCAGTTTGAGCTGTAGATATTCGCCAACACTTTGTTCACATAGATATTAGTCAGCAGTTTGAGCTGTAGATATTCGCCAACACTTTGTTCACATAGATATTAGTCAGCAGTTTGAGCTGTAGATATTCGCCAACACTTTGTTCACATAGATATTAGTCAGCAGTTTGAGCTGTAGATATTCGCCAACACTTTGTTCACATAGATATTAGTCAGCAGTTTGAGCTGTAGATATTCGCCAACACTTTGTTCACATAGATATTAGTCAGCAGTTTGAGCTGTAGATATTCGCCAACACTTTGTTCACATAGATATTAGTCAGCAGTTTGAGCTGTAGATATTCGCCAACACTTTGTTCTCATAGATATTAGTCAACAGTTTGAGCTGTAGATATTCGTCAACACTTTGGTTCTCATAGATATTAGTTTGATTTTTTCAGTTTTTTGGAATTCCTGTAGATGTTAGTAGACACCTCCCGTGTAGCCTGGTTCCCCCACGCCAAATGCCTACCACGCTGCACTCTGTGTGACACTTAGTCTCGACGTGGCAGCCGTTCGTAATGGAGCTTACGCTCGTTGCACCCGCCAGGTGTGAATAACGCTCTGTAATTCGTTTTTTTCGGAGCTCTGTGATATGGTCAAATCAGTAAGACCTTTATTGACCAGATTTTGACAGAACATTTGGGATCCCATAAGATCTGCACAAGGTGGGTCCCAAAAATGCTCACCAAAGATCACAAACAACGGGTTGAAGAAGCCCGAATTCCTCGAGTATTACGACATCGATTGTGAGGAATTCTTGGACTCAATTGTGACGGGATGAGACCTTCTAAACCAACCTTTCGCGCTCGTACACTGTTTTACGTACACTTTATGCAGCTGGGAATGGATGTCTACCAGGGTATTGTTCTATGCACACAAAAAACGAATTACAGAGTGTTATTTACACCTGGAAGGTGCGGCGAGCGGAAGCTCCATCGCGAACGGCTGCCACTAAGCTGCTGAGACTAAACGTCACAGAGAGTGCAGCATGGTGGGAATTGGCGTGGGGGAACCAGGCTACATGCCAGTGTCACGCGTAGTTTTTTCTTGCGACCGCAGCACCTTGGAGACCTTATTTTACGGACAGCCTTCATATGACACGATTCAATAATAGCAAGACAATACAATAAACTGTCATTCGAGATGTGGATCGACAGAAGAATACTCAAAATAAGCTGGATGGACAGAGTTACAATTGAAGATGTTATCGTTCGGATGAATAACCAAAAAGAAGTTATTAAAACAATAAAAAACCAAAAACTTCAATTTCTAAGACATGTGATAAGACATCCAGAGAAGCATGAGATCTTGCATCTCATAATGCAGGGAAAGATTTAGGGACCCTAGAACATTGTGGCTGAAAAAGCTCAGACAGTGGTTTGGCCAGTCTACTGCAGAGCTGTTCCGGGCCGCAGTAAACAAAGTCCACATAGCCAACATTATTGCCAACGTCCGTTGAAAAGACAGGGCATGGGAAGATGATTTTACATTAAATCTTACCAATAATATCCCTGATGGTGACGCTGTCCTTGATAGGTACTCCTCCCTTCATGGCGACTCCGTTGACAATGGCCACGTCGCTCTTTCGCGCGCGGTAAACCGGCGACGACAACGACGAGCTGTTGCTGTTGCCATTGTTGTTGGTGGCAGTGGTGACCGCGGCCGGCGTGGCTGTTGCCTTCTTGCCGTCGGAAGCCGCCTTGTCACAGACGGGAGGCGGTAATGAGGGCGGGATTTCATCCGTGTCGGGCACCTCCTGAAAATTAGACAAGTTTTAACTCATAGATTCATTCTAAAGAAATACAAGGACAATTTCACCGTCTGAATCTAATTGTGAAATATCATTGATATAATTTTGTAACAGTAGTGGTGCTAGTAGGGAGCCCTGCGGAACTCCATAGTTTATTGAAAGGTGGTTGATATTTGGATTGTTAACCGTTTACTTGCCGGAGACGCGCGGATGCACGCGGTTTGTGTGCATGCGTGGAATAAATATGTTTGTCTGCGATTTTGACCCTTCTATGTACAGAATTTGTATGAAGGACAAGGTCAGAATCGCTTGCGCCAACATTTACCCATAAGATGGGCAAAAATTTCATTCACCTTGCAACCCTAGAATATTTTTAAATGATTTTATTTGTGGCATCAAAATGTCAAATTTGCCGCGATTCTTTCTGTCGAAGTCGATACGTGTTATTTGACGAAAACATCATAAAACCTATCAATTTACGTAATTAACGCAAATAATGTTGTTTTGGTACATAGTTTATTGTTCTAGGAATGTGTTTCGGTCAATAAAATATACGATAGCTCAAAATTAATATACAAAATTTCAAAATTCAAAGTGGTGCTGTCTTAGGAAATTTCTGTGTTTTTTACGGCCTTTAATGGGTTAATGCTAACTAATTGCTTTCTTTCGCTAAGATATAATTTGTATAGTTTAAGAGCATGACCAAATTCACCAATTTTCTCGAATTTCTTGAGAAGTATGTTGTGGCTAACCATTTAAATCTAATTGTGAAATATCATTGATGTAAATTTAGAACAGTAGTGGTGCTAGTAGGGATCCCTGCGGAACTCCATAGTTTATTGGAAGGTGCTTGCTATCTTGATTGTTAATGGTAATGAATTACTTTTTTTGGCTAAAAAAAGAAAAAAGCAGGACCAACTACACCAATTTCCTTGAGAAGTATATTGTGGCTGACCGTCTAAATTTAATTGCGAAATATCATTGATGTAAATTTAGAACAGTAGTGGTGCTAGTAGGGATCCCTGCGGAACTCCATAGTTTATTGGAAGGTGGTTGCTATTTTGATTGTAAATGCTGACGAATAGCTTTCTGTTGCTAAGATATGATTTGAATAGATTAAAAGCAGAACCAACTACACCAATTTTCTCGAGTTTCTTGAGAAGTATATCATGACTTACTGCATCAACTAAGGTTTGAAGGTCAACTAAGTATAGATAAAAAACAATTGTAGGAGAACTTGTAGGACTACTAACGGGACACTGCCATCTCAGGAGACACCATACAGCTATTGGGAGTAGAAAACACAAATAGATGCAGAAAATGTGCAGAGGATGAAGATACTCCAATTCACTTATGATGCAAATGTCCCCGCCCTGGTGGGAACTAGGCTTAGATACCTGGGGAGACACACTGTAGAAACAGAAGACTTAGCCGCACATCCAATCACAACTCTGGTGAACTTTATTAAAGAGACTGAGTTATCGTAAAAGGATTGAGGTAAAATAGGAGATAGCACAATAGGCCTATGATCTAAGTGCTTATGGGAACTATTCGAAAACTGCCTCTGCGAATTAAAAAAAAAAATTACAATTTTCACATTATGGGAGTGTGGTCAGGGTAGGCTAGTGTTTATGTGCCTGTAAGGGAACGTACCCATACTACGTGACACGTTTAGGGGGGGGGGGGTCTTCAAAATGTCACGGTTGGTACAAATGAGCGGCGGCGGGCTTAGGTTTTTGGTCACCGGGGGGGGTTAAAAATTGCTAAAATTGCTAATTCCCTAAGGATTGCTTACCTCCTCCATGGCAATGATGGACTGCGCGTTGTTGAGCGGGTTTGTGATGACAATCTTCTTGATGACCGTCTTGGTTTTTACCGCGTGCGCTTCCTTGGGAGCGAGCACCGTGCCGGGTTTCGATTCACTCGCCATTTTCTAAAACACAATAATGTTGCCATTTAAAATTCTTCAATATACTAAGTAACTCTGTCAAAATGAGTACAGCCTGACAAAGAAATGAAAAAAAAGAAAGGAGGGCATTGCAAACGGCAACACCATGACAGTTCAAAGGCAAATGGATGTAACATCAAAAAAAATGTGTGCAGTTGACACGAAGTAGATATGAAACCTTCTGAAAACTAAAGTAGACAAGAGTGGGGAGGCTACAAAGCACTGCACAAAGAGGAGACTGATTATTCTATCTCATTCTCTCACATGCTAAATCCTATAGGTGTTTGTCTCTTTTAGTGCTGCTTTTTAACCTCTGACTCACCGGAAACGCGCGGAAAAAATTTCAAAAGACATATTTTTGAATGCGATTTTGAACCTTCTGTGTACAGAATTTGTATGAAGGACAAGGTCAGAATCGCTTGCGCCAACATCATTGATGATATAGCCACTAGTTTCATTCACCTGGCGACACCAGAATATTTTTAAATGATTTTATCTGTGGCATCGAAATGTCAAATTTGCTGCGATTAAATCTGTCAAAGTCGGATGCGTGATACTTGACGAAAACATCGTAAAACCTGTCAATTTATCAAATTAACGCAAGTAATGTTGTTTTGGTACTTAGTTTATTGTTCTAGGAATGTGTTTGGGTCAATAAAATATACGATAGCTCAAAATTTATCCACAAAACATTCGATTCAAAGTGATGTTTTGCATAATTTCCTTGCTTCAGGGCAAGGCCCGTCACAGGTTAAAAGAAACGCAATTACCCAGTACACAAATTACCTTTGTACAAGCACTTTGCACTATAGTTCCTTGAGCAATCTACCATTGTAATACCGGTGTAGAGAACGATACTCAACAGCCGAATAATTGGGTTTTATATGCTGGCAACCCAGCTGACGTGAGCTTGCGTTCCTTCCGTTCGGCAAAGGTACCGAACCTTATTCGTTTTTCGACTACCCGACGAGCTGTTGTATGTTAGAGTGTCGTTCCCTACAAATCTTCTGATAAAATACTTGTCGTGTTTTACGAAATTTAAATAAACCTTAACTTCAGTTTTAAATATTTCTTTCAATTTTAATATCACGGTACATTTGGTAACCCAGTGGAGTCAGATAAAGAAGTAAGTATAACCACCAAGCGGATCGCCGAACAAGGTCTGGCGTGGCCGCCATTACACAAAATCTACCTACAAACCCTTCACCAAACCGGTAAAACAGACATGCCATTAAAGAAAATGTATTACCTTCAATCTTGCTTCTCTCTCCCTGACCTTCTCCTCATCATCTTTCTCCTTCAGCATCTTCAGCGTGTCCTCAATCTTCTTAGCCTTAATCTTAAGCTCACAAAACTGTCGATCCTTTTCTTTGTCGCACAAACACTTTCCGCCCGAATCACAACCGCTGCAGATGGGAATGTCCTCCAGCGGCACGCGGCACGGCATTACCGGCGCGACAGCGGGAGAACTCGGAACCGGCAAGCTTGTCGCCGAACTCACAATGGCCGTCGAAACTGCAACATCACCGGGAACCACTGTAGACACAACGGAAGCAACTTTCGAATTCAGATCTTGTTTCGCCTCCGCCGTTGTCTTCTTCGACGAGAACTGATTGATTAGTTTGCTCAAACCGCGGCCCGCAAGCAGTTCGGCTTCGCGCGCTTCGTCCGTGTTCTTCGTGGGAGCTGCCGGCGAATTGGCTGGCTGTTTACCGACTGCACTTTTTAACTTCCGTTCTAGTTTCTGAAGTTCGTTCATAGTCAAGATCCAATCTTCGCCGGTAAAATTCTGTTTGAGCAGCTTATCGACGTAGTCTTTGTTAACGGCTTGCAACTTTTCTACGAACATTGCGTGTTCAACCGGTGTTATATAGTTTGCTTTTGATATCGTTTTGGTTTCAAGCGTTATTTTATTGGCTACGGTTTTCTTAACTGCGCGTTTTTTGATCGGGTCGTCTTGCACATCGCTGGATTCTTTCAATTTCACGCTTTCGCAATCTTTACAAACATAACAGCTGGATTTGTTGTTCTTTTTGCATTCCGCAGCCATTTTTTCCGCTTCTTCTTGAATCTCGCGCAGTTTTGCATCGCCTTTGAGATAGTCTGCACGATTAGCGGGTTTTCTGCACGGTTCGGTGAGTCCCCAGTATTGTTCGAGCGTGAATTGCCGCCAGGAAGTGAAGTGCGATTTGATCTCCTCCCAGTAGTCGTCTATGCTGTGTCCGTCGATGCTGTTGCCGACTTTTACGTCGAATTCGGTGCCGAGCTTTCCCTCGAGATCGAGCGCCTCAAGTTCGTGTTCGTCATCGCACATCATGACCTTCAAAACCTTCCTCATGACAACTTGAATAGATGCCGTGAACAATTTCGTCTGAAACTCCTTCTGAGTGAAACCGTTGGAACTATCTCTGTGTCCTAACATCTCGACCATAATCTCTTCTTTACTCGGATCTTCAAATTTCATAACTTTCCCCGTTGGTTTATTCTCGTACGTGATGGTGCTAACCTTCTTGAAGCTGTTACCGTTTTTTCGCTTGCCGCACACTTGTTTCTTGGCTGTTTTAGCGAGGCGTACCTCTTTCAATTGTTTCTTGGTTTCCGGCGTCAAGAAGCAATGATCGGCAGCTATCTTCCAGAGATTGTGAGATGGGTATTTGTTATCGTGGGTTAAAATACGATTGATGAGGTCGGGGATGCCGTCAGATTCGCTGATGTACTGCATTACTAGGCCCGTATCGGGCGGTTTAAAACCAGCAGCACAATGTTCTTCCAACCATGAAACTTGGGCGTCCTGCATGACTTCTTTTAAAGTCTTTCGTCGCTTTGGAGATGACAAAGGACTGTATTCCCACGTTTCTTTATCTTGATCGTCCGTTCCGTCCAGCTGGTTCAAATCGTTATCTTCTAAAAAGGGTAAAGGCCTAGCTTCTCTAACCATAACGTCGTCTAATAATCGATCAGTCTCAACGATGGTCTCTTCTTTTTTAACGACACCGGATAATTCGTAATCGATCAGCTCTTTGAGGATGCTCTTTTCTTGCGCCATGATGTCGTGCGCCGTGTTGAGTAAGTGGCTGATGTCTGTTTGACCGCGCCGTAAAGTTTGATTGAGAGCGAGCAAGCGTCTGTTTTGGTTGAGAGCGGCACTGTACGCCGGCGTTTGTTCGGTCGGCGAAAGCTCGTGCAGCGGCGGACTGGAGACATCACTCAATTCCTCGCTAGCCCGTTTGCTGTTGAACTCGTCGAGTCCGAGAATCTCCATCTTGTTGAGACACTCGAGCATCTGGGCTCGGAGATTTTCCTGATCGTCGGCATCCATCTTTAGGGTTTCGTCCACTGAGTTCTTGCTAGGTTCGTCGGTGGTATCTCTTCGTTTGGAAGTGTCGCTTCCGTGTTGGGATTTGAGTTCAATGCGGAGGGACGGGTCCACTGAAGAGGTGGCCGGAATGAATAGTTCAGGGTTCAAGACTTTGTTCAGTTCTTCACAGCCAGGGTCTGTCGTAAGACTACTGAAATATAAGAGAAAGAAGATAAGAAAATTATACATCTCGGGTGGAATTCTATGGCTGCTTTATTAAAATAATAACCATAAAAATATCTAAATGCATTATGTAAAAGTTTGTGTTTATACCAAATACTTGTGGAAAACAGTAACACTGTTTCCAAACTAACTAAACGTCATGCCGTTTCTTCACAGGGGTAGGCAGAGAGGATGGTCCGCCAAATAACTCGATCTTGGCAAACACTCCTTACTTCATTCACATTCATACATCATCTTAAACATAATCTTCTATTATGCTGATTCTTAACATGGCCAGTATACAATTCGCTTGATTGTGTCTTTTTTTTTTACATTAGCTCCACACAGAAGGCCCCGAGGAAAATAATTTCCCTCAGGGCCCGTCATGGCCCGCCAGGGGATGCTGTGCTGAGGTTCTTTTTAATGAAGGGAAGGATAGACAGTTCTGGTAAGGAAAAAGGTATGTGGGGTGGATAGGAATCTGGGGGTCAGTATGTACGGGAGTGACGGACTTATTAATCCATCCCTCCAACTGCGGTGCAAGGCGATGGGCCGAGAGAGTACGGTTGGAAAGGTCAAAAGGCCTCCCTCAACCAGTCTCTCTCGAACCAGCACACATCAGGTGGGCAGACACATCCGCCAAGACCTGGACAAACCTCACCCCATGAATTCAGGCGCCCCTGCCAAGTCACCAAACGTAGCAAACCACTTGGGGTGACCTACAGCAGAGGTGTTGGTTATCCAATAAATGGTTCCTGGGGCGGCGGTACCCATACCCGCCTCCCAAATTGGGTCTTGCGTCTTGCTTCTAGCATGTCTTCCGCAGGCATCCCTAACATCTTCATATTGGGAGGGATGGATTCATATATCTATCACTCCTAGCCACTTCTCCATACCTTTTCTTTCTCAGAATTTCCTTCACATAAAAAGAACAGCACCCCCAAAGATGACAGGTTTTGTTGGAAATTTTTTTTCACAGGCGTGGAATTAATGTTAAAAACAACAATAATCAAATCCTACCTTTCGTCAGTTTCCTTAAGTTCTAAAATTTCCACGTCCGCTACGTCCGCACTCCCGCCGTCTTCCGCATCCGCCGAACCGCCGCTCGCATCGTCCGCCGAGTTGGCCGTCGAGTCAGCGACGCAACCGAGCCCCGCGGCGGCAGAATCCTTGCGCCCTACGCCACACTGCTGCCGGATGTTCGGACACGACTTGGAACTCCTCCACGAGTTCCGGATGCACTCCCAACGCCCGCCCGGCACTCCGCACTCAGAGCTGGACTGCATCAGGCAGATGGTGCTGCCCCAACGCTCGTACAAATCAACGTCCTTCACTACAAACTTCGTTGGCATTGTTCGCAAGAGATTTTCTTCATCGCCGTCAAACCGTACAACACTATCGACTATAGTTTGATCTTGATCAGTTGGCAACAGTTCTTTGGATTTTTTTCGGTTGTGCTTGGTAGCGTTGAGTAGAGTTTTCAGCACTTCGGTCGGGAGGGTTTTGAAGGTCTCAGTCAGTTTTTCTTTGAACTCAGTCTTGTTGAATCCAGTCGGTTTGGGTTGGGCGTGGGTTTCGGTCGTGCTCGGGTCTGGGTTGTGCGGTTTTAGCTTTCTTTTAACCGGACGGGAGCGTATACGATCGCAGTCGTCGTTTTGCAGTTGACATCTGCTGAAAGATAAAAAATATATTATAAGGGGAAAATTCTGGGTGCTATTCCAAAGGGAAGACATTCAGTGGACCGCCCCAGACAAAGTCGGGGAAGAGGCTATGAAAATAGCATGGGGGAGGGAAGTCTAGAGGCGTAAGTAAATAATAACATTATTTATTTAACATAGGCATTTCAGCTCACCCTAGAGATGGATCCTGGTTCCTCCGAGTTTGGTCACGATCCCTCAAGAGTCCCTCCACAAGTTGACGTTTGGTCCTGGTCATCACAATATTCAATTTAAAATATATTTATTACAGTTGCTGAAGCAGTTTTTAGTCTGCAATCAACAGTTCGGATAAATTTATCATTTGCTAAGACTGATTGACAATTTCATAGACATCTTTGACAGTGTGCTTGATTTGATTGGCAATTTGTTCGATTTGGACAGTGAGGGATAGTGTGCTTGATTTGATTGATATTGTGTTTGATTTGATTAAAAGTGTACTTTATTTAATCGATGGTGTGCTTGATTTGATTACACAACATTCTCGATTTGGACAATGTGCTTAATTTGATTGATAGTGTGCTTACAGTGTGATTGATTTGTTTGACATTGTGTTTGATTTGATTGAAAGTGTACTTTATTTAATCGATGGTGTGCTTGATTTGATTACACAACATGCTCGATTTGGACAATGTGCTTAATTTGATTGATAGTGTGCTTACAGTGTGATTGATTTGTTTGACATTGTGTTTGATTTGATTGAAAGTGTACTTTATTTAATCGACGGTGTGCTTGATTTGATTACACAACATGCTTGATTTGGACAGTGTGCTTGATTTGATTGATAGTGTGCTTACAGTGTGATTGATTTGTTTGACATTGTGTTTGATTTGATTGAAAGTGTACTTTATTTAATCGACGGTGTGCTTGATTTGATTACACAACATGCTTGATTTGGACAGTGTGCTTGATTTGATTGATAGTGTGCTTACAGTGTGATTGATTTGTTTGACATTGTGTTTGATTTGATTGAAAGCGTACTTTATTTAATCGACGGTGTGCTTGATTTGATTACACAACATGCTCAATTAGGACAG
This sequence comes from Limnephilus marmoratus, assembly GCA_917880885.1. Lineage (NCBI taxonomy): Eukaryota > Metazoa > Arthropoda > Insecta > Trichoptera > Limnephilidae > Limnephilus > Limnephilus marmoratus. The sequence goes on along the minus strand of OU862907.1, from coordinate 55,970,071 downwards.
TGTGCTTGATTTGATTGATAGTGTGCTTACAGTGTGATTGATTTGATTGACATTATGTTCGATTTGATTGAAAGTGTACTTGATTTAATTGACGATGTGCTTGATTTCATTACACAACATGCTTGATTTGGGCAGTGTGCTTGATTTGATTGACATTGTGTTTGATTTGATTGATAGTTAACTTTATTTAATCGACGGTGTGCTTGATTTGATTACACAAAATGCTCGATTTGGACAGTGTGCTTGATTTGATTGATGGTATGCTTGATTTGATTGACATTGTGTGTGATTTGATTAAAAGTGTACTTTATTTAATCGACGGTGTGCTTGATTTGAGTACACAACATGCTCGATTTGGACAGTGTGCTTGATTTGATTGATAGTCTGCTTACTGTGTTTGATTTGATCGACATTGTGTTTGATTTGGTTTGACAGTGTGCTTGATTTGATTGATAGTGTACTTGATTTGATTGACATTGTGCTCGATTTGACTGTGAGTGTGCTCGATTGAACAGTGTGCTTTATTTGATTGACGGTTTACTTCTTTTGATTGCCAGTTTACTCTAATAGATTGACAATTTTATCAACAAGATTAACAGTTTGCTAGAATTGATAGACACTTTTGTAAACCTAATTGACAGCTTGCAATTAAACAATAATTTGCATGACTGAAAAAATAATATCTATTTTTTATTATGTATTTTCAAATATTATTTTTTCAAGTGGCGAATAATGAATTTATTTACAAACAAATAGTATCTTAGCCTCACCTCCAATAATCATCATCGTCTTCATCCTCAGGCTTGGAGTTCTTTTCCTCGTCCGCTGATGTTTCAGGTACGGTGGTCGAGACTTCACCATCCTTCAATTCTGAGTTCTGCGATAACAAAATAAAACAAATGAGCATTCGAGCAAGAATTTATTTAGAACTTCCCACAATCAGCTAATACAATTTGGGAGGCGGATATGGGTACCGCCACCCCGGGAACCACTTATTGGATAACCAACACCTCGGCCATAGGTCACCCCAAGGAACATCGCCTTACCGCAGTGGGAGGGATAGATTTGCATGTTTGTCATTCCTGGACATACTGACCCTCAATTTCCTACCCACCTCTCATACCTTTTTAAGTAAAACTTCTTTATGCACGCTCGACTTGGGGGGTAAGCTGGTGAATGCGTTACGAAAAGTGGTGATTTGTTACGACAAGTGGTGATGTTTTATGAAAAGTGTGATGTTACGAAAAATGTGATACAAAAGGTAATCAATGAGAACGGTGATCGATGGCGAGGCGAACGGTCGGGCCTTTACGCACGCTTGACTTGGTGAGTGATAAGGATAAGGATGGTCACCCCAAGGTCGTAGGTCACCCCAAGGTCATAGGTCACCCCAGGGTCGTAGGTCACCCCAATGTATCAATGTCATATGTTCTTTTATAAGTTAGTGAAGTTTTACTTCGGTCGTGTGAATACCTGACAAGAGTTCTAACTGCTCCCGCCTGGAGCCAGTGAGACTATGGCATCCCCAATTGGGGTATGCTGTGAGGCTGAAGATAGTGGAGATGGGAAGGAGCCGGGGAAGAGGAAGGTGTGGAAGTACCTGGCTTTTCGGATCTGGTCACCAAACACGGCTAAAGCCATTTCAAGCAACATTTTAATTCTGAATGATGGTCTTACACCAGGGCAATATTCTACGGGAATGTGCCGCAAATATACCATATATTATTTTAAATGAATTAATTGCGAAATAACACAAATTAATCAAATAAAATTTATTTGCATACGCCGGGATTCGATCCCGCGACCTTCGGATTGCGAGTCGAAAGCCTTACCCCTCGACCACAGAGGCTGTCAAATGACATACGACGATACTCTTAGTATTGCCCTGGTATAAGACTACCATTCAGAATTGAAACGTTGCTCGAAATGTCTAGCAAAAAAAAAGTTGAATACCTTTCCTCAAGGTGTTATTTTTTTAACATGCTCAAGTGGTTAACAGTTTTGCGAAAACAGCATATGAGTTGCAAGCGAAGATGTTTAACATTAGATCTTGACTGATGGGTGGGAGAGACTTACCTTGCCCAATCGTCCGCCCAAGACGCCTCCCACGAGCCGCCCCGCCAAGTGCGTGAACCCGCCCACCGTGGTGCAGACCAGCATGGCTTGCACGATGCGCTTGAACTCGTCCAGGTCGTGTTGTTCACGTGGAAGACACGCGCGCAGCTGCCAGCACACCTCCCACATCTCGGAATCTGCAAATAAAATAAATATAATTATTGTAGTGAAAACTTCTTTAGAACCGTTGTGATTTGAAACGAAACTCGATGAAACGGAAGCGAGCGACACCAAAAAGAGAAACACATACAGATAGGATTTAGCCTGCGAGAGAATAAGATAGACTAATCAGTGTGGTGCGGTGCTTCTTAGGCTATCGGCCTACTCTTTGTGTGCTTGTAGTAGTGAGAAATGTGTGTATTTCATGTAGTTTTGTTTCAAGTCAATAAGTGTATAATATTTACTGGGTGTAAATATACATGCTATGCTGTGCTAGAGCACTGTGCTGCCGTGTGGTATCTTGAAAAAGTCAATAAGTGTATAATATTTACCGGGTGTAAATATACATGCTATGCTGTGCTAGAGCACTGTGCTGCAGTGTGGTGTCTTGAAAAAGTCAATAAGAGTATAATATTTACCGGGGGTAAATATACATGCTATGCTGTGCTAGAGCACTGTGCTGCCATGTGGTATCTTGAACAAGTCAATAAGTGTATATTTACCAGGTGATGCTATGCTGTGCTAGAGCACTGTGCTGCAGTGTGGTATCTTGAACAAGTCAATAAGTGTATATTTACCAGGTGATGCTATGCTGTGCTAGAGCACTGTGCTGCAGTGTGGTATCTTGAACAAGTCAATAAGTGTATATTTACCGGGTGGCGTCCCCTCCGGGAGAACGTAGGGGTCGTCCTCCAAGAGGCCAGCGGCTGAGGCTCTTCCCAGACAGTCCTGGGCCACCTCACGATATCGCATCGTGATACGGTCCAGATAGTCGTCCCGTTCACATTGCCGACTGAAATAAAAAAATTAATACATAATTGTTAGGACTAAAGTTGAATTTAATGTTTCAAAGACCCTATCATGTCTGATTACGACTAAAAGAAATCGAAATGAAAATCTAGTCTCCTTCAACGGAAGCAATCTTCCGAACACGACCTCCATTGATATGCTTGGTGTAACTCTAAGTGACCAGCTCAGATATGGGGGCTCCATCCAAGCCAGAGTTAAGTTAGCCTCTCAAAAACTGGGCGTACTGTACAGGGTCTGCAGATACTCTTAATAGTACACAACTGGTAACCCCGAACAAATCGCAAGTGCCTCCACGATTGAATTTGGCAGCCACCTCTGGTCTGAAGCCCAAAATACTTGGAAAAAAACTCTGGACTCTGTGCAGAAATGCGCGATCCGTTTGATAGATTCTCTAATCTTAACAGACAGATTGCAATCTCTAGAGCACAGGTTAATTTCTACCGGTACTATAATGGAAGACGCTCCGAGGAACTGGCGTCATTGATCCGCTGCTAGGCACCAGTGATCCCCTAGGAAACACGCGCCCAACATATGTACACAATTGACATTTGTCACATGAGAACGGGTTGTTTCTACGACTCGTTCTAACACCTCGGCTGTGGAACGATTTGACGGCCTCTGTGTTTCCTCCCTCCCACAACATGGGACTCTTCGAGACCCATGTTCACTCCTTATTCTACTCAAAAAGGCCTTCCACACAGCATCTCAGATGACATAGGCCCTGAGGGAAATTATTTTCCACAGGGTCTACTGTGTGTAAATTTAATGTAAAAAAAAAACATATCTTATTGATGTGAAAACCTGTTTAGCACCGATGTGATTTGAAACTCGATGAAACAAAAAATAGCAACACTGTAAAGAGACAAACACGCACACATCTGTAGGATTTAGCGTGCGAGAGAATGAGATAGAATAATCAGTCTCCTCTTTGTGCTGTGCTTCGTAGCCTCCCCACTCTTGTGTACTTTAGTTTTCTGGGGGTTTCACTTCGACCATGTGTAAATTGGACACTCTAATTTTCTGATTTTTAATCATATATACATATTTCATGTTTAAATCGTAAGCGTTTCCCCAAAATAGCGAACTTCACAGTAACTTAACTTTACATAAGTGACTAGGATGGGTGTATCAGTGACTTACTAATTTCCCAGGAAGACAGTGACATCGGCGTCCAGGGTCTCCGCCTCCGTCATCATGGACAGCAACGAGGAGAAGCTGCGCAGGGCATCCATCGTCAGGGGGGGTTCCTCACCCAGCAAGAGAAGCATCGACAACTAAACAACAAAATATATTATTTATTAATTTATCCACTCAAGTGATGATAGCTACCCAAAATTGGGTAGGTGATTTAGATGAATTGAAATGCCTTTGGTTATAAAACCTAAAAATATGGGATTACTAGCTGGGGTACCCGACTTGGCTCAGGGAGCCAATACTACCAATGGATAGCCCCACCCATACAAACTCTTCGAATGGTCCACAATGTTCCAGAACATTCCACAACATTCCAAAGAGTTCTGGAAGGTTCCACAATGATCTGGGATGTTCCTGAACATTCCAGAATGTCCAGATGTTCTGGAATGTTGTGGAAGGCTCTCGAAATACTCTCGAATGTTCTGAACTGTTCTAGAAATTTCTAGAGTGCGAAACTTCCAGCCATTATATCTTCAAAAGCACGCCCTTTAGGTAAAAACGGGAACCTTCTTCATAGATGGGGGATAGAGGGCTATCACACCATATAACTTCCTTGATTGTACCGAGACTCGTTTCTGAGTTTTAGCGAGACGCACACTTTAATACACTTTCTTTTATAAATTTAAATATCTCTTCTTCTTCTTCTTGTGCCTTGTCCGTTCAACGGACGTTGGCTATCATGTTGGCTATGCGGACTTTGTTTACTGCGGCCCGGAACAGCTCCACGGTAGACTGGCCAAACCACTGTCTCAGGCATTTAAATATACATTAATTTATTATCCACTCGGGTGATAGCTACCCAAATTCGGGAAGGTGATTTTTACAAATTAAAATAATTTTTTTATAAAACCTAAAAATAAGGGATAAACATTGAAACCGAGGTGGATTCTTTGGCTTTAACCTGTCAAAAGCCAGGAAAAACACGGAAATTCTCTAACATAGCACCACTTTGAATTTTGAATTGAATGTTTTTTGGATTAATTTTAAGCATATATTTAATATTTTATTTATCAAATATTTTATTTACCGAAACACATTTCTGGAACAATAAACTATGTACCTAAACAACATTACTTGCGTTAATTATGTAAATTGATAGGTTTTACAATGTTTTCGTCTAGTAACATGCATCGGACTTTGACAGAAAGAATTGCGGCAAATTTGACATTTAATACCACAGATAAAATCATTTAAAAATATTCTGGGGTTGCCAGGTGAATGAAATTCTTGTCTACAATTATCGGCAAATGTTGGCGCAAGCGATTCTGACGTTGTCCTTCATACAAATTCTGTACATAGAAGGGTCAAAATCACATTCAAATTTTTTTTTTTTAATTTTTTGTGGATTTGCACCTCCAGCCAGTGACCGGTTAAGCTGCAGTAAGCAGTTCAAAATTTGGAGCTATGAAATTTGGAATCATTTTGTTGGTTGTTCGTAATCATATATATTCGTTTATAAACTAAAAGAAGATGTTTTGAACGTATCAAGATCGTTTTATACTTATTTGTATTGTGGTGATAATTGCCTCGAGGTACCGCAGTGGAACTAAATAAACTATATTCATAATTACGTTGTTCACCTTCACAGAGGTAAGTGATTGGTTTCCTTTTTCCTTGTAATCCATTATTTTTCCCATACACGTATCTGTACCCGAGAAGCATACGGATGCAAATCCAAAATTTGAAGAAATGAGTTTTTGACGCAGACTTGAAGTAAATTATGTTTATAAGTGGCAGAAAGATACAGGTCCTATCATGAAGAAAAATTGGACACGGATGCAACAACTATCTTAGAAGCAGAAAGATGTACACGGACTTGCATCTTTATGATTTAGTTGCATTTAGAGTATTATGACTCAAATCCATTTGCATCCTTCTGCCTCTAACATTACTACGCTATCTATGGAAGTAAACAATACTATAATACACCACATGTCAGAACAAAATATTCCATTTCATTTTGAAGCAGAATGACTCAAGTCCGTATGTTTTGTAGCGTTTTTTATCTATATAAATAAAAATGAATCGCAGAAATGTATGTACGCGCATAACTTCCGAATGACTGCACCAAATTGGATAGTTCTTTTTGTTGTGTGTTTTTTATTATCAGGACAAGGTTTGTGTAAAACTATTGGTGAGCTCTGGCATTATGAAATTTGTATAAAAAAATTGCAGCAGGTGGCACGCGAGCTATTTGAAAACTGAACGTATGGAATACGGGAGGGGGGAGGGAAACTCGGATAGGGGTTCGCTGGACGGGGGAAGGGAGGGGAGTGGAATAGGGAGAGGGAAAGTGGAGGAATCGGAGTAGAATGGGACGCGGGAGAGGGAGGGGAGGCGGAAGGGGAATGGGACGATTGGGAAAGGACACGCAGGGAGAAACAGTTTCTTTATTAAATGGCAATGCAACGCATGCCGGGAACCAGCTAGTAAACAATATTTTTAAATGCTTTACATATAAAATATTTTGTTTATTTGCTCATTTTTAAAACAAAACTAATTAATTTAATAATTACTTTCTTTGTTATCTATCAGAATTGATATGCAAAGAAGTTATAAGACCAAAGTTACAGAAAAAAATGAGTGTGCTTTAGACCACACGACTGAAGTAAAACTTCTTTAGCTCCTTCCATATGATAGGAAGAGAGAAAGAAAATGTGCAGGCGCACTGCTCTCTCTTGCTCCTACAGTGTGATACAGACAATAGGCCTGCAATGTGTCTTAGATATACGAAACGTAACTGGCTATGAGAAAAAGAGAGAAAAAGAAAATGTGTGCTCGCACCTCTCTCTCTTGTCCCCACAGTAATATACGAAACGAAACTCTTTCTCTTTCTATCTTCACTAACTTATATCTATCTCCCTCTCAACTACCGTTCGCCTCGCTTTTCGTAACGCTCTCGTCACGCATTCACCAGCTTACTCCCCAAGTCAAGCGTGAGTAAAGAAGTTTTACTTCAAAAAAAATTTTGGCTCTCCTGAACATTTACCATTTCGACTCACATCTGTATGCTTCCCGGGTGCAGATATTATCACTCAATCCCAGAAAACAGCACTTCCTTTTATTGTTATTATTTACAGTCCATTTCCTGAAGCTGTAATTCGGAAACAGTTTCGGATTCCTCACCCGCCTCCCAAATTGGTTTATGTGGGTTTTGAGTTGTACTTACGTGCACGACCCTGCTGGCGGCCGCCCTGTCGGCCCAGGCGCGGTAAACAGCCGTCAGGAAGCGATGCGGGGCCAGCAGACGACCGCAGACCGTGGCCAAACGGCGCCGCGCAGGTCCCAGGATGCCGCTGAGCGCCAGGCCGCCGGCTCTCATAGCGGCTGCCCGTCTCCACAACTCTGGAAGTAACAATATTGCATTCTGTTAATATTTATTTCACACAGTATAGCATTTCGATTGTCCAGTTGATTAGTCAGATATCTCCAAATTGTAATGAGGAAATCAATGTTCAAATGCTCACCATAAATCCCATTAACCGGTTGTTTGCCGGGGTAGTTGGGGTTTGTTGTCCACCAATTAGCGTTCGCAAAAAGCGGCATCCATGACACCCAATGACATTTCGTGTCCAGCGATTCTGACACTGACGTTGAGAAATTTTGTGCATAGAAAGGTCAAAATCGTAGATAAAGGAATTTTTCCCGCACATGCGCAAGAACTACGCACATTCCCGCGCTCCGGTAAATTATTAATATAAATTATTTGGAGTGACTAGGCGCATTGCGGTTTTCTCTATGGTAAAGGGCGATAATAGAGCAAGCGATTCTGACCGTGTTCTTCATACACTTTCTTTATACATAAGGGTCAAAATCGCGTGTAAAATCTCAAACACACCGGTGCACGAACGGCAAATGTCGGGTTAATTCAAACCCCCGTAATTCGAAAAACTGTGTAATTCGAAATTTCTGCCAAAAACAACACCCCTGAATTATTTTTCATACAAATTGATTTTTTAATTGGAAATTAATTAAATTTTTTTGTAAGAAAAGCTCTTTTTACAAATTTTGAAGGTTGTTCCCATAAATGTAATATATCATTGAAGAAGAAGATAACGATAAAAATCCATAAAAGAAAACATGAAAGAGAACAAGACACAGAAAAAGATAATGGTAGCAATTGGAACTCGAACCCAGAACCTCTCATTATCTTTTTCTATTTTTCTGTGTCTTATTCTCTTTCATATTTTCGTTTAGATTATTAGTGTTATCTTCTTCAATGATATATTATATTGACGGGAATAACCTTCAAAAGTTATAAAAAGAGAGTTTCTTATAAAAAAAATTGAATATTCATTTAGACTTTTATAAAGTCAATAGTTCCATATGAATAAAATCAGATATATTTATCCGAGACGCTATCCAGGTTTCAAACCAATTCTTAGAATGATTGTTTCCAATAAAAAGGGTAGTTTACCGTAATATGGAAAAAAAATTGTTGAAGATAATATTGTTAACCCTCAGAAAATCGCCAATATGCACTTTTAATGTCTTTAACGAAATCACATTTTACGAAAACTTTGTATTATTACCGCTTCACAAATAAAGCTCTATAAATGAAACATTTCTGAACATAGCCAAATAGTAAAAACTGTTTTAGACAGGTTACAAAATAAGCTTTCGAATTATTATATTACAAATAAATATTAATATTTGTAAATATTAAAATTTAGAATGCAAACATTAAAAAAATGTGAAAATGACTCACGTGATGTTTTTATGTGAAAACGGTACTAAAATCACAGATTATGTAAACAACAATACTTATTCTATTGTATAAATGTGTCAAAAACACTTTTGTCACCTCACTTTTTTATCATTTCATATAAAAATATTTAATAAAAATTAACAAAGTCGGGCGCCCGTACGAAATTTGGCGGGATAAATTATGTGTCAGACTGCGCGTCTGTTAGAATGTTCTTTTTATGTATTTCTGTGGACAACTTGAATAGAGATGTGCAGCGTGATTCACTATCGACATTTCACTATTTATTTTACGGATGTAACTAAAACAATAACGGAGTTATAACGGTTTCTATGGAGACAAACGCGCTGACGTGTAAACACGCTTATTGTACTTGACTGCTGTCGTATTTTTAACGCATATATCTGCTTACGTTGCAGAGGGGTTAATTCTAAAATTTGAAATATGAGATTGACTAATACGACCATGGCAGAATTGGTAAACGAGAGGTTCTGGGTTCGAGTCCAGTTGCGACCATTATCTTTTTCTATTTTTCTGTGTCTTGCTCTCTTTCATACTTTCGTTTAGATTATTATTGTTTTCTTGTTCAATGATACATGTATCACATAGATGGAAAATTTATTAATTCGTAACTCGAAATTTATTTTTTTTCATACAGGAAATTTTTTTCGTGTAATTCAAAACAAATCGATTTTTGAAAAAAAAAAAATCATATAATTTCGGAAATTTCACAGAAATATAATGTATTTTAATGAAATTACTTGGAATACCTGAATTTGAAGGGATGGCTGACGATTTACTCGAAAATATATGTATTTTTACGAAATTACCTTGAATATCTGAATTTTAAAAGCCAGTCGCGTTGGTAATCAGTAGCAAAAAAAAAGATTTATGCAAAAATTTTACGAATTTCTGCAAACGTCTGAATTGGAAGGGTCTGTTGTGATGGAAATCTGCTGCGAAATTACTTAAATTATAGTACTCTCAGTATCGCCCTGTTTAAAGACCAACATACAGTATTGAAACCTTGCTTGAAATGGATTTAGCCACGTTTGGTGACCAGATCTTAATAGCTGGATTCTTTACAACCTTGCTATTTCATATCTCCTCCACTTCCACTGAACTTCAGCATTCCAAACAAAGATATTGAAATACAAAAGAGACATGCCATGATGTCCGCGTGACTGTCAGCGCACTACTACCAAATCAGAGTAGTTTGCATTTGTTTATTTAGTTGAAGGTTTGCATTTTTTTTTTTACATGAGCTCCACACAGGAGGCGGCCCTGAGGAAAATAATTTCTCTCAGGGCCTATGTCATCTTTGGGGATGCTGTGTGGAGGGTTTTTTACGGATAGGAAGGAGAGGAGAGTTCTGGGAAGGTAGAGGGTTTAAGGGGTGGGTAGGAATCTGGGGTTCAGTGTGACCTGGTCATCCGCCTCCAAGACCTAGACAAACCTCACCTTGTGAACCCGGGCACCCCTGCTAAATCACCAAACATAGCGAACTACTTGGGGTGACCTATGACCTATGGCAGAGGTGTTGATTATTCGATAAAGGTTCCCGGGGCGGCGGTACCCATTCCTGCCTCTCAAATTAGTATTGGTTAACAATATAGTTTGAATACGGAAAGAATTCGTTCATTTAGTTTAACGTTCGTTTAGTTTATTGGTTCGTTTAGTTTATTCGTTAATTGGTTAACAATATCGGCGACACCCGCAATGCAGTTCCACTCAGTAAAAACTATGGATAACACATCTCTTATATTTCAATATACTTGATTACAATACACCCAAATTGGAGATGCCATAGCCCCACACTGACTCCGTAACACAAGTCGGGACTAGGTGTTATTCACATAAAAATAAAATAAAAAGCCGGGTAAAGCAACTACAGAGGCTGTACAAGGAGAGATTGTACTTGCAAAGGACTCCTTCTTATCAGCGCTTTAGTTAAGTCGGTAGATATAGATCTGCAAGTGAGTAGCACAAACCTTTGAGCAGCGTCATTACGGCGCCCTGCAGCAGGAGCTGTGCGAGCCTCGCACTATGACGCGCGCAAAGTGCCGCGCACAACGTGTCCAGACGCAGGATCAACAGCTGGGGAGCGAGACGCGTGAAACTGAAAACACAACAAAAAAAACATCAACAAAATGCCAATTAGAATAATAATAAAGACAGTCTAGTACATTCAAGTACATCACCACAAAAATGATTCAGAAGCAGACACCTCACATGCTCATAAAACCAGAGCCAAACAAACAGACACACTTAATATACCAAAGTGTAACTCTTCATTTGGACAAAGAAGTTCTGAATTTTTAGCAGTAAAGTTATATAACAAACTCCCACTTAGTATCAAACATATTAAAACAAAAAATAGCTACATTAAGGACATTAAATGTTGGCTGAAGGAACTATCGGAAAATGAACTTACTACTATACTTAAAACATCGTCACAGAAGTTTCTGGAAAACCTTATCCAAAGCATAGTCCCCCTCAGCACAGGATCTCCTAGTGAGGAGGACTACGGATATATTTTCTATTTTATATATACATCTAACTAACATGTTTCATATAAAAATGTAAAAAATATTATATAGTCACTAAATAAAAAAATAAAAAAAGTTAGTGCCGGTATTTCAGTGTACTCGGGAATGATATGAGAGAAATTTTGCACAGATGAATACGATAAATCGAAAAAGTTAATGCAGATGAATCAGTTAAATCAAAAAAGTTGAGACAGATGAATTCATTAAATCGAGTAAGTTGATGCAGATTAAATGGATAAATTAAAAAAAGTCGATGCAGATGAATTAGATAAATCAAAAAAGTTGATGCAGATGATTTCGTTAAATTGAGTAAGTTGATGCAGATTAAATGGATAAATTAAAAAAAGTCGATGCAGATGAATTGGATACATCGAAAAAGTTGACGCAGATGATTTCATTGAATCGCGAAAGTTGATACAGATTAATTGAAGAAATTGAAAAAAGTTGATGCAGATTAACCCCTCCGAATTTTCGAGAATATTCGCTTTTGGTGTCTTTAACAAAATTACATTTTACGAAAACTTTTTGTTATTACCGCTTCACAATTAGAGCTCTATAAATGAAACATTTCTGAACGTAGCCGAATACTAAAAACTGTTTTAGAAAGGTTACAAAATAAGCTTTCAAATAATTATATTACAAATAAATATTAGCATTTTAAATATTAAAATTTAGAATGCAAACATTAAAAATAGGTAAAAATGACTCACATGATGTTTTTATGTGAAATATGTGTAATAAACACTTTTGTCACCTCACTTTTTTATCATTTCATATAAAAATATTTAATAAAAATTTAAAATGTGGAGCGCGGTGGAGCTGCCGGTAGCAAATTTGCGCGGGTAAATATTTTTGTCAACTACACGACTGACAGCTGATTCCTGTTATGTATTTCCATAGACAACTTGATAGGGATGTGCAGCTTGATCGATTGATTGATTGTTTTAGGGATGTAACTAAAACAATAACGGAGTTAGAACGATTTCTATGGAAACACACGCGCTGACGTATAAACACGCTTATTGTACTTGACTGCTGTCCTATTTTTAACGCTTATATCTGCTTACGTTGCGGAGGGGCTAATTGGATAAACCAAAAAAAGTTGATGCAGATGAATTATATGGATTAATTTGATAGATAAATTTTCAGGTCTCAGGTTTCAGGCGGATATGATAATATTCAGGGGAAGATCGATGCTAGTTAAAGCAAAGAAAGATGTTGCACTTAATGTAGTAAGAGTGGCTGCAGGGTGAAAATTGACCTGATGATTGACCCATCGATAGGACAGAACCCCAAAACACTCGTAAAGTACTTTATTCTATTGATGGAGGACCATCTACAAAATGTAGTGGGCAGTGAGATGGGTGAGGCTATCTCTCAGAGTTAAGTAAATATGTATGAATAAGGTATGTAAGACTGACTTGTCGATGTTCTCAGATATGGTGATGTCTCTCTGCTTGGGGCAGTAGAACCTGGCCCTTCCGCACATGCAGCGGCACCGCCCACAGATCGGCACCACACCTGCAACATACAAATATACAACATAAACCTCATTTCAACAAAACTCATAACTTCATTGCAACATAACAACTTTACAGCATTATCCAATATAACTTCATTGCAACATAACAACTTTACAACTTTGCCACTTTGCTGGATAGCCACTTCACAACATAAGATGCACAACCGCAAAACATTGTATATTTTCTATGAAATAAGATTTGAATGAAGAAATAATATATTGATGATAATAATATGATTCAAGTGACCTTCGTCTCCTCTGGGAATGTCCTCGTCACCGTTTACAAACTTCTTGTAGCAGCTGGCAAAGAACTCCTCAGATTCTGGATCCGGCTGAAATTCAAACAATACATTTACACAAATTGTACATAACTGACACACATTCCGTGCATGAAGATTGCTCTGTAAAACCCTGCTAATTCCAAATCCACAGGATCTCAAAAACACATTTTTTAAATTTTGAATTAATTAATTCCCGCATAAATTGAAATTAAAAAAAAACAATAATAATAAAGAAGTATATAAAGCAGGTGGGGGGGGGAGAATAGTTTACCTTTTCGCTGTCCTCTTCTGAGACCTGGTCGACGGTATCATCCTTGGCCAGGTCCAGGTGGAGAGGCTCGATGGCCGGATCCTTGAAGTATATTGTCACCTGAAACCACAAATTAAACATTATTATACAAGGTGTCCGGAAACTCGTAGTACAAGCGGGAAACTGGAGAATCCACATCACATTTGGAGTCGATTTTGTGGTTTAACTTTTTTTGATTTGGGCTTTCGTTTTCGAGTAAATCGGGTCCGAAGTTGGAATTTTTTTGGTTAAATTTGAAAAAAATTTTCACTAGGGGGTTGATTTCAGCTGTGTAATGTCTTATAAAATGCGACGAAGGGTAAACCGGGCTCAAAATTTTTTTTAACCCTTTAGTTGCCGAAAAAATGGAAAAATAGAAAAAAAATAATATTAAAATCGAAATGCTTAGATCGAAAAAAATAAGTTTTTTGGGTTCTCTACGTGATGTAGATTCACCAGTTTCCCGCTTGTACTACGAGTTTCCGGACACTTTGTGTATCTGATTTGGACTGGCTGCGACCGAAATCGATTGCTAAATTTCGATTCAAGTGAAAATGAACCATATTTTCACGAACTTACTTCAAATATGTTTAACCTGTCCTTTGCCGGAAGGCCGCCAGCGGCCACAAAATTTTTTTGCTTTTTTTTTTTTAAATGCGATTTTAACCCTTATGTATAAAGAAACTGTATGAAGGACAAGGTCAGAATCTATATCAAGAATAACAGTTATGTCAAGAATATCATTCTTGACATAACCGTTGATTTCATTAATCTAGCTACCTACTAGGAATATTTTTAAATGAATTTTCTATGACTTTGCGGGTCACTTTTAGCAACTGTCAAGACAAAAAATCGTTGTTTGGCCGGATGGCCGGATTTCCGGCGGCGGGATATTCGTTAATTTTGAGTAATTCAAAATATTCAAAATATAGATTAAATATATAATCCTTTCAATAATCTTTGTTTTTTACGATGTTTTAGTTCACGTATAATGGTGATTGTGATTAGTTAATCATGTTAATTGAAGTTTTGGCTACTCTGCGAGGTTTTTGTAAGTTTTTACTAAGAGTTTTTAGTTTAGATATTTACTATTATGTATTTATCATTAGAGTGAATATCTCAGAAGAAAATTTTAGTTTTTTGGAAGGCCTTATGGCTTTTTTGTAACTTTTTCAACTATAAATAAAATCCGTCATAATTACAAGCCATAATTACAATTAATTTTATTGATATTTACCTCACAAAGAAGTCATAATTACAATTAATTTTATTGATATTTACCTCACAAAGAAGTCATAATTACAATTAATTTTATTGATATTTACCTCACAAAGATTAATGTATTGTATTTTATTATAGGAAATTGTCGTAGTTTTTGAATATCCGGTATCCGGCCGGATATTGAGTTACTTTCTGGTATCGTTTTTTCATGTGGTGATGTATTCAGATTTGTGTAGAAATAACAAAATCAGTTTATATGTGTGTGATTATATTTTTCGACAATTATTTCCAAAATGGGAGATTTCAAAATTATGTTTTTTAGTTAGTTCTGAAAAAACCTCTTACGATATTATCATATAATATTTGACCAGAAAGAATCCGTAAGGTTTTTCGAAATACGCCTAACATTCAACAGGTTAACCTTTTTACGACGATGTCGTTAAAGAATTTGCAATACCTGTGGACGGGCAGATTTTTCCGCGATTTATGAACCTCATTTTAATTGAATATAGTGTCACTTAAAAAATATTTAACAGTTCAAAGACAACAAATCATATCCAACAATCAAACATTTCCTTATCTAAACAATTATAATAACGTATAGATGCTAGTCTTTTAGGCACGCGATCAGTCGACATGTATACATGACGCTCGTCTCAAATAGGTTATAGGGCCAGCCACTATAATTATTAAACACACTGTGTAATCGGGACCGATGGGGGCTCACCTTACAAGTGTCCCCGCTGGGCATCTTGGAGCGACAGCAGCAGGCAGAAGGAGGCTCTCCGCGCCCCCACAGCAATCCTAGTAGCTTCAGTCGACTCTCCGCTGCAACAACAAGCACACACATTATAAACATCAACTCAAGCCAACGTGTAAGATTAATTCTGAGGCTCTTATCTTTAAAATATATAAAAATGAATGTTTTTTGTTTGAAACTGTGGTCAGTTGTGGAAGCAAATTTGTGTGAAAAATTACTATATGTTGCGGGCGAGTTGTGTGAAAAGTATGTATATTTCTTGAGGGTCTTTTTGAGGAGAGGAAGGAACGAACGTTGGTCTTGAAGAGACCCATGTTGTAAGAAGAAGGAAACACAGAGGCCGGCAAATCGTTCCACAGCAGAACTGTTGAACTTAAGAACGAGTCGAAGAATTGATCCATTCTCATGTGACAATACTGTCAACCGTGTACATATGTTGGGCGCACATTTGATGTGTTTCCCAACTATGCACCGGTGCCGAAAGGATAAATGACGCTAGTTCCTTGGAGCATCTTCAATTGAAATACTGGTAAAACAAGAATAGCATTCTCACAGGACGGCTGTGCTCTAAAGATTGCAAAAATGGGAGAATCTATCAAACGAACCGCTCGTTTCTGCACATAGTTGAGGGTTTTTTTCTGATATTTTGGAGTTCCAGATCAGAGGTGGCTGTATAACCGTGGGACGCACTTGTGATTTGTCCAGGGTTAGCAGTTGTGTACTATTAAAGTATCTGCGGACCCTGTACAGTACCTACGCCCAGTTTTTGGGAGGCTATTTTAACTCTGGCTTGGATGGAACCCCCATACCTGAGATGGTCACTTATAGTTACACCAAGCATATCAGTGAACACTTTAATAAATGGACAATACTGACCATTGTGCGAAGTGCAGACACGGCACTTGTCCTGCTTGCTGGGCTCGCGGTGTTTGGAGCGACCGCGGTTCACGCCTCCTCGCACGCTCGGCCGTCGCTTGCGCTGGCACGTACACTTCTCCATGTTCTCCGACGTTTCATGCATCTGAAACAGTACCAAACATTAGTCACTGAATAGACCACTTACTAGTAGTACAGGTAAAATAGTACAAAATAAATTAATGTGCATTCATAAATTCATCTGACTCGGTAGCTGCTTCAGTGCGAAATTTGTGTCTGTTTGAGATGGACGCCCTGCTGGCAAATCTCGCCTGCAAGATGCGTTCAATTATTCACTTTCTCAACCAGACCACCCTGTTGAAGTTTATGAGCTGGCAATTTTGATCCTAAGTATGTCTACTATACAAACGATTTTGGATTCCCAAAATGCTAATGAGCAAAAAGGCGAAACTTTTTTGGGTTCAAACACATGTTCATCACCTAACCGAAAAACTACATAAAATAATTAAAATGTACGTCTTTATGAAATTAAAGTTTCCAATTACAATTTATAAAAAAATTAATTAACTTTGAGCATTTTTCATTAATTATAATTATTTCTACATTAAACGACCAAAAAGTGAGTTGATGATAATGTTTATAATAGACGTGGGTCGTTAACCCGTTAAAGGCCAGGAAAAACCTGGAAATTCCCTAACAAAGCACCACTTTGAATTTTGAATTGAATGTTTTGTGGATTAATTTTTAGCTATTGTATATTTTATTGACTGAAACACATTCCTAGAACAATAAACTATGTACCAAAACAGCATTACTTGCGTTAATTACGTAAATTGATAGGTTTTACAATGTTTTCTTCAAGTAACACACCGCATCGACTTTGACAGAAAGAATCGCGGCAAATTTGACATTTTGATGCCACAGATAAAATCATTTAAAAATATTCTGGGGTTGCCAGGTGAATGAAATGTTTCCCTATGACATGGGTAAATGTTGGCGCAAGCAATTCTGACCTTGTCTTTCATACAAATTCTGTACGTAGAAGGGTCAAAATCGCAGACAAACATATTTTTTTCGAAATTTTTTCCGCTCGCATGCGCAAAAACTGCGTGTGGATAAGAGGTTAACCCTTAACGGTTTTGTGGTGTCCCTGTGAGCACACATAGAAAATAATTATTTCCTAGAGGAGCAGTGCGCTTTTTAAAATAACACGTATTTATTGAAGTAACTGATACTGCCATCTATTGATCGCTGCTAAAAAATTTCTTCAAAATTTCAATATCATTGTTTTTACCAACATTTTTGTCATTCAGTTAGAGATTTTTTGACTGTTGGATTTTGGAGGAGATCAGTGTCACAAAAAACCTCTTTTCTGTGCAAATATTATGGTAAGAATCTAATTTTCTATTCAAATACAATGTTCTTTTGTGATTATTTTGAGAATTATATCGAAGTATGTAAATTACCTCTCGTGAGTTGAATTTGTCATGTGTTACTTCAAGTGTACCACAGCTCCACTAGCGAAATCTGCACTGACCCTAATTTTTTTTTTATGTTACTGCATTTTGCTAATAAAAATTATTTTGATGTTTTTCCAAATGGAAAGGCTGAGGGATTTAGAAATAAATGCATATGTCATAGATTTGCCGTCAGATCCCGAATGTAAAGTTGACGATTTGAGTGAAGATGAAATAAATCCAGAATAATCTTACAGAAATCGAAGATTCAGATGATGATTTCTGTGAGAATGATAATGCACCTTTATTGTCATTACTTACGGTTCAAACAAAGACATCTGAAAATATACCCGAGAAGTATGAATGGGTGAGGAATATTGACAAAATTAAGAACATTGAACCATTTACGGAGGAAACAGGTGTACAAATTTCAAGGCTTGTTGGAAAACCCCAGTAGAGATTTTTACAATTACCATAAAAAATAATGTACATATATGTAACAGGTTTCACATTGTCATTCACCATAATTAATTATTTTAACCCGTCTGCTTGGTTCAATATATTCGCACCTCACAATCTGGAAGCCTCAGATTCGCACGAAAAATCAGAAACCGTCACTTTGGATTGAGATTGTAAAATATCTATACAAGATGGCTTTCACATTTCAAAGACAATAAGAAGCATTATTTCGTTCTCTTTCTGTTCAAAAGAAAAAAAAATATACGTTTGCATGAGAAGAAGAGAGATATATAGCTTTTAAAATATAAGGTCGCTCGGGACGTTTTTGGTCTTATGAAAGTATAACGCGATTACATGTTTTGGGATGTATTTATTCCTAAACAAGCAGACGGGTTAAACCATTATTTTTATTTTTCAAAATTAACAAAACAAAATGCTACTGGAGCAGTGGTACTCTGGAAAAACCACATCAATTTTTTGAATAAATCTTTCAAATAATAACAAATATTTTTTTTTTATTTTTCTTCATTTATTAACATCCAAATGAATCTAAATATGCAAAAAAAAATTTGGAATTGAAAGAAAAGGTCAAAAGTTCCGCTGAGGGAAGTCATTTTCAAGAAACGTAACGAAACCAGTGACTTGGTCGGAGTCACCTGTTTCAAAACAGGTGATTTTTGTAACCAGTTATTTTCATTCAGTGATTCATACTGTGAAGGTAAAACCACACTAAGCCCACGCAACGCCACGCCACGTGGGTAGACGTCACAATTTCCATATCTGGACTGCTTACCATCCACACATTTTCTATGGAAACGGGTGCTTTAGAATCTGACTAGCTCCACGCAACGCAAACCGACACCCCCTACGCGACGTTGATCTGCCACAGCCAGATCGGCGTGGGCCATGTGGAAGGTGGAGGGGGTATGGTCACGCCTACTACGAGACGATTTGACTTTCGAAGATGTGTGTTTTCTTTTTTTATGTCATATTCAATTATGCTGTGAAGCTCTTCAAATACCACTTTACTCATACGGAAGTACATGAAGAATCGTTCGTCATCAGATTCTAGTTTCTTTACTAAAGTATGGAACTCTCCAAACATTTCTCTTTGTTTGTTAATGTTGTGGACCCAAATACTTCTTTTCACTTTTTATTTTTCTTTTTACGAGAATATTGATGTAATAATAATAATCGTAGCAAATCATCTTCAAATTCGCTTTCAGAAGACATGGCAAAGCTGTCGTCTGCTGAGAAAAGAATCACACATAAATAATGGAATCACATAAACCATAACCTAAAAAATAAATGTCAAATCAAACGCGCCTGCGCACAACCAGAGACTCCTTGTCACGTGGTCACAGCGTCACGTGGTCACGCGTACGTACGTCGGCCAGTGTGAACGGGACAGGAACGTTGCGTCGCGTTGCGTCTGTTCAGTATGATCCTTGCTTTATTGTTTGCATAAATACCTCCACAAACTATACAGTTACACACGAAACGAAAATAAATTAAATCACTATCTAGTATTTATAGCTATATAGTGAAATCAATACTATTACTTTTAACAATAGGATTACTTCGGATTTATCCGTGTCATCCACTCCCGGCTGGCCGGTAGGCGCATTGTGAAACTACTTACATCACACCCAACACCAACAGTAACAGTAAAAATGCATTTATAAAAATCACTACTTGTAATTTTATCAAAACTAGTGATTTCGGTTACATACCGCGTTGGTGGGGAAGTTCCTGGCTACTCAGATCTGGTCACCAAACACAGCTAAAGCCATTTCAAGCAACGTTTCAATTCTGAATGGTGGTCTTACACCAGGGCGATAGTGAGAGTATCTTCCACTCTGGAACCATACTGTATGGACCTTCGGATTGTGAATCAAGAGCCTTCTTACCTCTCGACCATGGAGGCCGTCAAATGGGTGATAGCACAATGGGCCCATGACCTGAGTGCTCACGGGAACTATTCGTAAACTGTCTCCACTTTATGAATAAAATAAAAATAGTAACCTGTTTGAGCAGATCCTGCAGCGGATGCATGGTTGCGCGCAGCAAAGCGCACCGGCAGCAGTGACACGGCGGTCGCGCAGCTACAGCCACGTCACACTCTCCACGCCGTTCCGCCGCATGCCACACTCCCGCCAGCAGAGCGCGCAGCTCCCACCACGCCCACTGCAGGTCGATAAAGCGCGCGCTGTCGGGTGGATTTCGCTCTACGCACTCCTGAAAAGTAAATAAACATAAGTATGTTTTATAAATTAGGAAAAATATTATGTATTATCAGTCTATGATCACTTCTAACATTGCTTAGAGTTGTCTATGTTATATCCGCGTCACATGGTGTCGGTTACGACTTAAAATCCGTGAAGGTTGGAAATTCAATTCAATTTATTAATTTTAAAAATATTACAAAATTAAAATTTCAAAGCGTTTTTAACCTCTTACTTGCCGGAGACGCGAGGATATGCGCGGTGCGTGCGCATGCGTGCGGAATAAATTTCCAAAAAAATATTTTTGAATGCGATTTTGACCCTTCTTTAAACGGAATTTATATGAAGGACAAGGTCAGAATCGCTTGCGCCAACATCTTTGATGATATAGCTTCAAGTTTCATTCACCTGGCAACACCAGAATATTTTTAAATGATTTATCTGTGGAATCGAAATGTCAAATTTGCCGCGATTCAAACTGTCAAAGTCCGATGCGTGATACTTGACAAAAACATCGTAAAACCTATCAAAAGAGAACTCCAGTCCAATTTTTTATTTTTTTGAATGAATGACCTTCTGACTTAAAAGAGAGAAAATAATTTAGATAAGATAAGCAGATTAAAACTAACAGCAATAAAAACTAAACTAAACTAACAATAAGCTGTCTAAATCGTGCTTCATTGATGTTACACATTTTTAAAACGTTATTATCTTATAGTATATTTGCAGCACGTTCCAGAGTGGAAGATACTCTAATTATCGCCATGGTGTAAGACCACCATTCAGAATTGAAACGCTTTAAATGGCTTTAGCTGTGTTTGGTGACCAGATCTAAAAAATAGCTAGGTACTTCCCCACTTTCCTCTTCCCCACTTTCCTCTTCCCCATTTCCTTCCCCTTCCCACTACCTTCACCTCTCATCATACCCTAATTGGGGATGCCATAGTCTCACTGGCTCCAGACAGGAGCAGCCGAGAGTCTTGTGAGGTATTCACATTAAAAAAACATCAAAATTCAAAGTGATTCCATTTAACAACAAAGTAGCTCTCCCCACTGGCACGACCATTGGCATGTTAATTCTGCAAGCCGGAAGATAAAACAGTCTATGCTGTCGGTGACAGAGATAACCATCGGGAATATATAGAAACTAATGCTCTCCATGATAATTGAGTTTTGAAACCATCCACGAATCAGTCTGAAGAAATGTGTTACAATGAGCACATCCCTTCTGACCCGTAGATGGTTCACACCAAGCATGCCCAAGAGAAAGTGGGTAGGGTAGAGCCACAAGTAGTAGCCATACTTCCTCATGTAGAGAAATCTCAGAAATTTCTTCTGAACCCTCTCCAACATGAGGGAATACTTCACTAGGTGCGGGCTCCAAACCACCGACCCACTCTCAAGCCTACTCCTTACCAAAGCATTGTATAGTGCTGTATAACCCAGGTGTCTCTGAAATTTCAGTGCATCCTCAGTGGAGTATAACACGTCATTACGATATGAGCATGAAAAGTTAACCTACGTTAAAACACAATACCAAGATCTTTCATAGTGAAAAACTCTCTAACTTCGCAACACTTTCTTCAGGGGTACCCCAGGGATCCATCTTAGGTCCACTTCTTTTTTAAGAAAAATATGTATATTAGAATACCAAATCTGATGAATATCAAATCTGACAAATATTGAATCTGATAAATATCGTATGGGACATATTCAACGTGTCCGGAAACTCGTAGTACAAGCGGGAAACTGGTGAATCTACATCACGTAGAGAACCCAAAAAACTTATTTTTTTCAATCTGAGCATTTCGATTTTAATATTATTTTTTTTCTATTTTTCAATTTTTTCGGCAACTAAAGGGTTAAAAAAAATTTGAGCCCGGTTTACCCTTCGTTGCATTTTATAAGACATTACACAGCTGAAATCAACCCCCTAGTGAAAATTTTTTTCAAATTTAACCAAAAAAATGCCAACTTCGGACCTGATTTACTCGAAAACGAAAGCTCAAATCAAAAAAAGTTAAACCACAAAATCGACTCCAAATGTGATGTGGATTCTCCAGTTTCCCGCTTGTACTACGAGTTTCCGGACACCTTGTATAGAGGTTCAACCGTATAAGTTCAATGAAAATCTGTGCGTGTGTCTGTTTGTTGTTGTGTTTAATATTGTCACCTTTCTCAGGACCTTGTTGCTGTTTGCCGGAGCATCTTCCTCCACGTCCATCGGCTCCTGGGAGTGAGATCGGCTGACGGATCCTTCGGATTTCGAGGAGCCACCAGAGTTGACACACGGCGCAGCTGAGAACAACAGACAAACATTATATCAACCAAAGGTTTATATACAACCAAGTTTTTATAATAGATACACTAAAATCAAACTAAAAGAGCAAACTCTTTAACATATTTAATCAGGAAAGCATTCCTTAATCTAACACCGGACATATACAAAACATATGTGCGACCTCTCCTGGAATATGCTTTCCAAATATGGAGTCCTTACTTCGCAAAGGATATAAATCTGATAGAGGGAGTACAGAGACGTTTCACCAAAATACCAAGAGCTTTGAAAAATCGGCGATATGAAGATAGACTCAAAGAATTAAGATTACCAACCTTAAAAGATAGAAGAGAAAGGGGTGACTTGATCGAGACCTTCAAAATTTTATCTGGACACTAAAGCTGCCCTGGCATCCAAGGAATCTTCACTACTAGTAAAAATATTACCAAAATGCCTTTTGCATCTAATCCTAGAAAACACTTCCTTGCAAATAGAGTGGTGGATGCTTGGAACAAACTCCCACAACATGTCATCCATGCAACTAACATAAACCAATTCAAAGCTCTATTGGATTCATATTTGGAGAGAAGAAAGGACTAACTTAGTCAAAAATTTAAATTTACTGTCAAACTAGATATGAGCGCATCAGCAGAATGCTGCCTGCTCATTATATAATAATAATAATAATATTCTACTGTAGCATTCATAAGCGGAACTACATTGCCCACTCTCCGCTACAATGATTTCACACTATGGGAAATCAGTACTTGGGTGATGTTGGCATATTTAACATTCAATTCAAAATTCAAAGTGGTGGTTTTTTAGTGTTTTTTGCGAAGTTCCGCGAATTTCCGCGAAATGTTCCGGCCTTTGACGGGTTAATGTCTTCGAAATGACATTTTACGAAAACTTTGTATTATTACCGCTTCACAAATAAAGCTCTATAAATGAAACATTTCTGAACATAGCCAAATACTAAAAACTGTTTTAGACAGGTTACAAAATAAGCTTTCAAATTATTATATTATAAATAAATATTAATATTTGTAAATATTAAAATTTAGAATGAAAACATTAAAAAAATGTGAAAATGACTCACGTGATGTTTTTATGTGAAAACGGTACTAAAATCACAGATTATGTAAACAACAATACTTATTCTATTGTATAAATGTGTAATAAACACTTTTGTCACCTCACTTTTTTATCATTTCATATAAAAATATTTAATAAAAATTAACAACGTCAGGCGCCCGTAGGAAATTTGGCAGGATAAATTATGTGTCAGACTGCGCGTGTGATAGAATGTTATTTTTATGTATTTCTATGGACAACTTGAATAGAGATGTGCAGCGTGATTCACTATCGACATTTCACTTTTTATTTTACGGATGTAACTAAAACAATAACGGAGTTATAACGGTTTCTATGGAGACACACGCGCTGACGTGTAAACACGCTTATTGTACTTGACTGCTGTCGTATTTTTAACGCATATATCTGCTTACGTTGCGGAGGGGTTAAATTGCAATAGCAAGATGTTCAAACGTAAAATAAAGTAATTTTCAAACAGTACCATACCATACATACAGTACCATGGTACTGTATGTATTACAGTATTATAGTTACTATATATATTACAGTTACTATACCATACATACAGTACCATGGTACTGTATGTATTACAGTATTATAGTTACTATATATATTACAGTTACTATACCATACATACAGTACCATGGTACTGTATGTATGGTATATTTTTCACGTTATGCATATGTCGCAAGCCGTAAAATCAGGCAGATCATGATGCGCCTGAGGCACTTGACGATCTGCCGCCAGCCACTTCACGAAGTAGCTAGGTGCATCATGATCTGCCTGAGTTTACGATCGGCCGCCGACATATACATAATGTTCAAAAATTAGTGGTACTTAATAAAAAGAGATGATTCAACATCGTACTCAGATTAATTGTAAGAAAAGTTGAGTGATGTATTGAATGAGCAGTCGAGTGATAAATAGAATGAGAAGTCGACTGACAAATTGAAACGCTGAATGAGAAGTGGAGTAAAATGCTGAATAAGAATACGATTGATAAATCAAATGAGAAGTTGAGTGATAAATCGGATGAGAAGTTGAGTGACAAATCGGATGAGAAGTTGAGTGACAAATCGGATGAGAAGTTGAGTAAACATTGAATGAGAAGTGAATTGATAAATCAAATGAGAAGTTGAGTGATAAATCGGATGAGAAGTTGAGTGACAAATCGGATGAGAAGTTGAGTAAACATTGAATGAGAAGTCAATTGATAAATCAAATGAGAAGTTGAGTGATAAATCGGATGAGAAGTTGAGTGACAAATCGGATGAGAAGTTGAGTAAACATTGAATGAGAAGTGAATTGATAAATCAAATGAGAAGTTGAGTGACAAATCGGATGAGAAGTTGAGTAAACATTGAATGAGAAGTCAATTGATAAATCAAATGAGAAGTTGAGTGACAAATCGGATGAGAAGTTGAGTAAACATTGAATGAGAAGTCAATTGATAAATCAAATGAGAAGTTGAGTGACAAATTGGATGAGAAGTTGAGTAAACATTGAATGAGTAGTCAATTGATAAATCAATTGAGAAGTTGAGTGATAAATCGGATGAGATGTTGAGTAAACATTGAATGAGAAGTCAATTGATAAATCAAATGAGAAGTTGAGTGACAAATTGGATGAGAAGTTGAGTAAACATTGAATGAGAAGTCAATTGATAAATCAAATGAGAAGTTGAGTGATATATCGGATGAGACGTTGAGTAAACATTGAATGAGAAGTCAATTGATTAATCAAATGAGAAGTTGAGTGACAAATTGGATGAGAAGTTGAGTAAACATTGAATGAGAAATCAATTGATAAATCAAATGAGAAGTTGAGTGATAAATTGAATGAGAAGTTGAGTGATAATTTTTTTTTTAACCTGTTACTTGCGCACGAAAAAAATTCAAATAAAATATGTTTGTCTGCGATTTTGACCCTTCTATGTACAGAATTTATATGAAGGACAAGGTCAGAATCGCTTGCGCCAACATTTCCCCATAAGATGGGTAAAAATTTCATTCACCTTGCAACCCCAGAATATTTTTAAATGATTTTATCTGTGGCATCAAAATGTCAAATTTGCCGCGAATTTTATCTGTCAAGGTCGATGCATGTTACTTGACAAAAACATCGTAAAACCTATCAATTTACGTAATTAACGCAAGTAATGTTGTTTTGGTACATAGTTTATTGTTCTAGGAATGTGTTTCGGGTAATAAAATATACGATAGCTCAAAATTAATCCACAAAACATTCAATTCAAAATTCAAAGAGGTGTTTTGTTAGGGAATTTCTGTATTTTTCCTGGATTTTGACGGGTTAAAGAAACATTCCCAAGTTACGAATAACCTGACATTATTTTTAAATCGACGAGTAAGAGGAAAATGTTGCTTGTGTCTATGGAGGACTTAGCCAGCCGAGGAATCGAACACGAGACGTGGGTGGGACGAGGGTGGGACCCAAACGCGATGTCAACTCAGCCACTGACCGGTCAATAATGAGAAGCTCATTGAAAATTTTAAAGTTGAGTATGAGTGAATGAGAAGTTGAGTATGAATTTGAATGAAAGAAGTTAAATTAAAGGTGTGTACCTCTTCCGTCCCCCTTTTGCCTCCGATACCGACTGCATGCATTTGCGTTTCCACAACCTCCTGGACACAGCCGTCTCCTGGCCCCATCCTCCCTCCCGATGAACCTCTCCCACGTGTTGATGGAGTCGCAGTCGAAGATCTTCTGCGGCAGCTCCTCGTCCTCGTCCTCCGGATCGTCCTCCGGGTCGTCCTCGGGGTCGTCCTCGGCTCCGACGGCGACGGCGTCCTCGGGGGAGGCGACGGTGCGGAGGTGGGACGAGGGGTGAGGACGGCGGCGGGATTCCGCCTCGCGCACCGCCATCTGGGACATCATGTATTGCTCCAGGGTCGAGCGTAGAGGAGAACTGGAAGAGAAAATAAAATATCAGTAATAAATTTAAAATACGTAATACAATTTGATCAACGGCGGCAGCGTTTGCTCCTCCCCAGATTATAATACCGTAAGCGATTAAAAATTTACAGTGTATAATACTAAATTGTTTTGAGCTGATTCATTAGGTCAACTTCGTTGGTGATAAATAAATTACCTTCCTTTGGGCACACATATACACCCACAACACAATTCTATCAATAGTGCCAAGTACCCTAGTACCTGAAAATACTTTTTTAAAAAAGGTTTAAAGGTAGCCAAAACTCACTTTTCCAAGAACTTGTTGAAAGACTCGAACTTGGTCAGTATATCGACCGGCATGTTCTTGATGGCCTCATCGCTGTCCTTGTCCTCGACAGGACACGATGTGATGCTAGCACCAGCAGCGGCGACGACGGTTTCCACGGCCGCCGCATTATCTTCCTCGTTCTCATCCTCATTCTCGTCCTCGCCGTCCTCAGCTTCGTCGTCGTCCTCGTCATCATCTTCGTCGTCGTCGTCCTCATCCTCGTTGTTGTCCGTGTCGCCGGCGCGGCTGTCGCCGTCACCAGAATCGTGGGCAGCAGTGGCGGCGTTGTCGGGAGTGTCCTCATCCTGGAAATAGAATTTAATATGCTATCAACATCTATTGAAGGAACTTCAAAGAATGGAAAGTTCAAAATCATTTTTAATAATTAATTTATATCAACCCCTCAAGTTAATTTGTTCGCTTTTCGGAACTTTTCTCATATAGGTCTCATAGAAATCATTGAATCTCCCTCACTTGCGTAGTGTGAAATATGATCTAAACGGTATTGGAAAGAGAAAACACCATGCTACATATTCAAATCTAAAAATTAACCAAATAAACAAAAATTTTAACAAAACAAAAAACGACTTCAAAAAATGCACTAAAAAGTAAAAAAATAATTTCGTATTCTTCTACAACTTCATAATCAACTTACTTTTTCTAATCATCAATATGTAGGTACGATTGTTATTTTTGGAGTCGGTGTCAGCAAAGGTACCCGGCCCGGCGGGTTCACTTGACAGCTCCCCGCGCCGCCGCGGCTCCGCTCTCGCCTCTCGCCTCGTCAAGTCGCTTGTGCGATACAAGCACACCTCACCTATAACTATGTATGTGGTTACAAACCTACCTTGACTGACACCGACTCCAAAAGTAACAATCGTACCTACATATTGATGATAAGAAAAAGTAAGTTGATTATGAAGTTGTAGAAGAATACGAAATTATTTTTTTACTTTTTAGTGCATTTTTTGAAGTCGTTTTTTGTTTTGTTAAAATTTTTGTTTATCTACTCATCAATATGTAGGTACGATTGTTATTTTTGGAGTTGGTGTCAACCAAGGTACCCGCGGCCCGGCGTGTTCACTTGACAGCTCCTCTCCCGCCGACACCGACTCCAAAAATAACAATCGTACGTACATATTGATGAGTAGAAAAAGTAAGTTGATTATAAAGTTGTAGAAGAATACGAAATTATTTTTTTACTTTTTAGTGCATTTTTTGAAGCCGTTTTTTGTTTTATTAAAATTTTTGTTTATTTTTTGATTTTTAGTGAATCTGAAGTACACTAACTAATTCGATTAAGATTAGGCCGAGTATCGTAAATTTGTTCTTCAGAATTGGAGAGTTCCGTTACTTTGTCATGGATCCCACAATCAGAACCTAACCAAACTCTCATCAAACTACCCTTGAAGTACATCCTTTCCCATAAAAAAAGAATCATCGAAATCGGTTGGCGTGATATTGAGTTATTCGTCCATTTGTCGCGCACATACTTGATGCAAATTTAAGACGTATATGATTTTCTCATGGATGCCATTGTCAGAACTGGACCAAATTAAAATGGGACCACACGGGAAGCACCAGCTTTCAAATAAAAAAAGAATCATCAATATCGGTTCACCCAATCGAAAGTTCTGAGGTAACAAACATAAAAAAAAAAAAAAAAAAAAAAATTAAAAAAAAAAATACAGTGGAATTGAGAACCTCCTCCTTTTCGAAGTCGTTTAAAAAGAATTAAAATGTACCTACACCTTTATGAGCCCAAAGTTTCCGACCACAATTTGATAAGAAATTATGAAACTTTACATGAAACAACCAAAAAGTGCCGTTTATAACACATTTGTGCAATAAAACATGGGTGTTTTTATTTTTTTTCTTTACCAGTAACTTTAAGTTCCCCTACGCCAAATCTCTACCACGCTGCACTCTCTGCGATACTTAGTCTCGGCGTGGCAGCCGTCCGCGACGGAGCTTCCGCTCGCCGCACCCGCCAGGCGTGAATATTATACGCTCTATATAATATATAATTAATTTTTTGAGCAAAGAATAAAACCCCGGTAGACATTCATTCTCAGCTACTTGAAGTGTACGAAAAAAGTGTATGAGTGCTAAAACGTGTGCAAATAGTACAGAGAATTTAAAAGCATGGCAGAATGGCCATCGGTTTAAGACGAAAAAATTTTCAAAGCGGAAAAAACAATGAATGCAGATCAACGGGTGACGGTTCGGGAGCTCTGTGATATGACCCTTGATGTTAGAAGACCACTATTGACAAGATTTTGATACAACATTTGGGAGACCACAAGGTTTGCCTAAGGTGGGTCCCAAAATGCTAACTGAAAATCACAAACAACAACGGGTTGAAGCAGCCCGCAATTTTTTTGTGCTACGACATTGATGTTGAAGAATTCTTGGACCAATTGTGACTGGGGACGAGACCTGGATACACTACACAACCCCAGAGACAAAGGAGCAATCCCAGTGACATCATTCAGATTCGCTGAAGCAAAGTTTAAAAACGAATTACTGAGCGTAACTCACACCTGGCGGGTGCGGCGAGTAAAAGCTCCATCGCGAAAGGCTGCCACGCCGAGACTAAGAGTCACAGAGGGTGCATCGTGGTGGGGATAAGGGGAAATCAGGCTATACGCTAGTATTGCTGGATTTCGCGTAAAATCGTTCCTTGTGACCGCATCACCTTGAAGACCTAATTTTACGGACAGCCCTCGTAAAAAATTATTTTGTAGAAACAGTTTTCACCCGCCAAATCGCCTACGTGCCGTTAGACATTGTTAATTTTTTATTAAACATTCTTGTATGAAATAGTAAAAAAGTGATTTTTTAAAAGAGTGTTTTTTTACATAATCCGTGATTTTAGTACCGTTTTCACATAAAAACATCATATGAGCCATTTTTACAATTTTTTTATGTTTGCCTTGTATATTTTAATATTTACAAAAGTTAATATTTGTAATATAACAATTTGAAAGCTTATTTCATAACCTTTCAAAAATAGTTTTTAGTATTCGGATACATTCAGAAATATTTAATCTATTGAGCTTTAATAGCGAAGCGGAAATAACACAGAGTTGTTATAAAACTGACGGTTCATTTAAAACAAAAAACTTGCACAATGGCAAAACACCTGAGTGGTTAAACGCTAGTAATAAAAATGTACCTGAGATGTTGACACCAGATTATCAGTGCCGTGACTAGAGGTGGTGGTATCATTGATGCAACGCGTAATATTCTTGACGAGGCGCGTGTCCTTGAAACTGACGCACTCCTTGTCTGCGGCCACCAAGCTCTTGACGTCTTCGTCTGCCGCGGTCGTCGAAGCAATGCTTCCCCCCACGGGCTCGTCGTTCAGCCGAATCAGGATGATGTCAATCACCTTCAACAATAAATATTATTTTAGTATTAGAATATAAACAGCGCAGATTAATGAGTAGTCAATTTGGGAGGCAGTATGGGTACCACCGTTTATTGGATAACCGACATCTCTGCCATAGGTCACCCCAAGTGGTTCGCTGCGTTTGGTGGCTTAACCCAGGTTCATGGGGCGAGGTTTGTCTGGGTCTTGGCGGCGCATGCGTCTGCCCACCGGCTGCACAGCAGGCCGGATCGGGAGAGAATGGTTGAGGGAGTCCCTTTGACTTCTCCAGCCGTACTCTCTCTCTCGGAACAGCGCCTTGCACCGCAATGGGAGGGATGGATTCATACGTCAGTCACTCTTGGACCCACTGACCACCAATACCCTTTTCCTTTACAGAACTTCCTCTCTTTCCTTTCCCAAAATTACCCTCCACACAGCATTCCCAAAGATGATGTGTGGAGGGTCTTTTTGGAAAGGAAGGCGAGGAAATTCTGGGAAGGAAAAATGTTGGGGTGGGTTGGGAATTAGGAATCTGGGGTCAGTGTATCCAGAAGTAATGAACATATAAATCCATCCCTCCCACTGCGATGCAAGGCGATGGGTCGAGAAAGTCCTGCTGGAGAGGTCAAAAGGCCTTTATCAAACTGTCTCTCCCAATCCGGCCCACCACGCAGTAAGTGAGCTGACGCGACCTCCGCCAAGACATTAACAAACAACATCCTATAAACCTGGGCACCCTTGCTAAGCCACCAAATGTACGTGGTGGCTATGCGGGTCTCTTGATTTCAGTAGCGACAAGTTGTTTGTGATGTGAATACACAACATTACCATAGGAAATTGCATACTCCTGTTGAAAAAGGACCTAAGTGTTCCTTTCTTAATCTTTTTCATCACGCTTAGATCATCCATTCATTCCATGCGAATTTCCACACTATTTCTTCTTATTCGTGTGCCCTATCAGGTAAATGTATCTCTATATTGCGCTGCCCGGAATAGCTCCTCCACACTTCTAATACCGGACCACTCTCATACATTTCGCAGCCATATTATTTCTCCCCTCGAAGTAAGTGACCCAGGTATGAAATTTTCGGTTCCATGCCAACTAAGAATGAAACCAACTCAGAAGAAACACCTCTGAAAGGTCATTAACCTGTAATCGGCCGGCGACGCGCGAATGCGCGCAGCTTGCGCGAAAAAAATATTTCAAAAAAATATGTTTGTCTGCGATTTTGACCCTTCTATGTACAGAATTTGTATGAAGAACAAGGTCAGGATCGCTTGCGCCAACATTACCCCATAAGATGGGTAAAAATTTCATTCACCTTGCAACCCCAGAATATTTTTAAATCATTTTATCTGTGGCATCAAAATGTCAAATTTGTTGCGAATTTTATTTGTCAAAGTCGATGCGTGTTTCTCGACAAAAACATCACGACAAAAACCGTAATGTTGTTTTGGTACATAGTTTATTGTTCTAGGAATGTGTTTCGGTCAATAAAATATACGATAACTCAAAATTAGCCCACAAAACATTCAATTCAAAATTCAAAGTCGTGCTTTGTTAGGGAATTGCCGTGTTTTTTACGGCTTGTGACAGGTTAAAAGCTACAAAAAAATAATTTTGAAATAGCTGGTAACCCTAACCTAACTTAACCTATTAAACCAATTTTTTAATATTTTTTTATCATCACTCTTAATAACCTTTCTGAGGTGCTTTTGAGTTGGTTTCATTTGGAGTTGTCCGGTCACCGAAATTTTCATAATATTTCCCTAAATCTTCCACACTGTTTAAATAATGAATTTAAATACCTTATGCGCATTATCCAACAGTTCCCGCAGACTGGCATCGTTAGGATCGACGGTGTGCTCGGCGATGAGCGCTTTCTGCGCGTTGAGCTTCGCGTTCACTTCGTTGATGACCCACTGGGATTCTTCGTCGTCCGTGCAGTGCGCGAGCAGGAACAGCAGTTTCAGCGCGTCGTCAATCTGCTTACGCACATCCGAGGTTTTGTCGGCGAGGGACTGCTGGCGGTTCTGCGTCACTCCGGAGGGGTCCTTGTGAACAATCTCTTTGTAGTTGGAAAGCCAAAGGAAGAACACTTCTCGGAGGGTGTAGTTGCGGCCTTCTGATTCTAGCGTCTGAAAAAAATGATTAAAAATATTAGTTATTATTATTAAAAATGTTTTTTTATATTAACTCCACACAGGAGGCCCTTAGGAAAATCTGTCCTATTTTATTTGTTTACTATGTGAAAGCGTGAAAAAATAATTATTTTGACTAGTATATTAACGTTTTATACTCGTATCCGTGTATCAAACATTTTTTTGTAAAAAATGAATACAGTAGAAGTCCATTAGTCCGGCATCCAACAGTCCGGAATGCCCGATAGTCCAGCATCGGAGCTATTCGGAAGTTTTCGGGATAGTTCGGGATCATCCGGAAGCGCTCGGTATTGTTCGGAAACAATTAGCGGTCGGCTAGTCTCAGCTGTCACAACAAATTCGAAGCGTCTTCGCCATTTTTTTGTGCATTGTTGTTTTGTTCTAAGTTAAGTTCTATCGCTAGATAGTATATTGTTCAAATGGTTTAGTACAGTACGTTCTGAAGGAAAGCCGGTGACAGGGCCAATGATTGTTGAAAAGGCAAAAAAATTCGGCCAAGATTTAGTTGCTGAAAGTGAATTATTCTGATGGTTGGCTCAGAAACTTTAAGTTTCGGCATGGAATTCGAAGACTTGATGTAAATCTAAGTGAAATATGTTTTACAGTACGTGTACATACATTGACATTTGATAGACCGGAATTTTCGATAATCCGGCACCGAGCCGGTCCCGAACGTGCCGGATTATCGGACATCTACTGTACTACAATTAATGGTATTGAATTCAAATACTTCAAAAGTTCTAATATAGTGTGTAGGAATGCTGAGGCCACCTCTGCGGATTTCCTTCCTGGGGCCATAAGGGGAACTAAGAGGAGAAACCGTGGAGTGGTGAGCTGAGGCCACCTCCATGAACTCTTCCCTTGTGGGGCCTTCTAGGAACCAAGGGGAAGGGCACCCTTCCAGCGCGGGGCCTTTGTGGAACCAAGGAGGAGTGAAGTGGAGAGATAATGTCCTCTTCCCATGTGGGGCCTTCGAGGAACCATGTACGAGTGAAGAGGAGAAATGAGGCCATCTTGGTGAACTCTTCCTCTGTGGGACCTTAGAGGAACCAAGGAGGAGAGATGAAGTTCTCTTCCCTCCTGGGGCCCTCGGGGAACCAAGGTGGAGTGGACTCTTCCCTTGTGGAGCCTTTAGGAAACCAAGGGGAGGTGGACTCTCCGTCGTGGAGCCTTCGGGGAACTAAGGAGTGGAGAGGAGAGATGAAGCCCTCTTCCGTCGTGGGGTCTTCAGGGAACCAAGGAGGAGTGAAGAGGGGAAATGAGACCTGGGAAGACACATTGTCGGACCAGAAGATATAGCTTCATTTCGAATGACAATCCTGGTGAACTTTATAAAAGGGACTGGGTTACTGTCAAAGGAATGAGGTAAAATGGGAGATAGTACAATGGGTCTATGGCCTAAGTGCTCTCGGGAACTATATATATGTAAACCGTCTCCAATTATTTAAAAAAAAAATATATATATATATATAGTGTGGAAACATTTTATGCGATCTGTAGATCGTCAATCAGCGAAGTGTAAACTCTGTCCAGTTATTATTAAAACCAGTGGACGATCAACAAGCCGACTACATACTCATTTACGCACTAAGCACGGAATTGGAGCTAAAAATGTTAACTCCGACAAGATATCGTCATATATTGATCGTCCTAGCGCAACACCAACTACGAGCCGCAGCCAATCTACAGAGGTAGCAGCTACAACCTCAATCTTAATTGACGAAGATGACCACATCGAAAAACTACAATCACTGGCGAAAAAAAGCAAGATATCACACTATTTCGAAAAAACTGATTCTCTTTCTATGAAAGTGTCCCGTTTTTTTTTTTTTTTTTTACAGTGAATACCGCACAAGAATCTCAACTGCTCCCGTCTGGAGCCAGTGAGACTATAGCATCCCCAATTGGGGTATGTTGTGAGGCTGAAGGTAGTGGGGAGGGGAAGGAGGTGGAGAAGAGGAAGGTTGGGAAGTACCTGGCTATTCAGATCTGGTCACCAAACACGGCTAAAGCCATTTTCAAGCAACGTTTCAATTCTGAATGGTGGTCTTACACCAGGGCGATACTGATAGTATCTTCCACTCTGGAACATGCCGCAAATATACTACATATTATTTTAAATGAATTAATTGTGAAATAACACAAATTAATCAAATAAAATTTATTTGCCCATGCCGGGTTCGAACCCGCGACCTCCGGATTGTGAGACAAGAGTCTTACCCACTGGACTACGGAGGCCGTCGTCGTATGGTGGCAAAAGATGGATTACCATTTTTTGCCACCATAAAGTTTTCGTAAGTTCAGAAAATATATAATTAGGGAGGTAGGAATGGATACCGCCGCCCCGGGAACCATCTATTGGATATTGGTCACCCCAAGTGGTTTGGTGACTTAGCAGGGGTGCCCGGGTTCATGGGATGAGATATGTCTGGATCTGTCGGTGGATGATCTGGACACACTGAATCCTAGATTCCTACCCACCCCTTAACCTCTAAAAGGCCGGAGACGCGTGGGAGCGCGCGTATTGTGCGCATGCGCGAGAAAATAATTCGAAAAAATATCAAACAAAAAATGTTTGTCTGCGATTTTGGCCCTTCTATGTACAGATTTTGTATGAAGAACGGGGTCAGAATCGCTTGCGCCAACATTACACCATAAGATGGGTCAAAATTTCATTCACCTTGCAACCCCAGAATATTTTTAAACCATTTTATCTATGACATAGAAATGTCATTTTTGGTGCGAGTTATAGCTGTCAAAATTGATGCGTATTCCTCGACTAAAACATCGTAAAACCTATTAATTTACGTAATTAACGCAAGTAATGTTGTTTTGGTACATAGTTTATTGTTCTAGGAACGTGTTTCAGTCAATAAAATATACGATAGCTCAAATGAATCCACAAAACGGTAAATTTTGGGGATCGCTGGCAACGGTTAATACGCACTTTTTTTTTTAAAAATCTTTTGATTCACCTTAATTACATTAAAAGACAACTATTTGCATTGGGGGAAATGGAAAATATTTTTGTGTAACATGGTTTGTGATACAAAAGAAAGTGCCCCTTTATAACGCCTACTCGCGTCAAGGCAAGAAAAACATCCCAGTTTTCAAGTACTTTAGCGGCTACGCTAGGTTTGTGTAACATGGTTTGTGATTCTGGCGTACAATCTCGCAAGACGAAAGCTAATTTTAATTTTACGTATGAAATTTAGAATGAAATATTTTCCACTTCCCCCAATGCAAATAGTTGCCTTTTAATGTAATTAAGGTGAATCAAAAGGATTTTTCAAAAAAAAGTGCATATTAACCGTTGCCAGCGATCCCCAAAAATTAATCAAAATTCAAAGTGGTGCTTTTTTAGTGAAATTTTGTGAATTTTCGTGAAATGGCGTGGCCACCCAGAGGTTAACGCAAGTAATGTTGTTTTGATACATAGTTTGTTGTTCTAGGAATGTGTTTCAGTCAATAAAATATACGATAGCTCAAAATTAATCCACAAAACATTCAATTCAAAGTGATGCTTTGCATAATTTCCTTGTTTCAGGGCGGCCCGTGACAGGTTAAAGGTCAGCATGAAACTTGCTGAAGGAAGACGGGGGAGACTAGAATGATGTTTTTAACCTGCATGATGCCCTCGGCCATGGTGACCATGCCGCTGCTGGGTTCCTGGATGTTCTGCGTGACCAGCGGCAGTAGAAACTGTCCCATCGGAGGAGCACTCAGACTGTGCTCACCCAATACCACCTGCAACAAACATGTAAACCAACCATTACTATAACAGAGTGGCAGAATTGGGGGGCATTTATTTATTTAACCATTTATATATCTCCCCCCCCCCGCCATACGTCACCACAAGTGTTTCACTACATATGGTGACTTTGCAGGGGTGCCCGGGTTCACGGGGTGAAGTTTCTAGGTCTTGACGGCGACTGCTTTTAGACCTCCTGGGAGTGGGAGACCTTTTGAACTGTACAGTCGGACTCTCTCTACCCGTCGCCTTGCACCGCAGTGGGAGGAATTTTTTCTTTTTTTACATGAGCTCCACACAGGAGGCCATGAGGAAAATAATTTCCCTCAAGACCTTTGTCATTCTTCTTTTTACTTTTTTCTTCTTTTTTAAAAGAAAGACAAACATTCCCGGGTTACGAATAACCCAACTATGTTTGAAAATCTCCTACTACCACCACAGAAAGCCGAAAATGTTGCTTCTGTTGTGATGGAGGACTTAGCCAGCCGAGTAATCGAACACGCTACGCCCGGGTGGGACCCAAGTGCTATGCCCACTCAACCACTGACCGGTCTAAAATCCATCTTTGGGGATGCTGTGTGGAGGATTTTTTTAAGGAAAGGAAGTAGAGGAGAGTTCTGGGAAGAAAAAAGGTTTAAGGGGTGGGTAGGAATCTGGGGTGTGTCCTGGTCATCTGCCTCCAAGACCTAGACAAACCTCACCCCATGAACCCGGTCACCCCTGCTTAGTCACCAAACATAGCAAACCACTTGAGGTGACCTATGGCAGAGGTGTTGGTTATCCAATAAAGGTTCCGGGGTGGCGGTACCCATTCCCGCCTCCCAATGGATTCATATGACTCAATGCAGGACTCATTGACTCCTAGATTCCTATCCACCCCTCATACCTAAAAAGACCCTCCACAGAGCATCCCCAAAGATGACAGAGAATTTTTTTTTATTGAAAACTTATTTGGCAGCATTGTGATTTGAAACTCGATGAAATGAAAAAGTGACACTAAAAAGAGACAAACACATATGTAGGAATTAGCCTACGAGAATGATATAAAAATCGATCTCCTCTTTGTGCGGTGCTTCGTAGCCTCCCTACTCCTGTCTACTTTAGTTAACTGAAGGTTTCTTTTCTGCAGCATGTGAACTGCACACACATATTTATTTTTACTCAGGGTCTAGTGTGGAGCTAATGTGGAAAAACGATTATTCAAAAGAATAATTGTTTGATATTTGGCTGTTTTAAAGTTT
Source organism: Limnephilus marmoratus (assembly GCA_917880885.1). Classification (NCBI taxonomy): domain Eukaryota; kingdom Metazoa; phylum Arthropoda; class Insecta; order Trichoptera; family Limnephilidae; genus Limnephilus; species Limnephilus marmoratus. The sequence continues at coordinate 55,932,304 of OU862907.1, read as the reverse complement.
ACCTTGGAGTGCTTGGGCGATGAAATATGGTTGGAGAATGCCGACGAAAGGGCCGCCATCTTAGAAGGGTCGAGGTGTTCGGCTAAAACAAGCAAACAATCTAAATTAGTCAAATTATCACCTGAGGATTGGCACTTTGAAAGTTCTACAAATTTATTATGAGAAAGCAAATTCGCTGAGAAATTTAAATAATATATCTTATTAGATCTGTCAAAGAATTTATATGTAAAGATGCAAAAATCAGTCATTTTAACCCGTCTAATCACAGGAGACCCAAGTTGTCCCAAAACATCATATGCCGTTATAATAACAGGAGACCCAGATTGTCCCAGAGCAACAGGGCATTATTAAAGTTAGATATCTCTTTCTGTAATTTTTATTTTATTTTTTTTATTTATTTATTTAAACGCCCATAGGGCTTTTACATAATATGAATGCAGTACATTTTTTTAAATTACAGTGAAAAGAATGGGTTTACAAAATACAATACACAATACAAGTAACATAATATTTGTTAAAAACAAAATATAGATTACATAAAATATAAGGGTTAAAAAAAATAAAAATTTAGGTTACATAAAATATTAGCGTTAACAAAATACAGGCATCATAAAATATAAGAAACAAAATATAGTCCATAAAATATATGAGTTGACATAAAGCAGGTAATGTTTAAAATTGTTGTTCACATTAGTTTATGGGATATGTAGAAATAAATAGTTGGCACATATGGCGTTTGAAGTTTGCTAAGTTCAAATTATTGTCAAATACATCCAGATTGTTTAAGTATTTGTTACCAAGACTATGCAAACGTTGTATTGGAGAATGTAAATCATAGTTCGAATGAGATGTACGTGTATAAAATGTCAATGTTTGTCTAGTTGTTCGTGTAGGTACATGTAAATTTATTAATTGCAGGAGTTCACAACTGTTGAATTTAGAGTTTAATAATTTTAATAAAAAGGTTAGGTCGTTTATTTTTCGTCTGTTTTCTAATGTTGGAATATTTAAAGTATTCATTAACGACGGGTAATTTATGTGCTCTAAAGGGATGTTAAGTTTAAAATTTACAAAACGTAGAAATTTTCTTTGAATTCTTTCAATAGTATGAATATGAATTTTGTAGAAGGGCGACCAGACTATGGAGTTATATTCTATTAGGTGTGGGTACTCAGGTGTCGTGGCTGAAGAAGGAAACGAGTTTGCGTGTAATAATAGCCTTTAATGAGTCCACACAATAATTACAATCACATAAACAATTGTAACACGTCACGTAACGGTGATAAATACTACAAACGAATTTACGCACTGGGTCAAGGTTAATCGTGGATAGACGAGGCAACTGCTCCGTGGTAAGTTGAATGAATACTAGACTTAAGACTGAGCCGTGTGCGGCTCGCACCTGTTTTTATACTCCGCCGGCCCGGCAAGTAGATTTAATGACAATAGGTAACGCCGGGTGAATTCACGTAAAGGCGAGATATCACCCGAACCTTCTGCGGGCACTTGAACTGTACAGCCGTACGTTCTAGCTCTTTCGCTTAGGTGGCAGAACTATCTCTTTAGTAATTTCGCATACCATTGAACAACGGCGACGCCTCTGGAATGTGCGCTAGGTAGGTAGTTCGACTCGGTGTATTAGCTAGCTGCTAGGTGGGAAAGTTCTCGTGAATTCGTTTGCATACAATTTAAAACCAGCGCTGTTTCTGGAGGCACCGATAATTTTCGGGGCGATCCCAATGCGTAGTAAAGCCACGGCTGGTTGCTACAGGACTCCCTCCCCAGACAACGCAGACATGGCTGCGGTGGAAAGAGGAATGGTCAGATACCGAGGTGATCGGGAAATCGAACCCGCCTTCCAGAACGAGTGGTTGTGTGTGTCCGATCCTTACTGCCATCGAACAACGGAAGGGTTGGTTGTGATGTGGTGGCTGGTGACTCTGATTCGGTTTGCGATGCGAATCTCTCAAGATCTTGAGCAATGTATGCTGGTTTGAGGCGGTCGATGCTCACGGTGACTTCCTTCCCTTTTACCAGTATGGTATATGTTCGTTCGTGCCGACGAACGACTTTATGAGGGCCGCTGTAGGGTTGTTGAAGCGGGCTCTTGACGGTGTCGTCCCTCAGAAAGACGTGAGAAGCTGTGGGAAGATTTTGGAAGACGAAATGATGTCCATCACCATGGCGGGTACCTTCAACTGGTCTCAGCTCGTTGAAATGTTTCCGTAGTTCCTTGAGGAAACTTCCAGTATCGTCGTTGACATTAGGTCGTGCTTTACATAGGAATTCGCCGGGTAATCGGAGCGGTTCGCCGTATACTAGCTCGGCTGAGGTTGTAGCGAGATCATCTCTCCAAGCTGCTCTGATTCCCATGAGTACGGTGGGAAGTGTTTCCGTCCAACGGTTATTCTGATGGCACTTGATCGCTGCCTTCAGTTGACGATGAAATCGTTCCACCATGCCATTTGCTGCGGGGTGGTATGCAGTTGTATGGATTTGCGTCGTGCCTGCCAGGAGATTCAACTGCCTGAACAGCCTCGACTCAAATTGTCTCCCTTGGTCCGTAGTAATGCGGAGTGGAGTGCCGAATCTTGTTATCCAGCCCTTGTAGAAAGCACGCGCCACTGTTTCAGCCTCTTGGTCTGGGATCGGGAATGCCTCTGGCCATCTCGTGAATCTGTCTACGCACGTGAGACAGTATCGGCATCCTTCTGAAGAAGGCATGACGATTATGTCGATGTGGACGTGCTCGAATCTAGCGGAGGGTCTGGGAAAGGCTCCCAGGGGTGCTGACACGTGCCGTGTAATCTTGCTTCGTTGGCATTGAAGGCAATTGCGTGCGAGCTTAATAGTCTCAGCTTTAATGGCCGGCCAGACATAACGTTGAGTTATGAGCTTAACCGTGGCCTTAATTCCTGGGTGAGCCAGCTGATGGACCGCATTGAATGCCGCAGGTCTGAACTTCTTCGTGACGAAGGGTCTGGCTATGGTAGTTGAGACGTCACAGTAGAGATGCGCGTCAGTACCCGGAATATTAATCTTTTTAAGTTGTAGGCTAGAACTTCCCTGCAAGTGTTGTTCCAGTTCAGGGTCGCACATCTGGTCAGCTGCCAGCGCTGCGTAGTCCAGAGGAGTGTCTATCGTCTCGACCCTGGAGAGAGCATCCGCGACGATGTTGTCTTTTCCGGAGACGTGTCGGATGTCAGTTGTGAACTGGCTGATATAGTCCAGATGGCGGAATTGCCTTGGTGAGCATTTGTCTGCTTTTTGTTGGAAGGCGAACGTGATAGGCTTATGGTCTGTAAATATGGTGAACGACCTGCCTTCCACCATATGGCGAAAGTATTTCACAGCGAGATAGATGGCTAGTAGTTCTCTGTCGTATGCGCCATATTTCTTTTCAGCTGCCGAAAACTTCTTTGAAAAGAATGCTAGAGGCTCCCAGTGACTTGCGACGAATTGGTGGAGTGCGGCACCGGCTGTAGTATCAGACGCGTCGCTGACGATAGAGAGTGGGGCGTCGCACTTCGGGTGAACGAGCAGGGTTGCCTGGGCCAGAGCTTCCTTGCACTTGCTGAAAGCTTCTACTGTTTCGGCAGTCCAAGACACGAGTTGTTTGCCTTTTTGGTTCCCTTTTAGGAGGTCATTGAGTGGAGCTTGTGTCCTCGCGGCGTTGGGGATGAATCTCCTATAAAAATTTATAGCTCCCAGGAAACGGCGGAGATCCTTGATGGAAGCTGGTTGGCTGTAGTTGTTGATGGCCTCCACTTTATCTGGGAGGGGTGAAGTGCCAGCGTCAGACACCAGGTATCCTAGGAATTTGACCTTAGTCAGGCCGAAATGGCATTTGGCGGCGTTGATGACAACACCATATTCCTGCAGGCGCTGGAATAATATCTTGAGGTGGGCTAGGTGCTCTTCCTCTGACGTTGAGGCAATAAGGATGTCGTCTATGTAGGCGTAACAGAAATCTAAGCCTCTGGTAACCTCGTCCATGAAGCGTTGGAAGGTTTGGGCTGCGTTGCGGAGGCCGAAAGACATCACCGGAAATTCGAAGAGTCCGAATGGCGTAGTGATTGCTGTTTTCGGAATGTCCTCGGGAGCCACAGGGATTTGATTATATGCCCGCACCAGATCAATCGTTGAGAAGATCTTGGTGCCGCTCAATGCCTGTGCAAAATCTTGGATGTGGCGAACGGGGTATCTGTCCGGAATAGTTCTGGCGTTCAGTCTTCTATAATCGCCACATGGTCTCCACTGGTCATCCTTCTTGGGTACCATGTGCAAGGGAGATGCCCAAGAGCTCTCGGAAGGTCGAGCGATTCCGAGACGGACCATGGCCTCGAACTCCTTCTTGGCGCGTCTTAACTTGTCAGGAGCAAGGCGTCGTGGGCGTTCGACTGTTGGAGGTCCTGGCGTGGTGTTAATATGGTGCAGTGTTGCGTGACGAACTTCCCTCCTGGCACCGTCAGGGCGAGTGATGTCAGGAAACTGTTGAAGAAGCTTATGATACGGGGACGTTCCTGTGACCGTCTTAATGGAAGCGATCTTGTTGTCGCTTCGTTTTCCCGTGATGGTCAAATTCGTCACCTGGTCCAGCAGCCGTTTATTTCGGACGTCCACCAGTAGCTCGTACTTGGCGAGAAAGTCTGCCCCGATGATTGGCCTGGAGACGTCTGCAATGACGAAGCTCCAAGTAAAGTCACGTCGCAATCCCAGATCCAGGTTGAGCGTTAGGCTGCCATAAGTAGCGATTGTGCTGCCATTTGCTGCTGCCAGTTCGTATGTCCCTTTAGTGGGGCGTCCCTGGACAAGGCGTCGTGGGAAAATGCAGAGATCTGCGCCGGTGTCTATAAGAAATTGGATACGGGTTACCCTGTCGGTAACAAAAAGGCGACTGACTTGGTTGGGGCTGGCGCTGGTCGCCATCAGTTTGGGCCCCGCGCGTTTTCCTGTTGGAAGTTGCAGGGTTTGGTGCACTTGCTTGCCTTCGTCCCATACTTCCAGTGGTACCAGCATGTGCCCTCGGGCTGACGACCTCTGGACCGACTGCGGGAACGATTGTTCCAACGATGCGGTGTGGCGCTCCTCCTACGCTGGCCAGAGCGTAGTGTCGAAACTTCACGCCTCAAGGTAGCGAGCTCTTGTTGGAGAGGCTGCATTAACCGCTCCATCTGTGTAACCAATGAGTCTTCGGACGATGGAACAGCCACTGAGTTAACTGCCGATTTACCAGCGTAGTCTGCTATGGCGTCTGCCAGGCTGGCCACCTTGTCAAGCGGAGTATCCTGCTGCGTAGCCAGGACCACCTGCATACTTCTAGGAAGACGACCCATCCATAGGGTTCTCAAAACCTCATCGGGCACAGCGCTGCCAGCGAGGGTGCGCAGGTGTCTCAAGAATTGGGAGGGCTTACGGTCTCCGATCTCTTCATGTTCCAGAAGTCTCCTTGTCTTCTGCTCCTGCGTGGAGCTGAGGCGTCTGGTTAATTCGTATTTTAATAGTGCATATGCACCGACCGCAGGGGGCTTCACAATGATGTCCCGGACTTCTTGGGCGTGGGCGGGATCCAAGGCTCCGAGAATGAAACCAAATTTTGTGGCATCCACGGTCACTCCTGCTGCCTCGAAGCTGCGTTCCACCATAGCGAACCATAATTCTGGGTCATCAGGGCAAAAAAGCGGAATGCGTACTGCCACTCGGTTGACCTCAGGCGGTGGATTCCTGATGTTGGGTTGCTGGTTACTTGTCGTTGGTTGCTTGTTGCTGGTTATTGGTTGCTGGCTGTCCTCAGATGTTCCGCTCGCAAGAGACATGATGATGATTGGTGTGCGAAATTTATCACTGAAGAGTTTATTTCGTGCCCGACGTGCCCGCGGTAGACGTACTTGCACGCGTCGTGCTCACTGTCGAATTGTCCGTGCACTTCGAAGGTCACTAATGTGAACGTCGGTGTCACCAATGTGGGTACTCAGGTGTCGTGGCTGAAGAAGGAAACGAGTTTGCGTGTAATAATAGCCTTTAATGAGTCCACACAATAATTACAATCACATAAACAATTGTAACACGTCACGTAACGGTGATAAATACTACAAACGAATTTACGCACTGGGTCAAGGTTAATCGTGGATAGACGAGACAACTGCTCCGTGGTAAGTTGAATGAATACTAGACTTAAGACTGAGCCGTGTGCGGCTCGCACCTGTTTTTATACTCCGCCGGCCCGGCAAGTAGATTCAATGACAATAGGTAACGCCGGGTGAATTCACGTAAAGGCGAGATATCACCCGAACCTTCTGCGGGCACTTGAACTGTACAGCCGTACGTTCTAGCTCTTTCGCTTAGGTGGCAGAACTATCTCTTTAGTAATTTCGCATACCATTGAACAACGGCGACGCCTCTGGAATGTGCGCTAGGTAGGTAGTTCGACTCGGTGTATTAGCTAGCTGCTAGGTGGGAAAGTTCTCGTGAATTCGTTTGCATACAATTTAAAACCAGCGCTGTTTCTGGAGGCACCGATAATTTTCGGGGCGATCCCAATGCGTAGTAAAGCCACGGCTGGTTGCTACATAGGCTTCTAACAAGGGATGTGTACAGTAGTTTAATGATTTGTAGCGATTCAAAGTTTTTAATTGTTCTTAATACAAATCCTAATGTTTTCATACCCTTATTTGCAGTTTGTTGAATGTGAATATTTGTGATTTCTTTTATGTTAGAAACGGAATGAAATAATGCTTCTCATTGTCTTAGAATTATATGAGCTAGGTTGTTCAGATATTTTACAAACCCGATCAAAAGCGACGGTTTAATTTTGCGCCAATTTGTGATGCATCACACGTTTAATTTTAAAATAAAATTGTATGAAAGTGATAAAAAGTGAGGTGACAGTTTTATTACAAATTTTGCTTAGAAAAGGAATCTGAATTTAAAATTTTAAGTTTATTCTATTTTAGAATAATGAAATAATTTTACTTTGTATAAACCACTTATTTGATGTGCAAATCCGACCGGTTTCGGAACAAACGTTCCTTCGTCAGGGAAAGCTTATACCTACCTGACGAAGGAACGTTTGTTCCGAAACCGGTCGGATTTGCACATCAAATAAGTGGTTTATACAAAGTAAAATTATTTCATTATTCTATAATGGATAACCACAAAGTAATACTTACAATTTGGTAGGCGGGTATGGGTACCGCCGCCCTGGGAACCATTTATTGGATGACCAACACCTCTGCCACAGGTCACCCCAAGTGGTTCGCTACGTTTGGTGACTTAGCAGTGGTGCCCGGGTTCTTGGGGTAATGTTTGTCTAGGCCTTGATGGCGGGTGCGTCGGCCCACCTTCTGCGTGGCGGGCCGGATCGGGAGATGCTGGTTGAGGGAGACCCTTTACAACCGGTTACCGCTGTCCGGGTCGCTCGGTAGTACAGGGGCCCGACCCTCAGGCTCACGACTGAGGGTGGGCTGCCCCATCAACGAGTGTAAAAACCCCGCCGCTGCTGTTGTGCCGGTTCGTGACCGGAGGGGACCCAGCAGTAGCGTTTGGGGCGCATTGGGCGACCTCTCCAGCCGGACTCTCCCTGCCCATCGCCTTGCACCGCAGTGGGTGGGTTGGATACATACGTCCGTCACTCCTGGAAACTCTGAATCCCAGCATCCTACCCACCCCTTTACCTTTTCCCTCCCTGACCTTCCTTCCCCTCATATCACACTTAAATAACCCTACAAATAAAATCATGAATATACAACCATCAACAAATAATGTCATTACAGCGGCGAGGAGTAGGCGTCCCCGGTGCGGGCCAAAACTGTTGGTGAATTACACCAACATTCGCGGCCTGCACACCAATTTAAATTCTGTCCACCACCACCTTTTTTCCCAACGCCCAAACCTACTTTTCCTGTCTGAAACCCAGATAGCTGAGCCTGTAGACACCTCCTATCTGAACTGCCCGGGCTTCACCCTCGCAGGCAAGTTCAGACCTAAAGGAGGTGTCTGTCTCTATAGTCGAGCTGACGTCAACTGTGTGCGACTGTTGAATCTGGAAAACTCCAGATTCGACGTAATGTGGGTACGCGTCAATCTTGCCAGTACGGTAAGATTCTACGCGTGTTTATACCGCTCACCGAACCTTAGCGAATCAGACACGTCCGAGCTCTTCAAACACTTAAGCGATACTATTGATGACCTCTTGCCCCGCTACCCTACGGCAGAGTTTGTGGTCCTGGGGGACTTCAATGTTCATAACGAACCTTGGTTGAAGTTCTCAGGATCAACAGACTCGGCTGGGCGCCAAGCGGAATCCTTTGCCCTTTGCTACGGATTGGAACAAATGGTTCAGGAGCCTACAAGGGTTCCTGATGTCCAGACTCACCGTTCCAATCTGTTAGATCTATTTTTAACTACTGTGCCACACGGTTACAGGATTGAAGTCACAGCGCCTTTAGGATCGTCCGACCACTGCCTGGTGACGACATCAATCCCTGTAAACTTCAGACCACCAAACGAGAGGCTGAAGAGAAAAGTGTGGCACTATAGGTCAGCAGATTGGTTCGGTCTGCGGGCACATTTTAATGCTTTTCCGTGGTCAGCTGTCTGTTTTCGGACTTCGGATCCCTCAAGATGTGCCCAGGAAATTGGTGAAGTCATCACATCCGCGATGGATGGCTTCATCCATTCTACTGTTAAGGAAACTGGTGTGGGCTCAAAGCCGTGGTTCAGTCGACAATGCGCTGAAGCAGTGCGACGAAAAAACGCGGCTTACCGAGCCTACAACACATCTAGAACATCCGAAGACAGAACAGCTTACAACAAAATGGCAAAGGAAACCAAGAGAATCATAAATAGGTCGAAATTGGAGCACGACCTGCAGATCAGCAGAAAGCTGGCTGCATGCCCGCATGGCAGCAGGCAATTCTGGTCGCTTGCGAGCTCAATAGGTCGCAATTTCTGCAAATCCAGTTTGCCACCTCTCACCAGACCTGACGGCTCACTAGCAAACACCGCCACCGAAAAGGCAAACTTATTAGGTAAAATGTTTGCGGATAACTCAACCCTCGATGACCAAGGTGCTGTCCCGACGTCGGTTCCTCACTGCGGTTTTCGTATGAAAAAGCTGAGGATTCGGCATCGGGAAGTACTCCATGTTTTACGAGGGCTTGATGTTAATAAAGCTAGTGGGCCTGACGGAATACCTGCCCTGGTACTGCAGAGGTGCGCTGCAGAAATAGCTCCAATTTTGACGAAGCTCTTTAAATTGTCCCTGAAGACTGGCTCTGTGCCCTCTGGTTGGAAAAAAGCGGTTATCCATCCTATTCCAAAGAAGGGTGACCGCTCCAACCCGGCCAACTACCGCCCCATAGCGATCACATCAGTTCTGTCTAAGGTGATGGAACGTGTGATCAACGACAAACTACTCACATACCTCGAGAAGAACAAAATTATTAACGACCGTCAATATGGATTCCGGCGGAACCGCTCGTGCGGTGATCTTCTCGCGTATGTGACGCATGTTTGGGGGCGATGCCTGGAACGTTTCGGTGAGACCCAAACGGTTGCACTGGACATCTCCAAGGCCTTTGACCGGGTTTGGCACCGAGGACTTGTCAACAAACTGCATTCTTACGGACTTCCCGCATCCTTGTGTATGTGGATTGCCGACTTCTTGAGGGAGAGGTCGATTCAGACGGTAGTCGATGGTTTCACTTCTTCCTCACACTCGATAAATGCTGGCGTCCCGCAGGGATCGGTTCTGTCTCCGACTTTGTTTTTGTTGCACATCAACGACCTTTTGTCATGTGCACCAATTCACTGTTACGCGGATGACAGTACAGTTCATGATAGCTTTTTGTTTGACAAGCCCCCAAAGGGCTCACAAACTCCAACAGCTCGTAGGGCTTTGAAGCAAAGAATGGACGGTTACCTCGAGAGTGTTTTCTCTTGGGGTAAAAATAATCTCGTTGAATTTAATGTTTCAAAGACCCAATCTTGTCTGATTACGTCTAAAAGGGATCGAAATGAAAATCTAGTCTCTTTCAACGGAAGCAATCTTCCGAACAGGCCCTCCATTGATATGCTTGGTGTAACCCTAAGTGACCAGCTCAGGTATGGGGGCTCCATCGAAGCCAGAGTAAAGTTAGCCTCCCAAAAACTGGGCGTACTGTACAGGGCCCGCAGATACTTTAATAGTACACAACTGCTAACCTTGTACAAATCACAAGTACGCCCCACGGTTGAATTTGGCAGCCATCTCTGGTCTGGAGCTCCAAAATACCTGAAAAATACCCTCGACTCTGTGCAGAAACGGGCGGTCCGTTTGATAGATTCTCCCATCTTAACAGACGGATTGCAATCTTTAGAGCACAGGCGTCGGGTGGGAATGCTATCCTTGTTCTACCGGTATTACAATGGAAGATGCTCTGAAGAACTAGCATCATTGATCCCTTCGGCACCGGTGCATAGTCGGGAAACACGCCAAACGCGTGCCCAACATTTGTACACGGTTGACATTTGTCACATGAGAACGGGTCGTTTCTTCGACTCGTTCTTGTGTTCAACAGCTCGGCTGTGGAATGATTTGCCGGCCTCTGTGTTTCCTCCTTCCTACAACATGGGTCTCTTCAAGACCAATGTTCATTCCTTCCTCTCCTCAAAAAGACTCTCCACACAGCATCCCAGATGACATAGGCCCTGAGGGAAATTATTTTCCTCAGGGCCTCCTGTGTGGAGTTAATGTAAAAAAAAAAAAAAAAAAAAAATAGCTACATTCAAAAATATTATTCTATTTTAATTACTTTACTTTGAATATTCTTAGGTATACATTTTTTAGCCAATTTACATTTCCAATATTAAAATTTTAATATTTAGAATTTCTAAAAAACACATCAGAAAGATTATTGTATCTAAATTTTAGAACAATTTTTGTTTTTGCAAAAGCGATAAAAAAAAAACAATAAATAGGAACATTTAAAATGCACGGGAAGAACCAGGAATTTTGCGCGTAAACCTTGACAGGCAAAAGTTGACAGAAAATTATTTTCTTATTATTCGAAGGGTTAAAAACGTGTAGGATTACAAAAGATTTTTTAAATATTTATATTGAGGGATCAGTAGGGTTTATAGGTTCAATTAGGAATTCCACAGAGCCGAACCCTCTGATATGAAAATATCTGGAGTCGGTGAATTATTTTCCCATTTGGTCTCTGGTAGGTTGAGATGTTGTTCTTGTATTGTTTTGTATTTATAATACTTATATAGTGCAATTGCATAGCGTGGATTCACTAGATGATTGCCATGATTATATTATTTGAAATGGGTGTGGTATAATACAAAATCTTTTTTGAAAATTTAACAAATCTGCCAACGACCTATGGAAACCATATTATACTAAAAATTAAAAAATTTTCTCAAAATTTATTACATGCGAATGCTAGATAAAAGAACAATCTTTCGAAATCCATTTATAATTTTTTGTGGAAAAGAGTCAATACGTCTAAAATCTGATTTAAAAATAACATATTTCTGGTTTTCTCTGGTAATGCCCTCTTAATGTGCCTGCTGCTCCCGTCTGGAGCCAGTGAGACTATGGCATACCCAATTGGGGTATGTTGTATCTGAAGGTAGTGGGGAGGGGAAGGGAGTGGGGAAGAGGAAGGGGAAGTACCTGGCTTTTCAGATCTGGTTACCAAACATGTCTAAAGCCATTTCAAGCAACTGAGTTTCAATTCTGAATGATGGTCTTACACCAAGGCGATACTGAAATTTGATTCTGGAGCCAGTGAGGCATCCCCAATTGGGGTATGGTGTGAGGCTGAAGGCAGTGGCGAGGGGAAAGGTGATGGGAGAGAGGAAGCTGGGGAAGTACCTGGCTATTCAGATCTGGTCACCAAACATGGCGAAAGCCATTTCAAGCAACTTGTCAATTCTGAATGGTGATCTGATAACAGGGCGACACTGAGAGTATCTCCCCCTCTGGAATGTACAGCAAATATACCATGTATTATTTTAAATGAATTAATAAACAAATTAATCAAATAAAACTTATTTGCGCATGCTGGGATTCGATCCCATGACCTGTGGATTGCGAGTCAAGAGCCTTACCCCTCAACAACCATCTTATTATTAGAAGAAAATATTCTACGTCTGTACATTTTGCTTTTTTTTAAAAAAGATTGCCTAGTTTGTACACTGAACGTAACGCTAATAGCGTTTAAAGCAGGCAATTTTACCAATTTTTGAAGGGGCCTAACTCTAACGAGATAAAAGTACAAAAGGAGAATAGTCACCGCTTTCTTGGAGTTGGGTCCACTGCTCCTCTTCAGGTGGGCTGCTGGAAGCATCGTCAGAATCAGTCAGGGGGAGCTGGAACCAAATAACAAACAAAACTGTAAGCAGAATTCTTGCCTGAACAGACTATGCAATAGTTATAATAGCGTATTATCCAATGTGGACATTTTCAATTGCGAACTTACTCAATATAAAAGATCCATAAATCTCAGTAGAAGTAGAAGTAAAGGCCCAAGTAGAAGTAAAGGCCCAAGGAGGAAATCCATAATTGGTTTTAAATCTGACGAAGATGTTATGGTTCAGATGAATAAACAAAAAGGTAGTTATTAAAACAATAAAAATCCAAAAACTTCAACATCTTGGACATGTGATGAGACATCTAGAAAAGTAGGAGATCTGGCATCTCATAATGCAGGGAAAGATTGCCGGAAGACGGGGCCCTGGAAGAAGGAGAACCTCATGGCTGAAAAGGCTGAGATAGTGGTTTGGCCAGCCTACTGTAGAGCTGTTTCCGGGCCGCAGTAAACAAAGTCCGCATAGCCAACATGTTAGCCAACGTCCGTTGAACGGACAGGGCACAAGAAGAAGAAGAAGATATACATAAAAAACATTACATTTTTTTATGAGTGCCTAAGATACATACTTAAATTTTACCTTTTCTAACTAAAATAGATACTTGAATTAGAAAATTCTGATCCTGGGGGGGAGGGGGTTGATACGTAGTTAGCCCGGTCAGAGCTGTAAATCAGGGCCTATGAAATGTACTTTGAAGTATCGATACTTTTAGGAGTACAATACTTTTTTCCGATACTACTCATGAGTACAGTATCGATATTTTCTATTCGATATCGTGTCCCTAACTAGATGGTGCATGAATGTGAATGAAACAAGGAGCGTGCGCCAAGTCAGAGTCGTGTGGCGGTATATCCTCTCAGCCTACCAACTGCGCAAGAGTCCCAACTGCTCCCAACCGCCTGTAACCAGTGAGACTATGGCATCACCAATTGGAGTATGTTGTGAGGCTGAAGGTAGTGGAAGGGGCAGAGAGAGGTGTGGAAATACCTGGCTATTCAAATCTACCGAGCTATTCTCTATGTTTTGTGAGATCGAGATAGATCTCGGGCCAGATCTCCAGTCAGATTTGTGTGATTTTTCTTTGGCTGTTGTTAGCTTTTTCTATGGGCCGATGTCACAATTTCAGCTATGAGCTGTAAACGTATCTTAGTTTAGGTCGTTTTAAACATGAATTCATGCAAGTATGCACGATTATTTATTCATTTAACAGCATTAGAAATTCACACAAATCTGACAAGAGATCTCGCCCGCTATCTCACAAAACATAGAGAATCGCTCGGCTGGTCACCAAATATGAGGCATTCGAGATGTGGATCTACATTGAAGTACCCACCACTGTCCCACCCCGGTATAGGCAACTTATGGTCGCCCCTTCGGAGTTCTCGCAAGAATCTAATTTTTTTGAAAAAACGGCTCTACATTTAATGTAACGAATCTAGACCTTCAATGTCCCCTCATACTGTGTTAGGTGGCGGTATGCGGGCGCGCCTACAGGACTGTACTGTAATGGTCAATCTCTACAATTCTAAAGCCCATGGAGGTGTCAATGCAAAAGCAGTGAGCCTCATGGACAGTCAAACAAGTTGTTAGTAACATCAACAAAAAATAAAAATAAATAAAGTAATCCAAAATGACAGCAGCCGTCATGAGTAATCAGCTCATGACAGCAGGAGACATGACCATACATAATCCGGCGGGCGGCACCGAGCACTGTAAGTAAAAGAAAAAGGAAACAAAAGTAAAATAACATATGTACAGATAAGAACCGGTGTCATCGCAACCTGGCTGCCGGCAGTCCCCGAAGCAGTGAAGGAGGCTGATTGTCCGGCCTCCCCACAACCGGCAGCGTCGTCCTTAAGCCAGCTAGCCGGTGGTGCCTAGACGACAGTAAGTGGAAAACATGAAGAAGACCCTAGGAAGAGAAGCGTCGGTTCGCCGGAGGCGGGACGGACAGCTTTTGGATGTCGTTCAGCCTTCTCCAAAGGCCCCTTCATGTCACGGGGTGTGGCGCGGCAAATAGGTGCAGCTCCACCAGTTCTAGAAGACCGGCCATGGTACGTAGGCGGGGACACGGTCCAGGGTCCAACCCCTTATATGGGGAGAAGGACGGTACAAAAACGAACAACTGAGTTCAGTTCTCGTAGTACAGCATAACTGAAAAGAAATGTATATAAGCGTAGAAAACAGCAAAACATTAAAAAAAATAAACTAGAGCGTGTGGGAGTCATCGCAAGGCGTTTAATTGCACCAAATAACGAAAAATAAATCATAAGCATGTAAAGTAAAAAAAACATAAAATAAACATGAGCGTTGACTAACGCAGGGCCTGTGTAAACAAGAAAAAATAAACATAAAAGTGTAAAAGCATAAAAAAAACAAAAAATGTAAAATGCAAACAATAAACATAAAAATGAAAAAAAAATATATAAAACTGTACATCCTGAGCAGAGTTTGTAAAAGAATGGAAGCAAGAAAAGTCCGTGGTAAGTCAGGAACAAGTACACCTGGTGTCAAAATCTACTAATCAGCGACTCTAAGCTCAGGCCATCTCTCAACCCAGATCCTTGTAAAGTTCCTCAGGCACTCGAAGTTCGTCTTGTTCGAAACCAGATCAGTGTTCCACACTTTCCTCTCTTGCGTCCGTCATTATCTCACACTGCCACAGAATGTGCTCCGCCGACTGGTTCGTGCACCCGCAGGCGCAGTTGGGGTGAGGGGACAGGGAGAGGGCGTGAAGTCTCCCCCTGAATTCCCCGTGGCCGGATAGAAGCTGGGTGATGTGGTGGTCCAACTTGAGAAAGACCCCTTCCATTCTGAATTTAACTGATGGGAAGAAGGAGAAAGTCCATCTTCCCATATTCGTTCTATCCCAACGGACCTGCCACTCTTGGAGCGACAGATCCCTCATTTGACGAAGCAGCCCAGGGAGAGTCCCCGGCCCGCCCGGTGTCAGAACAACGCCTAGGTGAGTGGCCGGGGTTCCTCTGGTTAATTTCTGCTTAGTGAGCACTTCCCTGATTTCCAGATCGATTGGCAAAATGCCAGCCAAAACGGGTAAAGCGTCCGAAGCAACGGTTCTATACGCACCAGAGAGTGCCAGCAAGGGGGTTCGTTGGCCTCGCCTGAGAGCTAAGAGAATGTGGATCTACAGAAGAATACTTAAAATAAGCTGGAAGGACAGAGTTATAGCCCATTCACATGGTTCATTTATCTTTCATTTCGTGATTTCATTCCGCCTCTTTCCCTCGAAATGAACCATGTGAACACGAAAGTGAAGAGAGACAGTGCCGAATGAAGCATTCCAACAATGTTGGAATGCTTCCTTCGGCACTGTTCACTCGCAACCGTAATTTAACATCACGTGACGCGAATGATGTGTGTGAACACTCAAGTGAACAGTCTTTCACTCGCGAATTAGTCGGCCGAGAATGTTCTGGCGTGAGGACGAGTAGCCGGAGCGGCTTAAACGTCAAAATGCTCCGTTTAGTTCGCTTTTCGAAATAACTCCTACACGTCTCATAGAAATCGTTGTGTCTCCCTTACTATCATAGTGAAAAATATGATCTAAACGGTATTGGAAAGAGAAAATAATGTTCTATATAATCAATATAACAATTAACCACAAAATAATACGAATGTACACTTTTATGGAACAAAAGTTTCTGATCGATTTTGAAAAAAAATTTATGAAACATTGTGAATTTTTTATGAATTATTTTTATATGAAACGACGAAAAAGTGAGGTGACAGAAACGTTTATAATACGTGTGTTTTTATTTTATTTTTTTTTACCAGTAATTTTAGTTAGAATAAAAGCAAGGAGAGTCATTTTTTAAACTTTTAAAAGTTTACATTAAAAATTATTCTATTTAAAAAATTACGTGGTTATTTCTAATAATAAATTTTGGAAGCATATTTCATCACCTTTCCAAAACAGTCTTTAGTTTTTGGGTACGTTAATAAATATTCCATTTGGATTTTATTGCAAGCCGAGGCCTATTTTGGAATAAAAAAATTTTCATGGAGCAAAAATACTGGTAGATATCAGTTTTCAGGTTATTATTTAACCATATGTTCATTTTATGGTGCTGAAATTTATTTACTGTTTACAAGAATCGCCAATTTCTCTTAATTTAGTTATCGGAAATGTCAATTGAAATCGTAAATATTCCCAAACTTGGCCGTCAGCGCCGGACGAATTCCAATGCGCGCCGCGACTACGCTCGACGACTTCGTAGCGAGAATGTCGAGTGAACTCTTCCTTCGAAGGAACCGTGTAAACACGCGGTGAAACGAGAATGGAACATTTCATCGAGTAAACCTTCATCCAAGTGAACCATGTGACTTCAACTTTACCAATGCAGATGTCATGGTTCGGATGAATAAACAAAAATAAGTTATTAAAACAATAAAAATCCCAAAACTTCAACATCTTGGACATGTGATGAGATACCCAGAGAAGTACGAGATCTTGCATCTCTTAACGCAAGGAACGATTGTCGGAAGGCGGTGCCCTGGAAGAAGGAGAACCTTATGGTGAAAAACCTGAGACAGTGGTTTGACCAGTCTACTGTAGAACTGTTCCGGGCCGCAGTAAACAAAGTCCACATAGCCAACGTCCATTGAACGGACAGGGCATGAGAAGAAGAAGAAACATGGCTAAAACCATTTCAAGCCACACTTCGTTCTCAATTGTGGTCTTTCATCAGAGTGATACTGGAAGTAACTACCATTCTATGGTTAGTTAGTCAGCACATCTTGAACTAGATTTAGTGATTTCGACAGAGTTCAATGAACCTTGCACAAATGGTTGTACAGCTGAATGAAGTGATAGTTAACAAAAATTGCACTATATAAATTTTCTATGAATTTTATCAATGAGAAAATTATCTTTTTAAATATTTTTTGAAAATATTTGTGCAAAATGATCCATGCATTGACGAATTAACTTTAAATTTTTTTTTCTACATTAGCTCCACACGGGAGGCCATGTGGGAAATAATTCCCCTCGGGGCCTATGTCATCTTTTGGGATGCTGTGTGAAGGGTCTTTTAGTAAAGGAAGGAGAGGAAGTTCTGGGAAGGAAAGGGGTATTAGGGGTGGGTAGGAATCTACGGCAGTGTGTCCAGGAGTGACGGATGTATGAATCCATCCCTCCCATCAATAGAGTGGTGCAAGGCGGTGTTCCGAGAGAGTACGGGTAAGAAGTCAGAGAGACTCCCTCAACCATTCTCTCCCGATACGGCCTGCCATGCAGCTGATAGACAGAAGTATTTGCCGCCAAGACCCGGACCAACCTCACCCCATGAACGCGGAAACCTCTGCTTAGTCACAAAACATAGCGAACCACATGGGGTGACCTGTGGCAAAGGTGTTGGTTATCCAATAAATGGTTCCCGGGGCGGCGGTACCCGTACCCGCCTCTCAAATTAATTTAAATTTCGGTAAATTTTTACAAAGCCGGGACCAGCTCATTTTGGACAAAAAAAAATAAATATATACCCCAGTAGATAGGTAATAATCAGATGTAATTAATTCCGTGAGCGGAAATTGAAAATAATGTATATTATCGTCAATTTTTTAAATTTAAAAATACGAAAATGTCATTTTTCAATGATCTCCATGTTGTTATCTTTATTTTAAAAAACAGCCTACGTTTTTAAATGGTTTGTCTGGCAAGGCAGGGTTTGTATAGCGGGCTTGTGAATATTATCTTTACTTTAAAAAACAGCCTACGTTTTTAAATGGTTTGTCTGGCTACGCAAGGTTTGTCTAGCGGGCTTGTGTGACAGATCGGCCGCGCCATGTCAGTTTGCGAAGACAATTTTGATTTTACGCAATTGAAATTTAAAATGCATCATTTTCCGCCTCCCCCAATGCAAAAAGTTTCCGAAATACGTAATTCTAACAATTATTCAACTTCTGCAAAGTGTTTTTTCGTGAAAAAGTGCATAATTTACCGCTGTAATTTACAACATGGAGGTCGTTGAAAAATCACATTTTCGTATTTTTAAATTTAAGAAATTAACGATGATATACATTTTTTTCAATTTCCGCTCACGGAATTAATTACATCTAATTATTACCTATCTACTGGGGTAAAAATTTATTTTTTTTAGTGTAAAATGAGCTGGTCCCGGTTTTGTAAAAAATTAATTAAATTTCTAACAGTCATCTTCAGTAAACATATTCTTTCTGCTTCAAAATAACTATTTTGTGATTAGATCTGAATAGGCAGATACTCCCAACATGCCCCAATTGGGGATACCATAGGGAGGCGTCTACTAATATCTACAGGAATTCCAAAAACTGAAAAAATCGAACTAATATCTATGGGAATCAAAATGTTGACGAATATCTACAGCTCAAACTGTTGATTAATATCTATGAGAACCAAAGTGTTGACGAATATCTACAGTACTGTCAGAGGTTGGATTTTCAATTATGTATAGCATATTGGAATAACGTAATATTGCGTATGCAGTTTAAAAAACTTAATTTATGTAAGTATGTATGTAAAAATCCCTAATATCGGACTATTGGACACATTTAGCTGATTAGTCCAACCTACGCTCTGTAGATATTAGTTCAACCTACGCTCTGTAGATATTAATCAACACTTTGAAGTTCGTAGATATTAGTTAAACATATGCGCTGTAGATATTCGTCAGACATACAGGCTGTAGATATTCGTATCTGGAGTCTGCCATAGTCCCACTGGCTTTGAACAGTTGGATATTTTATACGTTACTCAAATAAAAACAAAAATAAATACGGATGAATGTTTCACAAGAAAATCTACTTGCCATAGCTGTTTAACCATTTGCAAAGGGTTCATTGAACTCTATGTCAACACCGCAAATTAAACTGACTAACTAACCATCAGACGGTTTACCGCAGAGGTAGGCAGTAAGGACAGACTGTCACACAATACACTCTGCCTTGGCAAATACTCCTTGTTTCATGTACATTCAGACATCGTTTCAAACAAACTACTCTTCTGTTTTTCTGACTCTTGACACTATCCGACTCGAGTATTTGGGAGGAATGCAGATCCGGGCACAGCTTGTTTTTGGCAAAAAACCATGTTTTCACCGCGTTTTAAGTTGAGAACTTTAATCTGGAAGGTGAAAAAAAATGCGGAAAGCAATAATAAAAAAATTTTAATAAGTAATTAATTTTCAATTACGTTAAGAAAAATTTCACTTCGCGAACCAACACTATGACAACGGCCATTTTGTTACTGATATATTGGTATCCCTGATACAAGGATGAGCAAGATAAGATTGTAGCGGACTTCGTGGGATACGTGGATAAGGCGCCGTTTACACGCACACTTCAGAGCGATCGAGTCCCGCGCCACTTCAGGCAATGGTTTGTCTAGCGGGATAGTGTAAATTATCTTTACTTTAAAAAACAGCCTACGTTTATAAATGGTTTGTCTAACGGGATTGTGTATGTTATCTTTACTTTAAAAAACAGCCTACGTTTTTGAATGGTTTGTTTGGCTACGCAGGGTTTGTGTAGCGGGCTTGTATATGTTATCGTTTGTCTCCATTCCAGTACCTACGCGCCTTATTATTTATCCCATGAAGTCGGCTACAATCGTATCTAGACTCTTGATTTAATCAGGTCAGGGATACCAACATATTAGTGTCAAATGGCGGACAGTATCGGTTCATGAAGTGACATTTTATTCATACTTTAAACGGCTCCCTCAATTTTGCCGAGCGCACCTTAATTTCTTTTTTATTCAACTTCTCCACACTTTTCTCATCTAGAAAGTGCATTTTTATTAAATTTCCAAACTGTGCCCGGATCTGCATTTCACCCGAGTATTTGATTTACTTGATTGTGGCATGTCTTGTTCGGGTAACAGATAATCAAGACAACAGTGAGATCTAAACCGATTTGAAAGAAAACTGACGTCCCCAATTCACAATATAAAACGTTTCGACAATTGGGTCCTAGACAAGCCAATGACTGATTAACTAACTGCCTCATGAAATAATTTCGACATTTGATAAATGTACCATCAATTAGAGCAGAAGTAAGATTAGATTGTCTTTTCGACTCCTAGGCCCTAAATAGGTACATAATGACAGTGTTTATCTGTCTCAAGAAATAACTTCGATATTTGACATCTACCATCATTTATTATTCCGCCAAAAGTAGGCAAGAAAGACATCCACAGCACTATTTCATAAGTTTATATTTTGATGGGATTCAATAATAGACCTCCCAGTATTTCTGTTCCGATGACAGATCGAAATATTAGTATAGTGGACCCGCCATCTTGTTCCAGACCTAATTATTAAATGAATTTATTTTTAATTTTATTTTATCTTGGGTGGAAAATTAAAAATGGACGTTATTTGGCGATGGAGCCTCACCTCCATGAGTGGAAAGCAGCCGGTGAAATCCCTGCTGCGATGTCTCTCGGCATCCGCTAAAGAAGCCAAGATGCTCAGCTCTCCTCCGAGACTCGGGTCCTCGGAATCCAGCAGCAGTTTATCACGAAGTCTTTGATTTCCAGGAAGTCCTCTGTCGAGCTGATCGCCCTCCATTCCTGCACCCCTACTAGGGACATCAGGCTGAACTTGCCCTTCTCCCTTCCCATCTCTGTTGCTGTGGCACTTGTCGCGGTGATACATCATCCATAGGATGAACAGATAACCAGGTCACTGCTCGATTAGTATTAATCGATAACGTTTCAAATTGCACAGTGCGAATTGTTTAATTTCCGACGTTAAGTAAGGCGAAATGCATTTTTTCCTGAGCATTGGCGGATTGTTTGACAATTCCAATATGGCGACGCTGTTTTGGCGTAGTTCGGGAATCTGCCGATAGGGCGCTACGAAGAGATGCCAGTACAATAAATAATATCTCCTCAGAATAGTGACAACGTAACAAAAAAATATTTTTGCGCAATATCAAACAAATATTTTCAAGAAGTGATTACTTACTGCAGAAATATTATCTCCTCAAAGTTGTGACAAGTTAATGTTTTTATTTGATAATATAATGTAGATATTTTAATTTACATTATATTAAAGTCATTAAACGTATTATGTGAAGATGAAAATAGTTACTAATTGTCTGTCTAAGTACGAAGAAGAAAATTTTTGCGTCCATGAACACAATTGCGCAAAGTAAATAGATACAGGATTTTGGGAGACAACATAATTTGGAGGGCGAGTATGGGTACCGTTGTCCCGGGAATTATTTATTGGACAACCAACACCTCTGCCGTAGGTCATCCCAAGTGGTTTGATACGTTTGGTGACCTGGTGATCAGGGTTGCCCTGGGTTCATTGGGTGAGGTTTGTGTTGGCTTGGTGGCGGATGCATCTGCTCAACCTTAATTCAACGGAAGGATTCATCCTGGACATATTAACCCCCAGATTCCTACCAACCCCTCATACCTTTTTCCTTCTCAGAACTTCCTCTTCTCCCTTTCATTAAAAATACCCTCTACACAGCACCACAAAAACAAGGCCGGCGTTAAGCCAACGGTGCTCGGTACGAATAAAATTTGGCTCCCCTGGTCAAAAACCAGTAGACACCTGGGTAGGTGATCATTGCAAGCAATAATATTTGGATGATTTGTGTATTTGTGTAGCTCCGTTTTATCAAAAATAATCTTGAGTGTTAGATATTATCGGTGCCTTAGCAATTCGGCATCCGGAGCATGCCGGCGTATGGTTGGCCTTGCTCAAAAATGTCATTAATAGCCCTGAAAGAAAGAAATTATTTTCCTCGGGGCCTCCTATGGTGTAGAGCTTATGTAAAAATAAAGATTTAACCATCTGCAGTTTACATACAATATGCATCCTTTAGGGATGTCCCTGTGGATGTGGATGTCCCCGGAGGGTGTGTAGTATGTATATTTTATTTCATCGAATAGCCAAAATTGTGAACTTGTAGAGGAGAAAACATCTTAGAGCGCCAAATACGCGCTAACCCAACAAATAAATTTCGGGGAAGATTGATAGAAGACGCCGTGGAGGAAGACACCAAACCTCGTTGCTTCGAAACTCACGTTACTAGTACAAGCTTCATTTCGCGAGTTTTTCAGAAGCTTGTTTCTGCTTGCAGAGAGCTGTTTCAATGTGAAGATTTTCAGAAAATAAGAATAATATTCTTTGGAAATTTTTACCCACGGTGAAGATTTTCAAAAACTACAATAATGTTCTTCGAAAAATTTTACCCAAGGCTTTTTTTCTGTGTTCTTCAATGAAAACTGAGTTTCTTTTCATAACAGTGCTTTGCTAAATATTATAAACTTCCCTTCCAGTAATGTAACTAAATAAATATTTTCTCAGTCATTCCTCTGGGTCGATGTCAGTACCAAATCGAAATAACCGGTGACACTGCGCAGAAAAGTCACACAATCTCTGCGCTGTAAACCGTAGTGAACCTTACTTTTCTGCGCAGGGTTTCCGGTTTTTCTCGATTCGGTACCGGTAGTGGGATGACTGGCTTAATATGAAATAATAGTTTCCCGAAAAAATTCCAAATATAACATGTCTTGTATTTTCACTAACTAAGGCAATTTTTAATATAAAACGGTTCGCGTGTTGCAGTGATTCATACGAAGGAACAGTATTTAAATCAAAAATGTTCGATCTCCAACTTGCCAATATCTAAAAATAAATCGAAATTATTTCATGGTTTTTATTTTTCTCCTTACTCTAGGTAAATTTTCAGACGTATGGCATCACCGCAGAAACTGGATCCCGCGAGCGTTCCAAGACTCATTAATCAATATTATCAGTGAAACAGATTCGCACCCTCAAAAATAAAAGTAAAAATGTCATCCTTTGGTAAAGCCGTACGAAAAAATATTTAACCAATCGCTTTTTAATTTCAAATTAAATTTCAGCAATCAAAACCAATTTAAAAGTACTACATTTATTTGATTTAAGTTTTGTTTAAAGTGGTATTTTATTTATTTATTGATATTTTTATCAGTGTAAATTGTAAACTAGCATAAGTACCTACGTACTCAAACTCGATTTTTTATCTGATTTATTTATTTGATTTTTAATGAAAAACTTGCTTTCCGTTTTATCTAACATTATGAAAAACGAGTAAAATGATTTATAGCTGTCGTACAAGGTTATATAAAGTAATTTATGATTTAATATTCTGTATTTTCTTACTTATCAGTTTTTATCTTTTTTTATTTCTCAAGTGCACAAATTTTATAACAGGCACGTGTTGCAATTCCACTAAAGAAATAAATTTACCTGCCTGCATGTCCTTTCCCGCTCTCCGCGTCCGTTTTTTTCATATCATATAAACACCACTTTTATTTTTTATACTTTATGCCGACCGGGTTTCGCTGCAACCGTAGCTTCTTCAGGGCAATATAATACTCTACTGAGTAAAAGTTACGGTTGTAGCGAAACGCAGTCGGCATAAAGTATAAAAAATAAAAGTAGTGTTTACAAAGTTATTGTTTTATTTTAAATTAATAATGTCACATTACAAAGTATCCGCTGCATATGAACAAATATATATTTTTAATTCAAATATTGTAATGTCAGACTCACCAGTTTATGTATATATATATATATATATATATAGAAGCCGTCGCGGACGTATGCATATCAGTTTAATTTTATACCCTGAAGTTGCTTATGTTAAGCAAAACCGGTCGTTATTGAAAAAATTGAATAATTAAACCGTGGTTACTAACAAAGTTATTGTTTTATTTCAATAAGTATGCATAAAAACCAAGGGCATGGGGGGCTCGTGCCCCCCCCCCCCCCGACGGTATTTTGTATACTGTGGAGATTCCATCACAGTACATACTTAGAAGCTAAAACTGTCTTTAAAACATTTAATTTTTCGATTGTTTTGACACTTTCATAAACCTTCCTATACATACTTGAACTTATAGAAATAAACTTGAAGTATGATACTAAATTTATTTCTAACAGTAATTGTTAATTTTTTTTGTCCGTCCGCCCCTTGTGGCC
Source organism: Limnephilus marmoratus (assembly GCA_917880885.1). Classification (NCBI taxonomy): domain Eukaryota; kingdom Metazoa; phylum Arthropoda; class Insecta; order Trichoptera; family Limnephilidae; genus Limnephilus; species Limnephilus marmoratus. The sequence continues at coordinate 55,907,957 of OU862907.1, read as the reverse complement.
CCCCAGAAAAAAATCCTAACAGTAATTGTTGTTTTTTTTTTGCGCGTCCGCCCCTTGTGCACCCCCCCAGGAAAAACTCCTGGATCCGCCCTTGATAACAACTCATCAAAGTTTCATCACGATCGGATGAATGGCATAAGAAATAATTTCATAATGCCAGAGCTCCCACACATGGTATTAAGGGCGTCCTTGACGTACTTCATCCAATGATTTCTGATATTATTTGGAGCAAATGTAAATGAAATTTAGGTCTCCGGTGATATTTTTGAAGTTTTCTTTTTTTTTCTAGAAAGGATAAAAAATTAGTAGCTGTTGGATAGTTGAGGGCAGCTCCGACCTAGGAGGAGGACAAACCGGGCGTCTGCCCCGGGCGGCAGTTTTAGGGGGCGCCAAAACCGTAATTTGATTTAAATTTGATTTAAAAAAGCCCAGTTGGTTTTTAAACACCCGTTAAAATTTATGAACGTATCCTAAGTCGATTTTGAACGCTTGCATAGTGTACATCATGGGTTCTCAACGTGGGCGATAACGCCCCCTTGTGGGAGTTTAGGACTTTCAGGGAGCAGTAGAAAACCCAGAGAAAATTAGGGGGAGTTGAGATGGCACAGTGAGGGCGTGGGCACGTAAAAACAATATGATCTAAAAAAGACAAAAAAAAACACGCTGATCACGTACTTACGTAGCAAAGTAAACTTTAATATAGGTTAATTTTTGTTATTGTACATATGTATTTTAATCATTTTTTTACATGTGCGAAAACTCACATGTTTCGGTAGTTCAGGAAGTGGATGAAAATTGAACTGAAAGATTCCATTACACTCAGATTTACATTAAATTGGATGATATGATTTTTTATTTTTTTTATTACACCTATAACATTATCATTGTATTATTATGCGAGCCAGAGGTGTGTAAATAACCCCAGACCCTCTGACCCTCCAGGGGGGGGGGCACAAGGGGCGGGTGGGCAAAAAAATCAACAATTACTGTTAGGATTTTTTTCTGGGGGGGGGGGGGGGGGGGCCCAAGGGGCGGACGGGCAAAAAAAAAATCAACAATTACTGTTAGAAATAAACTACTTAATATCATACTTTAAGTTTATTTCTACAAGTTCAAGTATGTGTAGGAAGGTTTATGAAAGTGTCAAAACAATCGAAAAATTAAATCCTACTAATATTATAAAGGGGAAAGTTTGTATGGATGTATGTTTGTTACTCTTTCACGCGAAAACGACTGAATGGATTTGAATGAAACTTTACAATAATATAGCTCATACATCAGAATAGTCTATAGGCTATAGCTTAGAGCTCGGGCGTTATGAAAAATAATTTCATTTTTCATACATTTTCTGTCCGTAACAAAATCGATTTATTGCAAACGTCAGAGAAAAACAAACCAATTGTCGCCTTGGAAACGATGTTTTTTTTTTTTTTTAATTTGGCAATTCACCCTAAAAAGATTGCTTTGCTGGCGTCGTCGTACTTAATAACTATCTCTAAAAATGAATCGCCGATATGTATAGTTTGGCAAGAAAGTGTAGAAATTAATTCAATTGGAACTAAACGTGTTCATTACTATGGCAACACCGAATTATATGACGTTTCCTATGGCCGCCTATGGCTGTCATATTAGCGCGTGTTAGGTTGATTTATTGTCTTAAATCTGAGTAGAATATCGCTGATTTGATAATATTTTTATTCATTGTTTGCCTGAATTTAATTAAAATGAATAAATTATTACATAGTGATACAAGAGGGGTTATATTCTGTGTTTTTCAACGCTGCCTAGCCGAGTGTCACGCGAAGAAGCTTCTTTTTAATTTAGAAGATGTTTGCAAACGAACTGCAGAAATGACTGGTACGTAGTATAGTTTGTTTAATAAATTTCATTAGTATTACAAGATTTATGCCAATTTTCGAGCGATAATAACCATTACAATCTGATTTGAGGTTATGGTAAAAAAATCTGATTTTGACACTCCATTTTGACAGTTAATATGCGGCCACAGGAAAAAGGGAATAACTCAATAAAAAAAAATATTAAACTCGTAGAAAAGTTACTTTTTTCTCTTTCTTTCTTTCCAAGTGAATATTATCTAGTGTGTGTTTTTAAAACTCCCTTCTATAATAATAATTTTAATGATTTTTCACACACAGGTAAATCTGAATCAACGGTAAGACGAATCGTCAAGGAAGGGGAAAAGGCAGATGGAAAATTTGAAACACCGGGAAAACGGAAAATGGGCATTATGTAATAGCATAAGTACTGATGATTGGAAAAATTGTTGCAAACACGTGATGAAAATTGATGCAGAATATTATGCATGAGGCAGTAATATATATGATGATATCGATGAACTGCGTTTAGATGAAGATAAAGATACGGAAGAAGAAGAATCACACGAGGACGAAGACAATAATTACATGTCGGGTGTTGAATTAATAGACTTAAATTTTTAAGTACCCACGTTTTTATATCGGAATAAACGCCCACTTAAAACCTGTTTTGTTTTATTTTGCTTCTATTAAATTACAGTTTTTTGTGCAAATTTTTTGAAAATACAAATACGCTATGAAATATGCATTTTGCCAGAAGTGTTTTTTAAAACATACGTTCTTTGTCTTATGAGCCATCTTGGTGTTGCCATTTAAAACTAGAAAACGATCGCAGCGCCATCATTTATTTTCTACACTTTCTTGCCAAACTGTATGTATGCGCATAAATCCGAACGACTGCACCAAATTGGACTATTCTTTTTTTTGTTGTTCGTTATTTTGTATAAAACTACCGTTGAGTTCTGGCATTATGAAATTTGTATAAAAAATTATAATAGGTTGCACGCGAGCAGTTTGAAAACTGTATCGGGAATGAATGTGTGGAATGCGAGTGGTGAGAGGGGGGAGTGGGGAGGGGGGAGGGGGGTAGGGGAGGGAGAGGCGGGAGGGAAGGAAGGGGAAAGGGGAAGGATGGAGGAGGGTGTGGGGAGGAGTAGGGGATGGGGGGAAGGGGGTTGATGGGGGAAGTGGTGTGGAGAGAGGGAAGGTGGAGGAGGCGGATTGGGGTGGGAGAGGTCGGAGGGAAGTAAGGGGTAGTGGTGAGGGGTGGGGTGGGTGGAGGTATAGGGGGAGTGGGTTGATGGGAGTGGAGAGAGAAGGTGGAGGAGGCGAAGTGGGGTGGGAGAGGTGGGAGGGAAGGAAGTTGAAGGGGGAGGGGTGGAGGAAGGTGGGGGGAGGTGGAGTGGGAGGGGTATGGGGTGGGGGAGGGGTCGGTGGAGAAGGAGATGGAGGGAGAGGGGAGTTGATGGATGAGTGGAGTGGGGAGAGGAAAGGTGGAGGGTGGAGGAGTTTGGGGAGGGGGGAGGGTGGTTGAAGGGGGGAGGGTGGTTGAAGGGGGGAGTTGAATGGGTGGAGGGGTGGGTGGAGGGGGAGGGGGGTTGATGAGGGTGGTGGAGTGGGGAGAGGGAAGGTGGAGGAGGCGGAGTGGGAAACCCCTAATACCACGCGAGCGAAGCCGCGGGAAAAAGCTAGTGTTTAATAAAGACAGTTTTAGCTTCTAAGTATGTACTTTGATGGAATCTCCACAGTACACGAAAATACCGTCTGAGTACACGAAAACGGGCCAAGATATGTTCTACACGCAGTATTTAATAGAAGCTTCTATAATACTTCTAAGCGATCCAATTTTCCAAACAAAAACATACAATTTTGTATGATTTTGCATTATTTACAATAGCTTCATCTTAAGCCAAATGTTATGGCCGATGCAACAACCTCGACGTCCGTCATGCTTGCCTCTTCAGAACAAACCATGAACAAACTAGTGCACTCGCAAGCGTGTGGATGGCCACGTTTGAATTCCGAAATCAAGCCAAACGTTTGTAGAGATTTGGAGTTTGCGGCAAGTGGCAAACGTGCGGATGAGGCATGTGACAAATCTGCCAACGACCTATGGAATAACCTTATTATACTAAAAATTTAAAAAAATCTCAAAATTTATTACATGCGAATGCTAGATAAAAGAACAATCTTTCGAAATCCATTTATAATTTTTTTTGTGGAAAAGAGTCAATACGTCTAAAATCTGATTTGAAAATGACATATTTCTGGTTTTCTCTGGGAATGCCCTCTTATTTAAATTGCGTTTACAATCACAACATTCTTCAGACTAAATTAACTATTTATTGAGATCTTTTGCAAAGTTTCGGTTCGAAGGTTCGGCAGAAAATCTGCCGAACTTTTTTATTGCTTGGTGATAGAATAGTTGTTAAAAATGACAAAACAAGGAAACAATTAATATTTTAACAATAAACATTATTCGCTTATAAAATTATGCACATTATCTTAAAATGTTTATCACTAAAATACAAACACGCAGTGGCGGATCTGTAAATTTAAAACCCCCCACGCAAAAAATCTCTACCCTACAAAACAATTTTTTTTCCGTAGGTATAGTTTCATTTTGTCCTTTTTTGTATTATGAAAGATAAGTCTTAAAGCCCGGCTTCCCGCATTTCTACCGATTTATTACATACTAGCTGGTACCCGGCATGCGTTGCTACGCTATTTAATAAAGACATTGTTTCTCAGTGGGATTCCTCTTCCGAGTGAACCCCCTACCCGAGTTACCCTCCCCCCTCCAACTTCACGTATTTCATACATTCATTCCCGGCACATTCAGTTTTCAAACAACTCAAGTGCCACCTATTGCAATTTTTTTATACAAATTTCATAACGCCAGAGCTCACCAGTAGTTTTATACAAACCTTGTCCTGACAATAACGAACATACAAAAAAAAAAGAATTATCCAATTTGGTGCAGTCGTTCGGAAATTATGCGCGTACATACATTTCGGCGATTCATTTTTATTTAAGTATTTAGATTTTCGGCCGAAAATCCACATTTTATCGAAATATGTTCTTACGATCGTACAGGGCGGTTCCAATGAGAAAGAATTACTATTCTCAGTACCAGCTTTTTAAAATTATAACTCAAAATCGATTTTATTTCATTCAAAAGTAGCTTTAATTTATACCTGCATCCAAAAATGCTGAAAGGCGTGATGATAAAACTATTAAAATTATATACTTTTTGTAATTATTTTTTGATCGTAAGTATTCTTAACTTTTCAATAACGTCTAAAGCTAAATAAGAACGTAAAAAAAACTTTAATATATTAGTTTGTAAGACCACAAATAAATAGACAAACTGAAGTATTTTCGTCACAAAACACGTGCGTGGATCTTTTTTTTTTTAATGATTTTATTGAAAATAAAATTAAAATTCTGAAACACAGCTTTCCCAGATAATGTATTGATTTATTTTACTGCATGATTATATGATTTGAAATGGGTGTTGTATAATACAAAATTTTGACTGAAAATTAATAATTCTGCCAACGAACCATGATATAACCATTAAACATATTTTCTCAAAATTTAAAACATACCTTTACTAGAGAACAATCTTTCGAAATCAATTTATATTTTTTTTGTGGAAAAGAGTCAATACGTCTAAAATTTGATTTCAAAATGACATATTTCCGGTTTTATTTAAGTTTTAAAGCTCTTAAGAGGGCATTACCAGAGAAAGCCGGAAATACGTCATTTTCAAAAAAGTTTTTAGACGTATTGACTCTTTTCCGCAAAAAATTATAAATGGATTTCGAAAGATTGTTCTTTTATCTAGCATAGTTATGTAATAAATTTTTAGATTTTTTTTTTAGTTTTTAGTATAATAAGGTTATTCATAGGTCGTTGGCAGATTTGTTCAATTTTCAAAAAAGTTTTTGTATTATACCACACCCATTTCAAATAATGTAATCATGCAGTAAAATAAATCAATACATTATCTAGCAAAGTTATGTATTAGAATTTTAATTTTAGTTTCAATAAAATCATTAAAAAATATGTACGTACATGTGTTTCTTGACGAAAATTGATCCATTTGTGTATTTATTTGCGCACTTACAAACTAATATATTTCAGATTTTTTTAACATTCTTATTAAATTTAGACATTATTGAAAAATAATAAATACTTATAATCAAAAAATAACTACAAAAAGTACACTATTTTAATAGTTTTATCATCACGCCTTTCAGCATTTTTGGATGAAGGTATAAATTACAGCTAATTTGGATTGAAATAAATTCGATATTGAGTTATAATTTTAAAAAGCTGGTACGGAGAATAATCAATCTTTCTCATTGTAACCGCTCTGCACGATCGGAAGAACAACTTTCGACGAAATGCGGATTTTCGTCCGCTGGCTGGTTAAACGCTCTTAAAAAATATATGTTATTCTTGAAGATAATATCAGATCTATACCTACATTATACTTTCCCCACGCCACGCGCCGCCGCAACGGCCATTATATGAAATTCCCTCGATAGAAAAAAAACGAGTGTGCTTTAAGGTCTCTGTCAAGGGCGGATCCAGCTTTGGCGCCAGGGGGGGGTCAAATAGCGCCAGGGGGGGGTCACACAGTCGTGGTCAAGTCACAAGCAGTTATAATTTAATTTTAATTATAATAGATACAAGTAAAAAGTAGGTCCACCTAGGTCCTGGACCCTGCCCAGGGGGGGGGTCATGACCCCATGACCCCCCCCCCTGGATCCGCCCTTGGTCTCTGTCCACTACACCGTTCCATACCATGACCGTACTATGAACGTATCAGCCACGAAATAAACAAGCTACGCCCTACTATGCCCACCAGAACATGCTAACACCGTATTATACCCCTACGTAATGGGTATAGTGACCTATGATACCCGTATACACCGCGGTTAGTGTCTGTACCATCCCCGTTCAATAGGTGTACGGTGCCCGTTATATAATTTCGCCTGTGTTTTCGTATCGGACTGACGCGTCAGGAGAAGCATAGTGTCATATCATTAAAATACCTGGATATAAACACGAAAAATGAACACAAATCACGAACTGACGGAGTGGCAACGCGGTTAGAACGGGGTTAGAACGGGGATCATACGCGGTCTAACACGATCGCATGCCATGCATGGAGCGGACCGGCATCTGCAAAATATTGTCATCGAGAATTCGCCGTCAGTCCGGTCATGGTACGTGACGGTGTTGGTCGGTGACGCGACGGGGTAGTGGGCAGCGTTTCATACTGATCGATACAAAGAATATTTTTTTGCACGCGCCGCTACGGTTACGCTCATAGTATGGAACGGTGTAGTGGGCAGAGACCTTTAGACCACACGACTGAAGTAAAACTTCACTAACTTATATTATCTACCTCTCAACTTCCACTCGCCTCGCCCGACCATTAGCCTCGCCCGATCACACTTTTCATAACGCTCTCGTCACGCATTCATCAGCTTACTCCCCAAGTCAAGCGTGTGTAAAGGCCCGACCGTTCGCCTCGCCCGGTCACACTTTTCGTAGCGCTCTCGTCACACATTCACAAGCTTACTCCCCAAGTGAAGCGTGTGTAAAGGCCCGACCGTTCGCCTCGCCCGATCACACTTTTCGTAACGCTCTCGTCACGCATTCACAAGCTTACTCCCCAAGTCAAGCGTGCGTAAGGAAGTTATACTAATAATATAATAAACACGTTTTTTCAGTTATTTAAGCGCTTTTCCGTAAAATAATTACACTCACTCACGAAAGAGCAGATTGTGAATTATTTTAGGTACCGCCTTTAAGGTCCCGCAACCCAAATTTCTACCGATTTCTTACATATCTCCCTTAAACACGTTAAGTTTTAAAGCTCTTAAAAAATATAGGTATGTTATTCTTGAAGATAATATCTAGACTTTGCCCGGGCCGAAACGCAAATTATGTAAGATTCCCTCGATAGAAAAAAATCGCAAAGTACGCTCCAAAAATTATTATAAACACGTTTGTTTCAGTTATTTTACAAGTAATATGTATGAAAAAATTCACAGTGTTTCTTTAAATGCTGTTTAAGACAATGCCCGTGAGATTTTGGCTCTAATTTAAACGAGTCGTATTTTATTAAACATTTTCGCAATTTTCGCATCGATTTTGTCGCTGTAAATGTTAGCGCTCTCCTCTAACATTCGTAATTTCGTATCTCTCCATCTTCTTCTTTTGGAGACCGGTTGCGGAGCCTTAACGGTTAAATGTAATTGTCGTTATAGTCTACACATTCACAGATGGCGCCAATTAAATTATTTTAGGTTTTTAACACTTTTTGACCATCATGCTTTAAAGTATCAAGGTGAATTAATTGTTTTGCGCCTGTAATATGAACTAGAATAAATATTTTTGTCCATAAACAAACCAAAATCTTTCAAAAAAGGCTGGCAAATCTATTTGTGTATCGATGACTCAATCCAATATTGTATTTGTTAGCCGTTCTTGAAAGATTTGAGTTTTTTATGGATAAAACAATTTATTTACATTCATATTAAATATTTACGGGCGCGAACAATTAATTTCACCTTAATATTTTGAAGCACAAGTGCAAAAAATGTTTAAACCAAAAATAATTTAATTGGCGCCATCTGTGAAAGCGTAGATTTTAACGTACGTTACGTTTAACCTTATTCACAAAGGTACATAATAGTTTCACTTTTCAACAAGAGATGTCTCTCATCTCTCATCTCTTCTGAATTATTTGTTATTATTTATTATCATTATTTCTCGAATGGAAAGTAGGTATTAATTTGTTTTTCTTATAATAACGTGTTTACATAATTAAAAAACGCTTGTCCGAATTTAAATTAATATCTGTGATTATCAACTAGGTTATTGACATGCAGAAATCATAATATTTAATATTGCCTAATTAGGTTGTATGGCTATTTTAAAGTAAATAACAAGCAGAAGTCACGCTTTTAAAATGTTTAATAACGATTTTTTATAATTTTTTTATGAATCCTGAAAATATGGGGAAAATGGTTAAATCTGGGTTCATTCAATGGCTCTCTAACGCTGTAGTTTATTTGTCTCGATATTTGATTTTTTTTTTTTTTTTTGGTTTTAGGCAATTCACCCTGAAAAGAGTGCTTTGTGCCGGTAATAGTTAAAGTGGATAAAAAAATTCGGTTAATCTATTGGGAAAATAATAAAACAAATTAAATATTGGACACATTTAGATCACTAAAACAAGTTAAATATTGAATTCATTCAGGTTAATAAACTTACATAAAGTTGTATGAACACGAGAATTGTTAAGAGATAAAAGGTATGAAATGTTAAGGGGAGACTGGTGTGTGATTTTAATAAGCCGGCGGTATATGTTCTTGAAAGATGAATGGTTTTTACAGTTAAAGAAAACGTGGTCGAGGGTTTCCTCTTCCACACCGCACTGGCAGACCGGATCATCTAAAACTCTAATTCTAGACAAGTGAGATGTAATTGAACAGTGACCAATTCTCATTCTCGAAATACATGAAATGAATCGTTTTGAAAGTTTTTTACCGTGAAACCATGGCTTAGCAGGGATATGGTTTTGAATTCCAGCATAGAAAGATCCAGTTCTTATTTTGGAGACTGCCCAATTTTCTTCCCAGGCACGAGTCATGTTGGATTTGAGAATCGGGAAGACATCGGAGATAGGAATTCTAAAATTTAGTGGGATAGTTCCGGAATCTGAACCAGATTTGGCGAGAAAATCGGCCATCTCATTACCCTCGATACCCAAATGGGCAGGGACCCAGGCCAATATCGTCTCAAACCCAGATTCACTTAGAGAATTGAGAAGATTTTTTATTTTACATATAATTGTCTTCCGGATAACATAGAATATTTGACCTAATTTTAGTTAGAGCACTTAGCGAATCAGTACATAGTAAGGCTCGATGAATGTTGAGAACCTGGATTTGATTTAGCGCTTGTTCAATTGCAAAGCATTCAGCTGTAAATATGGAAGCTTCTTTCGGTAATTTATAAGTGAGATTGATGTTGAATTCTGGACTGTATATCGATGCTCCACATCTTTTATTTTCAAATTTGGAACCATCAGTGTAAAGGATGGAAAATCCAGGGAATTTTGAAGCCACAATGCTTTTAAAACAATCATCCACATTTTGAAATTTATTTGGGGAAGATAATTTGATTTTTTTAATGAGGGCCTAAAATTTCCAAATCGGACACTAAAAAATCCCGGACGCTGGATGCGTATTCAAAGAATTCACAATCTTTTCATTCATAGATGGCGCATGCGTATTTTTTTTACAAGTTATGCTTTAAAATAATAAGATGGATTAATTGTTTGCGCCGTACCCACACAACGTGAATATGAATAAATAGTGGTCCATAACAAAACTCAAATCTTTCAAGAAGGGCTAGCAAATACAGTGTTGTATAGATGATTCAAATCAATATTGTATTTGTTAGCCTTTCTTGAAAGATTTTATTTTTATTTATGAACAAAACCTTAATATTTTAAACCAGAAGTGCAAAAAGTGTTTACATCCTAAAATAATTTAATTGGCGCCATCTGTGAACGCGTAGATTATAACGTACGTGACGTTTAACCTTAATTTCAAGCATAACTTGTAAAAAGCTTTTTTCCCTACAATTAATTAGGCCCTCCGTTCATGGAGATTCTTACAATGTACGTAACTATGACGAAACCACAAGTACCCTGCAGATATACTCAAGGGCGGATCCAGCTTTGGCGCCAGGGGGGGGTCAAATAGCGCCAGGGGGGGGTCACACAGTCGTGGTCAAGTCACAAGCAGTTATAATTTAATTTTAATTATAATAGATACAAGTAAAAAGTAGGTCCACCTAGGTCCTGGACCCTGCCCAGGGGGGGGTCATGACCCCATGACCCCCCCCCCTGGATCCGCCCTTGGATATACTACGTTTTAATGCTAGTCTCCGTACACGGCGCTATCCGAAATATACTGAACTTGATCATTTTTCACGTGCAGCCGTGGAGTGAGCACGCTGTCAAGCGATGTCATATGACTTTTTTTCCAACATCAATCCATGCCTTCTCCACTAAATCCTTTCTTACGTATTCTGTATAAGTATAGTTAGGTATATAAACATGCATTTTTTCCACTTCCAGGACAAATCTAACATTACTTTCATGTTCCGACGCCATTCTGTCAAACGTCAAACGAATGAGTACCAGACACAAATCAGCACTTTCGGTATCGTGATACTGATTGGAAACCGACAGCCACCGCGTAGCGCCGTGAACGGGCACCAGCAAAATCGTACGGGGGGTACTCACGATCGGCGGGTATGATATGCGGACGAGGATCGAGTATCTTGTAAGGGAACGTACCCATACTACGTGACCTGTTCGGGGGGGGGTCTTCAAAATGTCACGCTTGGTACAAATGAGCGGCAATTTGCTTAGGTTTTTGGTCACCCGGGGGGGGGGGGTTAAAATCGCAAAAAAAAAAATTGGTCACGTAGTATGGGTACGTTCCCTAAGTATCTCCGTGAATGGAGGCACTTACACGCGCGCCATCTACGAAAGAGAAAATTTTAAATTCTTTAAAGTATCACCCTTTTTTTACAAGAGCTCCACAGAGGAGGCCCTGGGGAAAATATTTTCCCTCAGGGCTTATGTCATTTTTGGGGATGCTGTATGGAGGGTCCTTTAAAGGAAAGGAAGGAGAAAAGTTCTGGGAAGGATAAGGTATGAAGGGTTGGTAAATATCTGAGGAATGACGGACGTGTGAATCCATCCCAAAAATCCTTGAGAGGTCACAAGATCTCCCTCAACCAGTCTCTCCCCATCCGGCCTGCCACGCAGCTGGCGGGCAGAAGTCACATTCGCCGCCAAGACCCAGACAAATCTCACCCCATGAACCCGGGCACCCTTGCTAAACCACCAAAAGGAGCGAACCACATGGGGTGACCTATGGCAGACGTGTTGGTTATCCAATAAATGGTTCCCGGGGCGAAGGTACCCATAACCGCCTCCCAAATTACCACCTTACCTTAACGCGAACTCTCGAGTGGGTATACGCTATCAAGAGGTGGTTGAAATAACACTGAGAAGTAATAATAACTCATATTAATGGCATACTGAGAAGCAAGCTGGAGTACGCGAGCGATGTTTGGGCACCGTACCACCAGAAGTACATTGATATGTTAGAGCAAATCCAAAAGAAATTCCTCAGGTATGTTTATATGCGGAGGCATGAAACCTATCCAAGGTTCATGCACCATATTGACTTACTTGAGGAAACTGATTCTGTGAGTCTAGAAACTAGATGAAAAGCAAGTCTTGCTATTCTGTCTTTTAAAATTTGGAACAATTTCATCGATAGCCCATTTCTCTTGGGATGCTATGATTTATGTGTACCAGACCACTACAGCCGAAGTCGACATCATGACTTATTTAAAGTACCGAACGGCAGAAAAGACGTCTTGGCAAAGCATAGCATGACGAGGGGAGTGGTGCTGTTAAATGAAATTGCAAACCATTTGGATGTAAGTGACTGTTCTTTATATGCCTTAAAAATATTATTGAAGAGTCACTTGCCTAAATGCTGATAGGGTAACTAAATTGTACTGCAATTGGAATTATTCTGTTGTACAATAATAATCACGGATGAATATATCTGGACTTGCCCTAAGTGATAAAAGCGTATTATTTCCCCCTCCCCATACTCCCCATGGAACCGGCTATAGCTCCGCCTTGGCGCCAGCTCGCTCCATGGGGAGGGGAGAGAGCCACGCTTGAATCTAAAATATGTGACGTCATCATTCTTGTAGTGACCAGCGCGGAACTAACGTCCATACGTTTTACGAAATAACACGCCAAAAACGGCAGCTTGCGCTATACATTATAGGTACATATTATATGGACATAGCTAATGTGGGCGGTTCTCCAGTGTCCTCGTCGCTGGTTATAGGGGTAAGTAAATTATGAAACATTTGTAAAAGTGTCTTAACTAAACACGGCAACAAAATATTGCTATGCGAATTGGGGCGAATATTTTCGGGGCAAGCATTTGTTATTAACGTGGCAAGCAATTCGCGCTCACATGTAAAAAGGTCTATTCATTCAAAGCAGATTTTGCTTTTAAGAACTAAATGGTGATATTATAATGCGAGATGCCTATATACTGTCAGATTGATTTTTTAACGAATCACAGTATCTTTCCTCTCTTCGCCCCCCATAGTTTGGTTTTACCCCTCATCTGTATCTTCTGGTCTATTCATTCTGATGTCTATGATAATAATAAAAAATAAAAATGAAAATAAAATAAACACCTTAAAATACTAATAAAAATGGGCCGCCCATCTTACCCAAAATGTAGATCCGCCACTGCGTTCTAGATAGCAACTAATTCAATGCAATTCGAAATTTAAAAACAATGTTCCATCGTTCGAAGTTAGAAAATTGAAATCAGTCAATTTAGTTTGGAATTTCGACCCAGCGCAGTAAGTCGTACGAGAAAATTATAAACTATATCCGTAAGTAAATACCTATTTTATTTAATTTTCTTGTGCATACATGTGACATTTTAAAAATTGGAACTGATGAAGATGTTTGATAAATATCAAATCAAAAAATATCAAAATAGTTTATCAAATAATAAAAATTATATTTTGAAATCCAGGCAAGCGATAAAGAGGGTATATAACCAGAGAAAACCAGAAATATGTCATTTTTAAATCAGATTTTAGACGTATTGACTCTTTTCCACAAAAAAATATAAATTGATTTCGAAAGATTATTCTTTTATCTAGTATCTGTTTTACATTTTGAGAAAAAATGTTTATTTTTAGTATAATAAGGTTATACCATAGTTCGCTGGCAGATTTGTTAAATTAAAAAAAAAAGATTTTGTATTATACCACACCCATTTCAAATCATATAATCATGCAGTAAAATAAATCAATACATTATCTGGGTACCGCATGTTTCAGAATTTTAATTTTAGTTTAAATAAAATCATTAAAAAATATATACGTACATGTGTTTCTTGACGGAAATTGGTCCGTTTTTGTATTTATTTGCGCACTTACAAACTAATATATTTCAGATTTTTATCATTCTTATTTTACTTAGACATTATTGAAAACTGATAAATAGTTATGATAAAAAAATAATTACAAAAAGCCCATAACTTTAATAGTTTTATCATCACGCCTTTCAGCATTTTTGGATGAAGGTATAAATTAAAGCAAATTTGGAATGAAATAAAATCGATATTGAGTTATAATTTTAAAAAGCTGGTACGGAGAATAATTAACCTTTCTCATTGGAACCGCCCTGTACGATCGTAAGAACATCTCTTTTTTCTCGTTTTTCTTAATTTTATGGGCCCGCAACCCGGATTTGTACCGATTTATTACATATTTCCCTTAAACACGGTAAGTTTTAAAGCTCTTAAAAAATATATGTTTTTCTTGAAGATAATATCTAGACTTTGCCCGCGAGGAAACGCAAATTATATAAAATTCCCTCGATAGAAAAAAATCGCAAAGTATGCTCCAAAAATTATTATTAACACGTTTGTTTCAGTTATTTTACAAGTTATATGTATGAAAAAATTCACAGTGTTTCTTTGAATGCTGTTTAAGATAATGCCCGCGAGATTTTTGCTCTATTTTAAACGAGTCGTGTTTTATTAAACATTTTCGAAAATTTCGCATCGATTTTGTCGCTGTAAATGTTAGCGCTCTCCTCTAACCTTCGTAATTTCGTATCACTCTATCTTCTTCTTTTCGGGCCCGGTTGCAGAGCCTTAAGGCCCCGCTTTCCGAATTTTTACCGAAATAAAGCATACTTTCCTTGATCACTTTGGTCTCCTTCGTGGTTAAGAGGTAAGGCTCTCTCGCCACGGCGCGCGCCAATTAGTGTTATTTGACAATTAATTCATTAAAAATAATACTTAGCATATTTGCGGCACGTCCGGAGTGGAAGATACCCTCAGTATCGCCCTGGTGAAAGACCACCATTCAGAATTGAATTTTTTTTATTATTTTTATATGAATACCGCACAAGAGTCCCAACTGCTCCCATCTGAAGCCAGTGACACTATGGCATCCCCAATTGGGGTATGTTGTGAGGCTGAAGGTAGTTGGGAGGGGAAGGAATCTGGTCACCAAACACGGCTAACGCTATTTCTTCTTACACTAGGGCGATACTGAGAGTATCTTCCACTCTGGAACGTGTCGTAAATGTACTAGATATATATTATTTTAAATTAATAAATTGTGATATAACATAAATTAATCATATAAAATTTATTTGCCACGGCCGGCGGGATTCGATCCCGCGAACTTCGGTGTGCGAGTCAAGAGCCTTACCGCTGGACCACGCCGGCCGCCAAAAAATAAAATGTTGCTTGAAACCATTTGTTAGATAACCAACACCTCTGCTATACGTCACCCCAAGTGGTTCACTACGTTTGGTGATTTAGCAGTGGTGCCCGGTTTCACGGGGTGAGGTTTGTTCGGATCTTGGCGACGGATGCGTCTGCTCATCAACTGCGTGGCAAGCCGGATCGAGAGAGACTGGTTGAGGTAGATCTTTTGACCTTTCCAGCAGAACTCTCTCGGAACATTGCCTTGCAATGCAGTGGTAAGGATGGACTCATACGTTCATCACTCTTGGATACACCGACCTCCGATTCCTACCCATCTATCATACCTTTATTCTTTCCCAGAACTTCCTCTCCTTCCTTTTCCTGAAAAGACTCTCAAAGATGACATACCTAGGCACTGAGGGGAATTATTTTCCTCATCAGGGACTCCTGTGTGGAACTAATGTAAAAAAATGGCTTTAGCCGTGTTTAGTGACCAGACCAGCTCAGGTATGGGGGCTCCATCGAAGCCAGAGTAAAGTTAGCCTCCCAGAAACTGGGCGTACTGTACAGGGCCCGCAGATACTTTAATAGTACCTATACACAACTGTTAACCCTGTACAAATCACAATCTTAATCGTACACAGAGATAAAGTGAACTGCAACAAAAAAGACTTTATGGACAAAATTGTAGATATGTTTGGTAGCGATAACAGACGACTCCAGTTATTGTTTAAAGAATAACTTTTATTTTAATTTTATGTTTTAATATTTTTTATATCTATACATATATGTAGCGTAGGGAGTGTGGCGAACCCATCGCTCAGGGAGTGGAAAACACAAACCTGCAATAGCCATCTCAAGCCAAGGTGTGAGCTACCGTGCTCAGGCTGAATGTCCTGGGGAACAGCGTCACGAACGGTGCCTCCGAGAAACAAGGTCGCATCTCGGAGTATTTAGACCTCACTCCAGCATTCAGGGCTCTGCTGGAGTGGACCTTCTATTTCCCTGGTAACTCGTGGGACAAAAAAAATTGGACCATTCTAAAACTAGGGGCCTTTTGGGAACCTAGGAGTACTGAGGCCACCTCTGTGGATTTCCTTCTTGGGGCCATAGGAGGAACTAAGAAGAGAAACCGTAGAGAGGTGAGCTGAGGCCACCTCCATGAACTCTTCCCTTGTGGGGCCTTCGAGGAACCAAGGGAAAGGGCACCCTTCCAGCGCGGGGCCTTTGTGGGGAACCAAGGAGGAGTGAAGTGGAGAGATGATGTCCTCTTCCCATGTGGGGCCTTCGAGGAACCATGTAGGAGTGAAGAGGAGAAATGAGGCCATCTTGGTGAACTCTTCCTCTGTGGGGCCTTTAAGGAACCAAGGAGGAGAGATGAAGTCCTCTTCCCTCCGGGGCCCTCGGGGAACCAAGGTGGGGTGGACTCTTCCCTTGTGGGGCCTTTAGGGAACCAAGGGGAGGTTGACTCTCCATCGTGGAGCCTTCGGGGAACTAAGGAGTGGAGAGGAGAGATGAAGCCCTCTTCCGTCGTGGGGCCTTCAGGGAACCAAGGAGGAGTGGAGAGGGGAAATGAGACCTGAGAAGACACATTGTCGGATCAGAAGATACAGCTCCATTTCGAATGACAATCCTGGTGAACTTTACAAAAGGGACTGGATTGCTATCAAAGGAATGAGGTAAAATGGGAGATAGTACAATGGGTCTATGGTCTAAGTGCTCTCGGGAACTATATATATGTTAACCGTCTCCGATTAAATAAAATAAAATATATACATATATTGTGTTAATAAAAAAATTGTTGCTACAGAATGCCCTTCATTACTATAGTGTCCTGTCCGTTCGTTCACCATACAAATATGCCACAGCAAATTAAAACTAGATATGTTTTAAGATTTTCACTGCCAAAAGCATTTTCATAATTTGTTTATGGGGTGTTATGCCATGTTGCGCTACCTCCTTCTTTAGCCAACGTTTCGTACATCTACCGGATCTGCCGGATCTGCCCTGATGATGGACACTGCAACGATGTCCGAAACGTTGGCTAAAGAAGGAGGTAGCGCAACACGGCATAACACCCCAAAAACAAATAACGAAAATTAAAACTACATTAAAACATTACAAAAACGTAACATTTTTGGCTTGTCTTGGGATACACATGTTAAAGATATTTACCGTCACGCACTTGTATTACCATTTGAGATTGTTCCTAGCTTTGAGATAACAAACACCATCTTAAATATTATTCAGTGCAACACCCACACAAATATAAAACTTAACTATAACAACGACGTTCACCAATCTAATACACGACAACACAACAAACTACATATAACAAAAATACACTCAACAAAGTTCGGACTGAAATCATTAGAATACATTGCCTACACCAGCGTTTTTCAACCTTTTTCATGGCACGACCCCCTTATTATGTAAAAAATATTTCGCGACCCCCTACCCTTCGCCAATTTACCTTTGACGACTATGATTCCTGAAGGGGGGGGGGTGGCTAGAGAAATTCAGGAATCACAAATTGAATGAAATGAAAAAAGAATGACACCCAGTATACACCAACAGGAGGGTGGCTAGAGAATTTCAGGTTGTGAATTTTTCAGGGCAATTTCGCCTGTATAATCATGTTTTGGTATTCTATTTGATTCTGCCAGGAAATCCGTAATCCCGTGAATTCCGTTGCCCACAAAATTCTATAAATTTTTTTCTAATATTTTTCAAAATTCCTGACAATTTCCAATTTCTCTGACAGACCGCTAAATTTTCGGACATGTCAGAGAAATTGCTGTCAAACTAATTCGCCAAACGTCTCCAAGGAATAGTAGATAGAGCTATCGCCCATTCGTACAACGTACAGGCCGGGCCGATGCCGACTGCCGACTCAAGACTCAAGACTGAGGCGAGCGAGGCCGCGCCGTGCCGACGAATGTGGTTGAGTTAAAGAGCGAGACACAATGTGCGTTGCGGGGTTGTCGAAGGGTACAGGGGTACAGGGCGACGCGGGCTTTGACGGACGTCGAACGGCGGGAATAACGTGACCCTGTCAATCGGCGATTCGGTGTCATATGCGCGCGTTTGTTTTGTGTTCTCACGTATTTGAATTTATTTAAGTGACTTGTAGTGATAATAAAAAATGGATAAATTTATAAAAAGATCAACACAACAGTCAACTTCTAGTTGTAGTGAGAGTACTGAAACGAAACCAAAGAAAAAACGCCTGTATGACGACAACTATTTAAAATTCGGATTTACTAATATTTTACTTTGGACCCCCTGCGACCCCCTTGTAGAGGCTTCGCGACCCCCTGGGGGGTCGCGACCCACAGGTTGAAAAACACTGGCCTACACTAACTAAAACAAATTGCATGAAGAATTAAGACAGGTACATGCCTCTAACACATCTCGAAACGATATATTGAAATCCTATTTTTCATAGTTATTTGGAAAACGAGTCATAAGTAGGTACAAACTCTGTTCCGATAGCTATCCTGATTATTTATTTATTTATTAATCTTAAGTTAGCTCACATCTTTGTGTGTGGTAATATTTTATAAATATATAATCATTTACATTGGTTGGCAAACATAATCATTCTTTAAATATTACACACAAATAAAGACATTAATAATTGAGGTAGACATATTTTCGTAATTCTTTTTTAAACTTATTTATATTTTCTATCTCAGTAATTTCATTCGGGATGTTGTTATACAGTTGGACGGCCTGGTACATCAGAGATTTCTGGGTGCTTGATTTTTTTCTTGTCGGCAGTCTAATTTGCTTTGAATTTCTTGTCCCGTGACTGTGTGTTTAGCTCTTTTAGCATGTCTCGTATTCGTGTGTATATGTTGCGCTTAAGTATTATTCGCATTGCTTTATTTTGCAGTATTTGCATTTTTTTCATTTTATCTTCATTGCAGAGAAAAAGAATACTTGAACAGTAATTAAAGTGTGGTGATATAATTGTATTATATATTATCTGGCATGTTTCTTTATTTACTTTGTTTCTGATTCTACCAAGAAATGATATATTTTTTGCAATTTTTTTAATTGTGTAATCTGCATTTTTTGAGAAGTTCAATTTTGAGTCTATGATGACACCAAGATATTTAATTTCTTCCACTTTTTTCATGATTTCTCCATTTATAGAAACCTTTGGTTCACCATGCGTATTTGTTCTACCTATATGCATGTATTTTGTCTTATTTACATTTAGTTTTAATTTATTTAATTTGAGCCATTTTGACAAAGTTTCTAAGTCACTATTTATCTTTTTGGTTACTTCCTCATAATTATCTTCTGCAATATAAATCAGTGCGTCGTCTGCAAACAGTCTTATTTTGCAATGTTTTAGTATTTTTACCATATCATTTATGTAGAGTATAAACAATATCGGACCCAATACCGATCCTTGCGGTACCCCCAGCATATTTTCAATCGGTTTTGATACATTGTTTCTTATCTTTGTTGTTTGTTGTCTGTTGCTTAAATAATTATAAACCAATCCAATTCTTTCCCTTTTATTCCAAATCTTTTAAAAATTTTTAATAACTCTTTTTCTATCTATTGTTTCAAAAGCTCTTTGAAAATCTAAAAACACCGCAACAGTATACAAGTTTTTATCTATATCTTCCTTCCAATCATCAATCACTAAATTTAACGCTGTTTCACATGAATTATTGTTCCTAAATCCCAAGGGAGGTTATTATCTCCAAGGGAGGCGTCTACTAATATGTACAGGAATTCCAAAAACTGAAAAAATCGAACTAATATCTATGAGAACCAAAGTGTTGACGAATATCTACAGCTAAAACTGTTGACTAATATCTATGAGAACCAAAGTGTTGACAAATATCTACATCTCAAACTGCTGACTAATATCTATGAGAACCAAAGTGTTGACGAATATCTACAGCACTGGCAGAGGTTGGATTTGCAATTATGTATAGTATATTGGAATAACGTAATATTGCGTATGCAGTTTAAAAAACTTAATTTATGTAAGTATGTATGGAAAAATCCCTAATATCGGACTATTTGACACATTTAGCTGATTAGTTCAACCTACGCTCTGTAGATATTAGTCAACACTTTGAAGTTCGTAGATATTAATTCAACATATGAGCTGTAGATATCCGTCCGACATACAGGCTGTAGATATTAGTATCTGGAGTCTCTGATAGCTGTCGTGATTATCTCCAAGTACCAAACTTTGTTAACGTATCCAGATATGATGGGCGAATTTTATATCTTTTTTAAATCTTGTCATGTATTTTGTATGTAAACATATTGTATTAGGTCTGTATATTTTTGAGCCCGTACCTTTTATTGCATTTTCCTGATTTTTTTTTTCTATGCATTTCTATGGTCCATCATGGAGGATACTTTATTTTAACTTTTGATACCAACAGTACATAAATCAAATGAGTGGTTATAATAATTCATAAAATCTTATAAGACATGTTTCTGTGAAATATTTGTAAAGTGATTCTTCATACGGTGTGTCTGTATGTTGCTTCTGTGAAATGTTTTGTAAAATTTCTCTTCATATATTGTGTCTGTATATTGGGTTGGGTTGGGTTTAACTTTTCAAAAGTACCAATTGCCGATCCCTTAATGAGTTTCGATAACTCATGGGAATGCAACTTCGTTGTATGTTTTATTTAAATAAAAAAAAAAATAAAATAAAAAAACAAACAAATTTATCCTTTCGTATTTCAAACAGAACGAAATTATTTATGTTGTTGAATGCCAGATGGTGCTACATCCGCCTCATCGAACTTTCATCCACACATGCGCAAGACATTCACGAGAAGCGTCGCGTCATTTTGATATTTCATTCGACATCATGTTCTCGCGTGGGCGTGTTTTTTTGTTTTTATCGGCGGTCATCGTCTACAGCGCTCCATTCCTCTTTCTGTCATAGATCCCATCCCCACACACTTACAATACATTCGTTATTTTTTATTTAACAACCAAAATATTCACTAGAAATAATTTATATGGCAGAACAACGTCTGTCGGGTCAGCTAGTAATTAATAAAAAAAATCACAAAGGTTCATAAATGTTTTTCAAATTGGAATCGAAAACTTTGGTGGATTACATTTTAATTCAGCTGTTGTCAACGTCTAGATTTAAATATAAAGCTTTTTTTTTACATGAGCTCCACACTATGTCATCTTTGGGGATGCTGTGTGGAGGGTTTTTTAAGTAAAGGAAGGAGAGGAGAGTTCTGGGAAGGAAAAGGGTTTAAGGGGTGGGTAGGAATCTGGAGGTCAGTGTGTCCTAGTTATCCGCCTCCAAGACCTAGACAAACCTCACCCCATGAACCCGGGCACCCCTGCTAAATCACCAAACGTAGCGAACCACTTGGGGTGACCTGTGGCAGAGGTGTTGGTTATCCAATTAAGGTTCCCGGGGCGGCGGTACCCATTCCCGCCTCCCAAATTGCAAATTGCATAATGTTTTCTCTTTCTAAAACCGTTTAGAATGCTTAGATCACATTTCTCACAACGACAGTAATGGAGAAACAACGATTTCCATGAGGCCATGGAATTAATAATGGAATTGCAATAAGAAGAACATATGAAGCACTTGTCCGCAGCATCCTGGAATATAGCTCCATTATTTGGGCACCCTCTGAACAAAACCATATCCTAGAAATAGAAAAAGTACAAAAAAGGTTTATGCGTTACCTGTATATGAGGGAATATACATACTACCCATTCCTGTATCAGAAACATTTTTTTGAGCTGATCTCCGGTACTGTACTAAATCCACATATGTTGAAGGAGATTAACCTATATGTCCCTAACGCGCATACTCGTGGGAGATCCCACACACTTTTTTATGCTCCGAAAGCGAGAACTTCTTCCTTTCAGAATGCCCCATTAAATAGAGCAATTCAACTGCTTAACGATTCTACATTGAGCATTGACATCTTCAATGTTACCTATAGAGAGTTCAGTAACTATCTTTTGACATATGTCTCAACATAGTGAAACTGCCCCCCTTGGCCTTTTTTTTCTCTTATATTTTGTAATCTTCTCCGTAATAATTTGGTGTAATGGGGGGATTATCCCCCATTACACACATCAGTATTTAAATACTGATGCGTGTAATGGCTAATACTGACGCATCGACAAAATTACTGACGCACTTCTAGATATTTGGATCGGCCTCATCAGTATTGGGGCGTGGCCGAAAAGTGGCGGGGATACTGATGCTGTACTGATGCGTGTAAGGGCTCGCCGCATCAGTACGTCACGTCAGTATTTCTTGTGCGCCATCAAGGACGGTGCTGTCTTATCGCCTATAGCCATGTCGGACAGCGATGTCGCATCTCCAGCTCCGTCGTAGCTACATTCATCGAGGCTTATGAGATGCGTGACATAATATGGAATACGCCTCAAAGGACTATAAAAATACTGTAAAGAGGAATAGGGTCATTTTTTTACATAAGCTCCACACAGGAGGCAAAATAATTTCCCTTAGGGTCTATGTCATCTTTGGGGATGAAAGGAAGGAGAGGGAGGACGGAAAAGGGTTTAAGGGGTGGGTAGGAATCTGGAGTTCAGTGTGTCTTGGTCATCCGCCTCCAAGATCTAGACAAACTTCACCCCATGAACCCGGGCACCCCCGCTAAATCACCAAATGTACCCAACCACTTTTGGTGCCTTGTGGCAAAGGTGTTGGTTATCCAATAAAGGTTCCCGGGGCGGCGGTACCGGTCAACTCAAAAAAACCATATCTTCCAAAAGATCCGGAGCCGGACTCGACCGAGTGTATAGTGTAGATATATCCCAAAATCGTAGAGTTAGGTACAGCTAATTTTTCTCTTGGGGTGATCGAGGCTTTCGTGGCTGCATTTTGTTTCAAAATATATGGACTAACCACATCTAGAAATTTGTTGAAATTATCATTATTCATCCTAAAATAATTTTTATAGTCGTGTGGATTAGTCAGCAAAATTTCATCCATTAAATTCAAGTGTGAGAATTTTTCCTTTTTGATAAGCCAGTCTTTCACTCGTTTCTTTGTACCGAACGCCAAAATTATAGCAAAACAGGCTTTTCTTTTAGGATCCATCACTTTAAAAGCGTCTGTCCCGCATAGGGTTGCCATCTTCTAAAATAAAAAAGCCTGACTCTGCGCTCGGTAAGGCCGGACATTTTGCCCTAAAAGCCGGACGTACGTACATAATTTTGGACATAACTTTTATACATAATAATAAAAAATCTGTTATAAGTTACAGTTGTTTATCACGTATTAACCAATTTAATAACAACAATCATTAATCAGTCTTATCCTTGTCATCAGTTGACATTTGTATAGAATATATGTCAATAACAAAATAAAAAAAATTGAGTCTTCTGTCTGTAGGCATACTCGTAACATACTAAACTTATAAAACAAACAAACAAAACATAATTTTTTTTCTGGTTAAACAGTTGACTAAAATTTTTCGTTAAATAGATTTAAATTGAAACATATTTATCTTTGTGGACAAAAAACGAAAAACATAAATTAAAATGAAATCTTGACTTCTCCAAATTATTCAAAAATTAAACAAATCTACCATTTTGTATATTTGGCGTTTTCACCTACTTTATCCAAAACGTCGTTTCCTTTGGAAATCATTTAATAAAATCCTTGACATGTCATTTTTAAATTATACAATGTGTACACCATCTTGTTGTTTGCAATTTATTGCGTTCCTTGGTCCACTGGCTGTTTATTAAAGAGAAAACTGTTTAATATTCCGCCAATTTCAGAAGTTCGGAAGACAAAACCCGCTCGAACCAAAAAAGCCTAACAAAAGCCGGACAGGCCGGACCTATAAATATTTAGCCGGACACGACCTAAAAAAGCCAAACATGTCCGGCTAAAGCCGGACAGATGGCAACCCTAGTTCCGCAAGGATTCGCAACGATATGACGTCAGTATACTGACACGTGTAATGGCTCACAAATACTGACGGTTGTCGTCAGTAATTCGCGTCAGTAAATACTGATGCGTGTAATGGCCGGATATCTGTTTTAAGGAGAACCTGAAAAAATAAATAACGTGAGTTATGGTCTCGTAGAAATCTTTATATCGTATTACAAAGTTTTGAGATAAAGAGGAAAACAATATTCGAATTTGAATATTTCAATATTTACAATTAATTCCTTCCTAACACAAACAAAAACTTACGTCACCCTAAATAATTTGAATTGGCTTTTCAAAAGATTTGTAATATGGTTGAATGAAAAGGAAAGAACAGACATTCAAAATATTCTAAATAAATAACATTTCATACAAGTTCTCACGAAATTATATAATATTCAAATAAAACAAATACGAGAAACTGCAATTTTGCAATATTAATTATTATGATTAATTATTAATTATTACTTCTATTATGTAACCGCTATATTCAACTGTCACAAAATTTTAATTAACTTTTATCTAAAAAACAAAGTATGTATGTAAATATTTAATATACCAACATATAATTTATCTTTTTTATCTTTTTACATATATATTTGTTTAAATACACACATTTCTTTTGGAACAAACATAATATGTGATTTACTCGCCTCGGAACAGACTTTGTCTAGTGAGGCGGGTAAAAGAAAAGAAAACAATGTAAATAACCATGAAACTAAATAAACGCCCGGGTTGCCGGCACTGAAACTGTAAACTGTAAACTGTAATGTTCACCATAAATCAAATATTATTTACACGTGTCTGTGTTTTACATATTAAATAGGCTATAAAATTACAACGGGAGGCATAACGGTCCGGTACATTAGTATGACATTTTATAATATCCTCCTAGTAATCCAGAAAACATCAACATTTTGTTTAATTAACTCCAAGACTTGACGGCCGGCGTAGTGCAGCGGTAAGGCGCTTGACTAGCATTCCAAGGTCGCGGGATCGAATCCCGGCGTGGCAAATAAATTTTATTTGATTAATTTGTGTATTTCATAATTTATTCATTTAAAATAATATATAGTATATTTGCGGCACGTTTCAGAGTGGAACATACTTTCAGTATCGCCCTGGTGTAAGGCCACCATTCAGAATTGAAACGTTGCTAGAAATGGCATTAGCCGTGTTTGGTGACCAGATCTGAATAGCCAGGTACTTCCCCACCTTCCTGTTCCCTATTCCTTCCCCTCCCCACTACCTTCAGCCTCACAACATACCCCAATTGGGGATGCCATAGTCCCACTGGCTCCAGACGGAAGCAGTTGGGACTCTTGTGCGGTATTCATGTAAAAAAAAACACTAGGAGGCATAACGGTCCGGTACATTAATATGACATTTTGAAATATCCGACTAGTAATCCAGAAAATATTTTGTTTAATCACTTCAAGTTGTAATAAATTTGTCAAAATTTTCCCAAATATAACTAGCTGAAGTCCCCGGCAATGCCCGGGAGTTTTCGAAATCAAATTTAGACAGTGACCTTCCTCTTGTTTTGAAGGGCACATGTGCAAAATTTCATCAAGCTCGGCATAAAACTGTAAATTTGCATACAAATCAAATCCACACTGCCCACTTGCCAGCCCGCTCGTCCACCACATACAGATAATATTTCAAACAATTTACACAAAACCTTGAAAAACTATATACCTACCTTAACCTTCCCCATGAATCACTCTATCTATTGGTGAAAACCGCATGAAAATCCGTTCAGTAGTTTTGAGTTTATAGTGAACAGACAGACAGACGCGGCGGAGGACTTTAATTGTAGAGATTTTCCAAAATGGGATTTATAATTTATTTTAATTTTTAAAAATTACTTAGCCATATTTTGGAAGCTATCTGTCGAGAGGGGGAACCGCGGAGGCCATCAAATTGAGAAAAATCTATGTAATATTTATCGTGAATAACGTCTAAAGTAAACGAAGCAACTACTTATAAAATATATTGTTTTTTTCAGCCCTACAACAACTGACAGTTTACAGACAGACAGACTGACAGATCGACAATCATGCGGCTGGTATTAGCATTTTGGCTAGTAACTCTGGCGATTACCCAGATAGCTCTAGCCAAACCTACCAAGGAAGACGCAGAGAAAATAGACGGGAAACCCACTTGCGGATACGCTGTAAGTTCTTTATTATTTTTCTGCAAATCGGATCGTGTGTAGGCAAAACCGTCTGGACCTTCGGATAACTTCCAATTTGTCTCCAATCTACAGCAAGTCGGAGCGTGGGTAGGCAAAACCCCAACCAAACCCACAATTTCTGCCGGTAGTAAGTGTTCGAAAAAATAGAGGGAGCACGTTAATATTAAAAACGATAACAATTAAGTGAAAATTGTGAAAATGTTTAATAAAACACGGCTCGTAAAACAGAACAAAAATCTCGTGGGAAATGTCGTAAGAAACATAAAAAAAAACCAAGTGGATTTTTTCATACTTACATAATATTCTAATCACCATGAAAATTGGAGTAGAGGTCGCGATTCTCAGCGGAGGAACCAACTTAAGAGCCAGCTACCCGAATTTCTACCAATTTCTTACATATCTCCCAAACATTTGGAGTTTTAAGCTCTTAAAAAAATATATGTTGTTCTTTAAGATAGTATCCCGGTAACCTCCGGGCCGAAACGTAAATTATATGAAATTCCCTCGATGGAAATATATGGCAAAGTATGCTTCGAAAATTATAATTTACATGATTCTTTCGATTATTTTACATTTTACAAGTTATAATTTACATGATTCTTTCGATTATTTTACATTTTACAAGTTATATGAATGAAAAAAATCACAATTTAAATGATACTAAAGAGCACTCTACGCACGGGAAAGGTGATTCAGGGAGAAACAATTTATTTCTTTGAATATGGCATTGCAACGCATACCGGGAACCAGCAAGTTTGATATAATTGTCGTTTCGGCGTGGTGAATGTATAGATATAATCTTCAAGAATAATATATATTTTAAGTTAACAGGGTATAACCAGAGAAAACCAGAAATATGTCATTTTTAAATCAGATTTTAGACCTATTGACTCTTTTCCACAAACAATTATAAATTGATTTCGAAAGATTGTTCTTTTATCTAACATTCGTATGTTTTAAATTTTGAGAAAAAATGTTTATTTTTAGTATAATAAGGTTATTTAGCAGGTCGTCATAGGTCGTTGGCAGATTTGTTGAATTTTCAAGATTTTGTATTATACCACACCCATTTCAAATAATATAATCATGCAGTAAAATAAATCAATACATTATCTAGGAAACGCATGTTTCAGAACTTTAATTTTAGTTTAAATAAAATCATCATTAAAAGTTGATGAAAATTGGTCCGTTTGTGTATTTATTTGCGCAATTAGGTACATACTAATATATTTCAGATTTTTTTTTACATTCTTATTTTGCTTAGATCAAAAAATAATTACAAAAGTACATTATTTTAATAGTTTTATCATCACGCCTTTCAGCATTTTTGGATGTAGGTATAAATTAAAACAAATTTGGAATGAAATAAAATCGATATTGAGTTATAATTTTAAAAAGCTGGTACGGAGAATAATTAATCTTTCTCATTGGAATCGCCCTGTACGATCGTAAGAACATCTTTCGACGAAATTTGGATTTTCGGTCGGTGGTGGTTAAACGCCCTTAAAGTATTTAAGGAAAATCTATCTATCTATCTATCTTCCATCTTCTATCTTCTATCTTCTATCTTCTATCTTCTATCTTCTATCTTCTATCTTCTATCTTCTATCTTCTATCTTCTATCTTCTATCTTCTATCTTCTATCTTCTATCTTCTCTTCTATCTTCTATCTTCTATCTTCTATCTTCTATCTTCTATCTTCTATCTTCTATCTTCTATCTTCTATCTTCTATCTTCTATCTTCTATCTTCTATCTTCTATCTTCTATCTTCTATCTTCTATCTTCTATCTTCTATCTTCTATCTTCTATCTTCTATCTTCTATCTTCTATCTTCTATCTTCTATCTTCTATCTTCTATCTTCTATCTTCTATCTTCTATCTTCTATCTTCTATCTTCTATCTTCTATCTTCTATCTTCTATCTTCTATCTTCTATCTTCTATCTTCTATCTTCTATCTTCTATCTTCTATCTTCTATCTTCTATCTTCTATCTTCTATCTTCTATCTTCTATCTTCTATCTTCTATCTTCTATCTTCTATCTTCTATCTTCTATCTTCTATCTTCTATCTTCTATCTTCTATCTTCTATCTTCTATCTTCTATCTTCTATCTTCTATCTTCTATCTTCTATCTTCTATCTTCTATCTTCTATCTTCTATCTTCTATCTTCTATCTTCTATCTTCTATCTTCTATCTTCTATCTTCTATCTTCTATCTTCTATCTTCTATCTTCTATCTTCTATCTTCTATCTTCTAGCTTCTATCTTCTATCTTCTATCTTCTATCTTCTATCTTCTAGCTTCTAGCTTCTATCTTCTATCTTCTATCTTCTATCTTCTATCTTCTATCTTCTATCTTCTATCTTCTATCTTCTATCTTCTATCTTCTATCTTCTATCTTCTATCTTCTATCTTCTATCTTCTATCTTCTATCTTCTATCTTCTATCTTCTATCTTCTATCTTCTATCTTCTATCTTCTATCTTCTATCTTCTATCTTCTATCTTCTATCTTCTATCTTCTATCTTCTATCTTCTATCTTCTATCTTCTATCTTCTATCTTCTATCTTCTATCTTCTATCTTCTATCTTCTATCTTCTATCTTCTATCTTCTATCTTCTATCTTCTATCTTCTATCTTCTATCTTCTATCTTCTATGTACGCGCATAACTTCCGAACGACTGCACCTCTTTGGATAATTCTTTTTTTTTTGTGTTCGTTATTGTCAGGATGAGGTTCGTATAAAAGAAGCAGTGAGCTCAGGCAAAATGAAATTTGTACAAAAAAATACAATAGGTGGCACGCGAGCTGTCTGAAAATTGAATATACCGTGACTGAATATATGGAATGCGGGAGGGGGGAAAGAAGAGGGGAACTCGGATAGGGGGTTCGCGATACGGGGGAGGGGAACCAGGGAGGGGGGAGGGGATCCTGGGAGGGGAACTCGGGAGGAAGGTTCGTGAGACGGGGAAGGGGGGGAGTGGAGTGGGGAGGGGGAAGGTGGAGGAGGTGAAGTGGGAACGTAAGAGGGGAAGGGGACGCGGGAGAGGAAAGGAAGGCGGAAGGGGAACGGGATGATTGGGAAACGACACGCAGGGAGAAACAATTTCATTAATAAATGGCATAGCTACGCATGCCGGGTACCAGCTAGTAATATATATTTTAAAACTAGATTTAAAAGTAGATATTCAAGGCAAATATGTAATAAATCAGTAGAATTGCGAGAAGCCGGGCCTTAAGAATAAGAAAACTATTATGGTTTTATCATTTTGAAGTGTGAAATTAAAATTTTTCGTTGCAACCTTGTTGATGACGGTTGGTTGCAACATTTGTTGATTATATTTATATCACTTATAAACAAACTATAAATTGAAATTAAAAATATTGATTCATACAAGGTTACAAAAAATAGTCGGTTGTAAAAAAGAGATAAATCAAGTACCTACCCGAGTTATACAAATAGCATAGTTTGTTACTAACAGCCTTTTTGATAAATTATTTTTTTCCGCGATGGGTGTTTTTATCCGATTAGGATGGATTTTTTTAACCCTAGAAAGATAATCATATTTTCATATCATCATCACCATCACTCTTGGCTCTACAACCCCTGGTGGGTCTTGGCCTCCTCAAGAGTCTTCCTCCACTCATCACGGTTTTGTGCCAGCTCTCTCCAGTTTACAATCTCCAAGATGGATATATCTTTGAAGACGTTGTCGCTCCATCTTAAACTTGGTCTTCCCAGGCTCCTTCGCCCTGTCGGTCTTGAGTTCAGCAGGGACTTTGGTGCTTGGTGCTCGGTCATTCTCTCCACATGACCCAGCCACCGAAGTCTTCCCAGTTTTATAAATTTTGTGACGTTTAGATCCTTAAACAGTATATATAAGCTCGTTGTTATAACGTCTTCGCCAAAATCCATTTTCCTTCACCGGTCCGAAGATACGCCTCAAAATTTTCCTTTCAAAAACATTCAGTGCTCTCTGATTCCTCTTGGTTAGTACCCAAGTCTCAGCTGCGTATGTGAATACTTGTCTGAAAGTGTTTTGTACACTAATATATTTGTGTTTCTGGACAGCAGTGGATTTTAATTGGTTTTGTAGGCGGTAATAACAGCGATTTGCGTTCACTGTGCGATTCTGGATCTCCTCTGTGGTATTATTCTCATTTGTTATCAGGGAGCCTAGGTATTTGAATCTTTTTACCGTTTCAAAAATTTAGCTTCCATATGACAGAGTTGGGGTTTGTTAAGTGCCGTCTTCCGGCAATCTTTCCCTGCATTATGAGATGCAAGATCTCCTACTTCATTCATTCATTCATTCGTTCGTTCGTTTGTTCGTTCGTTCGCGCGAACGGCGCCCATGTTTCCACAAGAAATATTTAAGAATATTTTAAAAAATATCGGAAAAATCAACTTCCGGACGAGTATCAGACTTAATTTGTACGTATTAGTGATTTTGTTTTTATTATTGCAGGCCTGTCATCCCACCAAAGCAGGAGTTACCAACGTCCACCTGGTAGCCCATACACACGATGATGTCGGTTGGCTGAAGACAGTGGAGCAATACTATTATGGCAGTAAGTCTCACAAATTTAAACAAGTTTACTGCATTTATTTAGCTCTGCAGGCAGACAAAATACAACCTCCCTTAGCCACTGGAGCGACCACTCGAAATAAATAAAATTGCCTCGATTGCTCGAGAGTTCCCAGAAGATTATTTTTTAAATTTTTCGCCGAGATTAAAAAAATCATACCTTCGAATTTTAACATGGACACATAAAAACTTATTATAGTGCTATATAGCCAATGAATTAACCTGTATTTTACCCTTTATCTCATATTTGTGGGATTTATAAAAAAATATAAAAAAACGTAAAGTTTATAACCGTGCGAATCCTGCGTGTTTTTTTTTTACTTTGAAACTGCCGTGAGGGGTACTTATTCTAGTCAACATAGAATATTTTCGATTTCTGTATGTTGTCTGTGGTATACTTGGTAATGAAAGATACATACATATCTATGGAAAAAGGACTTAATTTTAACAGTAAACACCTGATTAAAAATTCGGCGGGAAAAAATATCACAAAAATTAATTTTTAACATCGTTCTAAAATAAATAGTAGAGATGAAACGGATAGTTGTTTGGCCGGATACCGGATATCCGGCGAGCTGCGAGGCCGGATGGCCGGATATCCGGCGGCCGGATATTGGGCCCATTGTCTCGTTGCATGTCGTGACGAGTTTAGCGCGATCAGCTCAATTCGGGCGTTTTCGGTTGCCATCGTGAATATTCGTGAGTGATCGCGAAAATATTCTCTTTGATAAGAAGAACAAGATGTATATTATGGTGCTTCAAT
This sequence comes from Limnephilus marmoratus, assembly GCA_917880885.1. NCBI lineage: Eukaryota > Metazoa > Arthropoda > Insecta > Trichoptera > Limnephilidae > Limnephilus > Limnephilus marmoratus. The sequence goes on along the minus strand of OU862907.1, from coordinate 55,876,245 downwards.
GTCAGTATTCAATCATTTCAATAATCTGTGTTTTTTACGATGTTTTAGTTCACGTATAATGGTGATTGTGATTAGTTAATCATGTTAATTTAAGTTTTGGCTACTCTGCGAGGTTTTTGTAAGTTTTTACTAAAAGTTTTTAGTTTAGATATTTACTATTATGTATTTATCATTAGAGTGAATATCTCAGCAGAAAATTTCAGTTTTTTGGAAGGCTTTAGGGCTTTTTTTCTACTTTAAATTTAAGCCGTCATAATTATAAGCCATTTTATTGATATTTACCACACAAAGATTAATGTATTGCATTTTATTATAGGAAATTGTCGTAGTTTTTGAATATCCGGTATCCGGCCGGTAGTAAATTTAAGCCGGATAGGCCGGATACCGGATAGTTACCGGATATCCGTTTCATCTCTATAAAATAGTCTACGAAGTTCGGATTTGCTACATCTATGGTCATAATAGATAAAGCATTTCAATAGCTTCGTTTTCAAATAAATGGTTGGCCGAGGAAATTATTTAAAAAATTACAATAATTGTTTTACGAATGGTAGGAAAATGTGGTCCAATTTTGAACCGCTGTCAATCGCAGAAAAATAAAATTGGTCCATTTTTCGACCATAATCGCTACAATAGTTAAACTTGCTCTGTTGACAATTTTTTAAATAAAAACATCGCTTCTTTTAAAAAACTTATATGTATGCAGATGCATGTTCCAGATTGTTTACAATAACAAATTTAATACCCACTGCTCCGTAACTACTTTCATACCTACTTACTTTTTTTTTTTTTTATTTCATACATTTTTTATTAGTAACAGATATTTGTTTTTTTTGGCTACCACACTAGGCTAAGCCCGTGTTGTGGTAGTCGTACATTTAATATTTGAACATTTCAAAAAATATTAAGAAATACTTAAAACTAAAGAGAAAAAAAAAAGATCATATTTTAAAGAAAAGTAGAAATAAAAATGAAAATTCAAATTCAAATTTTGAAATTTTGAAATATATGTATATATATGTAATTGCTGTGCACCTTTTAGTTTTTATTTTTCATAATAATAACTATTAATAACAAACTTACGGACATTTTTATAATAGCACAAAAAAAAATAAATCACAAGAAATTTACATACTCGTTATAATGCTCCTGTACAATTTACCTCACATGTAAAAGCCATCAAGGCGTAAACAAATAAATAAACATTACAAAGGAAAAAGAAACCGAAAAGAGTTGTTGTGCAAACCACGTGTTTATCTTTTAATAATAATAATAATAGTTAGTTAATTTGTAGAGCGCCGTTTTAGTGAAAAATCACCTAAAGTGCGCTGTACAATCGAATAGTATTAATTTTTTCTCAAAATTTAAAACATGCGAATACTAGATAAAAAAACAATCTTTCGAAATCAATTTATAATTTTCAATACGTCTAAAATTTGATTTAAAAATGACGTATTTCCGGTTTTGTCTGGTTATTCCCTCTTAATAAAGAAAGTTTATGCTTAGAGAAGAGGACTTTGTACGCAGATGATACTATATTTAAAACACTTGATAACGAGCCCTTTTATTATTACCGTAACGATTCACGGTTACGGCACCGTGACGGCATAAATAAATACAATAAACATACATTCCTTATCACAATAATGCTGCAACTTTTTCAAAAGGTGAGATACACGTTTTACATTTACGTAGCGCATGGGCGTAGGCACGGTGGGGCAAGATGGGGCGTTTGCCCCACCCTGGCTGGCCGATGCATGACCCGTGGGATTGTCGCCTGAGCCACCTTTTCAAATTTACAGCACTTCATTAGATGATTTTTCCTTCCACCGTTCATAATCCAAAATACCTGAAAAATACCATCGACTCGGTGCAGAAACGGACGGTCCGTTTAATAGATTCTCCCATCTTAAGAGCACAGGCGTCGGGTGGGAATGCTATCCTTGTTCTACAGGTATGACAATGGAAGATGCTCCGAGGAACTAGCATCATTGATCACTTCGGCACCGGTGCATAGTCGGGAAACACGCCAAAGGCGTGCCCAACATTTGTACAAGGTTGACATTTGTCACATGAGAACGGGTCGCTTCTTCGACCGTGGAATGATTTGCCGGCCTCTGTGTTTCCTCCTTCCTACAACATGGGTCTCTTCAAGACCAATGTTCATTCCTTCCTCTCCTCAAAAAGACCCTCCACACAGCATCCCAGATGACATAGGCCCTGAGGGAAATTATTTTCCTCAGGACCTCCTGTGTGGAGTTAATATAAAAAAAATCTTTATATTCATAGAGCCTAAACATGAATATGTTGTAGAAGTATAATTTTTTAGATACCTACTCTAGATTTTTATTTTTTGCCCCACCCTAAATAAAAACCTGGTTACGCCCATGTACGTAGGTCATCTAATCTTATCAAGTAAAAAGATTCATCATTATCTTGCATCTCTCTCACAAGGATAATATTGAAGTGTTAGTGAATACCAAAAGTTCAAAAACTTCAATGTCAATGTGCTGATAATTTGCCTTTGTTCAAACATATAATGCTGCAGCTTTTTCTTACACACTAAATAACAATAGTTGAAAATGATACACACTGTGAATGGATGTCTGCACCCCCCCAAAGGAAACAATCATTATGGCGCCGCAACCAGGCTTAAAAAGAAGAAGATGGAGAAATATGAAATTACGAATGTTAGAGAAGTGCGCTAACATTTGAAGCTACAAAATCGATGCGAAAATTGCGAAAATGTTTAATAAAACACGACTCCTTTAAAATAGAGCAAAAATCTCGTGGAACGTATCTAAAGTATCATTTAAAGAAATATTGTGATTTTTTTCACAACTATAACTTGTAAAATAACTGGAACGCGTCTAGATATTATCTTCAAAAATAACTTTTTTTTTTAAGAGCTTAAAAACTTCGCAGCCTTACTAAAAAAAAACTTTTCACCGCCGATAACCTGTGTTATTGCAATAACATAAATAAACCCCGTGTACACTAAAACACGTTTTATTACCAATAACCTTTCTTACGTGGTCACGCTGTTAAAATGCATTGAAGATCTGACAAAGTTGTATATGGTTTTAATTTATTAGGAAAAAATGTTGATTCAATTCTTCTCCGCAAGGGGCATTATTGGCGCGCCTGTGCATTAGTTCTCAACGGCCCGCTATGAAAAAATAGCTTGGTGTGTTTATTGCGGGATGTCGAAAATTTTGTTAGTACCTAAATGTTGTGATTTTACTTAATAATTTCTATTGTAGTAACGAATTTACTCTTCTATTCACATAATTGATATATTTACCATGTTATTTGTGCGGTTTACATCAGTTTAATCAAGTTATTGTACAAACGCCGTACTTTTAAAGTTGAACCGTCAGAATATTGTTTTATAGGTTACTTAAATGATAAAATTTACATTTTAAGAGAATTTCTTAAAAGTGATAATTTTTTATAATATTAATATCTAATACATGTGTTCGTAAACGTATCAAAGAAATTAACGTCTTTAGAGATGCAAGAAGTCTGTTTTAAATGTCGGTATTATTTCTAAGTTATTTTTGTGACAATAAAAAAAACTCTGAAATTTTTTATTATTTTTTTATTGCGTGCACGAGGAAAAAGTGAGGTGGTAGTTTCCTTCCAAATTTATTACATAAAAGGACTGTGTTTTTGAAAATTTGATTTTTTTATAATTTCTCTACATTTTGGTCAAAAATGTTTTGGTAAGAAATTTTTTTCCGAGTTTGAATATTAAAATATGGAAGTTTTTGAAAACTAAAGTGTATTTCAAATACACAAATCTAAAAGGTAATTTTATCTAGTTTTCGTAAATGGTATTTGTGTTTACGACACCTTCAAAAATAAGAAATGTATAGAACATTTAAAATATGGAAAAATTCCAAATTTTGTTCAGACATCATTAATAAAACAGAGATAAACTACTCTCTCAGGCCATGTAAACCATGTGTATTTTTATCCATGAACAATTTTTTAATTAGTAATGTTTTCACATCCGCGGCCGTTTGTCAATTGAATAAAATTTTCACTGGGTTTTTTAGTAAGGCTGCAAATGTTTAACGGAGATATATAAGAAATCGGTAGAAATGCGGCTAGCGGCGCCTTATCATACATCTCCTCACACGTGTAAAAACAAATTAAACGCAATTTCCATCGCCGTGGCTGAGCCGTAATAAGATATATCTGTTTCCTCCAAAGGTAAAAAAATTGTAGTTCGGATGAAACAGTCACACGTATTTTGTGTGTCTCACCTTTTGTCTCACCTTAATGCGTAAGAAATTGCAGCGTTATAGCGATGGAGAACGTTTTTCTACTGCCTTTTTTGCCATCACGGTACCATAAACATGGGTTGTCAAAACAAAATTACAATTTGAAGTTACTCATTAACCCTAGATTCATAACCTTATCTGAGAGGAACATTATTCATAAACATTCATCTCACAGACGACTAAATTTAAGTGACGAGTTTTGGGGTCATTGTAAATAAAATAAATAAATTAAGTATTGCACTCTTTAATATGTTTAATTAGGTAACAAAAAAACATAATAAATGAGTTATAATTAAATTTCATCCGTACATTCCACATACACACATGAGGCCGCGGTGGTCCATGCACCATATACTTTTTGCATTGCTTGCATTGGAACCTTGTCATACGCCGTTTTTTATAATCACAATAACCAAAAACTTTTTTTTGAGTACCACTTGGACCAGGTGTGGCAATGGTAGGCGTTTCACCTAAAACTTCGGCGATTTTCCTTTTTAGGCATCTCTTCAAAGTTGGCATTTCGTGTCTTTTACGTAACCACGGTTATCTGATTGGTTGGATATCGTTATCAGTGTCGGAATCTGTCGGGACCATTTCATCTAATTCCACATGATCTTCGACATCACTCATTTCTACTGAGTAAAATTACTGACTGGTAAAATCATCATCACCAGAATCAGATAAATGATTCAAATAGTCCCCAATTTGCCGATCATCCATTCTAAAATAAAATAAAAAGATTTGATGTAAAATAAACACAATAATACATTTTGAACGATAAAATAAGATGTAACTGTAAATAATAACTCATATAGAATAATATCATTTACTTACTTTTACTCTGTATAACCAGAACTTGTCAAAAAAAATGTTTTCAAAATTACATGCAGTCTCGTCAAAAGTCACACTATTCATAAATATTCGTCTTTGAGATGTTCAAAGGTCTATAACTTGTGCACAAGACGTCACTGCGAGGCAAGCGCACCCGCGTTACTAATGAGTAATGAACAAGCGATCTAGGAAGGTACTTGAGAGGTCATCATTCTATCTCTTTCACTCGAGACACTAGAAACAAATTTAAGTTTTGCGCGGTCTGTGGGATGAATGGTTATGAATCTAGGGTTAAGTTGAGTTGATTTTATCATGGCTACGGAAATGATCTAATTTCATTTACATCAATCTCGAAATAAAACTGTAGATTTGTTTAAAAAATGTCCCATAACAAACATTTAATGAATATTTAATTCGCAATAATAAATATTGAGATTAATAACCGATATAAAAGCTATCCTATGTAGTCCAGTCAGTGGGGGATAAAAAAGGCCTTTAGCTTGCAAAAGGTCATGTAGTAACTGAAACATGACATGACTCGAAAGAAAAAAAAGTTTTCAACATTGGGGGGGTCGAGCTCAATCCGCCATGTTGAATTGAAGGTGCCAAAATTTGGTTTTTTTTCAAAATAATTGTGCAATGGTTGATCTTACAACCAAATTGTCAAAGACAAACTTAAAGAAAATAAAATTTCAAATTTTTTTTGTTAACAATTTTTTTTGTAAGTTTAATAGGTAACGAGTTACAGCGGCGGAAGTGTGAATACTTTTCTAAAAAATGGTGAAATTCCCAATTTTTGTTATGTTTTCGGGCTATTCATTACATAATTATAATGTAAATTCATTTCCACACCACCATGAGGTAGAGAAAATTGCTCATTTTTTTTATTATGGTATCCCCAGTAGGTCTTCTTCCTCTTAAATGGCACTACAACCCATTTCAAGTCTTGGCCTCCTTCAACATAATATCTCTCCACCGCCCTCCGTCCTCGGCCATCGTCTTCCAATCTGCGACATGGAGTAGTCCTCTTGCATCCTTCTTGACATCATCCTCACATATCAGCAACATATATCAAAATCGCTACTACATGACCTTTTGCAAGGTAAAACTCCCCACTGACTGGACTAATCTTATTGGACCAAATTACACACAGAAAGCAAAAATTTCACCAAAATCGGTCAAGTATTTTCCGAGTTTATCTCGAACGAACATTGTGACGCGAGATTTATACATTACGATAAAATAGCCTGAGATCAGAGAAGCCACACTCCCAAACCTTTATATTAGCATCTCCTTTTCCCTCCATCCTTACAAAATACAAAATATCCAATTTTAACGACTCGATGACTTCGGCAATAGGCCACTTGCATGGATTTCATAACGACTTGGAAAAAATCGTGTGGATATATTTTTTTAACTAAGATTACGAAAATGTTATTAAATTTTTTTTAAATGTACGGTTTTTTTTAAATAAATAAATCCATTATTTGGGCTCGTGACGTCACCACATGAAAATGTCCTGTCTCCGAAAATGTTCCAATTATTTTTTTTAAATTCCACACTGACTTATTTTTTATATGGCATCACTTTTATTTCAGGCGAATTTTTGAATATGACATTTAACGTTCACTAGATTTATTGTTAGTTCTCTGCGAACTTTGGTTTGACTTTTTGACAGATGTTATGAAGAGAACCCCGTACATTTTATGCTATCTGTACGTGATTTCGAGATATAATGGTAATGGTGCTGATTTTAACAAAATCAAATTTTATAATTTTCTTATTATTATTATAATTTACAAGTACAAGGATTACATTGGATTTAGTAATATACAGGTGTTAAGGGACGTACTTGACTTACTTTAACCAGTGATTCCTGACATTATTTGGAGTAAAAAATGTAAATGAAATTTTGGTCTCCGGTGAACTTTTTTGTCGACTTTTTTTTTTTTTTCAAAATTTTTTTCTTCAAAATCAAACAAAAAAAAAATTCTTTCGCACGTCGTCATTGGTCACTCAGCCGGCTGTCTGACGAACCCCTTACCCCGCCTCCAACTGTTCAACAACTACCATTTTTTTATGTTTTTGTAGAAAAAAAAAAAAAAAAACATCAAAAATATCACCGGAGACCAAAATTTCATTTACATTTTTTACTCCAAATAATGTCAGGAATCACTTGTTAAAGTAAGTCAAGTACGTCCCTTAACACCCTGTATAAGTTGAACATTATAATGATTTATGATCAATAAGATGGATCAAGGAAAAAAAAAATTATGAGATGTAATATTTTTGGTATGGCTCGTTATTCTCCTATGCGTTTTTTTTTTTAATGATTTTCGGCTATGTAATTATCGTTTTTTCGCACCCATAAAATTATGTCCCGTCTTTCCGGTTTATAAAAAATGGTCAGGTTTTTCAGATTGATTTTTCAAAAAATTGCCAGGGTTTCAAAAATACGATTAAAAAAAACACAATAAAAAAAATAAAAAAATATGTGATGCAAGGCCTGTTTATTATAAAATTGTGATTGTATTTTATGTATAATTTTTTCAGGTCACAATCAAATTCAAAAGGCTGGTGTTCAGTACATTCTGGACTCTGCTGTCAGCTCTCTGTTGAAGGATCCCGCCAGAAAGTAAGAATTTTGTTTTTATACCACACCAAAATTTATATGACCAGATTAAATAAATTAGGAACCCTTAGTCGTTGTGACATGGGACGGTCGGTCTAAGAGCGAGGTCGACAGCCGTATACACCAGGCTAGGGTTGCGTTCAATAAAAGATCGAAATTAATAGAATTGAAAAATATAGACCTAAAACTGAGAATACTCCTCATCAAGACCTATGTATGGAGTATCTTGATGTACGGCTGCGAAACATGGTGCCATCCGAAAGAGATAAACGGAGACTAGAGGCTTTTGAGATGTGGTCCTATAGAAGACTATTAGGAATTTCCTGGAGAGACCACATTACAAATGAGGAGGTTCTCCAAAGAATCGAAGGAGGAAGGCACCTGTTCAGGACCTTGTCCGAAAGGCGCGCAAGATGGATCGGCCATGTAATAAGACAAGAAGGCCTCTTGCATGCCATAATGGAGGGAATGACCGAGGGGACAAACGCTAGGGGACGCCCACGCCGAGACTACCTGGAGGACCTGCTGGTGGATGTGCGCTACTCATCATATGCAGACTTCAAAAGAGCCGCACAAGACAGGGAAGAGTGGAAGAAACGAATAGATGAAATTGCTGTAAACCAATCCCACGATTGAAACCAGAGAGAGAGTCGTTGTGAACTATTATTTGTTCGTTAGCGGCCTGCAGTCGTGCTCGGGAGCGATGAAAAGTTACCGACATTTTCGATAAAACCTATATCGATCGACTATGCTAGATACCCAGAACGTATAGGCTGCCAGTACTATACGGAGAATCTGTGGATAGGCGTGTTCAGTGTGTTCACGGTTCTATGATAGTTAATCCGCCGACAGTTGTCCCCCGGCGTACTTAGGGAACGTACCCATACTACGTGACCAAAAACCAAAGCCCGCCGCTGCTCATTTGTACCAAGCGTGACATTTTGAAGACCCCCCCCCTAAACGTGTCACGTAGTACGGGTACGTTCCCTTATGTACAATATCAAGTCGGTTATGGCTCTGCAACCGGGCCCGAAAAGAAGAAGATGGAGATATACGAAATTACGAATGTTAGAGGAGAGCGCTAGCATTTACAGAGACAAAATAGATGCCAAAATTGCGAAAATGTTTAATAAAACATGACTCGTTTAAAATAGAGCAAAAATCTCGCGGGCATCATTTAAACAGCATTTAAAGAAACACTGTGAATTTTTTCATACATATAACTTGTAAAATAACTGAAACAAACGTGTTAATAATAATTCTTGGAGCATACTTTGCGATTTTTTTCTATCGAGGGAATTTTATATAATTTGATATTATCTTCAAGAATCTATCTATCTATCTTCTTCTTCTATATCTCTATACATAAAAATGAATCACCGAAATGTATGTACGCGCATAACTTTCGAACGACTGCACCAAATTGGATAATTCTTTTTTTGTTGTATTCGTTATTATCAGGACAAGGTTTGTATAAAACTACTGGTGAGCTCTGGCATTATAAAATTTATATAAAAAATTGTAATAGGTGGCACGCGAGGTGTTTGAAAACTGTATCCACCGGGAAAGGGGGGTGTGGAGTGGGAAGAAGGAAGGTGGAGGAGGCAGAGTGGGAACACGCGGGAGAGGAAGTGGAGGTAGAAGGGGAACTTGACGAATGGGAAAGGACACGCAGGGAGAAACTATTTCTTTATTAAATGGCATAGCAACGCACGCCGGGAACCAGCTAGTAACATATATTTTTTTAAGAGCTTTAAAACTTACCGTGTTTAAAAGGGAAATATGTAATAAATCGGTACAAATCCGGGTTGCGGGCGGACAGAGATATGTAATTACGAATGTTGGAGAGAGCGCGCTAATATTTAAAACGATAAAATTGAAGCGAAAATTGTGAAAATGTTTAAAAAACACGACTCGTTTTTTTAAACGAGTCGTTTAGACAACCCCCAAGAGAAAAATCTCTTGGGGGTTGTCTTAAACAGCATTTAATGAAACACTGTGAATTTTTTCATACATATAGCTTGTAAAATAACCGAAATAAACGTGTTTGTAATAATTTTTGGAGCATATTTTGCGATTTTTTCTATCGATGGAATTTCATATAATTTGCGTTTCGGCGCGGGGAATGTATAGATATTATCTTCAAGAATAACATTTATTTTTTTAAGGGAGATGTGTAAGAAATCGGTAGAAATTCCGGTAGCGAATACCAAAGCGGTAAGCGGTAGCCAAATAACGGGTGCAGCAGAGAGGACGGAGGGTTTAAAAATAATCATAAAATAGAAAATAGTTATTTTTTACTCAAAAACAAATTCATTGATGGAATCAGGTTCACAAGGAAATAGCATTTGAGACAGTCAAGTGTGGAAAATCACATCAGGCATGTGGTGGCCGAAATCGTTGATGCATTGCTGGAGGCGTTCTTGGAAGTTCGCGTAGCTGTCTCTCAAGTTGGGCGATGATGACGATTAGACGATTATGGGGACACCTCAAGGCTAGAGTATACGAGAACAAGCCCCGAACTCTGGACGAATTGAAGGACGCAATTCGCGTGGAAGTCGCCCAAGTTGAGAGAGCGATGTTGGAGAGAGTCTACGCGAACTTCCAAGAACGCCTCCAGCACTGCATCAACGATTTCGGCCACCACATGCCTGATGTGATTTTCCACACTTGACTGTCTCAAATGCTATTGCCTTGCGAACCTGATTCCATCAATAAATTTGTTTTTGAGTAAAAATTAACTATTTTATGATTTTTTTAAAACCGTCCGTCCTCTCTGCCGCACCCTGTACTATCTGGATGGTATTTAGTTCGGGTTTGAATCTGCAACCATACATAAAGATAGCAGCCAATAAAATATGCATTAAAAATGATACAGTTAAAAATGACCGAATCGGACAGGCACACATTATTAGCTGATTAGGTCCTGGGTTCGAATCCCAGAGGTGCCAATATTTTATTCTGATTTTGCTGTCTCCAGATTTTCGATTAAGTTTCGCTAATATTGTCTTCATTTAATTAAATATTACAATTTGAGGTTTTGAAGTTAAAATAAAAATAAATTTTATTTAATTAATTTGTGTTATTTCACAATTTTATTTAATTAACTAGCTGGTTCCCGGCGTGCGTTGCTATGGCACTTTTAATAAAAAAAATTGTTTCTCCCTGCGTGTCCTTTCCCATTCTGCCTCCCCTTCCTCACCAGCGTCCCCTTCCCCTCTTGCTTTCCCACGCTGCCTCCTCCTCCTTCCCTCTGCCCACTTCACTCCCCCCTTCCCCCTTCCCACAAACCCCCTCCCAAGTTCCCCTACCTCATCCCAGTTTCCCTTTCCCCCCTCCAGCGAACCCCTTACCCGAGTTCCCCTCTCCCCTCCCGCATTCCATATCATATTCCATTATCGGGGTAACAGAATAACATGTTACCCCGATAATTTTGCATGTTGACTATGCAAAACACTTTAATCTATGAGTTGTTTTGCTAACTTCGGACGAGTACAGTGGCGACCTCTGCTGGGGAAACGGAAGAGCGCGGGACTCGGCGGATTTGACGTGTAGCGTGAGGGTGCGGAAACCTGGGCTCCGACTGGCATGGATGGCATCGATTGGCGTTAGTTTCCTTTACTGGTTTTCAGTTAGTTGTTTATATTTAAAATGGTCATGTTATTGAGACTGGCCTTGGCGCCCGGCATTATATTTAAAGGTTAGTTCTGTCAATTATGTATTACATCGCTGATCCTGATTTCAATAATAGTGACTTGCATAATTCATAATCTCAGGAGATTCCTCTTCAAGGAGCCCTGGGACACACCCTGAGTTTTCAATAAACAATTATAAGTATATTTTCCTTGAATGGATTACTGTCTCATGCTCGAAAATTGATGATTTTAATAAATGTTCAACTTGAATCCCTGTTTCATTCAAATATCCCCATTTACATTGATCATATGGTTGTCGCTGGGATTGATCTGAGGATTCATGTTGCCGATAAGAATTAAAACGGTTACAATGGCGCCTTACGTGTGGATTACTAATAGAATTTGCGAGTTTTGTTCTTTTTTTTATTGTGTAGGTAATCAGTGATGTATAACATTATTGTCGAGACACGAGGTCAATCGGTCACATGTCAGTCGGAGGTCCCAGGAACACCTTTCCTTTATAATTTTATTATCTTAATTTATTATTGTGCTGTTTTACAAATCTTTTATACGATTTTTTAATTCCGGAAGAATTTTTTTTACAATTCTTTCAGGTACAACATTTTATTCCGAGAGAACTTGCAACTTTATACAACTTTATAGTCAAAGGAATATTTAATACAGCATTTATAATTCGGGAAGAATTTTTACTGCATTATATTCGAATCATAATCATTTCGAAAAATCACTTTAAATCCGTTGAGTCATTGTTTTTAATTATTTATTGTAGTGTAGTATGTGTGTAACTGTTTATTTGCCGTCTTTTGACGTGATTAAATGTTTGTGTCTGTTATCTTTGATCCATTAAGAAATAGGTACCTACATATAATTTCAATGCCTGAAGACAAGGTGTCAGACAAAGATGGTCATTGCCCTTGCATAAATAGGATTTATAATACAATGGGAAATCTTGTGTACCTGAATTTTAATAACGTGCTAAGGAGCTTGCTGATCTCGTCTGTAAGTATAAATATACTTTTCTGAGGAGCTTTTGAATTTTTTTTTTAGAGTATTGCTTTCGCTTTGTTGTGGATGAACTGTTCTTCTTTCAAACATGGAGGAACTGGTGTTTGATCTGGAAGATTCAATTCCTCTACCTTTTATTTTGAAAATAAATATGAACCTAATAAAATCTTTCTTTTCAAGCCGATTATTCTTCTTGTAAAAACACTTCTTTCAAAAAGCAAAATGTGAATTCTAGGGAGGAGATCAAATGCTTCCGATGCGGACGATAGTTGCTTCAATGGAGGAGACGTCTTTTAAGGTTGCAGTCTTCGATCCAGCATAGATAGTCAGACGGTTCTACGATGATCAAAGAGCTTCGAGGAGTGAAGGGGTGGTTGCCAGGGACGGCCGTCCTTTCATCTTTTCCACGGTTTTGGGATCGCAATTCTCAGGTTTTTTTGGAGTCAGGTTCACACTTATTAATTTTGAATATTTATTCTCATATAAAATTAATGCAATTTAGATGCTAAATTCACGAAACTTGATAAAAGCTTTCCGTTAACTTCTGCGACAGGATATTCAGTTTGTTACGAATGTAAAATCACAGTACTAGTTACTTTTAATTACTTAAAATGCTATTGTATGCTATTTTCTTCGCCAGAGATTAAAGTGGTTATAATTCTCAGTATAGATTTTTTTTTAAATATTTAAATTTACCCGGAAATTAGACACATTTGTGTAATTATTAATATCAGTTGTTAAAGAGTCTATTCGGGTAATCATTTTCATAACTTTCCTTTCGACGGGAAATGTTTTAGCATGTGGAAGCGATATGCGAATGATTACTAGCGTTCTATGTTTTAATACCTCTGAGTTCGTCGGTAGTTAGTTCGGGTTCTATGTTTTGAACCTCTGAGTTCTCGGACGCGATTTTTTTTTAAAATCGTTTCGCGAAATGGATTAGGTTTTCTTTTTCCGTTTCAGTCGTAGGAAGACAGGGGACCTACTGATGCAGATTACTGCAGTGGTGGGATGCTTGTTGTCCATTTTCTATGCTAACGATAAACATGAAGTCGATATAACGTTATGTTATGTTTGGAATTTTACTGTTTTTCTTTCCGTTTTCTATTTCCATCTCACTATGAGGATCTGTTGGGAAAGTTGTTCGAACGGTAATTGAACAGTTGTTTTATTCAGTAATAAGACATTTAAAACATTTCGCAGCTAAAATTTTCTTATGAAATAAGATTATAGATGAAATCTCTGCTGTTATTTACAAACTTGCTAATACAAAAGGGAAACAATAGGTACTTTCTATTTAAAAGATATATTAAGAATTAACTTTCTAAATTATTCCTACGTTTCTTGTTGGATCAAAATGTTAAATTGTGATATATTTTCTGTTTTATATGTAGTTGATTTAAGTAGCTTCTATTTTACTTGAGCTCGTGAATGTTTTAAACTGTTAAATGTCTTTCGCTGGTAAATCTCTGGCCATGGGTTTTACAGGCGAGACTCATTTGATATATTTTATGGTATTTAGTTGTGGTGTGGGATAAACCATTTTCTGATTTCAGTGATATGTATTACTATTTGGTGCTTGTATTTGCTGTTGTGTACATTCGTTTTGTGTATATTTTTGTAACCAAAAGGGATCTACTATCTAATGAATTACTATGCATGGGTATATTTTACATTGTATTTGCTTCTGTAAGCTGATTATTGGATGATACAATGATCATAATATTACAATTTTCTGGTCATTTTATTATCGTTTGTGTTTTATGCACAATTTGAAACTATAGCCTTCATCGGGCTTACAATTGAGATATTTTATGAATTTTTATGAAAATTCCTATTTATAATCTTCGCGTGTCTATTATAACACTATTAACCCTACGTTATTTTCAGAATTGGAATTATAGCCTTCATCGGGCTTACAATTGAGATATTTTATGAATTTTTATGAAAATTCTTATTTATAATCTGTGCGTGTCAGTTATGATACTATTAACCTTGGTATAACAAATTTTATATGCATGTTTTGTCTAATTTGTATTTTTTAATAATGGTATAATCGTTTTTTTTTAACAATTGTATGTCCGCTGATTGTTCTGGTGATTTTAGAGCTCGAAAATCGCTAAAACAATCAGTAAACAATTTCTTTTTTCTGTGTTCTTCTGTGACAGTAGGAAGTTTTAATTTTGTGATAGAAGAATACAGTTAAAATAAATTAATTATGGACATAATTAATTATTATTATGGTTACTGCCATCTGTGGACAGCATGGACCTTTTCTTTCAAATATGGTTATTCTTAGAATTATCGATTTATTTATTATAATTCGTCACTGCCATCTGTTGATAGATTGGCTAATTAATAACATTCGGCTTTGATAACCCAATTATGGTTTGATTATTGGCTAAGTTACTCAAATTACAGAAAGTTTTCATCTGAGATAGATGTATAATATTTATCAATTTAAATTCTTTTATTTTAGTATTCTGTCAGGATGTTTATTATTATTGTTCAATTTAAATTCAGGATTACTATACAGGTTATCTACATATTATGTTGTTATTAATATCAGGAAGACAGAAGAAGGTTTAAAGATTTAACGAATTTTGCTTTTATTAAATATTTTGTCAGGAGGTATATTTGCCTGTTAGTTAAATTAATATTCTCTGAGTTGAAGGGCTTTTCTAATAGTTTCTGTAGATTCAACCAGATTGCTTTAGGAAAACCAGTATCTTAGTTTAGGCATCCAGAGGGTCATTCCAGAGGGTCATTCAAGAGAAACATCATCATTGCCCATGCACTATATTTTCATGGCATATTACCCCGCTCCGGCACTATGGAAAATCTTCAACTTTGCGATACCACAACATTTTTCAAGAATATGGGTCACCCCAGAAGGACTTTTCAAGAGGAAAATCATCATTGCCCATGCACCATATATCATGGCTTATCATCTAGTTCCTGCACGATGGAAAATTTTCAACTAAGTTGCTACGCCATATTATTTGAAGATTATAAGGCAACATCATAACACTCTACTCTCAAGTCTGGGATGCTGTCTCAAGCTGAGGAAACATTGGACATACAGATCGCGATGGCTCTGGAAATTTATGCTTCTTCGCAACAACATTTCAAGAATCTACATACTTACCGCTGCTAAGCTATTGGGTTTCCATCTACTATCATGACATCACCTTCACTACAAGTACTTTCCAGTGAGACGGCAGTCAAGGCTTTGCTTCGAGGTGTCAGGGGAACCTCAGGACTTATAGCCATAAGTCTTTCAACACGGGGGGCATTGTAACAGAATAACATGTTACCCCGATAATTTTGCATGTTGACTATGCAAAACACTTTAATCTATGAGTTGTTTTGCTAACTTCGGACGAGTACAGTGGCGACCTCTGCTGGGGAAACGGAAGAGCGCGGGACTCGGCGGATTTGACGTGTAGCGTGAGGGTGCGGAAACCTGGGCTCCGACTGGCATGGATGGCATCGATTGGCGTTAGTTTCCTTTACTGGTTTTCAGTTAGTTGTTTATATTTAAAATGGTCATGTTATTGAGACTGGCCTTGGCGCCCGGCATTATATTTAAAGGTTAGTTCTGTCAATTATGTATTACATCGCTGATCCTGATTTCAATAATAGTGACTTGCATAATTCATAATCTCAGGAGATTCCTCTTCAAGGAGCCCTGGGACACACCCTGAGTTTTCAATAAACAATTATAAGTATATTTTCCTTGAATGGATTACTGTCTCATGCTCGAAAATTGATGATTTTAATAAATGTTCAACTTGAATCCCTGTTTCATTCAAATATCCCCATTTACATTGATCATATGGTTGTCGCTGGGATTGATCTGAGGATTCATGTTGCCGATAAGAATTAAAACGGTTACACATTCAGTTGGCAAACAGCTCACTTACCACAAATTGCAATTTTTTAATACAAATTTCATATACAAAATTCTGAATAACGGCCTGAACTCTCCTAAACTCGTAAATTATTTAAAAATTCACATACCTACAAGGCCAACCAGACTAAACCATTTTTTTCATTTGCCAGCGTGCAGAAGCAACCTTAGAAAAAATTCTCCAATCCCCCGTATATGCGCGCAATATAACACGCAATTTAACAATATTGATATTCTTAATAACACTCTTGTGAAATACCGAAACGAAGTCAAACGTACGACCACAAATGTTAATTAAATTAATGCACAACTATAGAAAAGGTACAGCATGAGCATCTCCTGTCCCCATCCCACCTTCCTCTGCCTATTGCCCTTTCCTCTTCCTTCTTCCTTCTAATATACTTATATATATATATTTTGTTGTTGTTGTTATTTTCATTTTCATTTAACGGTTATTACCAATTACAATTGTTTATTATATCATAATAACCAACATTAGCATAAAGAAACTGTTTTGGCTTACCTCATGTTTAACCTCTTGTATAACTCATCCTGTATATAAATTGCTGTTTGTTTCTTACAATAAATAAATAAATAAATAATGCCAGAGCTCACCAGTAAGTATATATAAACCTTGTCATGATAATAAGGAACACACAAAAAAAAGAATTATCCAATTTGGTGCAGTCGGTCGGAAGTTATGCGCTTAGCAACACATTCATTTTTATATTACAGATTTGTGTTATTCACAATGTATGCATTTAAAATTATTATATTACATGCAGATTTATTAAATGCAAGTGATTATGCGATTAACAGGTCTTCAAATTATATCAGAATTTGTTGTGTTTCAGATTTATCTATGTGGAGTCAGCATTCTTTTTCCGTTGGTGGCAGGACCAGAGTGAAAAGACGAAAAGTGACGTCCGTCTCCTGGTGGAGGAGGGACGGCTGGAGTTCACCGGAGGAGCCTGGTCTATGAACGACGAGGCCGTCACCCACTACCAGAGCATCGTGGACCAGTTTACTTGGGGACTCAGGTGCGATTTTGCGGCACTTTTGCATTTCATCACCAAACAAATTGTTACTAAATATTTAATTTTTGTTAGAACAACTCTCTTTTTATAACTTTTTAAGGTTATTCCCATCACTGTAATATATGGGGAGGACATGATGTATGGTTGTGTATTAATGAAATAATAATATAAGCATTAACACATTATATTTACAAAACATTCGTAAGGAACACTGGGAGCGAATACTTGGCGATTTACGAGCTGTTGCGTCGTCGGCAATTCGGAACAGAATGGTTCCTCTTATTTCGTACCAGCACTCAGTGACGACTCCAGATACAAATATCTACAGCCTGTATGTCGGACGAATATCTACAGCTCATATTGGACTAATATCTATGAACTTCAGAGTGAGGACTAATATCTACAGAGCTAAGGTCGGACGAATATCTATGACGGTCCCAGTGGTGACTAATATCTACCGAGCGTAGGTTGAACTAATACCTACATGAAGTTTTTGCATAATATTACGTATTTTGCTGTTTACGAGAACAATAATTTATTGAACTGTGGCGGCCACTTAATCGCTCCGCCACTGGACTCCAGGCGAACGCACTAGAATCATATCTACAAAGTATTTACAGCCAGGTACCGCGCGCCCGCTGGCACATGTCTACCTACCGAGAAATAGTTCTGCCACCTAAGCGAAAGAGCTAGAACGTACGGCTGTACCGTTCAAGTGCCCGCAGAAAGTTCGAGCGATTTCTCACCTTTACGTGAATTCGCCGCATTACCTACCGCGAGAATTAATTACTTGCCACGGGTATATAAGCCGCGCTCGCCGGCTCGGAGTCAGTCAGTACCTCAGTATTCATTCATCGATAAAGGAACTCAGAACGAGCAGTGTTGCGACTAAGTACCTGCCCGCGCGGGGCACGGGCCTCGCGCTGTCAATAGTGAACATCAATTTATCCAGCGTGACACAGGAACATTCCAGCACTTTCGAGGAACCTCTCCGACTACCATCTCGACATGAGATGTCAACCAGCACCCTGCAACGAGCAGCTACCACAACCACCACCGGCAACGCGCCATCATCCAACATCCTGCAACGAGCAGCACGGCAACGCGCCATCATCCAGCATCCTGCAACGAGCAGCAACCAGCACCTGGCAACGCGCCAGCATCCTTATCGCCTCACAAGGTTCCTTCCTGCGTCACGTGTGTGCTCCGAACCACTGGACACACAGCCGCCATATCCCGTCAACATGACGTCGATCGACCGCCTGGACCAAGGTCACGTCTACACCGCCATGGTGTAGGGCAACTCGCCGGCTCCCTGAAGACCAGTGATCTTCACCGCCGTAATGTCCTGACCTTCATCTTCACTCACCACGCAGCAGCATCACTCCACTCCGCTCCCGCTCCGCATCGACCTCCGCTACGTAGCCACAATAAAGACTGACTCACACATCGACTGACGCCTTTCATTTATCTCCCGTCTCTACCGATACGGACCGCTCCCTCAGAACAAACATGGAGGTCATAATACAAAGATATTTATTTATTTCGAAATACACGACACCAAAACATAACCTAACCTAACCTCACTGACATAGAAATAGTCATGGTAACAGACTAAATAATTTAGAAACACTCGAAATAAAGAAAGCTGTTAAAACACAAACCCAAATCCTTAATAAACAGCTAAATGTGTCCAATAGTCCGATATTAGGAATTTTTACATACATACATATATAAATTAAGTTTTTATTAATTTTATACAAAACCGGGACCAGCTCATTTTACACAAAAAAAAAAAAAATTTACCCCAGTAGATAGGTAATAATTAGATGTAATCAATTCCGTGAGCGGAAATTGAAAAAAATGTATATTATCGTTAATTTCTTAAATTTAAAAATACGAAAATGTCATTTTTCAAAGTGCAAAAGCGGTAATATGCACTTTTTCACGAAAAAACACTTTGCAGAAGTTGAATAATTGTTAGAATTACGTATTTCGGAAACTTTTTGCATTGGGGGAGGCGGAAAATGATGCATTTTAAATTTCAATTGCGAAAAATCAAAATTCACTTCGCGTCTTCGAAACTGACATGGCGATCTGTCACACAAGCCCGCTAGACAAACCCTGCGTAGCCAGACAAACCATTTTAAAACGTAGGCTGTTTTTTAAAGTAAAGATAACAACATGGAAGTCATTGAAAAATGACATTTTCGTATTTTTAAATTTAAGAAATTGACGATAATATACATTATTTTCAATTTCCGCTCACGGAATTAATTACATCTAATTATTACCTCTCTACTGGGGTATATATTTATTTATTTTTGTCCAAAATGAGCTGGTCCCGGCTTTGTATAAATTTACCAAGTTTTTTAAACTGCATATGCAATATTACGTTTTTCCAATATGCTATACATAATTGCAAATCCAACCTCTGCCAGTGCTGTAGATATTTGTCCACACTTTGGTTCTCATGGATATTAGTCAGCAGTTTGAGCTGTAGATATTCTTCCACACTTTGGTTCTCATAGATATTAGTCAGTTGTTTGAGCTGTAGATATTCGTTCTCACTTTGGTTCTCATAGATATTAGTCCGATTTGTTCAGTTTTTGGAATTCCTGTAGATATTAGTAGACGCCTCCCTCAGTGAGTAGGTAAACATATTTTGTGGGATCGCTATTGGCGTGCGAGCAGCCAGTAGGGATGATTCAACGATTCAAAATAGCTATTTCGTTTTCTACCATAAATATATCTTTGAAAAAGAAGTTGAAAGTTTTGTGCAAGAGAATGAGATAGACCAATCGGTCTCCTCTTTATGCGGTTATTCGTAGTCTATCGGTCTCCTCTTTGTGCGGTGCTTCGTAGGCTCCCCACTCTTGTCTAAGTTGGTAACTATATATTTAATTAAATGAAGACAATATAAGCGAAACTCAATCGAAAATCTGGAAACAGAAAAATCAGAAAAAGATATTGACACCTCTGGGACTTGAACCCAGGACCTCTTGCTTTCCGGGCAAACGCGCTAACCACTGCGCCACGGTGTCGATATCAAATTCGGTCATTTTTAACTGTATCATCATACTTCAACTAAGAACAACCCACATTATCTTCATTTTCTTAACACATTTATTATTGGCTACTATCTTTATGTATGATTGCAAGATTCAAACCCGAACTAAATGCTCTCTAGATAGTGTCTGGATAAATGTTTATCCATTTTATTTAATATGCGACATCTATTGACTTTGCAATATTTAATTAAATGAAGACAATATAAGCGAAATTCAATCAAAAATCTGGAAACAGAAAAATCAGAAAAAGATATTGACACCTCTAAGACTCGAGTCACTCGAGTCTTGGGTTCGAGTCCCAGAGGTGCCAATATCTTTTTCTGATTTTTCTGTTTCCAGATTTTCGATTGAGTTTCGCTTATATTGTCTTCATTTAATTAAATATTACAATTTGAGGTTTTATTCACAAAATTAAAATAAAAAAAGTTAAAAAAAAACACTATATATATATATATTTTTTTTTTTTGTAACTTTTTATAATGATACATATTAGGTTTATATAAAAGGCTGAGGGGGACTATGTTTTGGATAAGTTTTCAGCGACGTCTATGGTAACTTCGTGGTTTGGGTAAGATTCTAACCACGTCTTTTTTTATATGGTAAACCCATGGACATACGAATATATCTGGACCTGCCCTAAGTGATAAAAGCGTATTATTTCCCCCTCCCCATACCGGTTCCATGGAGCCGGCTGGGCTTACGAGAGCCTCGCTTGAATCTAAAAAATGTGAAGTCATCATTCTTGTCCTGACCAGCGCCGAGCTCGCATCGTACATTTTACGAAATAACACGGCAAAAATGAGAGCTTGTGCTATACATGCTATACCCTAAAATATGTGGACATAGCGAATGTGGGCGGTTCTCAAGTGAGCTCGTCGCTGGTTACAGGGGTAAGTAAATTATGAAACATTTGTAAAAGTGTCTTAACTAAATACGGCAACAAAATATTCCTCTGTGAAAATCGGCGAACTTTACTTTTCCGCATTTGGACTTCGCAAATATGTTAATACCGTGGCGAGCAATTCGCGCTCCCATGTAAAAAGGTCTATTCATTCAACAGATTTTGCTTTTAAGAACTAAATGGTGATATTATAATGCGAGATGCCTATATACTGTCAGATTGATTTTTTAACGAAGCTCAGTCATCTTTTCCCTCTTCGCCCCCCATAGTTTGGTTTTACCCCTCATCTGTATCTTCTGGTCTATTGATTCTGATGTCTATGGTGACGACTCATGTTTATGGTACCGTGATGGCAAAAAAGGCAATAGAAAAACGTTCTTCGTCGCTATTGTAAGGGACGTGTCCGCCACTTACACAGACTGTAAGATAGGGCCAAGTAAGTAACCAAGGTACCCGATCCGGCGTGTTCACTTGACAGCACCCCTCCCGCCGCGGCCCCGCTCTCGCCTCGTCAAGTTGCTCGTGCGACATAAGCACATCTCACCTATAACTATGTTTTTTTTTTTTTTTTTTTTAAAGTGAATACCGCACAAGAATCTCAACTGCTCCCGTCTGGAGCCAGTGAGACTATGGCATCCCCAATTGGGGTATGTTGTGAGGCTGAAGGTAGCGGGGAGGGGAAGGAGGTGGGGAAGAGGAAGGTTGGGAAGTACCTGGCTATTCAGATCTGGTCACTAAACACGGCTAAAGCCATTTTCAAGCAACGTTTTAATTCTGAATGGTGGTCTTACACTAGGGCGATACTGATAGTATCTTCCACTCTGGAACATGCCGCAAATATACTATATATTATTTTAAATTAATTAATTGTGAAATAACACAAATTAATCAAATAAAATTTATTTGCGCATGCCGGGTTCGAACCCGCGACCTCCGGAATGTGAGTCAAGAGTCTTAGCCACTGGACTACGGAGGTCGTCAGATGTATGTAGTTACAAACCTACCTTGGCTGACACTGACTCCAAAAATAACAATCGTACCTACATATTGATGAGTAGAAAAAGTAAGTTGATTATGAAGTTGTAGAAGAATACGAAATTATTTTTTTCCTTTTTAGTGCATTTTTTTAAGTCGTTTTTTTGTTTTGTTAAAATTTTTGTTTATTTTTGATTTTTAGTGAATCTTAAGTACACTAACTAATTTCCCCCTTTTACCCCTCATATGTATCTTCTCGTCTATTAAATTTGGATGTTTGTGGGTAAACCTATTAACCTTTTTGTAAAAGTCTAAATGAACATTAAATTTTTATTAGAACAACTCTCTTTGACCTTTGAAGGTTATTCCCATGAATTTTATATATATAGAGATTCTGGGTTCAAGTCCCGGTTGCTACTGTTAGATACTTTTTGTTTTTTTTGTGTCTTGTTCTCTTTCATATTTTTGTTTAGATTATTAACGTCCTCTTCTTCTTCAATGATATGTTACTAAATAGGCTTGTCATAATTGATGGTAAAATATTTGTTGCAGGAAATTGAACGACACCTTTGGCGCATGCGGCAAGCCGCGAGCTGGTTGGCAAATCGACCCGTTCGGGCACTCACGCGAAATGGCCAACCTTTTCAAGGCCATGGGCTACGATGGTATGCTGCTCAACAGGATTGACTACCAGGACCAGCAAATCCGCGAGGATAAAAAGCAGATGGAGATGATATGGCGAGGCAGCGATGATTTAGGTACTTTTGACTTATTTTGTGTTTTTTACATATTTTATGTATTTGATTTTTTTTTATATATTGGTGATTTAGTAGAGGTGCCCGGGTTCATGGGGTGAGGTTCGTCTAGGTCTTGGAGGCGGATGACCAGGACACACTGAACCCCAGATTCCCACACACCCCTTAAACCCTTTTCCTTCCCAGAACTCTCCTCTCCTTCCTTTCCCTAAAAAACCCTCCACACAGCGGTCCGCCCCGGGTGCGTATTTCCAAAACCTATACCGATTCAGTCGCGGTAGCGACAATTTACATTTTAAATATACCTCTATATTGGTTATTTTTTATCACATTGCAAAAACAAAAATTGTTCTAAAATCTAGATAAAATAATATTTCTGATGTGTATATTAGAAATTATTAATTTTATTTCTAAATATTAAAATTTTAATATTATTACCATATATTGTAAATAACACCTATATATTGATAATTTTTTATCACTTTGCAAAAGCAAAAATTGTTCTAAGATCTAGATAAAATAATCTTTCCAATGTGTATATTAGAAATTAATAATTTTATTTCTAAATATTAAAATTTTGATATTGAAAATGTAAAGCGACTGAACCGGTATAGGTTTTGGAAATACGTGCCACCCGACAGGGTAATGTTATTTTCTCTCATATGTTCCCCATGGAGTGCCCCGAATTTTGTATCTAGACACAAAATATAGGCTATAGAACATAGCCTACATTTGTGGAGAAATCTGAAATTCTCTAGCCACACCCCCCCACCCTCATGGACCAATTTTATGAAGTTGAAATTAAGAGCGTTTAACCAGCCAACGGACGAAAATCCACATTTCGTCGAAAGTTGTTCTTACGATCGTGCAGGGCGGTTACAATGAGAAAGATTAATTATTCTCCGTACCAGCTTTTTTAAATTATAACTCAATATCGAATTTATTTCAATCCAAATTAGCTTTAATTTATACCTTCATCCAAAAATGCTGAAAGGCGTGATGATAAAACTATTAAAATAATGTACTTTTTGTAATTATTTTTTGATTATAAGAATTTATCATTTTTCAATAATGTCTAAATTTAATAACAATGTTAAATAAATCTGAAATATATTAGTTTGTAAGTGCGCAAATAAATACACAAATGGACCAATTTTCGTCAAGAAACACATGTACTTACATATTTTTTAATGATTTTATTGAAACTAAAATTAAAATTCTAAAACATGCGTTTGCTAGATAATGTATTGATTTATTTTATCGCATGATTATATTATTTGAAATGGGTGTGGTATAGTACAAAATCTTTTTTGAAAATTTAACAAATCTGCCAACGACCTATGGAATAACCATATTATACTGAAAATTATTTTTTTTTCTCAAAATTTATTACATGCGAATGCTAGATAAAAGAACAATCTTTCGAAATCCATTTATAATTTTTTGTGGAAAAGAGTCAATTCGTCTGAAATCTGATTTGATCATATTTCTGGTTTTCTCTGGTAATGCCCTCTTATCGTTTTGAATTTTTTTCTCAAGTCAACTTTATTAGGGGGGGGAGGGGGTGACACCACGCCCCGGGGGGTGACATCCGCCCCGGGTGCCACCCATGCTAGCTACGCCACTGGTGAGAGTAGAAGGAATTTGTCATGGCATAGTAATAACTACACCTTACAAAGAGCATGGCCTTATATGGTCCATCCATCATAATATATTTTCTACTGACAATAATGTTAACTTCCCCAGGTGCGAGTTCTGACCTGTTCAACGGGGTCCTGTACAATATGTATTCACCTCCCCCCGGCTTCTGCTTTGACATCCTCTGCAGTGAAGAACCCATCGTTGACGAAGTCAACAGTCCTGACAATAACGTCAAAGATAAGGTAGGTACATTATTTCAAAATTACATGGACGTATTTTTTGACAAATTTGACATACATACCATATTTTGACATTTGACACTTTTGTCAATAATGTCAAATATTTGAAAAACTTGATATATTTAACAAGTTTGAATGTAAATATATCAAGTTTGAAACATTTGACACAATTGACATGTTGGGAACATTTGACGTATTTAAAATATTTGGTACATTTCACAAATTAAACATATTTGAAACATTTGGCATATTTCACAAATCTGTTGTATTTGAAAACTCCGACATATTTGGCATATGTGACATATTTGACACCTTTGACATTTTAAAATATTTGACAAACTTGAAATATTATTTGACATGTTTACAACATTTGACATATTTGAAATATTTGACATAATTGAAATAATAATAAAAATACTTGGATGACTTATGTATATAGTACCGTTTATTGAATCACTTCAAGGGCGCTGAATATTTGGCATATTTGATAAATTCGACGTAGGGTTTGAAACATTTGACATTGTTAAGAATGTTAAGTTATATATTTAATATGGAAAATACTGTTATCTAATATATAAAATTCTCGTGTCACGGTGTTTGTTACCATACTCCTCCGAAACGGCTGGACCAATTTTGATGAAATTTTGTGTGCTTATCTGGTAAGTCTGAGAATCGACCGACATCTATTTTTCATACCCCTAAAAGTAAAGGGTGTTCCACTCCGAAGAAAATTATTTCCCCCATACATTTTGTATGGAACGAATTCTCCTATTTTGAAAGAACTGCAGCAATATTGTAAGGGGGGAAAGGAACTCAGGAAGGGGGGTTAGCGGGACGGGGGAAGGGGAGAAGTGGAGTGGGGAGAGGGAGAGGGAACGCGAGAGGGGAAAGGATACGCAGGGAGAAACAATTTAGATCAAGGTATGGTATACGCAGAGAGAAACAATTTAGATCAATTCAGCTAATAAGTTGACAACAGTTTTTGATTCTGAGGCGGTACGAAGTTCGCCGGATCAGCTAGTCTAATATATAAAATTCTCGTGTCACGGTGTTTGTTACCATACTCCTCCGAAACGGCTGGACCAATTTTGATGAAATTTTGTGTGCTTATCTGGTAGGTCTGAGAATTGACCAACATCTATTTTTCATACCCCTAAAAGTAAAGGTGTTCCACTCCGAAGAAAATTATTTTCCCTATACATTTTGTATGGAACGAATTATCCTATTTTGAAAGAACTGCAGCAATATTGTAAGGGGTATAATATTGAACTGTGAACCGGGGGAGGGGGGAGGGGAAAGGGGGGAGGGGGAGGGGGGGATCGGGAGGGGGGTGGGGGGAGGGGGGAGGGGGGAGGGGAGACGGGGGAGGGGGGAGGGGGGGGGAAGGAACTCAGGAAGGGGGGTTAGCGGGACGGTGGAAGGGGAGAAGTGGAGTGGGGAGAGGGAGAGGGAACGCGAGAGGGGAAAGGATACGCAGGGAGAAACAATTTAGATCAATTCAGCTAATAAGTTGACAACAGTTTTTGATTCTGAGGCAGTACGAAGTTCGCCGGATCAGCTAGTTATTTTATAAAAGACTTTTTATTGAAGACGTGTTAACACCATTGACATGATTGACATTAATTCCCAACAGATAAACCACGGACAACAAACATAATAGAAGTAGTTCATCACTTGTGATGTGCAATAGTGATGTGACAGACATTTTTCACAAAAATGTATTTTTTTTACATTCGAAATATTTCACATATTTGGAATATCTGACACCTTTGACATCTTTGACATTAATGACGGAAACATCAATTCTTGAAGTATTTAAATGATTAATTTTAAAAACTTGATATATACTCGTATAACATATTTGAAATATTCGACTTTTTTGACACGTTTATTGAATAAAAAAATTAGACATATTTGACATATCGCCGTTGGGCTTGTAATATTGCAAAATTGAGAAAAAGTAAATTTTTCTTCAAATTATTTTGATTACAGTCTATGAAATTCAAGGACTATATTTTCTACCTAACTATATTTCACACATTTTACAAATTTATTATTTTTGACACATTGCAAACATTTAACAAATTTCGATATAATATATGGTACTGTCCACACGACGCGACGCTCGCATAACGCACTGACCGCTCCCAACTATCCCTAAAGCCCGAATACACTTTCGTAGTCGTAATTGATATCATCCACTTATTTATTTGATAGTCGGAGCGGCTTAGTGCATTGTGTGGGAGTCGTATTATAGACGAAACCTTTATCCATGTTTTGTGGCATTTTATGCAATTGTGACATTTTCCACGCAGTTTCATATTTTATGTTAGGGCCGTCTGTTTCAAGGTTTGCTAAAGTAAAATTAAGATTAAAAGAAATTGCTACGGTTAAATACTTATTTAAAAGAAAGACAAACATTGCTAGAACAAGTAATCCGACAATATTTGAAAATCTCTTACCACCACCACAGTAAGCGGAAAATGTTGCTTATGTCGTTATGAAAAAATAACAACTTACCAAAGATTCACTGCAATCGGATGAATAGTATAGGAAATAAATTCATTAAGCCAAAGCTCAACACTATAAATAGAAACAATCGCGGGCGTGCGCACAACAACTCACCAAATTTCATTGTAATCGGATGAATGATTAAAGTGTCTTTCAGACATCAAATATATCCGCGAGCAGGTATCTGTTGAACCGCGAGCGCTTATGTTTCGTGCCGTTCACACGACGCAGATCAAATATTTCTTCCTATGGCAGGAGAGGGGGTCAGATGAATTAGCGAGCGGCCACGGAGTGCGCATTTTTTGAAGTAACCTAGCTGATTGCCTAAATTCTCTCCGGGCCCTATCAGGTCTTCAAATCATTATTACTTTCAAGTTAATAACAGCACAAATGAAAGGTGCGCAGGAGCTCGGCCCGACGCGTACGCACGCGCGCTCTCTTGTTTGATGTTGACAAATTTTTAGGCGGCAATTTGAAAAATCCTCTGACCTGATGTGTATTGTAACAATACATTAGGCAGTTTTGTGATTTTGAATTCCCCATTTGTGGCAATCTAACTCTATTTATATTTCTGGTTTCGTAATTATGTGCATCTCTATTAAAAAACAATTTCATCCTTAAAGTATTTTTGCATTTGGTTTTTCATAACTTTATGTACAAAAATTAACACATTTAAGAGCAATCTCTTTTTTATTGGAATTCAATTTAGCTCCTCCCTTGTGTATTTGCCTAAGATATCAATAAAGATGAATTATCTACCCAGGTAGACAAGTTTTCTCTCTTTGTCGAGGAGCAACAAAGAGCCTATGCTACCAACAATGTGATAATCACCATGGGGAACGACTTCAACTATCAGGAAGCAGATGCTTGGTTCGTAAACCTGGACAAGCTCATCAAGTAAGATCTAGTTCATTCCTCTTATTTTTCATCACCCTCTCTGTTTAAAATCATAAACAACGTGTATGATTCATTTTTAACTAATATAATGCTGTGATATGTATTATCATGACGCGGATTACAAAGTAACGACTACGGTTAGTCAACCTAACTAGGAGTTGGTTATAATTATTGATCTGGTGGCCACTGTATTTTGCGGACATCTTGCGGATTTTATGAAAAGCTTTTATACCTGCCATCTGTGTGACAAGACAGGAAGCTTTTAGATACACTAAAATTAATGAACATAAAAACAAACACATTGATGATGATTTGAATTTTTCAGATACGTAAACGCCATGAATCCGAAGTTAAACTTGTTCTACTCCACCCCTTCCTGTTACTTCAAGGCGGTTCAGGATGCTAATGTCACTCTACCCACCAAGGAAGATGACTTCTTCCCTTATGCCTCCACTAATAATGCCTACTGGACTGGCTACTTCACTTCTAGACCCACACTCAAGTACTTTGAGAGAAGAGGAAATAATATTCTACAGGTATGCCTCAAGGGCCCCTTCTAGGTCCTCTATTATTTTCGTAAAATTAATACTTACTTTTTAGTCCGACTGAGAGTTTACTTTTTATCTAACTCAACCTAACCTAACCTATCGTAACCAAAACTTACCTCACAAACTATTTGGTAAGGTTAATTTAACACACACGCCTTTTAGTGGAACCAGAAGACATAGCCAGACAACCTGCTGGATTTCTTAGGCTCCTTTCAAATGGAACAAGGTAAAGAATTCGAAAGTAATTGTATAATTGGTACTCGACAACATTCTACAGGTATGCCTCAAGGTCCCCTTCTAGGTCCTCTATTATTTTCGTAAAGTTAATACCTACTTTTTACTTTTTAGTCCGACATTAGTAGCAGAATATGAATGATCGATTAATATAGTACAATTTGGAGGAAACCATTTACTGAACAACCAACATCTCTGCCACAGGTCACCCCAAGTCTTTCGCTACGTTTGGTGACTTAGCAGGGATGCTGAAGGTTCATAAGATGTTCGTGAGGCGAGGATTGACTAGGTCTTGGCAGTGGATGCGTCTGAGAGAGATTGATTGAGGTTTGAATTTTGACCTATCAAGCAGGACTCTCTCCCATCCCCGTATATAGCAGTTAGAAGGATGGATTCATACGACCGTTATTGTCTCTATTGATTAATTTTACTGAATTTTTAATTATTAGGAAATAAAACAAATTTGCACGCCGGGATCGGCCGGGAAGGCCGTTAATCGGGTTAAGTTTTGCTAGGTTAGGTTAGCAAGTTCGGATTGTTAGTATTTACCTCTTTCGTATGCTTGTTTTTTCAATATTTCTTTTTTATTTAAAATTTGTGTCTTGTATTCTAGGTGTGCAAGCAACTCAACGCTGTGACCAACTCATCCGAAAATGTTGGTCTGGAAGCCTTGAGATCGGCAATGGGTGAGAAAACACACACTACTCATTCAAAATCTTCTTCTTCAATAGTTTTACCATGCTCATTGCTAGGATGATGTCAAAAAGCCAACAACCTTACTGCCACCAATGTCTCTTTTGGGTCAGGGTACCAGTTTGTACAACTTATCGTGATGGCAGTGTCATTATTAAAGTCCGATTGCATTCGTAAGCAGGAAAGAAGTATTTTCCAACAAAACTTTTAGATTATCCGCCAACAGATTAGATGTCGTCCATAATCATAAAAATCAAAAAAGGACTAAAGCTTGACCCTTGGGGAACACCTGGCAACGCTGTAAATGGTTTGGATATGCAGTGATGGTTCGTTGCACGGCGGTTAATGGAGACAAACCACACCGTATTCCAGAATCATCGTTTCGAAAAAGTGCCTCCAGGCATACCTGTCCTACGTCCAAGGCCCAGCCTCTTCTCGCGCAGCTTGCGATATTGCTTTTTCCAGCTTTTGTCCGGGGCAGTCTACTGGAGGTCTTATTTCTAGAAGTGTCGCCAGTATTTTGTGCTAAATTTGGTATTCTGGCATTAATATGCAAGGCACTTTCCCAAGCATTTCCTGGTGCTATCAATTGGACGTATTAACTCTGAAATTACCGCCAGCACTTTGTGCGGAAGTCACCCTCCTGAAATCCTAGTAAATTTTGAGCTTTTCCCGGTGCTGTCAATTGGATGTATTCTCTCTAGGACTGTCGCGAGTATTTTATGCGGAAGTCATCCTACTGACATTCCAAGCCACTTTCCTCAGCTTTTCCTGGTGCTATCAATTGGACATATCACCTCTGAAACTACCACCAGCATTTTATGTGGAAGTCATCCTTATGACATCCTGGTTCAAGTCATTTTCCTCAGCTTTCTCTAGTGCTGTCAATTGGACATATTCTCTCTTGGACTATCGCCAGTATTTTGTGCGGAAGTTATCCTTCTAACATTTTGATGCGTTTCCAAATCTTTTTCCTCAGCTTTTCCTAGTGCCGTCAATTGGATGTATTCCCTCTAGGACTGTCGCCAATATTTTGTGCGGAAGTTACCTTCTGACATTCTGGTGCATCTCCAAGTCTTTTTCCTCAGCTTTTCCTAGTGCTGTCAATTGGACATATTCTCTCTTGGACTATCGCCAGTATTTTGTGCGGAAGTTATCCTTCTAACATTCTGGTGCATTTCCAAATCCTTTTCCTCAGCTTTTCCTAGTGCCGTCAATTGAATGTATTCCCTCTAGGACTGTCGCCAATATTTTGTGCGGAAGTTACCTTCTGACATTCTGGTGCATCTCCAAGTCTTTTTCCTCAGCTTTTCCTAGTGCTGTCAATTGGACATATTCTCTCTTGGACTATCGCCAGAATTTTGTGCGAAAGTTATCCTTCTGACATTCTGGTGCATTTCCAAATCCTTTTCCTCAGCTTTTCCTAGTGCCGTCAATTGAATGTATTCCCTCTAGGACTGTCGCCAATATTTTGTGCGGAAGTTACCTTCTGACATTCTGGTGCATCTCCAAGTCTTTTTCCTCAGCTTTTCCTAGTGCTGTCAATTGGATATATTCTCTCTTGGACTATCGCCAGTATTTTGTGCGGAAGTTATCCTTCTGACATTCTGCTGCATCTCCAAGTCTTTTGCTCAGCTTTTCCTAGTGCCGTCAATTGAAAGTATTTTCTCTGGGACTGACGACAATATTTTGTGCAGAAGTCATCCTTCTGACATTCTGATACATGGTCAAGCCACTTTCCTCAGCTTTTCCTGGTGCTGTCAATTGGACGTATTCCCTCTAGGACTGTCGCCAATATTTTGTGCGAAAGTCATCCTTCTGACATCCTGGTAAATGTCTAAGCCATTTTCCTCAGCTTTTTCTGTTCCTGACAATTGAACGTATTTCCTATAGGACTTTCACCGGCATTTTGTGCAGTTGTCACTTTTCTGAAATTGTACCAACTCATCTGCGATCTGTGAAAATTATTATTTTTAGATTTGTTTACGGAGTCGAATCTAATAACACATTACGAAGCGTTTAATTCGAAATGAATGAAGATAATGGCAGATACCTAGCTCAAAAAAAGTTCGCTTGAATAAAGCAATAATAAATTGCACAAAAACTTATATCAGTAATTGCTATATCTGTATTATCTATCTTCAGACTTTAATAATTGTGTTGGGGCTCTTCAAGAATATTAGGTCCGTATAATCTTGTTTATTATTTATCGTATGTGTTTAGAATATACTATACTTCTGGTCACACGACCGACTCTAATTGTCTACGAATTAAGTCTGAGATTCCCCGCGGTCGCCGGCCATCACTGGCCCCCTCGCCCTTTCGGTAAACCTCGGTAGCGTTTGTGTTCACGACACCTACAGCGCTGGGATGTCCTGCTCTAATTAGGGAACGTACCCATACTACGTGACACGTTTAGGGGGGGGGGGTCTTCAAAATGTCACGCTTGAAACAAATGAGCGGCGGCGGGCTTAGGTTTTTGGTCACCGGGGGGGGGGGGTTAAAAATTGCAAAAAGTTGGTCACGTAGTATGGGTACGTTCCCTTACTACTGATCGTCGAGGCATTTATTGAATGTTACCTATTTTTTGCATTTTGTTTATCCTGTTAAGCACTTGCATACTGCTTACTAACAACGTATGCATGGACACTGGAGGTCTAGATTCGTTCAAAATAAATAAATGTAGCTTCGTTTAATCAAAAAAATTAGAATCTTGCGAGAGCCTTGAAGGAGTAACCATCAGTTACTTATACCAGGGCGGGTAAGAGGTGGATTACCTCCACTGATCCTCGAGGCACCACCGGGAGGTCGGCTTAGGGGCGCGGTATCCGAACCTCGTATCCGGCCTGCCTGATCACCGACTAACTTTCAGCAGGACTGCCGGGCGATCCGCGCTGTAACACCTCCATCTGTGGATCTACTGTCTACCATGATTGCTATTTCATTGTTTGAAATTTGCTTAGTGCTTTATGTACATAAATATGATAGGGTAGGCATACTGCCTACATATTGTCTTCTTTATTGTTATTTCATCCCCTTACCTAAAAGAGGTCCAGGTAAGATTTTCTTTATAATTACTAACAACTGTACATAGTAGCACTTGCATACTGCTATCTAACAACGTATGCGAGGGCAATGGAGGTCTAGTATCATTTATTAAATGTAGAGCCGTTTTTATACAAAAAAATTAGAGTCCTTGCAAGAGCCTTGAAGGGGTAACCATCTGTTACCTATACCAGGGCGGGTATGTGGTGGGTCCTCCAATGTTCCAGCGGACATCTGTCGGAACTTGACAGAAGCTCTAAGCCTAATGGCATCTATTGATAGCAACTAAACTACGTGTCTATCAGGGACTGTATAAATTCTTCAATTTAAAGCAACAATTTTTCAACAGCGGTCGCAATGCGTTTTATGTTATTTCAATTAAAAGTATACAGTGTTATTGGACTCCAGATACTAATATCTACAGCTCGGATGTTGGACTAATATCTATGAACTTCAGAGTGAGGACTAACATCTACAGAGCTAAGGTCGGACGAATATCTATTACGGTCCCAGTGGTGACTAATATCTATGGGGCGTAGGTTGGACTAATATCTACAGAGGGCAGCTGAGCAAGAGTTTGTACGGAAAAGCATAAATTACTTCAATTACGTAATAACTAACCTAACCTAACCCAACCTCTGCCAGTGCTGTAGATATTCGTCTACACTTTGGTTCTCATAGATATAAGTCAGCAGTTTGAGCTGTAGATATTCGTCCTCACTTTGGTTCTCATAGATATTAGTCAGCAGTTTGAGCTGTAGATATTCGTCAACACTTTCCTTCTCATAGATATTAGTCAGTAGTTTGAGCAGTAGATATTTGTCCTCACTTTGGTTCTTTTTTTTTTTTTTACAGTGAATACCGCACAATAATCTCAACTGCTCCCGTCTGGAGCCAGTGAGACTATGGCATCCCCAATTGGGGTATGTTTTGAGGCTGAAGGTAGTGGGGAGGGGAAGGAGGTGGGGAAGAGGAAGGTTGGGAAGTATCTGGCTATTCAGATCTGGTCACTAAACACGGCTAAAGCCATTTTCAAGCAACGTTTCAATTCTGAACGGTGGTCTTACACCAGGGCGATACTGATAGTATCTTCCACTCTGGAACATGCTGCAAATATACTATATATTATTTTAAATGAATTAATTGTGAAATAACACAAATTAATCAAATAAAATTTATTTGCGCATGCCGGGTTCGAACCCGCGACCTCCGGAATGTGAGTCAAGAGTCTTAGCCACTGGACTACGGAGGTCGTCCTCATAGTATTAGTCAACAGTTTGAGCTGTAGATATTCGTCCTCACTTTGGTTCTCATAAATATTAGTCAGCAGTTTCAGCTGTAGATATTCGTCCTCACTTTGGTTCTCATAAATATTAGTCAGCAGTTTCAGCTGTAGATATTCGTCCTCACTTTGGTTCTCATAGATATTAGTCCGAATTGTTCAGTTTTTGGAATTCCTGTAGATATTAGTAGACGCCTCCTGTTATTGTGCTTTTCAGGTCAGGTCGGTATTAGTTCCCAGCTAGATAGATTGCCTGTTCGACGGAACCCATCGCTCGTGAAAATTTTTATTAAATGATGCTGTAAAAATTGTACGATTCACGAGACGATATGAATGTAAAAGAAGCAAGGAGTGTGTGCCGTAACACAGATATGTGGCGGTCTATTCAGAGTCTATGCAGGGGTCTGCAAGGAAATGGCCGGATGGTTAGTTCTTCTTCTTTGTGTGCCCTATCAGGTCCCCCCGAAGTTGGCGATCACTCTTGAAAATATCTTTCTGTCTTGCGCTAAGGATGTCGAAAGTGAAAAAAAAAATCAATATCGACGTCAATATATCGAGGAAAAAATATCGATATATCGGTCAAATTTTCTAAAGATTTTGCGTTTTTAAAATAATAGTGTATTCAGCTCAATATTATCAATAGTAATTTTTATACACAATGTGTTTTTTTAATGTACAAAAATCTCAATAAAAATGAAGGTATTTTTATGAGTATTAATTTTTATTAGGTAATAATTACAAAAATATCAAAAACTAAAAAACTGTCTTCTAACTTATATGTAAACTGAGACGCATACAAAGTTTGTATGCGTCTCAGTAATATTCTATTTATTTATTTATTTATTTATTGTTGTTATACGCCCGTAGGGGCTTTTACATAGATTAGAAAATAATATTTAAGATATCTAGGATAACACATACATAGAATTTATACCAAAAGTTATAAAAGTGAAAAAACTTTTAAGAATATACAAGTAGTTTTTAAAGAAAAAAAAATAAACCACTTGTATAATCTTGTGGAAACCCGTGAAATATTTTAAACAATGTAATATTTAACAATAACATAGAACAAAATATAATATAAACATTACAATAACAAATCAAATCGTTAAATATATTATACCCATGTTACAATAATTTGTAGGATTCAACAAAGTGTTGGTTTAAATTGCATTTTAGAATGTAAAGGGAAATCAGCAAATACATCTACAATACCACCAAACTTGTTGCCTAAATAATGCATCCTATTGGTAAGTGAGTGTGATTGATAGTTAGTTGTGTATGTGTTGCAAAAGAATGTTATATTTTGTCTAGTATTCCTTGTCGGTACAAGAAGTTTAATAGTAGAAACGATGGCAGGGCTGTCAATTAGGTTGTTCATAATTCTGTACAATAAAATTAGGTCTGAAATGATTCTTCTGTCAGACAGCGTAATTAAATTTAGTCGATTCATTAAACTTAAATAATTAATGTTTTCTATTGGAATTTTGAGTTTGAAATTTAAGTACCTAAGAAATTTGTGTTGAACTCGTTCTATTTTGTTAGAGTGTACTTTATAGAAAGGGGACCAAATAGGTGAATTATATTCAACTTGACATCTAACTAATGAAATGTAGAGTGTTTTCATGCAATCCAAGGACTTAAAATCAGTTAGGGTTCTACAAAGGAAGCCAAGAATCTTTAAAGCCTTATTAGTTATATTATCTATATGTGGTGTGAATGTTAAGTTTGAATCGAATATAACTCCCAAGTCGCGAATTTGTAATACTGGTGTTAATTTAACATTATTTAAATTATATTCATGTAAAATATGAGAATGAGTTCTGGAAAATCGTATTACTTGACATTTCTCAGTATTCAAAAATAACATATTTTGTTCGCACCATTTAAAAAATTCATCTAAATTAGCTTGTAAAATTAGGCAATCATATATATTTCGTATTTTTTTAAACAATTTTAGATCATCTGCAAAAAGTAGGACTTGTACATCTTTAAATATGTTTACAATGTCATTAATGAATATTAAGAAGAATATTGGGCCGAGGTGGGACCCTTGCGGGACACCACTTGTGGCCTCGAATACATAGGATTCTATAAAATTAATCCTCACACTAAGCACTCTATTACTGAGGTAACTGATAATCCATGTCAATAAACTTCCTTTGATGCCTAACAGTCGGAGTTTGGATATAAGAATGTGATGTCGAACCTTATCAAATGCTTTACTGAAATCAGTGTATATAGAATCCACTTGTTGTTTCAGACTAAGGGATTCGGATATGTAATTATTATAGATAGTTAAATTACTTAAGGTAGATCGACCTCTGATAAAGCCATGTTGGTTAGGAACAATAATATTGTTGATAGGTTTTACAATGGTATCTAATACTAATGACTCGAAAAGTTTGGGTAAAGCAGACATAATACAAATAGGTCTATAGTTTGATATATCGCTTTTGTCTCCTTTTTTATGAATAGGCGTTAAATAACTCTTTTTCCACAGAGCCGGAAAACAGCCAGATGCTAAGGATTTGTTAAAAAGTTTTTGTATGGGATATATCAAACTATCAATGCAAGTTATTAAAAATATGGGAGGAATACCATCAGGTCCAGTAGATTTATTACTATCCAATGCTTTTATGCCCCTTTTTAAAGATTAATTTAATTAATTATTTGCGTATTAATCTGTCAAAAAGAACTTCGTGTTTGGAACAAGGTATAGTCAATAATCATAGATAATTGGGAATCAACACGTAGGAATGGCATAGAAAAAAATGGCGAAAAGTAGCATACATTTCTATGCATGTACCTACACATATGAGATAGTATTATTGATCAGTGTGATCACAAATACAAATGCAAAGACAATAGATTTGTAAGCTACTAATAGTTAAAATTTCAACCGCCAGATGTCATGATCCAATACAGTTACTTTTTATACGGTTTTGGATTCTAGGGACTTTAGTTACATAAATAAGAAAAAATATCGTTTTTGATACAATTTTCGATATTGGATATTTTGTATCGATATATCGGATCAAAATATATCGGCTAAAAATATCGATGTATTGAAATAAAAATATCGATACATCGATATATCGATACTTTTTCAACAAGCCTATCTTGCGCCGCCCGGAATAGCTTCTCCATACTTCTAATGCCGGTCCACTCTCGTATATTTCGCAGCCAAGACATTTGTCTCCTACCAGGCCCTCGGCGACCCTCTATCTTGCCTTTCAATATTAAATGGAGCAAGTGATACTTCTCCCCACGAAGTATATGACCCAGAAATGAAATTTTCCTGATTTTAATTAATGTAAGCAGTTCTCTATCTGCTCTAGCTCGCCTGAGAATTTCTGCGTTGGTGATCATGTCGGTCCATGGGACCTTGAACATTCTCCGGTGAAGCCACATTTCAAAAGCCTCTTACCTGTTCATGATATTTACTTTCAAGGTCCATGTTTCACATTCATACAGTAAGAAAGACCACACATAACATTTTAGCATTCTTTGCCTTAGTTTTAAGCTGATATTGTCATTGCAGACGAGGGATTTCATTTTAATGAACGCAGTTCTTGCTGCTTCAATTCTGCACCTAACCTCTACATCTGGGTCAAGAGTCTCCGTGAGAATACTGTCGATAGTTAATAAGTTATTAATAAGAAATATTTTTCTTTTCATTACCTTAGGTGTTATGCAACATCATGATGCAGTCACAGGAACAGAGAAGCAAAAAGTTGCCTACGACTATGCCAGGATACTAGACGAAGGCATCCAGAATTGCATGAACAGCTCTAGAGAGGCTTTAAAGTAAGAAACTGGATAATCAAAAATACAAGCATACGCTTCAGGTCTGTCAAATGTTGAAAACAATGATTCCTCCAATGAGTCATTGATTCCTTCAGCATCGGTAAACAATCGGGAAAAACGCCAAACGCGTTTCCAACATTTGTATATTGCTAACATTTGTCACATGAGAATGGGTCGTTTCTATGGACTCGTTCTTAAGTTCAACAGCTCGGCTGCGGAACGATTTGCCGGCCTCTGTGTTTACTCCCGAGGGAAATTATTTTCTTGAGGGCTTCTTATGTGGAGTTTACAAAACCGTAACCTCACAAGCGAATTAACTGTTATGTGCGACAAAATCGGTGTAATGCTAAAAAATGAATTTCTGATATTGATTTACAATCTTTATGACTATCGCTTTTCTTTCAGTAAGCTGATGTCTTCAGGCTCCACCAAAAAACAGGGCGACAAGCCTGAGATGTCCAAGGATGTGCCCAAATTGTCCCTGACTCTGTGTGAACTGAATATCTCGCAGTGTTCGGTTTCTGAGCAGTCCAAAAACTTTGTGGTGGGTACCTCTGACTGGTTTGGTCATTCTTTGCCCTCCTTTGTCCTCCAAAGTCTTTCACTGTTCTACTGTCTTATCCCCCTCTGTATTTTCCAAACCAAATTTGACATCATTGTTCTTTTTTTCCTCCTGTTTCTCTGCTGTTTTACCTTGTGCTGTCCCGCCATGTCTTCCCTAACCCAAATTTGACATGATTTTCCTTCTTTGTCTATTTTTATCTATTTGTCTATTTTTATTCTCCTTTCTCCGCTGCTTTACCTTGTGCTGTCCCCCTTTGTCTTTCTTAATCCAAATTTTACATCATTGTCCTCCTTCGTTCATTTTTCCTGTTGTTAATCTTTTGCTGTTCACCTTTGTCTTCCTTAATCCTAATTTGACCTCATTTTCTCCAATTTTTCTCCGCTGTTTTAACTTGTGTTTTCCCCATTTGTCTTCCTTTATCCTAATTTCATCTTATCTTCCTTTTTTGTCTATATTTGTCCTCCTCTTTCTCCCCTTCTGCTGTCCGTTTTTTGTCTTCCTTAATCCTAATTTGACATCATTTACCTTCTTTGTCTATTTTTTTTCTCCTGTTGCTCCGCTGTTTGTCTTCTGCTGTCCTCCTTTGTCTTCCATTATCCTTATTTACCTTCCTGTATTCCGTCGTCCACTTTTCCTTCTGTATCTCCGTAATTACTCATTTTAAACAAGATGTTCCCTCAATATTAAATGACAATATGTTTAGTTGTTCTCTGTTGGTCTATAGCTCCTTGTGTAGCGGCATAATAACTTTCATCCTAATTTTATATAAGTTCTTTGCATGCTAATGATAATAACATTGTATTATATTCTTCCAGGTGACACTGTATAACCCCCTTGGCCATGCTATCAACCACTCCGTCAGAATTCCAATTACAGGCGGAGAATATGTTGTTCGGGACACTGATGGTAAGTTACTTCTATTTTTCGTAAACCAGTCAAAAAAACAAGACAAAATAAATAAATCGAATACAGCCTACAAATAGGGCACAGAAGGTGTTCATTAAATGATCTTTTTATTTTTATTATTGTATAAAAGTTACTTACAATGGGAATTTATACCCGCTAAGCTACTGCAAGTAGCTTGTCAGCAAGAGATTAGTTCCACAGATTAGTTAAAACAATACATGAAATAATCCTAAACGCGTCAGCGTAGCAACAAATACACATATAACAGCATATTAACCATAAACATATTTATATATATACACTAAAAATTGTGATAATGTGATATGCAATATTGATAATAATACAGAGACCGTATTTTATGGTGAAAAAGATGTAGATTAAGAAAATATATATTTTTTTAAATATCATTAGACAGTTGAGAATATAATACACTAGTAATTATTAACATAATTGCAAATCAATACATGGTGAGGTGAGCCAAATTTAATCTTAATACATAAGGTTACTCCCTAATAGCCATGATTTTAACATCAGTGAGAATTTCGTTATAGAGCAATTTTCTTTAAAATCGTATGGCAATTTGTTAAATATTAATGGTATAAAATATATTCAAGTGTTCTTTCACCATATTTGTTTTGAAACACAGGTACTTTCATTCTTTTATTTTGTATGAGACGCGTATTGTGTGCATGATCCACCATTGTTTTATATGGACTGCCTGATATATGCTGCAACACAATTTTTTTGCCACATAATAGCACGTATACATTGATTGATTTATACAGGGTTTTCCAATAAGAGGTGTTATTTTGATATTCAAAGAAAAATGCCATTTTTTAATATAAATGATCGGATGTTTATTTCATTCTAAAGAGGAAGATATGCCGTTAATTAGTGGAAAATAACATCAGGCAAATGACCACCACGACCACGCTCACAGGACCATATCCTTTTAATGAAATTTTCCATAACCAAATCGCAAAGTGGCTGCCCTATGTCCTCGATAGCCTCACGAATTACATCTTTGAGGTCTTGAATCAATGCTGGGCTGTTGGCGTAGACCTTCTCTTTCACATGGCCCCAAAGGAAGAAGTCACAAGGTGTTAAATCACAAGATCTCGGTGGCTAATTGTGATCACCTTTTCGAGGGATAACACGGTCCGGAAACTCTTCCCATAAAATATCAATGGTTTCGTTGCTTGTGTGGCACGTAGCGCCGTCTTGTTGAAAATAAATGTTGTCCAGATCAATACCATCCAATTCCTGTCATAAAAAATCATTAATCATCTCTCAATAGCGCAATCCATTCACCGTAACTGTTGCTCCAGCCTCATTTTCATAATGAATTTTAATAATTTCAATGCGTTGTTGAAGCGTGTATCGTTCCATTTTTATTAATGGCGTAGTTTCTACTTGTCAAATGTCAAAATATGACAACTTCAAAAGTGACATATACCAAAATACCGGGCTATTCAAAATAACACCTCTTATTGGAAAACCCTATATATGATACTAATATCTCGTCTTTGGTTAAAAATGGTTTTGCTAACTAGCAATTTTACCATGGCGTTTTGAATCATTTGTACATGTCTTATGTTGGTTTTACATGATTGACCCCAAGAAGTTATCCCATATCTCACTGTTGATTCTACAAGAGTTTAATTAGTTAAACAAAGAAGAGAACTATGGATGAAGAACGTCGAATATATTAATAACACTCAGTCATTGTGAACTGTTACTTATTTCTTAGTGATCTGCAATCACTTTTAGGGAACGATGAAAGTTATCCTATCAATCATCGATCGACTGTGCTAGGGGGCCTGAACAAATCTCACACCAAGAACCCAAATACCCCTGCTAAACCACCAAACATAACAAACCACTTGAGGTGAACTATGACCAATGGCAGAGGTGTTGGTTATTCAATAAATGATTACATATACGCATCCCAAATTTAAGATCTAATCATCGACATGAATATATCTGGACCTGCCCTAAGTGATAAAAGCGTATTATTTCCCCCTCCCCATACCGGTTCCATGGAGCCGGCTGGGCTTACGAGAGCTCGCTTGAATCTAAAAAATGTGACGTCATCATTCTTGTCCTGACCAGCGCCAAGCTCACATCGTACATGTGTAATGAAACAACACGGCAAAAATGAGATCTTGTGCTATACATGCTATACCCTAAAATATGTGGACATAGCGAATGTGGGCGGTTCTCTAGTGAGCTCGTCGCTGGTTACAGGGGTAAGTAAATTATGAAATATTTTTAAAAGTGTCTGTAAAAAATTGTTAGGTCTTCACTCAGGAGATTTCTTTTGGGCAGACTGGTTTTTTATAAATGAAGCACTTTTTTGTTTTAACTTAAGTTCTTGATTTTTTATTGTTATGATTTGATATTTATAACTTATAACTGACGACAATAACTTTCCCCACCCAACGGACAAGGGTTCAGTAGTATTTTAAATTCTTAGTGCAAGTTTTCGTAAAGAAGTGAGTTAATTTTACTGATGCAAGCCTTTTTATAATGATTTCGTACATCTATATTTCCCTTGTTTGTTGGGTGAGAAAGGGACAAAAAATAAAAATAAAATGATTCTATCGACATCTAACGAACAAATCAGACAACTCTTGGATCGCAATCCAACCTTTGATGGTAACTCAAATCCATATCCATAATTGGTTTGAGTCCTGGGTCTAAATCCAAACAGTGTCTTAACTAAATACGGCAACAAAATA
Organism: Limnephilus marmoratus; assembly: GCA_917880885.1. Classification (NCBI taxonomy): domain Eukaryota; kingdom Metazoa; phylum Arthropoda; class Insecta; order Trichoptera; family Limnephilidae; genus Limnephilus; species Limnephilus marmoratus. Next base: position 55,834,068 of record OU862907.1, on the reverse strand, counting down.
TTCCTCTGTGAAAATCGGCGAACTTTACTTTGTCGCATTTGGACTTCGCAAATATGATAATAACGTGGAGAGCAATTCGCGCTCGCATGTAAAAAGGTCTATTCATTCAAAAGCATAATTTGATTTTAAGAACTAAATGGTGATATTATAATGCGAGATGCCTACATGCTGTCAGATTGTTTTTTTAACGAATCACAGTCATCTTTCCCCTCTTCGCCCTCCATAGTTTGATTTTACCCCTCATCTGTATCTTCTCGTCTATTAAATTTGGATGTCTATGGATGTAATTAATAAATTGCGGTGAGTTGAAGCCTCTGTCCGGACCCCTTTATTCTAACGGCCGTTATTCCCAATCCAACTGATCAACTGTTGAGCCAAAATTTTGACTCAACACTCCTCACATGCACAAATATTTCTTCTTCTTCGTATGCCCTATACGTTGGCGATTACTCTGGTAAATGTATCTCTATCTTGTGCTGCCCGGAAGCCAGAGTAAAGTTAGCCTCTCAAAAACTAGGCGTACTGTACAGGGCCCGCAGATACTTTAATAGTACAAATAAGTAACCCTTTACAAATCACAAGTGCGCCCCACGGTTGAATTTGGCAGCCACCTCTGGTCTGGAGCTCCAAAATACCTGAAAAATACCCTCGACTCTGTGCAGAAACGGGCGGTCCGTTTGAACAGACGGATTGCAATCCTTAGAGCATAGGCGTCGGGTGGGAATGCTATACTTGTTCTACCGGTATTACAATGGAAGATACTCCGAGGAATTAGCGTCATTGATCCCTTCGGCACCGGTGCATAGTCATGAAACAGGCCAAACGCGTGCCCAACATTTGTACACGGTTGACATTTGTCACATGAGAACGGGTCGCTTCTTCGACCCGTTCTTGTGTTCAACAGCTCGGCTGTAGAATGATTTGCCGGCCTCTGTGTTTCCTCCTTCCTACAACATGGGTCTCTTCAACCCTCCGCATAGCATCCCAGATGACATAGGCCCTGAAGGAAATTATTTTTCTCAAGGCCTCCTGTGTGGAGTTAATGTAAAAAAAAGCTCCTCCACACTTCTAATTCCGGTCCACTCTCGTACATATCGCAACCAAGACTACCAAATACGCTCTTCCCAAATCAACTCTCCGACCAACAGGCGATTCGAGCGTAACTAAACAAATCGCTTAGTTGATCGGAGACTAAGATTGATCTTTTGTTGGGAGCAATGGCCGTAAATTATCTAATTTCAATAATGTTTAAATTACAGGAAAACAGATTCAAACACAGACCGTAAAAATATCACCAAATGCTATCAACCAACTGATTCGAAAATCTAATGCTACTGAAGAACTGGTCTTCCTAGTGGAGGCTCTGCCACCTTTAGGGTACAGATCCTTCTACGTAAACTCTTCAGCAGGAAACCAGAAACAGTTGGAACCTGAAAATGAAGAACACTTTTATAAGAATGAGGATAAGAATTCAATCGAAAATGATGTAAGCATTTTAAATTGTTGTTTTGAGGTCTCGGTCTCGGTCTCGACATTCTCGGCTACAAATCCTACCGAGAACTCTGTCTGAAAACTGAACGCGATCTGTTTGAAAACTGAATGCACCGGGACTGAATGTATGGAACGCGTGAGGGGGAGAGGAACGTAGGAGGGGGGTTAGCGGGACGGGCGAGCGGGAGAGGGGAGTGGGAAGGTGGAGGGGGAACGCGTGAGTAGAAGGGGACACGGGAGGGGAAGAGGTGGCGGAAGGGGAACGGGACGAATGGGGACACGCAACGAGAAATAATTTATTTATTAAGTGGCAATGCATGCCGGGAATTCGCTAGTCTCTACATCTTTATACATATTATTAATTAAAGTCCTCCGCCGCGTCTGTCTGTTCGCGATAAACTCAAAAACTACTGAACGGATTTTAATGCGGTTTTCGCCAAAAGATAGAGTGCTTCATGAGAAAAGTTTATGTATATAATTTGTCAAGGTATTGTGAAAATTGGTTGAAATATATAATATATAAAGGAGAAAGTCTGTGTGTGGTGGACGAGCGGGCTGTCAAGGGGCGGTGCGGATGTGATTTGTATGCAAATTAACAGATGACGGTGTGAGTTTTATCGTGGTTATAAAGGTTGGGTAACCATCTGGTAGATGGCGTTGTGTTTCGTTAGCCACAGTCGACCGAGACAGGTTTTTCGTTCTCGGCCGAGACCGAGACCGAGAATAAATTAAAATCTCGGCCGAGACCGAGAATAGATAAATTGAGAAAAAAAATAAAATGCGCTATTCTTGCAAAATATAGTATATTTAAGAATGTAATAATAATTTGTTTTAAATAGTTTTAATAATCAAAATTGAACAACATGATGTTGTTGCACATAAAAAGCAATTTTTCTGCGTTTTCACCCTTCAAAGAGTGTCGCCTCATGTTGTATAATTGACCAGCTCTGCTAAAGAGCTGTTCACTTGCTACACTAGTAGGCGGTGCTGATAAAAACTTTTTTTTTGCTGCAGGCCTAAGTACTCGATATGGTGACGAATACCAAAACTCGCATATTGGTATAATATTTGTATTTCTTTGCAGTCTTGGCTCTCTAAGAAAGCTCGCTGCCAGCCGACCAATCACAATCGACAGCTCCCTCACGCACGACACCAAGTGACGAATGAGGACGCGCGCGGTAGATTTGAATCCCATTATCCTATACCGTACCTACTTACATTATAATGGTCTCGCTTACGGCCCAGAATCTCGGCGATTTTTCGCCGAGAACCGAGACAGAATTCTTAGTAGAATTTGTAGCCGAGAATGCCGAGACTGAGACCGAGATCTCGGTTGACCATTAGCCCGTGTCTGCTGGTTAATTAGTAAATAAATAAATATTCATTTTTCAGAAACTCAGGCTGTCTGTGGATCCAGAAACCGGTTTCGTCAGTGAACTATACATCGCCGAGAAGAACCTAACGATTCCTCTAAAGCAGGAACTACTTTACTATGAGGCTGCAGATTCCGGCCAGTAAAAAACTTCCTACTTTATTAAATTATTCAAAAACTTGGTTGAGGTTTCACCGACATTCAAACGTATCAATGTCCTCATATGTAACATGATCCTTAAATTTTTTAAACACTAATGTTGTCCTCAATTTCATACATTACAATGCAGTCAGTAAATGTAACATTGTCATCAAATGTAAAATTGTCATCAAATGTAACATTGTCATCAAATGTAACATTGTCATCAAATGTAACATTGTCAGCAAATGTGACATTGTCATCAAATGTAACATTGCCATCAAATGTAAATTGTTATCAAATATAGCATTGTCATCAACTAAAACTTTAACATCCAATATAACACTGTCATTAAATGTAACAATGTTATCAAATGTAATATTGCTAACAAATGTAACATGGTCATAAAATGTAACATTGTCATCAAATCAATTAAAGCCTCGACTCTGTGCAGAAACGGACGGTCCGTTTGATAGATTCTCTTAACTTAACAAACGGATTATTACAACGGAAGATATTCTGAGGAACTAGTCATTGATCCCCTCGACACCAGTGCATAGTCGGGAAACACGCCAAACACGTGCCCAACATATGTACATGATTGATATCAGTCACATGAGAACGGGTCTTTTCTACGATTCGTTCTTGAGTTCAACAGCTCGGCTGTGGAATGATTTGAAGACCCATGTTCATTCCTTCCCCTTCTCAAGAAGACCCTCCACACACCATCTTCAAAGATGACATAGGCCTGTATTTAGTGGTGACCAGACAACTCAGAATGAAACCAACTCAGAAGCACCTCAGAAAGGTCATTAGGAGTGATGATAAAAAAATAAAAAAAATTGCTCAAATAGGTTAAGTTAGGTTAGGGTTACCGGCTATTTTAAAATTATTTTTTCATAGCTTTTAATGACCTTTCTGAGGTGTTTCTGAGTTGGTTTCTTTATGAGTTGGCATGGAACCGTATTTAGTTAATGTTAAAAAAAATAAACGTTGTCCTCATATACATATAACATTGTTCTCAATTTTAACCACCAATTTTACTATCACCAATTTTAACACTATCACCAATTGTAACAATGTCATTAAATTAAATGTTTCATTTTCATATATTACAACGCTGTCATCAAATGTGACATTGTCATCGAATTATCTTCAATTTTTAATGTTTGTAATCATTGTCATCAAATGAAAAATTGTCATCAGTAGAAACATTTTCCACAAATGTAACAATTTAATCTATTACAACGTTGTCGTCACAAAATGTTAACAGGTTTTCACAATTTCACCAAAAAATCGAGTGGGCCGAGAACCGAGAACCGGTGTTTAACGAGGCATGAGTCTTTTAGGCCGGCCGCAAACATCAGATTTTTCATCCAATTGTCTGATCCGATAAAAAACGATTGGACGGCCGGCACGGAAAGGCGTGGCCTATATTCATTACTCCGCGCCGGCTAATCCGGTCCAACAACGGGCGTGGCCCCGGTATTATAACCAATCCGGATTTCGTATCGATTTTTGTCTGATGTGTGCGGCCTTTCTTATTAATGACCAGTTGAACGATGTGAAGTCTAATTTTTTTATTTTGATTTCAGAGTTTCTGGGGCATACGTATTTAGGCCAAAATTAGAACATGCCGAGTCCATTTCTACCAAAGCAGAGAACACATTCTCCAAGGTATTTTTTTATCACAGTAGAACCCCGTTCATTCGAACCCCGATAATTCGAAAAAACGCGTAATTCGAAATTTTTGCCAAAAAAAGTTCCCAGAAAAAATTTTTTATACAAAATTATTTTTTAATTCGAAATTCGTTATTCGAATTTTATTTTTGCCCGCACACGAAAATTCGTTCGTGTAATTCGAAAAACATCGATTTTTTCAAAAAAAAAAATTGTATATCTGAATCTGACACATAGCCGTGGCGGTAAAATGCCGTAAAATGTCGGTTTACGTGGTTACCATCGTCCTAATTCGTTTTATTATTTTGTAAATCTGAATTGGTTTTGGTATTTTTTACTAAAGAGCCGGCCGCGGCGGTAATAAGCCGCGAACCAATGATTTACGCGGAATTTTTACTAATTAACTTCGAATATCCGAATTGGAATGTTCAGCTACGACACAAATCGGCGGCAAAATTTCGATTTACGAGGAAATATATTGTATTTTTATGAATTTATTCGTATCGAAAATTCGATTTAGCCACTGACCGGTCCAATTGGTTAATTTGTGTTATCTCACAATTTATTAATTAAACGTAATATGTGGTGTATTTACGGTGTGTGATGTCTTAGACCCTGGTGTAAGACAATCATTCAGAATTGAAACAGGTACTTCTCCATCTTCATATCCCCCATTTATTTTCCTCCCCACCACCTTCAACCGCACAACATACCCTAATTGTGGATGCCATAGTCTCACTAGCTCCAGATGGGAGCAGTTAGAACTCTTGTGCGGTATTCACATAAAAAAAATTAGTAATAAAAAAAATTGTATCTTCAATGTGTTTTTATATGTTTAGGGAGCATTGGTCGAGGAGTTAAACCAGCGGTTCTCAGACTGGGCGTCTCAGACTGTTAGGATCTATAAGAACAGCAATCATGTGGAGTTTGAGTGGGTTGTGGGGCCTATACCCATTAAGTGAGTACCCATCAATCTATTTGTACAGCCATCTAGTCATCAATCCATGTAGTCATCCAGTCGTCTATTTATCCATTAATTGAGTTATCTACCCATCTAGTCATCCAGTTATCCAGTAATCGGTTTTCAGTCATCCCTCGTCAAGTCGTCCAGCCATCTTGTCATCTAGAAATCTAGTGATCTAGTCATCTAGTCATCCATTCATTCAGTCATCTAGTCTTCCAGTTCTCCAGTTGACCAGTCATCAAGCCATCCAGCTCCCTATTCATCTGATGGCCATATTGTTATCCAGTAATCCATTCAGTCAGTCATTCATCCATCGAGGTATCTAGCTATTGTTTTTCAGTCATCCAGTCGTCAAGTAGTCTAGCCATCTATTCTTCCATTCATTCAGTCATTTAGACTTCGAGTTCTCCAGTTATCCAGTCGTCCATTCATCCAGTCTTCCATCCATCGAGTTATCTAGCTATCTAGTCACCGTTTTCCAGTCATCCTGCCGTCAAGTAGTCTATCCATCTAGTCTTCCAAAGAATCACTCATGTAATCTTCGAGTTCTACAGTTATCCAGTCGTCCATTTATCCAGTATTTCATCCATAGAGTTATCTAGCTATTTCATCCATAGAGTTATCTAGTCACCGTTTTCCAGTCATCCTGTCGTCAAGTAGTCTATCCATCTAGTCTTCCAAAGAATCACTTTTCTAGTCTTCGAGTTCTCCAGTTGACCAGTCGTCCAGCCATTCAGATAGCTATTCATTTTGCCATCTTGTTATCCAGTCGTACATTCATCCAGTCTTCCATCCATCTAGTTGTCTTCAAGTTCTTCAGTTGACCAGTCATCCAGCCATTCAGCTACCTGTTCATCTTGCCTTCTTGTTACCCAGTTGTACATTCATCCAGTCTTCCATCCATCTAGTTGTCTAGCTATCTAGACACCGTTTTCCAGTCATCCTGTCGTCAAGTAGTCTAGCCATCTAGTCTTCCAAAGAATCACTCATCTAGTCTTCAAGTTCTTCAGTTGATCAGTCATCCAGCCATCCAGCTACCTATTCATCTGGCCTTCTTGTTGTCCAGTCGTACATTCATCCAGTCTTCCATCCATCTAGTTGTCTAGCTATCTAGTCACCGTTTTCCAGTCATCCTGTCGTGAAGTAGTCTAGCCATCTAGTCTTCCAAAGAATCCCTCATCTAGTCTTCAAGTTCTTCAGTTGATCAGTCATCCAGCCATCCAGCCACCTATTCATCTTGCCTTCTTTTTACCCAGTCGTACATTCATCCAGTCTTCCATCCATCTAGTTGTCTAGCTATCTAGACACCGTTTTCCAGTCATTCAGTCATCAAATAGTCTAGCCATCTAGTTTTCCAAAGAATCACTCATCTAATCTTCGAGTTCTCTAGTTGTCCAGTAGTCCAGCCATTCAGCTGTCTATTCATCTGGCCATCTGGTTATTCAGTCTTCCATTCGTCCAATTATTTAGCTATCTAGTCTTCGAGTTCTCCAGTTGACCAGTCGTCCAGCCATCTCGCTATCTATTCATCTTTTTATTCAGGTTATTCATCTGGTTATTCAGTCGTCCATTCATCCAATTATTCAGTCACCTATTCATCCATTCATCTGAGATCCTTGGATCTACAACTATCAGTTTTTTTCATCTTACTCTGTCAGTTCTTTGCTTTTCATCAGGGTTGATATTAGCCTTAAGAACTTCTTGTGGAATGCTTGCTTTACTTTCTTTTGCATACTTTAATTGTATCTCTATCTATACACCCTTTTCTTCGTTCATATGCTAAAAGATAAAACTAAAAGTTCACGCATTCGTGGTAGCCTGGGTGTCACGGACATAAACAGTAAGCTGGAGGAACGATAGATGATATGGAAACATAAGATGGAGACCACCAGACCACACAGTGAAGCAGGCAATGTCTATGGAGCTTCATCAACAGTCATCCAGAGCAAGACCAAAGAACTCCTGGATGACTCAATGCTCCAAAATACTACAGAGAAACGGCCTGGATGAAAGCGATACTCAGAACCGAAGAAGTTATAACCTTAGTGTGATATACGTGATACGTGGTGGAACGGCCGTAGGCAGCCGAAGACTTCCGATGGACGGCCGATCTCACCCGAAGTTGGACAGTGGAAGGGGTTACAAGCGCAAGCAGCTCGCTGTGCTGAAGCCCCATTCCCTCAGCCAGCTAGGCACAACAAATACGTTATAACTTATAACAACAGTATTCAATAAATCGTCTGCCATCATAAACATCCAAATTGATAGACGAGAAGATACAGATGAGGGGTAAAACCAAACTATGGAGGGCGAAGAGGGGAAAGATGACTGTGATTCGTTAAAAAATCAATCTGACAGTATATAGGCATCTCGCATTATAAATATCACCATTTAGTTCTTAAAAGTAAACTCTGCTTTTAAATGAATAAACCTTCTTACATGGGAGCGCGAATTGCTCGCCGCGTAATGAACAATTTTGAGAAGTCCATTTACGGCAAATAAAGATCGCCTATTTTCAGTGTCCAATATTTTGTTGCCGTATTTAGTTAAGACACTTTAACAAATGTTTCATAATTTACTTACCCCGGAAAATATCGACGAGCACACGCCATGTATCTCGAGTGATAGTATATGTTACAAAAACGATCATATTATGTGATTTGAATAAGCTTAAAATAAAGTAAAATAATGCTTGCCTATAGAATGTAATACGACAATTGGGTGTATTCTCTTTTTCACGTCAATTTTTACACGTTTTCAAAACACAAGCCACTATTTTTGCCTGTTATTTCGTAAAATGCACCGATGAGTGCTCGACGCTGGCTCGCAGAAGAATGATGGGAAATAATACGCTTTTATCACTTAGGGCAGGTCTAGTAATACTCATATGTTTATATGGTTGGGACAGTGTAAGTAAGAAGAAGAAGTAGATATATAATATAGACTGTTTGTTATATTTACAGAAGCGGTGGAGGCAGTGAGGTTATTTCTAGATTCTCCACAAATATCAAAACAGATGGTACCTTCTATACTGACTCCAATGGACGGCAGCTACTAAAGAGAGTCAAAGATAAGAGGCCAACTTGGGATGTTAAACTTGCAGAGCCTATCGCTGGTAATTCACCTGACACCTTTAATCATAAGTTATAATCAAATATATAATCTACTAGCTGGTTCCCGGCATGCGTTGCTATGCCATTTAATAAAGAAATTGTTTCTCCCTGAGTGTCCTTTCCCATTCGTCCCGTTCCCCTTCTTCTCCTGCGTCCTCTTCCCCTCTTGCGTTCCCACTCCGTCACCTCCACGTTCCCTCTCCCCACTCCACTCCCCCCCCCTTCCGCCGTTTTGCGAACCCCCTCCCGAGTCCCCCTCTCCCCTCCCAGGTTCCCCTCCCCCTCCCACCCTCCCGCTTTCCATACATTCAGTTTTCAAACCTCGCGTGCCACCAATAGCAATTTTTTTATACAAATTTCATAATGCCAGAGCTCACCTGAAGTTTTATAAAAACCTTGTCCTGACAATAATGAACACACAAAAAAAAGAATTATCCAATTTACAACACATACTTAGCAACACATTCAGCGATTCATTACGAACATACACACATTCATAAAATTACGAACAGTTTTAGGTAACATATTCATAAATTTTAGTGTACGTTTATTTTCATATATTTTAGTATATTTACTAGGGCCAGTCAATAAGTAATGCTTCTATTTTTTCTCCTTTAATAGTCAAGTAATAAAAAATGCAATCACAGGGGTCGAAAACCACACTATTGACGATTATTTTTTTATTTTTCAATGTTATCTCCGTCTATTTCCACAGCTTTGGTCCTTCTTTTAACAAGGGCTTGTGTCACAGTGTTGTAAAAAGCACGGTCATATCCAGAACACCGTCGCCATAACTTTCCCCGGATATCACACAGTTTTGATTTTTTTTTTGTCCTTAGTGAGTTTGTGTGATGCCATTCCATTGACTGCCTCTTTGATTCAGGTTAAAAAAATGAACCCATTTTTCGTCTCCGGTTACATTTTTTTCCAGAAACACGTGTTGTGAGGCCATTGTTTTTCTTGTTTCCTTTTTCTGGCCGGTTAAGTTTCTTGGTACCCACCTTGCAAAACTTTTGTTGAAAAATCAGTTGTCGAATAATCTTCATCACACTGCCTTTACTAAGGGAGAGAATGCGACATCCGTAGTTATCTGGCGTCACCACGAAGGGTGCAGTCGCTGCAATCAACTGCATGCGCCGCTCCGCTTTTCCTCAGCCAGCGGTCTTTGTCCTTCAGCTTGGTTATAGTAAAGAATCCACCGTCTAACATTGCTGACGTCCACTGTTGCATCGTGGTACATATTTTTCAGTATTTCATGAATGTGAATTTTTGTGTTTCACCTTCTACAGTCAAGAATCAATCACACAACGCTATATATTACGTACATCGATGTCGGCCATTTTGCAAGCGACTGCAGTGCTGCCACCTGTTGAGGCAAAAAGTTACTACTGCAGCAGATTGTAGAAGAAGGTTTGAGGAATAGCACCAAAATCAAAATTTTCATTTAACCACTGGAGCGCTTTTTGCCACAATATGGCAGCATTTAAAATACCTCGGATTGCTTTGCTGCCAGTTTTTTCAAATTTTCCCTAGATGCTTTAATTTTTTTTTCTATTTTTCCATTTTAAAATTAGGAGGTATAATTTTTTTTAACGCTCGAGTGGTTAACTGACTTTATTTTAGTGGAAAAAAATAGGAGGCATTACTTATTGACTGACCCTTGTATACAGGAGTAAGTGAATTTTAAAAAAATATATTTTTTGTTAAATTGCAGGAAACTACTACCCAGTGACATCTGTGATAGCCATTCACGACAACAAGACCGACCTGGATCTGTCTGTACTCACTGACAGGTCACAGGGAGGCTCTTCCCTTAAGGATGGAGAGATTGAACTTATGGTCAGCATTTTGTATTTATTTTAATTTTATTTATTATACAGATAGAGAACTGCTTACATTAATAAAAATCAGGAAAATTTCATATCTGGGTCATATACTTCGAGGGGAGAAGTATCACTTGCTCCATTTAATATTGAAAGGCAAGATAGGGGGTCGCTGATGGCCTGGTAGGAGACAAATGTCTTGGCTGCGAAATATACGAGAGGGGACCGGCATTAGAAGTGTGGAGGAGCTATTCGGGCAGCGCAAGATGGAGAGACATTTTCAAAAGTGATTGCCAACATCGGGGGGACCTGATAGGGCACACAAAGAAGAAGAATAAGTTAAAACAAATATTCATAGTTCGCACACTTAACTTACCTATGTAGTACTACCTAATCGTTATATTTTAAAATTCTATAGGTATGTGACTTTAGAACGGGGTACCCCAGTTAGGACATAATATTTTTCTCTAAAAAATTGTAAAAGAAGAAAAAATGTACATCAATCAGTTTCAATCAATCTCAGTGAATCTCTCTAAGTCTCAATCAGTCTCAGTCAATGTCGGTCGATCTCAATCAGTTTCAAACAGTCTCGTGTTTCTCAGTCTCAGTCAATCTCATTCAGACTCAATCAGTCTCAGCCAATCTCAATCAATTATAGTCATTCTCTTGAATCTCAGTCTCAGTCAGTCTCGTTCAAACTTAATTAGTCTCAGTCAGTCTCAGCCAGTCTCAATCAGTCTCATGTTTCTCAGTCTCAGTCAGTCTCAATCAGTCTCAGTCAGTTTTATTTATTTATTTATTTATCTATAAAAAGTATACTTACATTGGGTTTTTTATGCCTGTCTCACTAGAATATACCTGTGTCGAGACAGGCGTTTCAATCGGTCTCGTGATTTTCAGTCTCAATAAGTATTATTCAGACTCAATCAGTCTCAGTGACTCAGTCAAACGCAATCAGATTCAGCCTCAGTCATTATCACTTAGTTGGTCAGTAGGTCTCAGTCAGTCCGAATCAGCCTCAGTCAGTCTCAGTCAATGTAAATCATCTTAATCAGTCTCAATCAGTTTCAATCGGCCTCAATCAGTCTCAATCAGTTTCAATCAGTTTAAAACAGTTGCAATTAGTTTCAATCAGTTTCAATTAGCTTCAATCAGTTGCAATCAATAGCCGCCAGTTTCAATCAGCTTCCATCAGTTTCAAACAGCTGCATGAGTTGCAATCAATTGCCATCAGATTCAATCAGTTTCAATCAGCTTCAATCAGTTTCAATCAGTTTAAATAAGCTTCAATCAGTTGCAATCAGCTTCAATCAGTTTCAATCAGTTTAAATAAGCTTCAATCAGTTGCAATCAATTGCCATCAGTTTCAATCAGTTTCAATTAGTTGCAATCAATTGCCATCAGTTTCAGTCAGTTTCAATCAGTTGCAATCAATTGCCATCAGATTCAATCAGTTTAAGTCAGCTTCAATCTGTTTAAACCAATTTCAATTAGGTGTAATGATGATATGATATGTTTGCAGGTCCACAGGCGACTTCTTTATGACGATGGTTTTGGAGTAGGAGAGCCATTAAATGAGGAGGAAGATGGTAAAGGTCTGGTAGCAACGGGAACACACTATCTTCACGTCGGTGGCATCCAAGACAAAGGTATAACATTTTTCATTAGTCATTAGTCGCCATGATTACCATTATTATTATTTTTATTTAAGCGACTATATAAAATAATTCTGTAAGTATACAAAATATAATGGTTATGTAAGCTAAAGATGTGGTATTTCCCTCACTAGGGGTTCCTGTGCCGAGGCAGACTAAAATTATTTAATTATAGTTTATTTGTCTTCTATGTCGTTTTTAGTGTCTTCATTAGGGTGTTTTCGTTGACCTCTTTCAGCCATGTTTTTATTTTTGATTTGTGCTCGATGAGTCACAAAACACCCTCTAGAGTCCAAGCTGCCGAAATGAGGTACTTGAGAGGAGTGGCAGGAGTTACGAAATGGGATCATATAAGAAACTCGACGATCCGAGATGATCTAACATTGAACCACTGCTACTCTTCATAGAAAAATCGCAACTGAGGTGGCTTGGGCATGTACTAAGAATGTCTGATGACTGAATTCCGAGGAAGATTCTGAGTGCGATTCCAAAGGGTAAACGATGGGTAAGACGAGTTCATCGAAAACGAATTCATCTAAAATCAATTCATCGAAAATCAATTCATTGAAAATCAATTCATCGAAAATCAATTCATCAAAAGCAAATTCATCGAAAACGAGTTCATCGAAAACCAATTCATCGAATGATCAATTCATCGAATCGCCAATTTATCGAATCGCCAATTCATCGAATCGCCAATTCATCGAATCGCCAATTCATCGAATCGCCAATTCATCAATCGCCAATTCATCGAATCACCAATTCATCGAAAAAATATATTTTGTTGATATTTGAGAGAAATGCCGAGCGGACCGAGAAGTTAAAAAAGCATTGGTCAACCTAAACTAACCTAACCTAACCTAACCTAACTTAAGAGGGCATTACCAGAGAAAACCGGAAATACGTCATTTTCAAAAAAGTCTTTAGGCGTATTGACTCTTTTCCACAAAAAATTATAAATGGATTTCGAAAGATTGTTCTTCTATCTAGCATTCGTATGTAATAAATTTTGAGATTTTTTTTTTTAATTTTTAGTATAATAAGGTTATTCCATAGGTCGTTGGCAGATTTGTTCAATTTTCAAAAAAGTTTTTGTATTATACCACACCCATTTCAAATAATAAAATCATGCAGTAAAATAAATCAATACATTATCTAGCAAACGTATGTTTTAGAATTTTAATTTTAGTTTCAATAAAATCATTAAAAAATATGTACGTACATGTGTTTCTTGGCGAAAATTGGTCCGTTTGTGTATTTATTTGCGCACTTACAAACTAATATATTTCACATTTTTTTAACATTCTTATTAAATTTAGACATTATTGAAAAATGATAAATACTTATTATCAAAAAACAACTACAAAAGTACATTATTTTAATAGTTTTATCATCACGCCTTTCAGCATTTTTGGATGAAGGTATAAATGAAAGCTAATTTGAATTGAAATAAATTCGATATTGAGTTATAATTTTAAAAAGCTGGTACGGAGAATAATTAATCTTTCTCATTGTAACCGCCCTGCACGATCGTAAGAACAACTTTCGACGAAATGTGGATTTTCGTCCGCTGGCTGGTTAAACGCTCTTAACCTATTTAACCAATTTTTAAATATTTTCTTACCATCACTCTTAATGACCTTTCTGAGTTGTTTATGAGTTGGTTTCATTCTGAGTTGTCTGGTCACCGTTCCTTAGATATCCCTTTTTTGCAGTATCAGACAATCGAAAATCGAAGAGATAACCTATAAATTTTACATTGTCACTACGAAACTGACAGTTGCTAAACACATTTAACTCAGTTAAACAGACCTTTTTGGGTATTTAATTTTGACAGCTCTAATATCTACAAAAAAATGTTTTTCGATGAATTGGCGATTCGATGAATTGATTTTCGATGAATTGATTTTCGATGAACTCGTTTTCGATGAATTTGCTTACGATGAATTGATTTTCGATGAACTCGTTTTCGATGAATTTGCTTTCGATGAATTGATTTTCGATGAACTCGTTTTCGATGAATTTGCTTACGATGAATTGATTTTCGATGAACTCGTCGGTTACCGCCCCAGACACAGTTGGGCGAGGCAACTCCAGAAACTGTGTAAGGAGAAGATGGGTCTACCCAAGAGCGGATCCAGGGGGGGGGTCATGGGGTCATGACCCCCCCCTGGGCTGGGTCCAGGACCTAGGTGGACCTACTTTTTACTTGTATCTATTATTATAAAAATCAAATTATAACTTCTAGTGACTTGATCACGACTATGTGACCCCCCCCTGGCGCTATGTGACCCCCCCCCTGGCGCCAAAGCTGGATCCGCCCTTGGGTCTACCATGGACAGAGGCCGTACAATCAGCACAAGACAGGGACGTATGGAGGAGCCTTGTCGATGCAATGGGTCCCCGACCCAAATAGGACAAGGGGAAAAAGATGACGATGATATGAGTTTTATTTCTTGGGGAAGAATGTTGTGGAGTTTAGTTGCAAAATAAGTGTAGTTTCTTTGACCGAATGTGGTTTTATAACTTTGAATGTTTTTTATGTCATTTTTATTCGATCTAGTGTGATGGATACGCGGTCTAGTAGAGGATTCATAATTTTTGAATAGCTTCAATAATATATTTTTGGAATATATATTATATTCGTTGTACATTTTGGTACGTCAAGGCTATTAAAAATTATGTACCTACCTACACATTTATCTCTTTCTCTCTATTATATGTTCTTTTATGTTATGTTTTGTCTCTTTCCTTATATATGTAAGGTCACACAATATATTTTTTGATCATTGGAGGACCCACCACTTACCCGCCCTGGTATAGGTAACAGATGGTTACCCCTTCAAGGCTCTTGCAAGGACTCTAATTTTTTGGGTAAAAACGACTCTACATTTGATAACGAAACTAGACCTCCAATGTAGTGTTGGGTAGGACACGATATCAGGATGAGTTTGTATGAGGTACTCAAATATTGAAATGAGGTGTTGAGGTGTCCCACCTCATTTGAGGTGAGGTGTTACAAAATATTTTCGCTTACGGGGGGGGCTGGTTTTTTTCCTTCAGCTTGATTTTCTTGGTTCAGAGGTGTTGGTTTTCTAATAAATACCGGGGTGGCGGTACCCATACCCGCCTCCCGTGTCTGTTATTTTTGAAATACGAAAAATGGATATAAAAAGGCCTACCCCCTCCCCCCTTCACCACCTCTGATCCCCTCCCTGCACCCCCCTCTGATCCCCCCCCTCTTATCCCTCCCCCTCCTCAGCAACCCCCTCCACCTCATCTCAACACTGCCTCATCCTCCCTCCCTTGGGAGCTGTTGGGACTCTTGTGCGGTATTTACATAACATATAACAATAAGTAAATAAATAAAAAATATTATTTTTTTGGAGCAGTTGGTACTGTTGTGCGGTATTCACTTATCAATACATAAATTTACTATAAAAAATATTTAGAATAAAAAAAAAAATTAAGCAGTTGGGACTGTTGTGCTCATAAATTATTGTTTTGTGTATTCACATAACAATAATTTACAATAAAAAAATATTTAAAAAAAAAAATTTTTTTGAGCAGTTGAGACTTTTGTGCTCATAAATTATTGTTTTGTGTATTCACATAACAATAATTTACAATAAAAAAATATTTAAAAAAAAATTTTTTTTTGGAGCAGTTGGTACTCTTGTGCGGTATTCACTTAACAATAATTTAGAATAAAAAAATAAAAAATAAAAATTTCGGAGCAGTTGGGACGCTTCTGCGGTATTCACAATATATGAATTGGCTTACCCCATCACCACCTCACGGTTCTAATACAAAAATGTCATAGAATATACAAACACTTCAGGCCTCACCACCTCATACATTTGTCCCAAACTATGCGTGACATGACATGTAGTTTAATACATCAACCACTTCACACCTCACCTCGTATTTGTCCCATACGTGACAACGTGACATGACATGTAGTCCAATACACCAACCACCTCGAACCTCACCTCATATTTGTCCCGTACATGACATGAATGTAGTCCAACAAAACAAACCACCTCACACCTCATATTTTGTCCCTCCTTCATATTTGTAGTAATACAAATATGAAGGGGGGACAAAGAAAAAGAGTTGGTACAAATACATATTGTGAGGTGGGGGGACATTTTACGTGTTTGTATGGGACATTTGAGGTGCCTCTTGTATGAGGTACTCAACACTACTTCAATGTCCCTGCATACGTTGTTAGTAAGCAGTATGCAAGTGCTTAGCGGGAAATACAGATACAATATGTGTTAGTATGACAAAATATAGACAAGACAATGGGACAGGTTGGTGAAAGTCCACGAGGTGGCAAGCGCTGTGTGATTGTATACAGCGTATCCTACAAACACCTGTTTGGGAAGAAGACACAATAGATAAGTAATAAGGGAATGGCAAACGGTTGGGAGTCCTCTTCAATCGATTGGCAGTCCCAGCAAGAATGCGCATGACATGCGGTCTAGTCGTGAACCACACTCAGCTTCCGCGCTCCTGATCAGTTTAAGTTTAATTAAATTTTATCCTGATGTTTTTTTAACATTAGCTCGAAACAGGACGCCTTGAGGAAAATAATTTCCCTCAGGGCCTATGTCATCACAGGGGATATAATAAAAATATATGTGGGGTGGGTAGGAATCTAGGGGTTAGTGTGTATAGGAGTGTCGGACGTATGAAACCATCCCTCCAACTGCGTTGCAAGGCGATTCGTCGATAGAGTCCGACTGGAAAGGTCAAAAGGCCTCCCTCACCACCTCACCAGTCTCTCTCGATCCGACCAGCCACGCAGCAGGTGGGCAGACGCGTCCGCCACCAAGACCTGTTCAAACCAACAATTTGGGAGGCGGGAATGGGTACCGCCGCCCCGGGAACGTTTATTGGATAACCAACACCTCTGCCACAGGTCACTCCAAGTGGTTCGCTACGTTTGGTGATTTAGCAGAGGTGCCCTCATGGGGTGAGGTTTGTCTAGGTTTTGAAGGCGCATGACCGGGACACACTGAGCCCCATTCCTACCCACCCCTTAAACCATTTTCCTTCCCAGAACTCTCCTCTCTTTCCTTTCCTTAAAAACCCTCCACACAGCATCCCCAAAGATGACATAGGTCCTGAGGGAAATTATTTTCCTCAGGGTTTCCTGTGTGGAACTTACGTAAAAAAAATCTCACCCCTTGCACCCGGGCACCCCTGCTAAGTCATCAAACGTGGCAAACCACTTGGGCAGAAGTGTTGGTTATCCAATAAATGGTTACCCATGCCCGCCTCCCAAATTGATGATGCTTGAGTTAAGCGAAACCGGTCAGTCAGAATTAAAAATATTAAATAAATACATAAATCGTGGTTATAAACAAAGTAATTGTTTTATTTCACTAAATAAATATATTTTTTTATTTGCAGGCCTCGTTCACAGGAGACAATTGATGTTGGCTAACCAACTGGAACCTGTAACCCTCTTCTCCTCCGCTGATGACTTCACCTTTGCTCAGTGGCAGAAAGCTAAAAATGAGGTATAATAATATTACCAGGGTACCCAGCACAGTCGATCGATATGGTTTTATCGAAAATGTCATACTTGCCATCGCTCCTGAGCACGACTGTAGGCCTCTAACCAGGGCTGGGCAGTATTTGAAATACTTGTAATTTGTATTTCAAATACTTATGGCTTCAAAATACATTTTCAAATACATTTAGCGATCTTAATAACGATAATGAAAAATAAACTAACATAGATAATACGTAGACTAAAAACGCTAGAATCCAGAGCTATATGTTATGTATGTTAATATTTAGAGTTGGCAGCACGTCCTGTGCTATAATAGCACTGTTATTGTACATTTTCTATCATATTTGTATCATATAATGCTTGTCATTGCTTTGTATTGTACTTTTTTGTGTCATAGTATTAGATCAAGCACTATAGGAATAATTTGACTGAATACTAGATTATTTTTAAGTTAATTACAGTAGAGCGCACTTGAAGTGAAATAACTAGTGTCCGACCGAAGCAGTATTTTCTGCCGAAAACGAAACCGAATATTCGGTATCTGTCTCAGTTTCGGCCGATACCGAAACCGAAACTTTTTAGACATGTTAAAAATCTATTGTTTACTGAAATTCGGCTTATTTTTTACACATATATTCACTATAAAGTAAGGACCTCATAAATTGAGTATTATAATTTTAATTGCGTTTACAATCACAACATTTTTTTACATTAACTCCACATGAGAGGTCCTGAGGAAAATAATTTCCCTCGGGGCGTATGTCATCTTTGAAGATGCTGTATGGAGGGTCTTTTTGGGGAGAGGAAGGAGTCAATGGTCTTGAAGAGACCCATATTGTAGGAGGAAGGAAACATAGAGGCCGGCAAAACGTTCCACAGCCGAGCTGTTGAACTCAAGAATGAGTCATAGAAACGACCCGTTCTCATGTGACTAATGTCAACCGTGTACATATGTTGGGCGCATGTTTGGCATGTTCCCCGACTACGCACTGGTGCAGAGGGGATCAATGGCGCTATTTCCTCAGAGTATCTTCCATTGTATTACCGGTAGAACAAGGACAGATTCCCACCTGACGCCTATGCTCTAAAGATCGCAATCCGTTTGTGTTAGGACAATCTATTAATTGGACCACCGGTTTCTGCACAGAGTCAAGGTTTTTTTTTTTAGGTATTTTGGGGCTCCAGACCAGAGGTGGCTGCCAAATTCAATAGTGGGGCGCAGTTGCGATTTGTACAGTGTTAGCAGTTGTGTACTATTAAGTATCCCAGTTTCTGAGAGTTTAAAACTCTGGCTTCGATGGAGCCCCCATACCTGAGCTGGTCACTTAGAGTTACTGCCTCCGTTCACGGAGATACTTACAAGATACTTGATCTTCGTGCGCGTATCATTCGCGCCGATCGTAAGTACCCCCCGTACGATTTTGCTAGTGCCCTTCCACGGCGCTACGCGGTGGCTGTCGGTTTCCAATCAGTATCACGATACCGACAGTGCTAATCGCACGCGACGCGTCGCATCATTTGTGTCTGATACTTATTCATTTTACGTTTGTCAGAAATGAGGTCGGAACATGAAAGTAATGTTAGATTTGTTCTGGAAGTGGAAAAAATGCGTGTTTATATAACTATACTTTACCAGAATACGTAAGAAAGGATTTAGTGGAGATGGCATGGATTGATGTTTCAAGGTAGCCCCCCTTCCTGAAAAACTAACAGAAAGTCGCTTACGGTGGTATGGTCATGTAATGAGAAGAGACAAAGAACACGTGTGCCATAAAGCGCTAGCTATACCTGAAATAAAAAGAGGAAGAGGACGCCCCCCTCTGACATGGTGGACCAGCATGGCAAAAATAGCTCAAAATTTCCCCAATCCAACAACCCAAGACCGGTCGTCTTGGCGCAGATTGATTAGGAGAGCCGACCCCACTTAAAGTGGGAAGTGGCAAAGAAAAAGAAGAAGGCATGGATTGATGTTGGAAAAAAAGTCATATGACATCGCTTAACAGCGTGTTAACTCCACGGCTGCACGTGAAAAATGATCAAGTTCAGTATATTTCGGATAGCGCCGTGTACGGAGACTAGCATTAAAAAGGAGTATATCAGCAGGGTACTTGTGGTTTCGTCACAATATACTAGGTGTATATAATAATATATTATTATTATATTATCTAACATTTGAGTCCTATACCACAAATTTTACAAGTGAAGCGGAGATGAGATGTGTCTTTTGAGCAATATGATTGGTCAATTTTAGCAGGTCTCTGTTTCACTCTGCTCAACATTGCTTCTATGGAAACGCACCCTTAGATAAGGGCATTTACGACAATTTATTGCAACCAAAGGTTCTACCAAAACCAAATGTATTTTGTAATTTGTATTTTGTATTTGAAAGAAAAAAATGGTTAAAATACTGTATTTTGTATTTTGTATTTCAAATACACGACTTGAAAGTATTTTGTATTTCGTATTTTAAATACATGCGAAAAAGTATTTTGTAATTTGTATTTCAATTACAGCAAAGCATGTATTTTGCCCAGCCCTGCCTCTAACGAAGAAATAACAGTTCACGTCAAATAAATTAGGAACCCTTAGTCGTTGTGAAGTATTGTTTGTTCGTCAGCGGCCCGCTGTCGTGCTCGGGAGCTGTGACAAGTTACCGACATCTATCTACCTACATATATATATAAATACTAGCTGATCCGGCGAACTTCGTACCGCCTCAGAATCAAAAACTGTTGTCAACTTATTAGCTGAATTGATCTAAATTGTTTCTCCCTGCGTATACCATACCTTGATCTAAATTGTTTCTCCCTGCGTATCCTTTCCCCTCTCGCGTTCCCTCTCCCTCTCCCCAGTCTCCCCACTCCACTTCTCCCCTTCCCCCGTCCCGCTAACCCCCCTTTCTGGGTTCCTTTCCCCCCTCCCCCCTCCCCCCTCCACGGTTCACAGTTCAATATTATACCCCTTACAATATTGCTGCAGTTCTTTCAAAATAGGAGAATTCGTTCCATACAAAATGTATGGGGAAAATAATTTTCTTCGGAGTGCAACACCCTTTACTTTTAGGGGTATGAAAAATAGATGTTGGTCGATTCTCAGACCTACCAGATAAGCACACAAAATTTCATCAAAATTGGTCCAGCCGTTTCGGAGGAGTATGATAACAAACACCGTGACACGAGAATTTTATATATTAGATTTATTTTTTATATTTTATATAAATAAAAATGAATCGCCGAAATGCACCAAATTGTGAAATTCTTTGGTTTTTGTTTCCGTTATTGTCAGGACAAGGTTTGTATAAAACTACTGGCATTATGAAATTTGTTTATAAAAATTGCAATAAGTGGCACGCGAGCTGTTTGAAAACTGAATGTAATGGGATTGAATGTATGGAATGTAGGAGGAGGGGGGAGGGGAACTCGCGTAGGGGGGTACGCGGGAGCGGGGGAGGGGAACCCGGGAGGGGAGAGGGGAACCTGGGAGGTGGGAGGAAACTCGGGAGGGGGGTTCACGGGACGGGTGGAGGAGGCGGAGTGGGAACACGAGAGGGGAAGGGGACGCGGGAGAGGAAGAGAAGGCGGAAGGGGAACGGGATGAATGGGAAAGGACACGCAGAGAGAAAAAAAATCATTATTAAATGGCATAGCAACGCATGCCGGGAACCAGCTAGTTTTCGATAATATAGTTTTTATCGATATAGGTATCGATCGACAATGCTAAATACCCAGGAACTCTACAAGTGAAATCGATAACTTTACAATATTGTATTGATAGGCATAACATCCGATGTTTCCGATGTCTCGAATACGGTTTCAACATTGACAGCCGAACCGATATTGACAGGGAATAAATAAAAAATCTTTGCAACACCGGCAGATGGGGGCTCCATCGAAGCCAGAGCAAAGTTAGCCTCTCAAAAACTGGGCGTACTGTACAGAGCCCGTAGATATTTTAATAGTACACAACTGTAATATAACCCTTTACAAATCACAAGTGCGCCTCACGGTTGAATTTGGCAGCCACCTCTGGTCTGGAGGTCCAAAATACCTGAAAAACCCTCGGCTCTGTGCAAAAACGGGTGGTCCTTTTGATAGATTCTCCCATCTAGACAATCCCGGAATAAGTAAAAAAATCTTTGAAATGTGTCATAATTTGGTGCAAAATTAAGTATTTATTTAATTGTTAATATCCACAGATATCATGGCCTGACTCAAGTATTTGGTTCTTTTGAACATGCATGTCTTTCTCGGGCGTCCCCGACTTCTAAAATTCTGTGTCATATATTCTCTCCTTCTTTCTTATTTATCTTCTCAATGTATTCATTCTTTTTTTTCTTATACCAGTTCTCTGGCCTAAAAGCTGAAATGCCTGCAAACGTTCATCTCCTGACCGTGGAACCCTGGAAAGAAAACACAATTCTGATCCGTTTGGAACACTTCTTACAAAAGACCGACGATCCAGAAGACCTGTCAAAGCCCGTTAAGGTCAATATCGCAGAAATATTCAAGGATTTCGAAGTCCTAACTGTCAAGGAGACAACGCTCGCGGGTAATGTCTACCTCAAGCAAGACAGCGAATTGACGCAGGGATCTCAGAAGGTTAACAAGGTCAAAGGAAACAAAAAATCGGAAGATTTTGAAGTAACTTTGAACCCTATGGAGATGAAGACCTTTATACTTACTGTCAAGTTTTAATGATTTTAAAGAAAACTGATGTCGCCAAATAATAATTACACCTTCTGAGACATTTCTTACATTTACATTTACCCAAACAGGTCAATAAAAGTATACATATATTTGAATAGATCAATTAATTTATACATGTATTTAAATAAGTCAGTGAAATTATTCATTTATTTAAACAGTTTAATGAAATTATATATTTATTTAAACATGTCAATGAACTTAAACGTGTATTTAAACAGGTCAATGAAATTATACTTATATTTAAACAGTTTTATGAGATTATATATTTATTTAAACATGTCAATGAAATTATATACATGTATTTAAACAGGTCAAAGAAATTATACATTTATTTAAACAGGTCAATGAAATTATACATATATATAAACAGTTTTATGAAATTATATATTTATTTAAGCATGTCAATGAAATTATACATGTATTTAAATAAGTCAATGAAATTATACATATATTAAAACAGTTTAATGAAATAGTGTATTTATTTAAGCATGTAAATGTAATTATACATATTATGATATAACAGTTCAATGAAATTATTTATTTATTTAAACAAGTCAATGAAATTACACGTGTATTTAAACAGGTAAATGAAATTATACAATTATTCAAACAGTTCAATAAAATTATACATACAGGGTGTTAAGGGACGTATTTGACTTACTTTAACCAGTGATTCCTGACATTATTTGGAGTAAAAAATGTAAATGAAATTTTGGTCTCCGGTGACATTTTTGATGTTTTTTTTTTTTTCTACACAAACAAAAAAAATGGTAGGTGTGGGACAGTTGGAGGTGGGGTAAGGGGTTGATCGGATATTCGGCCGAGTGACCATTGACCACATGCGGAAGAATTTTTTTTTGTTTGATTTTGAAGAAACAATTTTAGAAAAAAAAAAAAAAGTCGTCCAAAAAAGTCACCGGAGACCAAAATTTCATTTACATTTTTTACTCCAAATAATGTCAGGAATCACTGGTTAGAGTAAGTCAAGTACGTCCCTTAACACCCTGTATATTTAAACAGGTTAATTAAATGACAGATATATTTAAACAGGTCAATGAAATTATAGATATGTTTAAACAGGTCAATGACATTATACATATATTTAAACAGATCAATGACGTTATACACATATTTAAATAGGTCAATGAAATTATTCACGTATTTAAACAGGTCGATGAAATTTTACATACATTTAAACAGGTTAATGTAGTTATGCATATATTTAAACAGTTTAATTAAATTATATATTTATTTAAACATGTCAATGAAATTCAACATGTATTTTAACAGGTAAATTAAATTATACATTTATTTAAACAGGTTGCTTAAATAACAGATATATTTAAACAGGTCAATGAAATTATAGATATATTTAAACAGGTCAATGACATTATACACGTTTTTAAACAGGTCAATGAAATTTTACATATATTTAAACAGGTTAATGTATTTATACATATATTTAAACAGGTTAATGAAATTATACATATATATAAACAGGTCAATGAAATTATGCATGTATTTAAATAGGTCAATGGCGTTAAACGTATACTTAAATAATTTTAATGTTAATAAAATTATACACGTATTTAAAGATGTGAAATTAAACATGTGTTTAAACAGGTCAATGAAATTCTAGATGTATTTGAACAGATCAATGGAATTACACATATATTTAAAAAGGTCAATGAAATTATATATGTATTTAAACAGGTCAATGAAATTATGCATATATTAAAACAGGTCAATGAAATCATAGATATATTTAAACAGGTCAATGAAATTATACATATATTTAAACAGGTCAATCCTATTATACATATAAACAGGTCAATGAAATTATACACATATTTAAACAGGTCAATGAATTTATACTTATATTTAAACAAGTCAATGAAATTATACATATTTTTAAACAGGTCAATGAAATTATACATGTATTTAAGCATGTCAATGGCAGTACACATTTATATACAGAAAGGTGGAAGAAATTAAACATACATATATATATATACAGACAGGTCGACGAAATTATACATATGTATCTACAGACAGGTCAAAGAAATTGTCCACATAAATGGACTGATCAAAGAAATTATATTTATGAAAACAGGCCAATGAAATTATACATTTATATACAGGTCAATTAATTTATACATACGGACAGATGAGTAAATTATACACATATTGTAGAGCAGGTCAACACCGGCACACACATTGTCAGGTCAAGGAAATTTTACACAGACAGGTCAATTAAATTCTACAAAGACAGGTCAATGAAATTTTATACATTGACAGGTCAATTAATTTATACATTTTGAAAGGTCAATGATATTTTTTTATTTTTTTTTATTTCATAAATGATTAAATGTTACATTTTTGGCCATTTTTGACTACCATACTAGGCTATTGCCCGGTATAATATAAGATAATATCATATATTCAAAAAATCAACTTAATCATTTTGAGAACTAGAAAAAATTTCAAGACAAATCAATAAAATTATGCATACCGACAGGTCAATGAAATTAAATATCTGCTAAGGCAAAAATTTCAAATTTTAAAAAATGTGTAATATCTTTTAGCAGAAGTAAGCAAAAAATCGAACTACATTCGGTCGTACAAACATGCCTAAAACCCTTCTATTGGTTTTTTCTTGATCTATGCTACTAATATTGACATGTAATCATTGAAATTGTAAACAATAAAGTTCATTATTTCACAAGCAAATGCACTGATGTTTTTTTTAAATTCATTTTATCTTTGTTTTATGAGAACATCATATGAGAGTCCCAAATGAGTCAGTGGGACTGAAGTATTCCAATTGAGGTATGTGGTGAGGCTGGGAGAGGGAGAGGAGCAAGTTGTGGATGTAACTGGCTATTCAGATCTTAATCACCAAACATTCCCTAAAGCCATTTCAAGAAACACTTCAATTCTGATTGGCAAGACACTCGAGAATGAGCCCCAAATATACTACACATCAGTTATCGTAAATTGTGAAACAATACAAATCAATTATATAATATCTACATGCGCACGCCGGGATTTGAATCCAACCCCTCCTGATTTGTAGTCGAGAGCCTTGTACCATAACCACGGAGGCCGTCTTGACTATAATTCTATAATAGACAATTTGAATTGAAACAACAAAAGAAATTAATCAAATGGATGAAAAGAGTGAAATTAAAGAAAATAGTGAAATAAATGAAACGAAAGAAACGAATGAAACGGATGGAACAAATATAATGAATGAAAAGAATTAAATGAATGAAGCGAATGAATCTAATGAAACCAACAAAACGAATGAAACGTACGAAAAGAATGAAACGAATGAAACGAATGGAACGAATGAAACGAATGAAACGAATGAAACGAATGAAACGAATGAAACGAATGAAACGAATGAAACGAATGAAATGAATGAATTAAATTAAATAAATTAAACTAATGAAACGAACGAAAATGAATTGAAAGGATTTAATTAAATTGATGAACTTGATGAAATTAATGAAAGTAATGAACTTAATGTTAATGCAATTATTGAAATGACAATGAATGAGATAAAAAAAAGATGTCACAGAGCCGAATGGATGTAAACAAATTAGATATTTTGTCAGTAAACAAATTAATATAAACAAACAAATTTATTTGTCAGAAAACAAATTAATATAAACAGACAAATTTATTTGTCAGAAAACAAATTAATATAAACAAACAAATTTATTTGTCAGAAAACAAATTAATATTAACAATAAATTTATTGTCAGAAAACCAATTATTAAAAATTTAATCAATACAGGTAACAGATACAGAAAAAAAATAATATAAATAATAAATTAGCAAGTTAAAAAAAAAAGTAAGCATATTTTTCTTGTCAGTTGCTTTTAAACTTGCGGTTTTGAAAACCAAAAAAATAATTGGGATTTCTAATCCATTCTCAGTGGATACTTATCATATAATACAAGTTAAGATTATGTTATAAACTTTATTATTAAAGATATGAAATATTATGTCCACCAAAATTTAGATAAAAGTTTTTATTTAATAAACAAAGATTAAAACTGAACAACGCAGTGGCGGAGCTACAAATTTAATGCCCCACCGCAAATAAATCAGAACAATAATAACTTCATTTTTTTTTGTTTTTTTTTTTAACATATTAATAATACGGCGATACTGCATTTTGGAAGGAAGGAGAGGAAGTTCTGGAAAGGAAAAAGCTATGATAGGTGGGTAGGAATCTGGGGGTCAACGTGTCCAGGAGAATCTATCCCTCCCACTGCGGTACTAGGCGATGGGTCGAGAGAGTCCGGTCGAAGAGCTCAAAAGGACTCAAACAGTCTCCACCGATCCGGTCTCCACCGATAAGGCCGCAGTAGGTCGACAAAAACATCTACCGCTAATACCTAGCATAGGTGCCCGGGCTCGCTGCCGGTCGGTTGGGCTCGAGGGGTGACAGTTATCCAATAAATGGTTTCTGGGGCGGCGGTACCCATACCCGCCTATATGGTATATTCAGGTAAAAAAGTTGACTTTAAACTTAGAGATATAGATTTTATTCCAATGCAATTTTTTTTTTTATTTTCTTACAAAATATGCCCGAGAACTGAGGGTTTAACTTAAGCTTACTTATCGTAAGCTGACTTAACTTCAGCGAACTTAACTTAAGCTAATGGTACCGCTACATGCTTGCGACAAACGGCTTGCCGCAAGCTCAGGCAAGCTCTGACAAACGAATGGCTGGCTTCCACACACTTGCGAGCGCGCCAGTGTGTTCGGAGCATCCAAGCGCGGCGGACGTCTACCTTAGAGTATATATTGTTACTCTAAGGCTATACTATGTTTGCGTTAATCTATTTTTATTTTGGTTCCATGCCAACTCAGAATGAAACCAACTGAGAAACACCTCAGAAAGATCTTTAAAAGCTATGAAAAAATAATTTTAAAATTGCCGGTAACCCTAACCTAACTTAATCATTTTTTTTATCGTGACCTTTCTGAGTTGGCCGGTCACCTTTATTTTAACGCGAAATAAAAGACAAGGAGATAATATATTTTTAATACCATTGAACCATTGAAGAAGATAATACTAATAAAAATATGAAAAAGAACAAGACACAGAAAAATACAATGTCTAGTTCACACGCGGTAAAAGTGAAACCTTCAGAAAACTAAGGTAGAAAAGAGTGGGGAAGCTACGAAGCACCGCACAAAGAGGAGACATTATCTTGCAGGCTAAATCCTATAGATTTTTGTCTCTTTTTATTGCCACTTTTTCGTTTCATCGAGTTTCAAATCACAACGGTGCCAAAGAAGTTCGAACTCGAAGATCACTTGTCTTTATATAATATTGCCTTGTATTATAAAAAAAAGTTATTCTAACAAAATCATGTTTTTTTTGTAATAATACTGTATAAATCATCAATAAAATATTATTTATTTATTTTGACTCTTTAGGTAAATCCAGTCGCAATAAATTACGTTAGTGCATTAAATTTATGTACTTAAACATTTTAATAAGAATAATAAGTCAGGCTCGCCTCATACGCCATTCATATTCATATGTCTCGTAATATTATCATAGACCGCACGGAGCAAAAAAGGCGTGCATTCGCCACCAGCTCCGAAGTTCCACTGAGCGCGACCGAGCGCTTGCCGCTTGTGGCCAAAATATCCGACCTCGATCGGATCGGCGGCAAGCTCTCGCAAGCTCTTGCAAGCCTACGCAAGCCAAGCCACACGCGCGGCACCAGACGCTGGGGCTTGTGGACGCTTGCAGAGGCTTGCCACGTATTTGGACGCGGCTTAACCTTCCTAAACTCAACTTGAAGTAATTGAACTTAACGTAAGCTAACTTGTTAGCCTGCAGCAATGCGAATTTAATCCTATACCTAGCAAAGTTTTCCGTCGTTGCACAAGCTACATTTGCCCAATATAATGAGTCAGCAGGAGGAAATAAAAAATTGTCAGGTTATTTTTAATCTCTATCTCTACATCTCCACATATTATAAATTAAAGTCCTCCGCGTCGTCTGTCTGTCTGTTCGCGAAAAACTCAAAAACTACAGAACGGATTTTCATGCGATTTTCACCAATAGATAGAGTGTTTCGTGAGGAAGGTTGAGGTATATAATTTGTCAAGGATTTGTGTAAATTGGTTGAAACATAACGATAATTGTTAGAAGTGTCGGAAAATGTCAAGCCGCCTTAGAGCTTTCATCGAAAACATTGCATAATCCCTTTGAGATAAAACAAAACAATACATGGTGGGATATTCCTCTTTTATAGATCTACAAAAAAGTCTATAGTGGCATATGTCTATCTTTTACGGATAGCTTACTATACCCATTCTATCTTCTAAAAAAATGGTCACGTACAATGCGGTAATTGGAAAGTTATTTAGACGGATACAGTATTAATCCTTATTAACTTAAATACGTTAGTTACCTCAAGCATTTCATGCACATTATTATAAGCTTTCGCACTATCTCTACGTATTATAAATTTAAGTCCTCCGCGGCGTATGTCTGTCTGTCTCTTCGCGATAAACTCAAAGATGGCGGTGGTTATCAAGGTTGGATAACCATTTAGTTAGCCCTAGCAACGCATGGCCGGGTCAGCTAGTCGACAATAAATGTTTAACTTAACTTACCTCTTCTTCCGAAATTAAATATCTCGGTGTGATCTTTGATCAAAACCTGAAGTGGAATAGTCACATTACAGAGCTACCGAAGAGAATAAATTTGTTAGATTAAGAAATATTTTAAATGTAAAAATAATTAAAAATGTGTACTATGCCCTTGTTCATTCATCTTACAAAACCAATCTTAACTCAGTTTCGCAAAGAATCATCATTAAAGTAATATTTTTAAAAAATCTACCTTCTCAACAGAATCACTTTTAAAATTGTTTCCGGTACCTAATACGACTAATATCGATGACATATTCAAGCAAGCTTCTATTATAAAAATGTGCAAAGAAAAAAATAACAAAGAATATCAAGAATTTTACAAACTAATGAGAAATGGAAACCAATTTATTACACCTAATTTTAAAACAACTCAAATGCAAAATCATTATATTTTCGGAGCCATAAAAATACTATAATAACCTGTCTTCTGAATTACGCTGTATCATCAATCAATCAGAACAAATAAATAAAATTAAACAATTTTTCAAAAAAAACTTGCAGTAAAAATAAATATTTTATACAAAACATATTATAACTTACAACTTAAGTAAGAATCGTGGCTCCCTTATCAGGCACAAGAGCTCCTCTTTTCTGATAAGGTATACATAACAAAAAACGACCTTGTAACGTAATTATTTTCATGGTTCTTATTCAGTCAGTATTTGCTCAGAAAGAGTATTATTAATTTCGGGTGCCGTTGGAACGATTGATAACAAATTCAAATTGCCTGGACGGTTGCTCGATTGTTTTTGAAAAAAAAAGCAGAAACGGTTGCAAGGGGACATCATGACATAACAATGGATTGGTCGGAAGTTTGATTTGTAAGGAGTTTTTATACTCGTAAATGATTGTGTAAATTTGCAATATAATGCAACTACACCTTCAAATTAGTGCTGTGAGGAAATATTGCTTAACGCTCGTAATAACGCGGAAAACAATCCTCCGAGAATAGACATCGGGATTATTGAATACAGCTGGATACATTGATTTTTTGGTCGGGCGTGTTTACAGCCTATGACGTTATATAAAACAGCCACGTATAATCCATTATCACCGAGGACAACTTTGATGAAGATTGCAGGCGCTTCTTAAATGACATTTACAGTCTAGAACTGCGGGTTATATCCTTTCAATGCTCAGAGATGGCCATCGGACGCATTGTGATCAGCGGGCCTTTGTGGATGGACTGGAATCTCGGCTGCTTCACGGTGTCATGGGCTTGCGAAGCGGCAGCTCTGGGGCTCTTCTCCAGCTATCTGGAGCCCTTGTCGCTGAGGTTAGAAGAGGTGCGCCATATTAACTATCGCAAGCTACGAATGATCATTTGGAGTGGATTCTACTAAAATAACTGAATTATCTCTCTCTCTCTCTCTCTCTCTCTCTACATTTTTTTGAGTTTACAAAGGTATTTATGTAGATTATGTTTTTGCTTGTCAATAATAACAAGTACATTTTGTTTAATGTGAGTTCTTTTATTTACATCAGATAGTAGCTTTCTTTTTATCCCACGCAGGACCCTGAGATGATGATGAGAGCTCATGCATACGGAATTTCTCTGCTAACTGAGAAAGGTACGTGTCAACCTTTAATTTAATATTTCGTAAAATATATTTCTATATATGTAACTCATATTTTTTATATTACAAAAAAAATAAAATAAAAAACTTTCTTAAAATAACATTAAAAATAGGCCGCCCATCTTGCGCAAAATATAGAACCGCCACTGTGTTATAGATAGCAAATAATTCACCGCAATTTGAAATTTGAATACAATGTTCGAACGTTCGAAGTTGGAAATTTGAATAAAGTCAATTGACATTCATTCGACCAATTTTGTACGACTCTTCGATTCACCGCGATAAGTTGTGCAAGAAAATTATAAACCATATTTGTAAGTAGATTTTTATTTAATTTCCTTGTTTGTGACATTTTCAAAATTGGAACTAAATTATCGAACTATGAAATGTGTATTCAAAATGTTTCCGTGACAGTCGTTTCCCACATTTGTA
Source organism: Limnephilus marmoratus (assembly GCA_917880885.1). NCBI lineage: Eukaryota > Metazoa > Arthropoda > Insecta > Trichoptera > Limnephilidae > Limnephilus > Limnephilus marmoratus. Next base: position 55,802,897 of record OU862907.1, on the reverse strand, counting down.
AGTTGACTTGTATTTAATTTCCTTTTTTTGACATTTTCAAAATTTTAACTAAATTATCGAATTCTGAAATATGTATTTAAAATGATTCCATGACAGTTGATTCCCACATTTGTAAGTTGATTTTAATTTAATTTCCTTGTTTGTGACATTTTCAAAATTTTAACTATAATTTAATAATAGTTGATTGTCATTTTTAAATCAGATTTTAGACGTTCTGACTCTTTTCCACAAAAAATAAAAATGGATTTCGAAAGATTGTTCTTTTATATAGCATTCGCATGTTTTAAATTTTTAGAAAAAATGTTAATTTTTAGTGTAATAAGGTTATACCATAGGTCGTTGGCAGATTTGTTAAATTTTAAAAAAAGATTTTGTATTATACCACACCCATTTCAAATCATATAATCATGCAGTTAAATAAATCAATACATTATCTGGGTATCGCTTGTTTTAGAATTTTAATTTTAGTTTAAATAAAATCATTAAAATATATATATACCTATGTACACGGGTTTCTAGACGAAAATTGGTCCGTTTGTGTATTTATTTGCGCTCTTACAAATTAAAATATTTCAGATTTTTTTTAACATTCTTATTTAATTTAGACATTATTGAAAAATGATAAATACTTATAATCAAGAAATTATTACAAAAAGTTCATTATTTTAATAGTTTTATCATCACGCCTTTCAGCATTTTTGGATGAAGGTATAAATTAAAGCAAATTTGGAATGAAATAAAATCGATATTGAGTTATAATTTTAAAAAGCTGGTACGGAGAATAATTAACCTCTCTCAGTGTAACCGCCCTGCACGATCGTAAGAACAACTTTCGACGAAATGTGGATTTTCGGCCGCTGGCTGGTTAAACGCCCTTAAGAAAATACGTTATACCTAATTACACACAATATAACTAAGTGTCATGCAGGGGTATGCAGAGAGGATGTACCGCCGAATAACAAAAGTATAAAATATATTTTCATTCAATAATAAATATATTTTCATTCAATAATAAATATATTTTCATTCAATAATAAATATATTTTCATTCAATAATAAATATATTTTCATTCAATAATAAATATATTTTCATTCAATAATAAATATATTTTCATTCAAAAATTAATAAATTATTTTCAATAATAAATATATTTTCATTCAAAAATAAATATGTATTCATCAAGTATAAAACTACTTGCCTATATACTGTTTATATCAGCAAAATCGACACTGAATGTGTAATTCATTTAATATCCATACCAACTTATTAAAGGGTATTTTTGAAGTCAATTTTCGGTTTAAATGCTCAAAAAATTATATGTATATTACAAAATAATTATAATTCCTGGGGATCAAATGTCGGGTTACCATTCTAAATGTGTGCCTACACACATATAAACACATTTTTTTAAATTGTGAAAATTGAATTTGAAAAATGCAGCTCCATTTTAATAAAAATTATTTATTTTATAAGTACCTTATAAATAATTTAAAGGGTACCCTTTGTCATAATTTAAATTTAAATTTTTGATTTGTGGCCGAAATACATACTTTAAATTTGTTTTTTTTTAAATTCAAAGGTAAAGCAAAAATCTGTTTCGGATATGTTCAACTTTATTTATTTATGTTTTAAATTATAAAATATACGTAATTAAAGAATTAATTTTTATGATTTTAGAGGCAACTTTGGCAGTTAATAAATTATAATTATTTAAAATCAAATTTCAAATGATTTACGTTTTTAACACATTTGTAGTAAGGGAACGTACCCATACTACGTGACACGTTTAGGAGGGGGGGGGTCTTCAAAATGTCACGCTCCATACAAATGAGCGGCGGGTTGCTTAGGATTTTGGTCACGGGGGGGGGGGGGGGGGTTAAAAATTGCAAAAAGTTGGTCACGTAGTATGGGTACGTTCCCTAAGAATACACATGTATACCCAAAAAATTCATTTATTATTTATGATTTTTAATTTTTAACAGTAGGGAAGGTTTTTTATAATAGTTAAAATAAATCACTGAAAAATGCCAAAATTGTCTCTGTAATTGAATTCTTATGACCAATATATCATATTACCAGACATAAATAAATAAAGTAGCATATATCCGTACTAGATATTTGATATAGGTACCTTTTGAGTACAAAATAATTTTTTGGTTCACTGTCACTGTCACTGTCACTGTCACTGTCACTGTCACTGTCACTGTCACTGTCACTGTCACTGTCACTGTCACTGTCACTGTCACTGTCACTGTCACTGTCACTGTCACTGTCACTGTCACTGTCACTGTCACTGTCACTGTCACTGTCACTGTCACTGTCACTGTCACTGTCACTGTCACTGTCACTGTCACTGTCACTGTCACTGTCACTGTCACTGTCACTGTCACTGTCACTGTCACTGTCACTGTCACTGTCACTGCTACTGTCACTGTCACTTTCACTGTCAATGCCACTGTCAATGCCACTGTCACTGCTACTGCCACTGTCACTGTCACTGCCACTGTCACTTTCACTGTCACTGTCACTGTCATTGTCAATGCCACTGTCACTGCTACTGTCACTGTCACTATCACTGCCACTGAAACTGTCACTGTCACTTTCATTGTCGCTGTTACTGTCACTGTCGCTGTCATTACCACTGTCACTGTCACTGTCACTGTCACTGTCACTGTCACTGTCACTGTCACTGTCACTGTCACTGTCACTGTCACTGTCACTGTCACTGTCACTGTCACTGTCACTGTCACTGTCACTGTCACTGTCACTGTCACTGTCACTGTCACTGTCACTGTCACTGTCACTGTCACTGTCACTGTCACTGTCACTGTCACTGTCACTGTCACTGTCACTGTCACTGTCACTGCTACTGTCACTGTCACTTTCACTGTCAATGCCACTGTCAATGCCACTGTCACTGCTACTGCCACTGTCACTGTCACTGCCACTGTCACTTTCACTGTCACTGTCACTGTCATTGTCAATGCCACTGTCACTGCTACTGTCACTGTCACTATCACTGCCACTGAAACTGTCACTGTCACTTTCATTGTCGCTGTTACTGTCACTGTCGCTGTCATTACCACTGTCACTGTCACTGTCGCTGTCCCCCCCCCCCCCCCTCTTAAACTTGACCGATAGCTTTTTTTTACCGACTGTATTAGAAGAAAATCTGTGCTTTTGTTATTTTTTTAATTACATTGCCTTAGTTCAGGGCACGCCCAATAGGCCACTTGCATGGATTTCATAACGACTTGGAAAAAATCGTGTGGATAGATTTTTTTTACTAAGATTACTAAAATATTAGTAAAATTTTTTAGAAATGTACAATTTTTTTATATTTAAATAAATAAATCCATATTTGGGCTCATGACGTCACTACATGAAAATGTCCCGTCTCCGAAAATGTTCCTATTAATTTAGTAAAATTCCACACTGATTTATTTTTTTTTATATGGCAACACTTTTTATTTCAGGCGAATTTTTGAATTTGACATTTAACGTTCACTAGATTTATTGTTTGTTCTCTGCGAGCTTATCATTTGGTTTGACTTTTTGACAGATGTTATGAAGAGAACCCCGTACATTTACGGGGTTCTACGTGTTTTAGAGGTATAATGGTAGTGGTGCTGATTTTAACAAAATCAAATTTTATAATATTCTTATTATTATTATAATTTACAAGTACAAGTATATTACATTGGATTTAGCAACATAGACATTGAACATTTTAATGATTTATGATCAATAAGATGGATCAAAGAAAAAAACATTTTTGAGATGTAATATTTTTGGTATGCCTCGTTATTCTCCCGTGCCCCCTTTCTTGTGGAAAACGTTCTTTTTTTTAAATGATTTTCGGCTATGAAATTATCGTTTTTTCGCACCTATAAAATTATGTCCCGTCTTTCCGATTTATAAAAAATGGTCTGATTTTTCGGATTGAAATTTTCAGAAAATCGCCAGGGTTTCAAAAAAACGATTAAAAACAAAAAAAAATACAGAATGTCTTAGAATATTTGCCTAGACCGAAATAAAAATTAAAAAATGATCAAGTGACCTATTGCGGCTGCGGCCCAATTGAAGATTTTCGCGGTCCAAAATGAAGTTTTCAGCTTTTCATGTTTTGGATTTTGGTATTCATACAAAAAATCATTCTTGTAAATATTTTAATCTTCTAATATATAAAATTCTCGTGTCACGGTGTTTGTTGCCATACTCCTCCGAAACGGCTGGACCAATTTTGATGAAATTTTGTGTGCTTATCTGGTAGGTCTGAGAATCGACCAACATCTATTTTTCATACCCCTAAAAGTAAAGGGTGTTCCACTCCGAAGAAAATTATTTTCCCCATACATTTTGTATGGAACGAATTCTCCTATTTTGAAAGAACTGCAGCAATATTGTTCGGGGTATAATATTGAACTGTGAACCGGGGGAGGGGGGAGGGGGGAAAGGAACTCAGGAAGGGGGGTTAGCGGGACGGGGGAAGGGGAGAAGTGGAGTGGGGAGAGGGAGAGGGAACGCGAGAGGGGAAAGGATTCGCAGGGAGAAACAATTTAGATCAATTCAGCTAATAAGTTGACAACAATTTTTCATTCTGAGGCGGTGCGAAGTTCGCCGGATCAGCTAGTTTTATATAAAATTTTGTGAAATTTGTACTTTCTTGATATCAGACTTCGTACTCTCGCTGGAGTTTTTGATGTATTGCTTGAAAATTCCATGCACGTGGCCGCTCTAGGGATTCATTATCGCAATCAATTCCAACCATCATATTTTTCCTCACATTTCTCTGAAGATCGAATGCAAACAACCTGATTTTAATTAGTGGAGGGTGAGTGCAAAGGACACATACAGGCGCGTGAATAATGGGGAGTTATGAACTTGTCTATAATCAAAAATTGCTCGCGGTTTCACAATAATTCCATTGCAATTTTTGGACACCGATAAAAATTAACCATGTGGAATTGAAACGTTCGCGGAACGTTCGCGCTTTTCATACAAATTTTCGGCCGGTTCGTTTTCGACCTTTTTCATACAAATCTTAATTTTGGATTATCAAAATATCATACCTAACTGAAAAACTTTCTTTGTAATCAAATGTATATCAAATATCTAGTACAGATGTGAGCTACTTTATTTATTTTTGCTTTAAATGATTAGATATAATAGGTTATTAAAGATTTTGGTTTTCATGCTTTTAGATAACAATTATATGTGAGCAAATGAAATAAAAATTTTGAAATTTAAAAAATAATTTTGCTATATTTATTTTAAAAATTTGAGGAAGAATAAAATAAAAAAAAATAAACATCTTTAAAAATGCATTTTGGATAGTAATTTAAAAATATAAACGACAAATTTTTGTTCCTACGTAAATAGGTAATTTGTATTTTAAAATTACACCCATCAAAATAGTTTATTAAACGACTTCGAAAAGGAGGAGGTTCTCAATTCGACTGTATTTTTTTTATTTTTTTTTTATGTTTGTTACCTCAGAACTTTTGACTGGGTGAACCGATATTGATGATTCTTTTTTTATTTGAAAGCTGGTGCTTCCAGTGTGGTCCCATTTTAATTTGGTCCAGTTCTGATAATGGCATCTGTGAGAAAATCATATAAGTCTTAAATTTGCATCAAGTATGTGCGCGACAAATGGCCGAATAACTCAATATCACGCCAACCGATTTCGATGATTCTTTTTTTATTGGAAAGGATGTACTTCAAGGGTAGTTTGATGAGAGTTTTTTTAGCTTCTGATTATGGGATCCATGACAAAGTAATGGAACTCTCCAATTCTTAAGAGCAAATTAACGATACTCGGCTGAATCTTAATCGAATTAGTTAGTGTTCTTCAGATTCACTAAAAATCAAAAAATAAACAAAAATTTTAACAAAACAAAAAAACGACTTCAAAAAATGCACTAAAAAGTAAAAAAATAATTTCGTTTTCTTCTACAACTTAATAATCAACTTACTTTTTCTACTCATCAATATGTAGGTACGATTGTTATTTTTGGAGTCGGTGTTAGCCAAGGTACTCCCCTCCCGCCGCGGCCCGCTCTCGCCTCTCACCTCGTCAAGTTGCGCGTGCGACACAAGCACATCTCACCTATAACTATGTATGTAGTCACAAACCCACCTTGGCTGACACCGACTCCAAAAATAACAAGCGTACCTACATATTGATGAGTAGAAAAAGTAAGTTGATTATTAAGTTGTAGAAGAAAACGAAATTATTTTTTTACTTTTTAGTGCATTTTTGAAGTCGTTTTTTTGTTTTGTTAAAATTTTTGTTTATTTTATTAATTTTAATTTATATTCCATCATATTTTTTTAATAAATACAGTAAAATAATTTTTTAAATGTATTTGATTTAGGTTCTCACAAATAACTATCAAAGTTACAGTTTGTCAAATAAGAGTAGAAAATATATGAGGGCGCCACTGTTGTTCAAATGGCAATACTAATCACATAACTCATGGTGTTAAAGTAAAGCTGTGTAACCTACATTTTTATAAAAAATTAAAAATAATGGAAAAAATATTTTTCATTGCAGTATAGATACTCGCCGATCTCAAAATTAGCATTGCATATAGGTATATTATAATTATACCTTTACAATTTTGTGTTAACATAATGAAGAATAACTATAATGTAATAAAATATAAAGCACAGTTTAGAAATTGCTCACATTTATTTAATACTAGATAAAGTACCTAGCGTTGCCTGGGCTTTAGATCATGTCTCTAATTTTAGATCTGAATATATTTAACTCATTCAGATATAAAAGTAGTGTTACTAAACTCACCATTAGTGATTCTTCGTTTCTATCTATTGTTCAATTCAAATTTATGTTAAATTAAATTAAAGCAAATAGCTTTATAAATCACCTTTTAATCAATTTTATGTCATGAAGAAAAAATGTTTTTTAAAATGTGGTTTACTGTGTTCTATACATTCAGTGTCATTGCACTTCAAAAAATATTTGACAGTTAAATTGGTGTTGCCAGTCTACAAATTTAGTAGTTCAAGTTTTTATATTTTCTACTCTTTTTTGACAGACTATATACCTCTAAAATCATAGAACACTAAAAAAATTTAATGGCCCATATCTAATAATTTAAATAAAAAATAAATAAAGTAGTTCACATCTACTAGATATTTGATATACTTTTGAATACAAAATTAATTATTTTCAGTTTGGTTGGCTATTTTGATCTGAAATCAAAAATGAATACTTGTAAAACGAGACGCGCAAACCTTCCTCTTAAGGTAATAAAATAGTTTGAATAAGTTTTTTGTTTTATGTGTGGCCCACCCAAGTTCAGTAATTTTTTTATCAAGGCAGTCCTGGGCTGGTTGTCTGTTCTAATATTGATTGAAAGAATACCTAAATAAAATCATCAAAATCGAGGTTTTATATTCCGCATTTCTTTCCCCCAAAACCGGATCGATTTATAAGATTTAAAAAAAAAACATTGTCTAGTTTGCGTACTGAACGTCTGATGGTGGTGTTCAAACCAGGCATTTGAACGGTAACATCTGTATTCCCGATATAATACAAATATTTGAGTTTTATGTCCCCGACAACTTCACAAGAGCGCGCAGACACAGAACTTTTGTTGTTCCGGGATGCAGAACTAACTTACCGTTAGTAATGCCGCTCGGAAAAATGATTCTGTTACTAAATTATCTGTCCCGTGATATAGATATTTTTAAACTAAATATTCATCAATAAATTCAAAAACGCGATTATCACTCTTAACCCTCGACCCGTCGCGTGGGGTCTTTAAAAGCCCAGGTTTTACAGAAATGCTAATTATGTTCATTTTAAATGTTCCCACTGATTTCTTACTTTAGGTAGCTTCCTAAAAGGGACTATACTTGACGCAAGCGCCGAGAAAATTTAGTTTGCGCATGTGCGATGTGAGATACAGACTTGTGTTTCGGCGTGAGGCTAAAAAAATCAACAAAATACCATGATAAATTTTTTTTTTTTTATTTTTTTTTTTTTTATTTCATATATTTTTTATTAGTAACAGATATTTGGGTTTTTTTGGCTACCACACTAGGCTAAGCCCGTGTTGTGGTAGTCGTACATTTAATATTTTAACATTTCAAAAAATATTAAGAAATACTTAAAACTAAAGAGAAAAAAAAAAGACCATATTTTAAAGAAAAGTAAAAATGAAAATTCAAATTCAAATTTTGAAATACAAAAATTAATAATAAAAATTAAATGTTAAGAACTCAAGTGTTCTGTATAAATTAAAACATATAATTATATAAATCAAAATTAAAAACATATATAAATTTAGTGAAAAACTAAGAGAAAAAAATAACAACATTTTAAAGTAAAATAGAAATACAAATGGAAATTAAAATTTTGAAATGCAAAAATTAATAATTAAAATGTAGTGTTAGAACTCATGAATTCTTTAAAGTGCGTTCGTCCCCTTTCAAAAATCCAATGTTGTACACGTGTTATAAAAAGAGAATTAGAATTATTTAATTATTTAATTATCAAAAATCAAGTTTATATGTTTTTTTTAATTGTATTTTGTTGATTTTTTGTTGTTGTAATGATAATAAGTCTATGTCAACCTCAAATGGTTATGAGTTTGATGCAAATTTGTTAGATTTTTTTTTTAAGTTTTCTATTAAAAAATATGATTCAAAATTTCAAAAAAATGTTCCTTGTTGATTTTTAAGCTCTTGCATTGAAAATAAATAACTAATTTTTAACATTTCTTTTTATTTCAAAGCAATCATTATCACCTGACTGTAATCAGTTAAAATAACATATAAAATTTATGCTACAACAACAATTTAATCATATTTATTTTTGGGGTCCTAAGCGACCCCACGCGACACCTCGCATTACAAAAAAGGCGCGACGGGCGGAGGGTTAATAAAATAAAATGTATGTTTATTATTGGTTATGTATAACTAACTGTAAATGTGCATTTAAAATAAAATAAATAAATATTTAACGATGTTTGGAGGGTCATAACTCCTATAATAAGCATCTAATTTTTTAAATTAATGAGGAACTCTAAAAATATTTTTTTTGGAATATTTTACTTGAAGGAAAAATATTATTATTTTCGCGGTTCAACAGTTTAGAATCGCTGCATATATAACAATCGCGAACGTGATCTGAATAATTTAAAAATATGGTAATTTATTTTGATTAGAGGTTACTGCACCTTTACTTGTTTATTTGTGACAGTTCCGTAGTCAATTCTTACTAACTAACTAGGGAATCTTTACGCCGTTTTCCTCTTAGGTACGCAGAGAGAATAGACCGCCGAACAACTATGTCTTAGCATATATTCCTTGCTTCATTCAAGTTCTTACATCGTCTGGCCGGCCTTACGTTTTCATCCCTCAACACAATATCCCGACAAAATATCCTCTGAGAAAATACCCCTCGACATAATATACAAAATGTATCTCCGCTGAATTCTTTCTATTTTGAACAATAATTTATTGCTTTTACAGGATGTCTGCATTATTTTTCTCCCATTTTACTAATTCTGAACAATAATTTATTGTTTTTACAGGATGTCTGTATTATTTTTGTCCCATTTTACTATTCTTGAACAATAATTTATTGTCTTTGTAGAATGTCTGTATTATTTTTGTCCCATTTTACTATTCTTGAACAATAATTTATTGTTTTATAGAATGTCTGTATTATTTTTGTCCCGTTTTACTATTCTTGAACAATCATTTATTGTCTTTACAGAATGTCTGTATTATTTTTGTCCCATTTTACTATTCTTGAACAATCATTTATTGTCTCTACAGAATGTCTGTATTATTTTTGTCCCATTTTATTATTATTGGACCATAATTTATTACCTTTATAAGATGTCTGTATTATTTTTGTACAATTTTTTTATAGATTAGGTTAGGTTACGTTTAGGTTACGTTTAGTAGATATTTTGTCGGGGGATGTTTTGTTGCAGGATGAAGACGCGCGGAACCGTGGTTGGATTCGGAGGTCGTGGATTCATGTGCCAACGTGCGAAAGTACATTCAATAAATTTATTAAATCAAAGGATATTTGAGGCCCGTTCCAGAGTGGTAGATACTTTCAGTATCGCCCTGGGAAAGACCACCATTCAGAAATGAAACGTTCCTTGAAATGACTTTAGACGTATTTGGTGGACATATGTGAATAGTTAGGTACTTCCCCGCATTCCTCTTCTCCAACTCATTCCCTTACAACATACTGTAATTAATTGTGAAAGCATTAGGACGGACTGTTTCACGGAATTTTAACAATTAATTCATCAAATTCTGTGAAAGCCTCTATAAAGTTATATTATATATCCAAGTGCTACGAAACAACCGGTACTTGGTGAAATATTAACGGAACTTGAATTTTAGAACGGGTTATTCCACAGAATTGGAACAATTCATCACATTTCAAAGTTAAAATCGAAGTTCCATGAAAGTCCTATTCAAGTTCTGTTAATATCCAAGCACTGTGTGAACAACCGGTAGGTACATGAACACACAATAACACAACTTGAATGCAACTTTCACAGAACTTGAATATTAACATTGAAATTTGATGAATTGTTCAAATTCTCAGAAACGTAATTTGGGAGGCGGAAATGGGTACCGCCGCCCCGGGAACCAATTAATGGATAACCCTGTCATAGATCACCCCTGGTTTGGTGACTTAGCAGGGATGCCCGGATTCATGGGGTAAGGTTTGGTTGATTAATATATTCATTCCTTTATTGGATAACCAACACCTCTGCCATAGGTCACCCCAAGTAGTTCGCTACGTTTGGTGATTTAGCAGGGGTGCCCGGGTTCATGGGGTGAGGTTTGTTTAGGTCTTGGAGGCGGATGACCAGGAACACTGAACCCCAGATTCGTACCCATCCCTTAATCCCTCTTCCTTTCCAAAACTATCCCCTTCTTCCTTTCCTTTAAAAAAACCCTCCACAGAGCATCCCCAAAGATGACATAGGCCCTGAGGGAAATTATTTTCCTCAGGGCCTCCTGTGTGGAGCTCATGTAAAAAAAGTCGTATGTTTGTCACTTTTGGACACGTTGACCCTCAGATTCCTACACACCATCATATCTTTAAGCTTTCCAGAACTGTCGCTTCTTCGTTTCCCTAAAAAGACCCTCTATACAGCATCCCCAAAGATGACATGGACCCTGAGGGAATTTCTTTTGCTGAGAGTCTCCTTTGTGGAGCAAATGTAAAAAATAATTTTAAAATCCCCGTACTTAAGGTCACGGTTGGGAGCAGTTGGGTATAATATTCACATATAATGAAATATATTGTTTTTATTACAGCCCTTCAACTGACAGTTGACTAACTGATAGACTGACATAAACTGACAGACTGACAGATCAACCCATCATGCGGTTGCTATTAGCATTGTGGTTAGTAACTCTGGCGATTACCCAGATAGCTCTAGCCAAACCTACCAAGGAAAACGCAGAGAAAATAGACGTGAATGCTACTTGCGGATACGATGTAAGTTTTTAATACATTATGACAATATTTTTTTATTGTTTGTTCATAGTCCACGATGGACCATCCATGAAGGGTGATTTTGTGTTTCAGAGCTAATATAGAGCGAATTAAAAATTAATTAAACCTACTCGTTCAGACGGTAGACATTTTCATAAAACGAAAGTAGATTTTGGGGCGTGTTTAAAAAATAATAATGCGGTTTAAGAGACTTCTATATATGATTTTTTTAAATATTTATATTGAGGGATTAGTAGAATTTATAGGTCCAATTAAGAGTTCAACCGAGACGAACCCTCTGATATGAAAATATCTGGAGTCGGAGAATTATTTTCCCATTTGGTCTCTGGTAGGTTGACATGTTGTTCTTGTATTGTTTTGTATTTATTATACTTATATAGTGCAATTGCATTGCGTGAATTGACTAGTTGATCATTTGTAGAAAAGTGTGTGAAAGGGTTTAGTTTTTCCTGTGGGGAAGATTTAATCCGGACATAAAGTCTGAAGATTATAAAAAATTTAATATCATTAGCGAAAAGCAAAACATTGACGTCATTAAAGCAGTTGACTATGTGGTTTATAAAAACAAGAAATAAAACAGGGACAAGATGACTACCTTGCGGTACACCACTAGCGACGGAAAATGGTTTAGAAATACAAGATTTTATTATAATAAATAAATTTATACGAGATATGTAACTACTTAGCCAGTTTAACATATTTGCTCTGATTCCCAGAGCCTTTGAATCAGTATATATGTCGGCGGCCGATCGTAAAATCAGGCAGATCTTGATGCGCCTAGATACTTCGTGAAGTGCCTGGCGGCAGATTGTGAAGTGCTTCAGGCGTAACATGATCGGCCCGATCTTACGATTTGCATGCGACATATGTACAGTCAATTGTTTATTTTATTAATCCATCCCCCCACTTCAGTGCAAGGCGATGGATGGATTTGGTTGGGAGCAGTATCTCCTCATAGATTTATCAGGTATTTTGAGGCTGCAGACCAGAGACAGCTCCCTAATTCAGTTGTTGTATTCGAACGTACTAATGACATTATTTTGAATGTTGCAGGCCTGTCACCCCATCACACCGGGTGTAATCAACGTCCACCTGGTTGCCCACACACACGATGATGTAGGCTGGCTGAAAACTTTGGACCAATACTATTATGGCAGTAAGCGTTACTAATTTTTTACTTCATAATGTCATGTGTGTACGTGGTCCTTTGCTCGTCTCTGGAGGCCTGGAGTCAGTTGTTAACCGAACTCCCTGTATGACTTCTTTTGTTATCTGTGATGTTTGTAATATTTACAATGAAACACCATTTGAGTCCTATAATTTCAATACCCGCTATATCCGATTTTTTTACAAAATAATCTGAGTATGACATCTTGTTCACATTTTTGCGAGGAACAAGACTAATCTAAAATTGAGTTTCAAAATCTCCTTTATCACGACCAAAAACCGTATTAAAACTGCAAGTGAGAAACAAAACGTGCTATATCATTCGAGAAGTTACTATCAAAACCCGCTTTATCGGAATTCAACCAATCAAGAGCAGTTATTTTGCCAAGATGGCGAGCGTAGAAATACGCCCCTCTGGTCAGTTGAGTTACAAAAGCTTCTATATTCCATATAAATTACGAAGTGAGTATCAAAATCCGCTATATCCATTTTATTTACCCAAATTACTTAAATATTTCTAGACATACATTGAAAAATGGTCACTTTTCGAATGAATATTACTCCAATTCATTATATAAAAAAATAAAAAGCATTTTTTTATTTACGCTAGAGATGTGGCAGTTTTTTGCGGTTTTCTCCAAATCAGTGGAAGTTGATATAGCGGATATAGAAATTGAACGACACATTTGTTCTGTGGTAACTTAATAATAATAGGTTCTTAATAACTGGTTTATTATGAGTTTACGTAATTACAATAATTATACTACTGGTCGCACGACCCCTGTCTATACTGGCTGCCAATTGAATCTGCTGAGTAGCTGGCGATTGAACGCTCTCGATATCCACTGCTGGCATCTATCGGCAACCGATAGAAGCTCTTTACTTGCTGGCATCTGTCGGCATCTGATAGAAGCTCTTTCAATACACTACATTATCTAAAACATGAGGGGTTAATCGAACAGTAATTTTGAGGTTATACTATGATAAAACACTTGTGTTGAATTACTGGTATATTGCTTGATTGGGTATGAAAGTTCAGATAAACTTGCAATATCGTGAAATATTTTTTTAAGCTAGCTGTGAGGGTTTTAGAAAAGGAATGATTGAGTTTTAGCAAGGAGTAAGTGACAAGAGTTTCGAAATGAGTTGACACCATAGACATCCAAATTTAATTTAATAGACGAGAAGATACAGATGAGGGGTAAAACTAAACTATGGGGGGCGAAGAGTGGATAGATGACTGTGATTCGTTAAAAAATCAATCTGACAGTATATAGGCATCTCGCATATAATATCACCATTTAGTTCTTAAAAGCAAAATCTGCTTTTGAATGAATAAACCTTTTTACATGGGAGCGGGAGTTGCTTGCCACGTCATTAACATATTTGCGAAGTCCAAATGCGGCAAAGTAAAGTTCGCCACTTTTCACAGAGGAATATTTTGTTTCCATATTTAGTTAAGACACTTTTACAAATTTTTCATAATTTACTTACCCCTGTAACCAGCGACGAGCTCACTGGAGAACCGCCCACATTCACTAAGTCCACATATTTCAGGGGATAATGTATAGCACAAGCTCTCATTTTTGCCGTGTTATTTCGTAAAATGTACGATGTGAGCTCGGCGCTGGTCAGGACAAGAATGATGACGTCACATTTTTTAGATTCAAGCGAGGCTCTCGTAAGCCCAGCCGGCTCCATGGAACCGGTATGGGAAGGTGGAAATGATACGCTTTTATCACTTAGGGCAGATCCAGATATATTCATATGTCCATGGTTGACACTTTCGCTGCTAGTAAAATTATAGACAAAATGATACAAACACAAATTTGTTGTAGAATATTAAGATAAAATGCGACACAGATGTTAAATTGTAGTAAAAGATTGTAGTAATTGTTAAGTAAAAGAGTTCACAGACGGAAATTAATAAATGACAGGTAGAAAATGAAGTAAAATTCTTCTTTTAAAAATAGGACGAAACACAACTCAACAATGCGCACTTCTGTATAGTCTGTCAAAAAAGAGTAGAAAATATAAAAACTTGAACTACTAAATTTGTAGACTGGCAACACCAATTTATCTGTCAAATATTTTTTTGAAGTGCAATTACACTGAATGTATAGAACACAGTAAACCACATTTTAAAAAACATTTTTTCTTCATGACAAATTTGATTAAAAGGTGATTTATAAAGCGATTTGCTTTAATTTAATTTAACATAAATTTGAATTTAACAATAGATAGAAAGGAAGAATCACTAATGGTGAGTTTAGTTACACTACTTTTAGATCTGAATGAGTTAAATATATTCAGATCTAAAATTAGAGACATGATCCAAAGCCCAGGCAACGCTAGGTACTTTATCTAGTATTAAATAAATGTGAGCAATTTTTAAACTGTGCTTTATATTTTATTACATTATAGTTATTCTTCATTATGTTAACACAAAATTGCAAAGGTAAAATAATAATATACCTATACGCAATTCTAATTTTGAGATTGGCGGGTATCTATACTGCAATTAAAAAAATATTTTTTCCACTATTATGCCTTTTTAATTTTTTGATAAAAATGTAGGTTACACAGCTTTACTTTAAAACCATGAGTTATGTGTTTAGTATTGTCATTTGATCAACAGTGGCGCCCTCATATATTTTCTACTCTTATTTGACAAACTGTAATTTCTCAAACAGTGGGTAAAATTTTACTTTTTAAAAAACCTTAAAACATTCTTCCTAAATGTTAACGACAGTCAAAATAATAAATCTTGCACTGGATAAATAAATCTGTCATACAATAATTGTTATTTTTACTCATTTAAAATTTTGAAATATTAAAACGGTAATTTTTTTCAGGTAACACTAACATCCAACGGGCCGGTGTCCAGTACATCTTGGACTCAGTTATCAACGCCCTGTTGAAGGATCCTACCCGAAAGTAATAATTTTGTTTTTATGCCACTCCTGAATTTAAAAGGCCAGAGCCAAATGGGCAGACTTATAAACTCCACTTTGAATAACTTGTTCATGGTTTAAGATTTTCACGGCCAAAAGTATTTTCGTTATTTGTTTTTGGGGTGTTATGCCGTGTTGCGCTACCTCCTTCTTTAGCCAACGTTTCGGACAGCGTTGCAGTGTCCATCATCAGGGCAGATCCGGCAGATCCGCTGTCCGAAACGTTGGCTAAAGAAGGAGGTAGCGCAACACGGCATAACACCCCAAAAACAAATAACGAAAAAACTTGTACACGATTCATTGCTAAGGATAGGACCCCCATAGGATGTAGTCCCGTAGAACCTTCACTCCAGTGGGGGTTCTACGGGACCTACCTCTGTTGATTCCCCTGCGTGAAGAGTCAAGATCACCGAACGCCTGTAATACTGTAATCACTCCAAGGAATGTATGATCTTCCTCGGCTTCTCCTGCGTTTAATTTTGCCAGTCCCTAAGTCCAGTCCTTTTCCAACAACCTGCGGTGTTCCTCAAGGAAGCTTTTTGAGACTTCCACTATTTTTTTCACTCGTATTGTATGTTTTTAAATATTTTATGGGATGAACAGTATTGCAATAACCTCCCAACATTCCGGAAAATAGAAATAAAGTTAAAAAAGAACTACTCACTGCACGGAGAACTGTGGTCATCTACATTTCAGATGCCAGTCAAATTTGGTCAGTCCAATACATCGGACAGTTTCCTGTGCTCCTTCTACCTTCCATTTAACCAGTGACCATGCAAATAACAGAGGTTATCAAATTGTTTCAAAATTTTGTGTGTTTCAGATTCATCTATGTGGAATCAGCTTTCTTCTTCCGCTGGTGGCAGGAACAGAGTGATCAGATGCAAGCTGATGTCCATCTCCTGGTGAAAGAGGGTCGGTTGGAGTTCATCGGAGGAGCCTGGTCGATGAACGACGAGGCCACCACGCACTACCAGAGCATCGTGGACCAGTTTACTTGGGGACTTAGGTGAGTCAACAATGCGCAATTGTACTATTAACCGCCTACTTCTGAGTCTCTCTTAGCCAATTTTTGTAAAAAAAAAACAAATTCTAAGATGCAATCGATGATCTGGGCTATAAAACGTAATTAAACCTAAAAAAAACCGTTCTAGTATCGTAATGAAACTACGATTTTGAAAAGGCTTTCGGGTTTTAAAAAACCTTCTTTCTAGAAAACCTTCATTAAAAATCATTTTTTCAATTTTGAATTAATTAATTAGTAAACTTCTAGAATATCTAACAACTTCATTTTTTAAGTGTCACTATTTAATGAATTTGTCTGAAATAAAAGATACATTTTTACCATTTTTTTTACTTTTCGAAATTTTTTTAAAATATTAAAAATATTTTTTTTGTTATAGTTCTGGTAGGAGCGATAGAGTTATGTATAGAGAAGGCTCACACCAAATTTCAAGTAAATTAGTTCAGTAGAATATGAGAAATCGTGTCAACCGTCACGAAAAAACAAAAATTTTAACAAAACAAAAAACGACTTCAAAAAATGCACTAAAAAGTAAAAAAATAATTTCGTATTCTTCTACAACTTCATAATCAACTTACTTTTTCTTATCATCAATATGTAGGTACGATTGTTACTTTTGGAGTCGGTGTCAGTCAAGGTAGGTTTGTAACTACATACATAGTTATAGGTGAGGTGTGCTTGTATCGCACAAGCGACTTGACGAGGCGAGAGCGGAGCCGCGGCGGCGCGGGGAGCTGTCAAGTGAACCCGCCGGGCCGGGTACCTTTGCTGACACCGACTCCAAAAATAACAATCGTGCCTACATATTGATGATTAGAAAAAGTAAGTTGATTATGAAGTTGTAGAAGAATACGAAATTATTTTTTTACTTTTTAGTGCATTTTTTTAAGTCGTTTTTTGTTTTGTTAAAATTTTTGTTTATTTTTTGATTTTTAGTGAATCTGAAGTACACTAACTAATTTGTTTGAATATAAACCTACTAAACGCACTGCTCATATGAGACAGACATAATTTGACCATAGCGACGTTAAGTTCAAATTAAGAGATTCGGCCGAGTTTCGTTAATTTGTCATGGATCCGATAATCAGAACCTAACCAAACTCTCATTAAATTACCCTTGAAGTAAATCCTTTCCAATAAAAAAAGAATCATCGAAATCGGTTGGCGTGATATTGAGTTATTCGTCCATTTGTCGCGCACATACTTATGCAAATTTAAGACTTATATGGTTTTCTCATGGATTCTATTGTCGGAACTGGACCAAATTAAAATTGGACCACACGGGAAGCACCAGCTTTCAAATAAAAAAAGAATCATCAATATCGGTTCACCCAGTCAAAAGTTCTGGCGTAACAAACATAAAAAAAAAAAAAAAAAATACAGTCGAATTGAGAACCTCCTCCTTTTTGAAGTCGTTTAAAAAGTGTTTTTGAGAAAAATGCGTTTAAAGTTTTGTTCTATTTAGATTCTAGTTAGATTCCATCTAAACCTAGACACTAAAAAGGCTTTAGCTTTTAAAATAATTTGAATTTCAAAAAATCCTTTTTAAGGAGATATTTTTGAATATCTGAACTATGGAAATGTAAAAAAACAAAAATTTCTCGACTATTCTCCGTCCACCTTTAGATCAACTTGGGAGAGTACGAAATTTGGTTCGTATTGCGCATACCCCGCCCCCTTCTTCGGTCCCTTCACCACCGCTGTGTTACTCCGCCCATAGATCAGTCGTTCGTCGGCTGTCGCGCTGTGTGCACGTGACTTGAAATTTTAACCCTTTCAGACCCTGTGATAAAATGGATATTTATTATTACTAATTTTTATTTATTCATTGCTTTTTATGGTAACACACTTTGCGGATTTTACGACAATGCTTACATTTTACGGCACATGCCCGTGTTATGGTGGTCGATTATTCAAACATCAATGTTTCAGCCAAGTCCTAATTCATTAGATATCACTGTCACTAATTGCAAATAACAAAATAGGAAAGTATGACATTAATAATTATGTCCTTATATTCGAATTGCAACAATATGAATAATGCATATTTATAAAACAATGGTGTTACGTACTGTACTATAAAATTACTGAATGTTGGTGTTAATCAGTTTTATTTTTTTATAGGCCGTACACAAACCTCAACTCACAATTATTATTATTGATTAATTATTATTTATAAAAAAAATATCTGGAGAACATGATATTTCGCAAAAATCATACAAAAATCGGTGATTTCATTGAGCATATTTTCAAAAATTGATAAAATGCAGTTCGTTTATTGGAGAACCATTACAATAATTATTTAAATGAATAAATTGTTAAAACTTTTGATTGCAGGTGGGTGGAAAATAATAATTAAATAATTTAGTTAATTTATTTAAACACGGGAATCTAATGGGTTAACGCGCATTCAAGCAGCAGACGGGGGGAGGGGTGGAGACATGCGCGGTCACAGGTTGTTCTTATTTTGGACGGAGAATAGAATATCCCCTTAATATTTTCACACTTTAAACGTTGATAACTCGAATTTGGTATTTATTTACACACAAGCCATTTATGCTATTAAATAACATTACTTTTATGGAAGTTTGATTAAACTATAAAAATAAATAACTATAAAAAATGAATTATCCGAAATAACCTATATTTTTATATTAACAAAATTAAAGTAACAACATGACATTATTAAAAAAACTAAAACGGACAAAATGGCGCAAATATTAGTAACTAGCTGGTACCCGACGTGCGTTGCTATGCCATTTAATAAAGAAATTGTTTCTCCCTGCGTGTCCTTTCCCATACGTCCCATTGCCCTTTCGCCTTCCCTTCCTCTCCCGCATCCCCTTCCCCTCTCGCGTTCCCACTCCACTTCCCCTCTTCCACCGTCCCGCGAACACCCCTTCCCCCTCCCCCTTTTCTGGTTTCCCTACCCCCCTCCCGCGAACCCCCTACCGGAGTTCCCCTCCCCACTACCGCATTCCGGTACATTCAGTTTTCAAACAGCTCGCCTGCCACTTATTGCAAATTTCATAATGCCAGAGCTCACCAGTTGTTTTATACAAACCTTTTCTGACAATAACGAACACAAAAAAAGAATTATCCAATTTGGTGCAGTCGTTCGGAAATTATAAGCTTACATACATTTCGGAGATTCATTTTTATTTATACAGATAGATATATGATTATGTTAATTATATTAATATAATACTTAGTGAATTTTTGTTATTTGTTTTTGAGGTGTTATGCCGTATTGAGCTAC
Organism: Limnephilus marmoratus; assembly: GCA_917880885.1. Taxonomy (NCBI): domain Eukaryota; kingdom Metazoa; phylum Arthropoda; class Insecta; order Trichoptera; family Limnephilidae; genus Limnephilus; species Limnephilus marmoratus. Next base: position 55,782,959 of record OU862907.1, on the reverse strand, counting down.
CTCCTCCTTTAGCCAACGTTTCGGACAGCGTTACAGTGTCCATCATCAGGGCAGATGTGTTAATGTTAGCGGTTAAACGGTGCATAAGTACTTCGAAGCAATACCGTGCTGCCAGCTCCACTCTATTGCGAGCTGGCATTACAGTATAGGTACTTGAAGATGGTTTTCTGCATTTAGCTTTGGTGTAGCCGTCAATTACCGGATACCAAGAACTATTGAGCTTAGCTCCGTCGTCACTAATAATTAATGTTAATAGGATTTTTATGAATTTCAATTGCCTCTGTAATTAGGCGTGCTGTATAAGTTTTGGGTCTTCCCAGGACTTCAGGAACAAATCCAAAATAATGGCCGGTTTCAATTAAATGCTCGGCGGTTGCCGATTTGTCAGGGTGGCCAAGTTTACATGCTCGAAAGGTTCCGATATCCGATATTCGAGCTATACCTATACTTTTGGCCGTGAAAATCTAAAATCATATCTAATAGTGAATTGATCATTTACACGGAAGTCGTGTTTAAAAACATTAAATGAACTTCGCGCAAAATTTCAAAAGAGAAATTTTCCCGCGAGTGAATGAAAAAACATGGCCACCGCGCTTGCGCAAATCTAGTAAAGTGCAATGCAGCCAACATAAAAACGTCATCATGTTAGAGCATAGATTCCCAACCTTTTTTTGCCCACCGCCCCCTTTGAGAATTTATTTTTTCCTAACGCCCCCCAAAAACTCATAAATCTTAAACGGCAATTGTCACAATTATATTTACCACAACGGGGGGGGGGGGGGGGCGCAATGGGATGGGAAGAAGCAATATGGGATTTTTTATTGTACATTTTATTTAGTTATAACATAGTTATTCATTTTATTTAGTTATAAAATCTTTACTCTTATGTCTAATCAGCGGCGTAGCGTGGGAGGGGGTAGATATCCTATTGTTTTATGCCGATTTTTATAATCCCATATGCCGAGTACTCTTCCAATAAAATCATGCTTATAAATTCTAGAATTAGAATTTCTCATCGTCATCACACATACATATGCGATGAATTAAAACTACACTCAAAAGATGAAAATGGTTTTTCGTTGATTCTGCCGGCACTTACATTCTGAACACAAAACTGGTTTTTAATTAAATCTGTATGTGGTGAATTGTAACTACACTCAGAACACCGGGGCGGGGGAAAATTTCGCCTCACCCTTATTTGGGTACTTCTAGCGGCGGGGGGGGGGATGTATATGGAAATCCTATTTTTTTATTACGACCTTTTTATACACGAGTCGGATATTTATTTAAATCACATTTGACAAGTATTCTTTCAGAACATAAAAATGGTTTTTCTTTGATTCTGGGATTAAATAAACAGTCTGCAACTAGAATTATATAACTGCGAATAACAGAACGTTTTCCTTCGAAATGTGTCAGCAGATGAAACCAACTGGAATGTTACATTCTGAACTGGTTTATATTAAATCTGTACCTGGCGAATTAAAACTACACTCAGAACATGAACATGGTTTTTCTTTGATTGCGGCAGTACATACAGAGTCTGCCACTAGAATTTTATAACTTCACTTCGAATCAGACAATGTTTTCCTTCAAAATATGTCAACTGATGAATCCACAACTGGAAATTTACATTCTGAACACAAAATTGGTTTAAATTAAGTCTGTATGCGGCGAATTAAAAATTCACTCGGAACATGAAAATGGTTTTTTCTTTGATTCTGGCAGCACATAAATAGTCTGCAACTAGAATTTTATAACTGCACTTCGAATAAAATAATTGTCCCTTTCGAAATGTATCAGCAGATGAATACACAACTGAAATTCATTCGTTAATACATTCTGAACACAATACTGGTTTTAATTTTAAGAGTGAATCTGTTTGCGAGTTATCAGCTTTAATTAGAATTACTCTCATAATATGCGTGCGGTTTTCCTACGGTTTGCGAAATTTGCAGCTTAAAAAAATATAATTATAAATATTTTTAATAAATAATAAAAAAAGAGTTGGATTCGTAAACGAAAGTATCAGTATCATAGAACATTTTCAAATAATGATTTGAAATGGTTTAAATTTTTCCAAGATAATTATATTATTTATAATTATTATTTTCGCTAATCATATCCACCAAATTGTAAACATAGGTATGAAAACACTAGGCTTCGTACTAAGAACAACCAAAAACTTTAATTCCATACAAGTCATTAAATTATTATATGTATCTCTAGTTAGAAGTCTAATGGAATATAACTCGGTAGTTTGGTCTCCATCTTACAAAATTCACATTAATAACATTGAGCGAATACAAAAAAAATTTCTGCGTTTTATAAATTTTAAATTAAATATCCCACTAGAAGACTTGAAATATAATTTATTATTAAATGTTTTAAAAATACACACACTAGAAGACAGACGTAAAATAAACGACTTAACATTTTTATTCAAAATACTTAACTCTAAATTTGACTGTTGCGAACTACTGCAACTCATAAACTTACGAATACCGACAGTAACTACACGACAAAATACACTATTCTACTGTAGCATTCATAAGCGGAACTACATTGCCCACTCTCCAATACAACGATTTCACACTATGGGAAATCAGTACTAAAGTGATATTGACATATTTGACATAAACTTGGCGAAATTTGTTGATCTTTTAAAAAACTTATTATTCCAAAACTATTCCTAAACCTATCTGTTTTTCTGAAAACCCTGTATTTTTGTATTTTTATGACTTGTGTGCCTTTTTATCAAATTTTATTTTTATTATTCTGTATATGTTAAATAATCTGTCATGAATCATTTGTACTACCAAAATGTAAAAGCCCATTGGGCGTTAAATAAATAAATAAAATAAAAAAATAAAAAATTATTTATTGTGAAAATTTGCCGCCCCCCTTAAAAGTGCCGCCCGGGGCGGGCCGCCCGCCACGCTACGCCACTGTGTCTAATATATATTTTTTTTAAAACTACTTACTATAATATTATTTCCTACCTACTTACTAAAATTTGGACTTTACAACATGACATAATCCACGAAAAACTGCAAGACTTTTAGTTTCCTTAACATTTACCGGGAGTTCATTAAACATTTTAAAACATTTATGATAAATGTTGGTTTGTGTTCCCATTTGTGTTTCTCCCTGCATGTCCTTTCCCGTGCGTCTCCGTTTCCCTTCCCCTCCCGCGTTCCCCTTCCACCTTCCCCGCCTTCCCTCTCCCTTCTCGCGCTCCCCAGTCCCGCCAACCCCCCTCCCGCGTACCATATTCAGTCCCAGTACATTCAGTTTTCAAACAACTCGCGTGCCAGCTGTTACAATGTTTTTATTCGAATTTTAATTTTTCATAAATTACAAATATTCATTTTAATAAGAACAATTAATCAAAACTGGTACCTAAAACTGGTACTAAACAATTCTTTTGTTACAAAAAAAAGCTGCCTGCTAAATTCAATTTCATCAAACATGCGAACTGTCAAACGCGCGAACTGTCAAACGTGCAAAGTTAAGATAGTCGTTAAGTTTTCTTAAATTATTCAATTTTCTTAATCTTTCTTTCTTTTCTTACAAAGTATAAGAAATCTTTTTAAAAAACATGAATGAAATAGGTAAAGTCGTTGTGTTATGGCGTGACCAAGGGAAACAGGGATTCATTTATATATATATATATATATATATATATATATATATATATAGTTATAGGCATTAGTTCATTTACTACTGTTTTCAGATGTCCTACTAGTTCATCGGCTTTTCCGTCTAAATTTCCTTGTTTATCGCAGATCCGCTTTTTGTTTTGTAATGCATAATTACATAATTTATCCTTATTATAGTTCTTTTTATTCCTGTACGTTATACTTCGTGTTCCCTGAGGCTTTGGACTATTATAGTGATCAGATATTTTGAGTTCTTATGCAGCATTAACATCGGCGTAAAAGACATTTGAAATTACCAAATCAATCATGGTTTAAGAGTTTTTTCACATTCTTGTATATTTTTTGACAAGTTGCTTCCAACCTAGGCAATTTATGATGCTTTGTAATGTTGTCCTTTTTGTATTCGTTTTCATCATGTCAATATTAAAATCTCCACAAATGATTTTATCATGTCTCTTCTATTTTTTATTTGCTTACGGCACCATTCTTCAAAAAAATCTAAGAATTTTGTATCATTTTGATTTGGGAAATGATGAATAGCTGCATAGGCTCCCCGCTTAAAATCATTTTGAATTTCAATAGCCAGTATCCAGGTATTCTTTTTTATCTGGTACCGCATTTATTGTGACTTTGTAAGAGATATTGTTTTGAATTAATCAATTAATATGATAACTCTACCAGTACGCCTGCTAATATCTAATTGTCGAATAGCCTTGAAATGTTATTTCATTTTGGTTAATTTCTTCGATAATATAGGTTTCGCTCATCATCACCATGTGCAGTATGTAATATTTTAGTCTTGTCCTTGTCTTGTCTTCGACTTCTTCGATATGTGCTAGTAAACAGCTATGGGTTTCTCTGGGTCTCCTACCGCCCCCCTGAAAGTCTGAAACGCCCCCCAATTTTCACTTTGCCTTCTACCGCCCCCTGAGGGTCTGAAACGCCCCCCAAGGGGGCGTTATCGCCCACGTTGGGAACCTATGTGTTAGAGAAACACCCTTTAACGGTCGTTAGGTGTTTTATTTTTATTATATGTATAAGGCTATTGTGTGTTTAAAAGATTGTTCGAAAGTTTTGTGTGAAAAAATATTTTATAGAATTTGGTTTTGGGAACTGTCGAAATTGAATGCACTAAATTGGGATATTTAATACACTTTAATTACCACAAAGAAGAAAAAACTGTTATTTTAGTATGTTATCAGCTATTTACCTAATCGGAAACATTATGTAATATTAATTCACTATCAGTGGCATTATGTTAATTCGTTTAATAATATAAACAAAGACGCTAAGTGCCTATGCGATTAAGAAAACAGCTTTTTCTGAACCGTATCTTTAAAGAGACATTTATGTTTTATTGAGATTGATAATTTTTTAAATCCTAAGATAAACAACAATAATTACTTATTGTTATTATTAAAGACCGGATTATATGCATCAAAAATAACCCAAAATATGCATGCAAATATGCAATAAAAATAGCTAAAATATGCACGAAAATCCATAAAAAGGGTCAAAATATGCAACATGAAATAATACAGGACGTATTTTTAATTATATATTTTTTTTATTTTAGTAATCTATTAGTTCTCAAGGATAACAATCGTATTTTCGAAAATATCAATTACAAAATGTATTTAACAATGAAATTTACAATTTACCTTTAAAAATGCATATGACTAAGTACTGTTCTAAATGTTCTGTAGACAAATTTAAAAAAGGTACGATCCATTTGCGGCACTCACGGAAGGAGATTTTAGGTGTCTAAATATAGATTTATCAAAGTCAACGTTGTGTTGACGAGTGTTGACGTATGAATAAGCGTGAAGTTGGCAACACGCCGCGAAATGCTAAATTGGTCGCGTTTTTGAGCTTTGGAGCAGTGTTGCTACCGTAAAAAAATCATAACAGCTGTCGAGAAACATTATGATGATGAGTAAACATTTTTACCCTGAGCAGTGTAAGCTTACTCCACTGTGTAGCTACAGAGCCGCTACAGAGCCGTGGTACGGTTTTATGATGAGTAAGGCTGATTGAGTCTACGATCGCATATATTTTTGTGAGCGGAAAAGGAGCGTTCTATGTCTACTGATGTGACTTGATAGAATTTAAATTTGGGTGCGATTTTCGAACTTATTGTGCCGGGCAAAATTTCACCTGCCCCGTTGATGAAGCTATCAATTTGGCACATGTAATATAATATAATATAACTGGGTTATTGTTCAGTATGTTTTCAAACTTTTCTTTGAGTTTACTCGGGAATAGCTTTGTCAACGAGGAATTTATAAGGCGAATTTTCTTCATAACCTGAGTAGATTCATTCAACGGCAATCCATGAGTTTCAAGCGTTTTCACTAGCCGCGGAGCGATCAGTTCACTAGCCGCGCACTTAGCTAGTGACGTTTATAGTGTATGATGAACGAGATTGAGCGTAAATATGCAAGATCTCATTTTTTTTGTTAAAATATGCAACTCCCTCTGAAAAGGGTCTAAATATGCAAGTGCATATGCAAATATGCATTTGCATATAATCCGGTCTTTAGTTATTATATATCTGTTGTTGAAATGAGTTCATAGGTATGCAAATCATATATATTTTAATGCGGGTTTTATAAATTGAATTGCAGATTAGGTACATTATATTAGTTAATGCTTGGATCAAGTAGCCAAGCTGTTTTTTTTAATGTGAATGTCGCACAAGAGTTCCAACTAATCCATGCTAACTGGAGCCAGTGAGACTATGGCATGCCCAATTGGGGTACGTTGCTCACAACGTACTTAATGGTGAAGGTATGGGGAGGCGTACGAAATATAGAAGACAAGGTGGGGAAGTACCTAAATATTCTGATCTGGTCACCAAACAAGGAAGGCTACAGCCATTTTAAACAACTTTTAAATTATCGATAGAGGTCTTTCACTAGAATGATAGGGCTCGTCTATTAATCACGTGAGGCTCGAAAGGGGGGGGGGGGGTTCGGAAAAAGTCACGAAATATCACGATGGAGGGGGGGATATAATGGGATATCACGTATATTTATTTTTTGTGATAATATTCTGAAAATTTCAAAATACTTTGTACTTGAAAAAATACACGTGATTTTGGGGAGGGGGTTAGTCTAAAACCTCACCACATATCACCAAGGGGGGAGTTAAAAAGTTGCTAAAAAACATCACGTGGTTAATGGACGACCCCATACTGAGACTATCTTCCACTCTGGAAAGTTAATGAGTTTTTAAAAACATCTACTTGAATTTTGATTTGGTTTCCGTGAATGAATGATTGCAAATTTTAGAAGTGGATATTAACCCACTTCCTGACATCTGATGGAGCTGAAACTAGGTAGATAGACTCATTACCGAGAACAATGCATTGTATCAACTATTGGTTGCATTCACGCACTCATACTTGCACACACACGCATTTCTCTGAAACTCTTTCACCACACAATAAACATAGATGTATTTCATTTTTGTTATTTGTTTTTGGGGTGTTATGCAGCGTTACAGTGTCCATCATCAGGGCAGATGTGTAAGATGGGCACTGTAACGCTGTCCAAAACGGAGGAGGTAGCGCAACACGGCATAACACCCCAAAAACAAATAACAAAATTTCTTTTGGGCATGAAATCTAAAATCATATCAGATGTATTGCAGTAAAAAAACTTTGATTTTTTTTATATTTGAGAAGCATAATATGGAACTGGCAGAGGAAGAATTGAATGCTGAACAATAAGATCTCTGAGGCGTATTTGTGGTAAAATGTAATGATTAAGATTACGAAAGGTTTGGGTGTGTAGAACGGGTGTAGATTGAAAGGAGTGTAAGGAGCATTTATGACGGAGAAGTTAATGGTAGAATAATTTGGGGACGCCCGAGGAAGACATGGTCTTGAATCAGGCCATGTCAAGAGTCAAAGTATGTATAAATGTGAATGATGCAAGTAGTGCTTGCCTGGATAGAGTTGCGTGGCGGCATATCCTCTCTGCCTTCCTCTGCGGAGAAACGGCGAGATGGTTTAGTTAGATTATATTATTAAATAACAAAATATTTTTTTATTGAAACATTTATTATAATTACAATTTTACAATAAATATATATATATTTTTTTTTACAGGTATTTTTTTTTTTTTTACTACCCTTCCATTTAAAGCATTTGCTTGTGTATGGAAGGGGAGTGTACATAAATGCTATTAGTTATAAGTTAGTACTTAAATAATTAATTGTACATAAATATATGGGAGCTGCAGTATTTATTTGATAATGGTGTGAAATTTTTTTTAAAAAAGAAAGAATGTAATGGAAAACTAAGGATATTTGTAAGATTAATTGACAGTAGTTTTTTTCTTAAGAATATTTTTAAAATGTCTCTTGACAGAGAGCAGTATTCGGGTTTTATCATTAATGCTTCTGATTTCTTCTGGTAGACGATTGAAAAAAGTTCTTCCCTGGTAAGTATAATGATGCTGTGCAAAAGACGTATTTAGTTTTGGGCATAGAAAAACATGTTTAAGTCGAGTTCTGTTTTCATTTAAAAATGGATATTTATCTTTTTCCTTTATAATTTGAATCAATGAATTTTTAATATATAAATCTTTAAATGTGGGTACTTGAAATTCTTCAAACAGGCGTTCTGTTGGGTAGTCTAAGGATTTTTTTAATATAATTTTAATAATTGTCCTTTGTACAATTTCTATTGGAAGAAGGTTACATTTATACGCGGATCCCCAACTAATAATAGCGTATTGTAGAGTGGATTGAACTAAGGCATAGTAGATTAAATATAGATTTTTAAAATTTCTAATTCTTAAAAATATATATATTAATTTTCTGATTTTGTTTACTACTTGACATATTTGTTCCTTCCATTTCAGATTTTTGTCGATAATTACTCCGAGATATTTAATTTTATTTGTTGTTTTTAATATTGTACAGTTTGATTTGCAATAATTTTGGCTATGAATTTTAGTATTATCGTGTATGACAATGTTAAAATTTTTGGGAGCATCGTTTGGATGGATTGCAAATGGAATTACAAATGTCTTTTCACTATTTAGTGATAGTAAATTAGTGTCGAAAAAATTCTTAAGCGTGTTGATGTCTTCTGTGGCCTTTAATTCTACATTTTCCCAAGTCTTTTCACTTATTATTAATACTGTATCGTCGGCGTATGATGTAATTTGACCATTTAAATGTTGAAAAAAAATATCATTTACATATATGGTAAAAAAAAATGGTCCAAGCACTGTACCTTGCGGGATTCCAAAGCTTGAAATCTCTTGATCACTATTAACATGATTGATTTTTACCACTTGAGGGCGGTTTTTTAAGTAGTTTGTGATCCATTTAATCGCGTTGCCTTTTATGCCAATATCATTTAATTTTTTTAATAGCATCTCATGGGATATGCTATCGAATGCCTTTCTGAGGTCAATAAATATGCCCGCACATTTTTTAGCTTTATCTAATGATTCGTAAATGTATGAAGTTACGTTAGCAATTGCATTTTGTGTGCTGAGTGATTTAATAAAACCAAACTGGTTTTTGTGTAGTATTTTATTACTATCTAGGAAATTTACCAATTGTTTTTTTACTATTTTTTCAAAGATCTTTCCTATGTTAGAAATTAGACAAATTGGGCGATAATTCGTTACTTGGTGTGGATCACCAGATTTGTAAATAGGTGAGATTATTGTGTTTTTGTAGTTCATTGGAAATATTCCTTTCGTTAAACTCAAGTTTATTAAATGAGTGATGGGTTTTATAAAGTAAGATTTCATAGATTTTAACATGTGTGCCGTAATAGAATCAAAACCGGGAGACGAACCTCCTTTCATATTTTCTATTATTTTTAAAATTTCACATTCTGTTGTTATTTCAAATTTTGAAAGTATATTACGTTTCTGTAGATTTTTATTTTTATGTTTTTCTGGGTTGGAAGGTTTATGAATATTTTTCGCAAGATTTTTTCCAACATTTGCAAAGAAGGAATTAAATATGTTTGCACATTGTTTAGGCTGTAAATTGGCATCTATAATTTTTTTATCATGTTCGATGTACTTAATATTTTGTGTCTTTTTTGTATTGTCTATGGCCAAATTCACAGTTTTCCGCATTTGTTTATGGTTATTTTCTGAAGTTAATATTTTATTTTTAAAAAACTCTTCCTTACTTTTTTTAATATAAGATGTTAATTTATTTTTATATTTTTTATAATAAATATATGCTTTTTCATCATGGGGATTTTTTAAAGTTCTTTTATAAAGTTTTTCTTTGTTTCTGATAGATATTATAAGTCCTTTGGTATCTTTACTAAATCTTTTAATCTTAGATTAAATAATACATAAGTAATAAACATTATGTGTAATCTGTTTGATAAGTATGTGATAATAGATTAATAGTAGATCAATGTTTTATTGCTTCATCAATCAATTGGACACACACCTTTTAAATACCATAATAAAAACGCTAAATATAGATCTTCTTTATCATCTGGTGCTACTGAAGATTAGCAAAGATACTTAAGGGCCCGCAACCCGGATTTGTACCGATTTATTACATATTTCCCTTAAACACGGTAAGTTTTAAAGCTCTTAAAAAATATATGTTATTCTTGAAGATAATATCTAGACTTTGCCCGCGCCGAAACGCAAATTATATAAAATTCCTTCGATAGAAAAAAATCGCAAAGTATGCTCCAAAAATTATTATTAACACGTTTGTTTCAGTTATTTTACAAGTTATATGTATGAAAAATATCACAGTGTTTCTTTAAATGCTGTTTAAGATAATGCCCGCGAGATTTTTGCTCTATTTTAAACGAGTCGTGTTTTATTAAACATTTTCGCAATTTTCGCATCGATTTTGCCGCTGAAAATGTTAGCGCTCTCCTCTAACATTCGTAATTTCGTATTTCTCCATCTTTTTCTTTTCGGGCCCGGTTGCAGAGCCTTGAGGAGACCCGGTCGCCGAGAATTTTGAATAATACGTATTTTACCAAATTGTTGGTTTCACTGTCCCCCCTAGAATTATAGATATTTTAAATAGGTACCTATGTTAGATACTAAATTTGGTTGATTGTTCTTATAATATACAAAAACAAATGTTTGTAATATATATGAACGCGTGTTGTTTGAAAACTGAACGTATTGGGACTGAATATGTGGAACTCGGGAGGGGGGTTGGCGGGACGTGGGAGCGGGTGACGAGAGAGGAAAGCGGGGAAGGTGGAGGGGGAATGGTTGAGGGGAAGGGGAGGCAAAAAGGAACGGGACGAATGGGAAAGGGCACGCAGGAAGAAACAATTTCTTTAGAGGGAATGCGGGTGGCGTTTTTTCCATACAAACGTATTCCCCGTTTATCTCTCTGGATTTTGACCCTAGAGCATTTTTTTTTACGTAATCTAGATATCGACCACTAGCGTGTTGGTACGTTTTGCTTTTTTTGATAATTTACTTCTTATAGAAGTTAGGACCTTCCAAAAATTAATAAAATTGTCTGGTTTAAACGTCGTCAAAAGACATTCAGTATACAAACTAAACAATGTATTTTTAAAAAAAGCAAAACGTACCAACGTAGAATATTTTCTTCTAATACAGTTAGTGAAAAAAATATTAAAATCGGTTCAGTTTTGGAGAAGAAAAATAGGGACTACAAAACATCGATTTTATTTAGGTATTTTCGGCCCGATATGCAGTTGTCTCTTTCGCTCAGTTCCCCTGAGGGGAGCGCGGGTGGAACAGAAGACATTCTTTACAATACCTATCGACGATATTTTTAAATGACCGGCACAGCTCTTAAGAGGAATATAAACGCCAGAAATATTTAGAATCTCATGCCTGCAAAATTTTAAAATCGAGCGTCTTTTTGCACGAGGCTAGTAATCGAAAAAGTGTTTTTTTATTTATTTTGCGCATAATTTTATAAGAACCAAAAAAAGTTAGAACATGGAAAACCTCAAAAATAGTCTTAGCCATAAAGGGGTATTTTTTTAAATTTGTTTCTTGTATTACTTCATAGTTAAGTCATGACAAAACATTTTTTTGTGGTTTACGCTTATATTTTTTGTTACGTAAATAATAATTTTATTTTAAGTAATTCCAATACATAGAAAAGCTGGTAAAAGCTTCTATTTATTTATCCGTAGCATATTTTTTGATGTTCATACTGTAAGCCGATTCGTCGTAAAGATTAATCAAAATAGTATCTAAATAGGATTTCACGTTTATATTCATCTTAAGCAGCATTGCAACGCGTCCTGGGAAATCGCTAGTATTAACTAATCTGTAGCTAGGTTTCGAATCCACGGTATCTATTGCTAGGAAGGCTGACGTAAACAAGCAAAAATTTTCCTCCAAAATTTAATAATTTCTTCTTAATCTCGGATAAGCAAAAACACAGATTATCAGGGATTATTATTGCATATTTATGTTTTTTCTTATTGTTATCTCTTTAATTGGAATGTCACATTTACAATTTACAACAAGATTAAGTAGCAATATTGTCTATTAAGATTCTCCGGGCTTTATAGTTGTTATGCAGATGTAAACAATTAAGGTCAATATTGCTATATCACCAGGGCCGTATTTCACTTTTCATTAGTATAGGCCACTTTATTTGCGCCGCCCCTTCCTCCTTCTTAGAAGTTTCCACCTATCATAATCTCATTCATTTGTAGGCTTTTATTAGGTGACACACAATTTTATAAATAAATATTCAAATAGAGGTAAAGTAGGTAAAATAAACCAATGAGTTATTCACAAAGTAAAATTAACATGAACAAGAATTACAATTTTTTACGGGATTTTTTATTTGACCAAATCATCTACAATAGCTTCATAGTTTATAGTATTCAGACTGCTTCTATGCATAGAAGAGCCAATAAGTAAAGTTTTTCTTGCGATAATGAAGACATTTGGTGTTTCTTCACTCGCTAACTCCTTTCTCCAGAACATTTCGTGGCTGGAGTGCAAAGTGCGACGCGGAGAGCTATATCCAAATTTGGGTAAACGTTGCACAGAGATTGTTTCTTCATTTTAAAATTTCTTTCGTTTTAAAATGATTCAGTAATGATGTAGATTCAGGTTTCTCTGACGTCTTATTAGAGGAAATGTGACCTTGAAAGTGTACACATTCCTGAACTAAATCTTCTTTTAAAACCCGTTGCATAATATTGAACAAGGGACTGCGCTTTTTCTGGGACTATTTGTGTTGAAAGTTCATCCGTTTCTTTTTAAATGAATTTTTTTTAAAGTTTATGTACGCATTACGCATTCTCTCTAATTCAGCTCTCAGTCAGGAGGTTGTTTCAATATTCTCATTTGATCTTTCGTTAAAAATCTAATCGTTATCAAACTCAACACATACTTTCATTATATAAATCCCAAACAATATTATTTTTATGGCACATAAAACGCACAAAAGAATGGTAAAAATCATACTAAATTTTCAAATTTCTCAAAAAAATATTAATTTTCGATTTTTTTGTGAGGAGGAGGTTCAAATAGAAAAAAGGAAATTCTTTTGAAAAATTGAGTTCGGATGAAAATTGTAACTGAAGAGTTACACAAATTGTCCATTACAAATATCTCCATTATTTTTTAAGAAAATTTCAGAATGTACTGTTGAATGTATGTGTAAAATGACCCCAAAGTATAAATAAAATATATATATATATATATTATTTATACTTTAGTATAAATAATATATATATATATATATATTATTTATACTTTGGGGTCATTTTTTATATATATATATATATATACATTACTTATGTCTTTAAAAAAAATAAAGAAAATCACTAAAAAATACGCCGTCCTACACCTATTTCCCCCCTTAAACGTTCGTTCGCCGCGTGCAATAAAGATAGACCACTGCCAAAGCATTTTTGTAAAATATTCGCACCACAATCACCCGTCCCATATTGGACGGTTGTGCATTAAACGATACAAATCCGCGGGACCACTGGGCGTCCGAAGATTTATAGAGAGAAAACTCTGTCTATCCACAGTGACTTTTTTTTTAAAAATCGTACACAAACTTAACGGCTTACCAAAGCGAGCGAGCGCCGCCCCCTGAACTCTGCCGCCCCTAGGCCGCGGCCTATAAGGCCTATTGACAAATCCAGGACTGTATATCACTCTTTTCGATTAATCTTTATTTCGAATCAGTTAAAAATCTCTACATCTTCTCTACATCTCTACATATTATAAATAAAAGTCCTCCGCGTCGTCTTTCTGTCTGTCTATTCGCGATAAACTCTAAAACTACGTAACGGATTTTCATGCGGTTTTTACCAATAGATAGAGTGTTTCGTGAGGAAAGTTTAGGTATATAATTTGTCAAGGATTTGTGTAAATTGGTTGAAACATAACAATAATTGTTAGAAGTGTCGGAAAAAGTCATGTCGCCTGGTAGCTTTCACTGAAAACGCTGCCTAATCATTTTGGGATATAAGAAAACAATGCATGGTGGGATATTCCTCTTTTATAGATCTACAAAAAAGTCCGCGAAGGCATATATCTATCTTTTACGGATAGCTTACTATACCCAGAGGCGTAGCTAGGGGGGGGCGGCCCGCCCCGGGCGGCACTTTTAAGGGGGGCGGCAAATTTTCACAATAAATAATAACATTATCTTGGAAAAATTTAAACCATTTCAAATCATTATTTGAACATGTTCTACGATCCTTTCGTTTACGAATCCAACTCTTTTTTATTTTTTTTATTCATTAAAAATATCAATAACAATATTTTTTTAAGCTGCAAATTTCGCAATTCGTAGGAAATCCGAACGCATATTATGAGAGTAATACTAATTAAAGCTGATAACTCGCAAACACTCTTAATTAAAATCAGAATTGTGTTCAGAATGTATTAACGACTGAATTTCAGTTGTGTATTCATCTGCTGATACATTTCGAAAGAGACCATTATTTTATTCGAAGTGCAGTTATAAAATTCTAGTTGTAGATTATGTATGTGCTGCCAGAATCAAAGAGAAACCATTTTCATTTTCTGGGTGTAGTTTTAATTCGGCAAATACAGATTTAATTTGACCCGTCTAATCACAGGAGACGCAAGTTATCCCACACATTTAATTTTAAAATAAAATTGTGAAATTATGTCCCACACGTTTAATTTTAAATAAATATGTGATTGCAATAAAAAAAGTTAAGATACAGTTTTATAACATTTTTTAAGAAAAGGAATCTGTATTTAAAATTTTAAGTTTATTCTATTTTAGGTACTTTAATTCGAATATTCGCAGGCGTGTATTTTTGAGCCAATTCACATTTCCAATATGAAAATTTTAATGTTTAGAAACAATAATGTTCTAATAAGCACCTCGAAAAAATTACTTTATCTAGATTTTAGAACAGTTTTGTTTTTATAAAAAGGAACATTGCATGGGACGAACCGGAAATTTTGTGCGCAAACATTGACAGGCAAAAGTTTATAGATATTTTTTTCTTATTATTCGAAGGGTTAAACCAGTTTTCAGGATGTAAAATTCCATTTGAGAATTCATCTGCTGACACAATTCAAAGGAAAACATTATTTTATTCGAAGTACAGTTATTAAATTCTAGTTGCAGACTCTGTATGTGCTGCCAGAATCAAAGAAAAACCATATTCGTGTTTTGAGTGTACTTTTAATTCACCGCATACAGATTTAATTCAAACCAATTTTGTGTTGAGAATGTAAATTTCCAGTTGTGGATACATCTGTTGACTCATTGCGATGGAAAACATCCTCTTATTCGAAGTTCAGTTATAATATTCTATTTGCAGACTATGTATGTGCTGCCAGAATCAAAGAAAAACCATTTTAATGTTCTGAGTGTAGTTTTAATTCACCGAATACAAACTGGTTTTGTGTTCAGAATACAACGATAAATTAAATAACGAGTTGCAGATTCATCCTGCATCGAGTGAAGTTTCATATTTGAGTTATATAATGCTGTAATATTGTGAGAAATTGATTGTTGCGTGTGTAAGGGGACTCTAACGCAGTATCAATCAATCAAATTTTGAGCAGAATTTATAAACATGATTTTCGTTGAAAAAATACTCGTCAAATGTGATTATTAAAAAAATCCGGCTCGTTTATAAATAGGTCGTAATAAAAAAATAGGATTTCCATATACAACCCCCCCCCCCCCCCCCTCCCTTGAGGTCCCAAATAAGGAGGCGGCGAAATTTTCCTCCACCCCGATGTTCTGAGTGTAGGTTTAATTCACCACAAACAGATTTAATTAAAACCAGTTTTGTGTTCAGAATGTAAATGCCGGCAGAATCAAAGAAAAACCCTTTTCATGTTTTGAGTGTAGTTTTAATTCACCGCGTACAGATTTAATTAAAACCAGTTTTATGTTTATGGAAAAACCATTTTCATGTTCTGAGTATAGCTTTAATTCACCACATACAGATGTAATTAAAACCAGTTTTGTGTTCAGAATATATGTGCCGCTAGAATCAAAGAAAAACCGTTTTTATGTTCTGAGTGTAGTTTGATACACCGAATATTTATTTTAATTTAAACCAGTTTTGTGTTATCAATATATCAATAAGTTGCCGATTCATCGTGTACCGAGTAAAGCTTTGCATTCCATACGTATGCGCGATGAAGTAGGGTCAGTGGGTCAACAGTGAACCAGCAGGACACAGTGAACCACCACCTCTACAGCCCTAACTGTAAGTGTGTTAGTGTCAAGCTTATGCTTGAAGCACGGGCTCAGAAAAGGATAAGATTTGATTTAGTGTGTGTTAGTGTGCAAAGGCGATAGGTCGTTTGACAAGCTAATATCTGATTTTTGCAAACCTCAACATCATTTTCGCGTAAGTGTTTTTGTTTTATTACTAAATGATGTTATTGCCAACGCGAGAATTTTTAATGCTTTTAAGTTTAGTATTTTGTTTTAATTGTTACCTATTATTAGAAATTTTCAATATCTAGTAGGTTTTAGAAATATTGGCTAGTTAAGTCAAAATGGCTTTATGGTACACACTGAACCAGAGTAATGTGGGTCACAGTGAACTGGTTCACTGTGTACACAGTATCTGGTTCACTGTGTACATGCCTTCTAAAATAATATATATTCACAGAATAAGATCAATGTAAGTGTTTTCTTTGGTCAACAGAATAGGTCGTAAGCAGAAAAAAATAAAGAAAATCGATAAACACACGGAGGAGGAGATGAAAAAATGTTTGAAGACGATGAAAAATGGGCATAGTCTCCACAAATCTAGAAGCTGCTGGCATCCCCTACACAATTTTTCAGCGCTACTGGCTATGCTAGTCGAAGGCTTCGGAACAGCCCATAAGATTAGTTCCATATTACAACATTAATAGGCCCTATAGGAGAATATCAAGAAATGTGCTTCTTCGTCCTATGTTCTATGGACTATCAATCTACGAATCAATATTTTTTTAAAGCATGTGTAATATTCACCTGTGTCTTGGCTCATGGATATGCCATATCCCACCATTTCGCCGATCTCGTAAATAGTCAGTGGAATACCAGGATTTTTCAGAAGCCACCAATCTATTGCATTGTTGTAGTAGGCTTTGAATGGGCCGAAAACAACAATATCCAAAGGTTGGAGCTTAGCAGACGTGTGCAGATGTAATGTGATAATCGTTACTCCAGATACTTTTGCCAGATCAAACACCTCAATTGATAAATGAGATTCGTGATTATCAAATATCAAAATACTCGGATGTTGGGGTAAACTGCCAGAATGCTTAATGAAATGCTGTATCACCTCCACAAATGGGTCAATATACAATGCTCAATCTACGAATCCTTATTTCCGAAAACCTATTTTATAAATTTGCTGTTACCTTCGCTATAAACATTCGCTAAATCTTTTGTTATTTCATGTAACACATTATGCTACTTATTTTTGTTTAAATTGGGCGAGTTTTCCGAAATGTTTATAAAGCTCTAGTTATATTCTTATCCTGCTCCTTTTTTATTATGGATTATTCATAATTGCATAATTATGTTTATAAATAAAGCCCCGATTATTTAGTTATATTGTAGTTTCATTGCGAGGCTTATTAGTGCAATTTTCAGGAGAATTATCATGTTGGTCCACTGTGTACCTCTTCGGCTCACTGTGTACCATGCCTGCGGTTCATTGTGTACCAGCCTTGTACACAGTGAACCAAAATGCCATTTTTTATGTAAATCATTATATTTAATTAATAGTAAACTTTGCGAAAATGAGTTTATGCACATAAAAAACCAAAGAAGTACTGAAGATAACAAAATTTATTTGATATTTCTACATTAATTTTTAGTGACTCAAATTGACTCGGAAAAAAAAGTGGTTCACTGTTGACCCACTGACCCTAGCGATATTCTTTTACAAGCATGCAATTCTCGATTTCTGAGAGCAGTTATATACAGTTTATACTCGGCACATAGGATTATAAGAATAGGCATAAAAAATAGGATATCTACCCCCCCCCCCCCCCCCCCCCGGTAAGCGTTTGAAAATCTGCGGAAAAAGTACCTGTAGAAGTTAGGGGGGGGGGGGGGGGCGGCAAAATTTCCCGCCGCCCCGGGCGGCCGAAACCCACGCTACGCCACTGACTATACCCATTCTATCTGGTCACGTACATTGCGGTAATTGAAAATATATTTAGACGGATACAGTATTAATCATTATTAACTTAAATAGGTACGTTAGTTACCCCAAGCATTTCATGAACATTATTATAATCTTTCACACCATCTCTACGTATTATAAATTAAAATCCTCCGCGGCATCTGTCTGTCTCTTCGCGATAAACTCAAAGACGGCGGTGGTTACAAAGGTTGGATAACCATCCAGTAGATGACGTTGTGTTTTATTAGCCACAGCAACGCGTGGCCGGGTCAGCTAGTAATTAATGAAACAATTTGACTTGTAGTAGCATCTATGGACATCTGCGCGTAGTTTGTAGGAATTTTGGAAGACATTCCACCATACCGACTTCACACTTTTAGTATAAAAATTCTTTTTTCGTCATTTAGCGGTCGTCAGAGGAAGGAAGCAGTTTTTTTGTATGGACATGTTTTTTTCGATGTTTATTTTAATTTTCGTGGATTGGATGTCGATGACGTTTTAATTCAAAACATAATATTATTTTTAGTAAATCTATGATAATTCGTAAAAAAATATTTAAAAATTGAACAAAAAAAAACTCACTCCTCACGTACAGTTTTGTTCGCCAAAACTTACTCGCGGAGAGGTTAAAATAAACGGCTAGACGGGGAAATGTTTAAAATAATTACAATAAATGTTTTACGAATGGTTGGAAAATGTGGGCCAATTTTGGACCGCTATCAATCACAGAAAAATAAAAGTGGTCATTTTCGACCATAATCGCTCCAGCGGGTAGCGCGTCCCCTTTCAAAATTCAAAAAGTCACTCTAAATCAGTTCATCCCCGACAGTTGGTCCCCGAAATTATCTAATATATAAAATTCTTGTGTCACGGTGTTTGTTACCATACTCCTCCGAAACGGCTGGACCAATTTTGATGAAATTTTGTGTGCTTATCTGGTAGGTCTGAGAATCGACCAACATCTATTTTTCATACCCCTAAAAGTAAAGGGTGTTGCACTCCGAAGAAAATTATTTTCCCCATACATTTTGTATGGAACGAATTCTCCTATTTTGAAAGAACTGCAGCAATATTGTAAGGGGTATAATATTGAACTGTGAACCGTGGAGGGGGGAGGGGGAAGGGGGGAGGGGAGAGGGGGGAGGGGGAGGGGGGAAAGGAACTCAGGAAGGGGGGTTAGCGGGACGGGGGAAGGGGAGAAGTGGAGTGGGGAGAGGGAGAGGGAACGCGAGAGGGGAAAGGATACGCAAGGAGAAACAATTTAGATCAAGGTATGGTATACGCAGGGAGAAACAATTTAGATTAAGTTATGGTATACGCAGGGAGAAACAATTTAGATCAAGGTATGGTATACGCAGGGAGAAACAATTTAGATCAATTCAGCTAATAAGTTGACAACAGTTTTTGATTCTGAGGCGCAATTTTTACCTAAAATTGACTTCAAAAATACCTTAATTTTGTTGGCATGAATAAACTAATTTATTTACGGTGTCGATTTTAGGTACTTACGAGTATGCGCTGATATACACATTATAGACAAGTAGTTTTATTCTTGATGCATTTGAATGAAAATATATTTCATCCTTCTCGTATCGGCGGTACATCCTCTCTGCACACTCCTTCAGGACACTTAGCTATATTTGGTTTGAGTAGGTAATTCGTACTGCATCACCAAACTTGATAATTTTTGAATTGTTTCAAAAATAGGCTCATCAGCTCATCACCAATTAATTGAAAATAATTTTTTGCAGAAAATTGAACGATACCTTTGGTGAATGCGGCAGGCCGCGAGCTGGCTGGCAAATCGACCCGTTCGGGCACTCTCGTGAAATGGCCAACCTTTACAAGGCCATGGGCTACGATGGTATGCTGCTCAACAGGATTGACTTCCAGGACAAGCAAGTCCGCATGAGCAACAAGCAGATGGAGATGATATGGAGAGGCAGTGATGATCTAGGTATTTTTGATAAATTTCATGTTTTTGACATATTTGACATATTTAATGTTTATGACATATTTGATGTTTCTGACATATTTGACATTTTTGACATATTTAATGTTTTTGACATATTTGATGTTTTTGACATATTTGACATTTTTGACATCTTCGATGTTTTTGACATATTTCAAATTTTTGACATATTTGATGTTTATGACATATTTGACATTTTTGACATCTTCGATGTTTTTGACATATTTCAAATTTTTGACATATTTGATGTTTTTGACATATTTGACATTTTTGACATCTTCGATGTTTTTGACATATTTCAAATTTTTGACATATTTGATTTTTTGACATACTCATATTTTGGACATATTTGATATTTTTAACATATTTGATATTTTTGACATATTTGATGTTTTTGACCTACTAAATGTTTATAACATATTTGAATTTTTTAACTTAATTGATGTTTTTGACGTATTTCACATATTTGATGTTTTTGACATATTTAATGTTTTTAACATATTTGATGTTTTTTACATATTTGATGTTTCTGACATTTTTGATGTTTCTGACATATTTGATGTTTTTGACATATTTGATGTTTTTAACATGTTGATATTTTTAACATATTGATATTTTTGACATATATGATGTTTTTGACATATTTGAAATTTTTAACATATTTGATGCTTCTTACATATTTTATGTTTTTGATATATTTGATGTTTTTGACATATTTGATGTTGTCTACATATTTATTCGGGAAACGTATAGTTTTAAAAATGTACAGTAAAAAAATAAACATTTCTCATTCCCTGTCGCCGAGAAATTTGAACATTAGGTATTTCACCAAACTGTTGCTGTCACTGTCACTCTTACTCCTACGAATACCCCTAATATTGCCATCTGACGATAATATTTCCACCTGACAATAATATTGTCACCTGACAATAATATTGCCACCTGACAATAATATTGCCACCTGACAATAATCTTGCCACCTTTGAATAATATTGCCACCCTACAATAATATTGCCCCCTGACAGCTATGGGTATTAGTTCATTTATGCAGCTATGTTTCACTTGGCAATATGTTTTCCATCTGACAATATGTTTGCGACCTGACAAAAATATTGCCACTCTCTCCAGGAGCGAGTTCGGACCTGTTCAACGGGGTCCTGTACAATCACTACTCACCACCCTCCGGTTTCTGCTTTGACATCCTCTGTAATGATGACCCCTTTATTGACGATGTTGAGAGCCCTGACAACAACGTCCAATCCAAGGTACATTATTTGATCATTACATATTTGTTAACATAATATGTGCTATGTTTAACATATTTGACAAATTTGAAATATTTTACATATTCGACATTTTTTTATTTATTTTTTTATTGTGTTACAGTAATGAACATAAATCTATGGCAAAAACAAAATAGTGAAATACACATTTCTATGCCAATTAAGAGAGCCAGATCTTGAGTTTGGTGTAGATTAGCATCATAAATTATGTAATAGAGTGTACAATAAATATAATTTTAAGTACTAGGATGTTGTAACGTTAAAAATTATAAAATGGCATGAAATGAAGTTACAGCATTTTTATTGGTGATGTTATGGTTGTTAATTTTTTAAGAATAATTTGAATGATGAATGAATGAACCAAATCTGTTATTTTTTTAACTTTTTCGGGAAGACTATGAAAATAATATTGTTCTTAATTAAAATAATATCGTATAAAATTGTAATCTCGACGAACCTCGATCTTTATTAGAGTTTTCCCTAACATATTTCAAGTAATCCCGATAACTGGGTTTAAAGAACATCACACTAATTGTTATTAACAATACAAGAAAGTGTAAATTCAAAAAATATTTTATATACAAAATTAATAAACCTGTTTTATCTGTTCAGGTTGATGATTTTGTAAAATTCATCGATCAGCAACAGAATGCCTACGCCACTAACAATGTTATAGTCACCATGGGGAATGACTTCAACTATCAAGATGCGCACGTGTGGTTCAAGAATCTGGACAAACTGATCAAGTAAGATTTAATTTTTTCCATATATTTTATCTTCACTATCTCAGGGTGGTATTTGACCTGCTTCTTAAATGCTTTCCACTGGCTGTGGTCATTCGCATTCATCTCATAGAAACAATACAATATAGTAGGGAAATTCGGCTGTCCCATGGTAATTTTTTCAATAAACGAAAAAAAAAATAGTGGAGGTCTCATAAAGCTTCCTTGAGGAACTCCGTAGTTTTTTGGAAAAGCATTTTGCAGGGATGCCCATTGGGTGAAATTTGTTCGGGTTTTGGAGCGGATGTGTATGCCCACCAACTGCGTGGCAGTTCTAAGGCCTAAGTTCAAGACAAGACATTAGTAGGCATTAAATTTGAAGAGAATTAAAATGTTTTGGTTGGTAGATTCATAAAAACGATAATGTATGGATGTGAATGAAGCAAGGAGTGTTAGCCGAGATAATAGTTGTGTGGTGGTCAATCCTCTCTGCCTATCTCGGCGGTGAAAAGGTGTGATGTTTACATAATTAATTAATGAATGTAAAAACAAACACAATGACAATAGCTTGACCGATCAGTGTCTGAAATGGCATCGCTTTTGGGTTTCACCCAGGCGTCGCGTGTCCTTTCCTCGGCGGGCTAAGTCATACATTACGACACAAACAACATTTTCCGCTTATTTTGGTGGTAAAAGGAGATTTTCAAACATTGTCAAGTTATTCATTAATATTTGTCTTTAAATCAATGCTGTTTTGGATTTTTCAGATACGTAAATGCCAAGGAACCTAAGATGACCCTATTCTACTCCACCCCTTCCTGCTATATCAAAGCGGTTCAGGATGCTAACGTCAATCTACCCACCAAGGATGACGACTTCTTCCCTTATGCCTCTGATAACCATTCTTACTGGACTGGCTACTTCACTTCTAGACCCACTCTGAAGTACTTTGAGAGAAGAGGAAATAATATTCTACAGGTATGCCACAAGGTCCCCTTCTAGGTCCTCTATTATTTGCATAAGGTTAGTATAGTACATGTTAAACTTTAGGACCGGCCTGAACATGTACATTCCATTCTCACGCAGTTACTGACTTTACAATGAACATAGCGTAAGATACGTAAAAACATATATGCTACAGACAAAAACGTGGGCGGGGAAGCATGCCATCTTTCTGTCCTTAAACTCGCCGATTGCAATGATTGGAATGAGATTTGTCTAAGTCTTGCCCAACTGCTGCGTGGCAGGGCCGGATCAGGAGAGTTTGGTTGAGGGAGACCTAACCTAGACCTACTCAGCCAGAATTTCTCGACTCATTGCCTTGCAACGCAGTGAGAGGGATGGATTCATACTAGTGATGTTCCGGATATCCGAGGGAGAAGAAAGATCCGTATCCATATCCGTATTCATTACTTTTCTCGCGGATCTTTTACTAAATTATTAAATTTCAATTGATAGAATGAAATGCTATGTATAGGTGACTAGGTAGAATTAAAAAAAAACTATTAAATTCCAATCAGAGTATTTTTTTTTCTTAAAATCAAATATTTTATCGTATTAAGTTACCAAACCGTCGTTAACGTCAACTATCTTTTCAAGGTCTCGCACGCCGACACCGATTGAATAAGAAAATAAAGATCCGTATCCGTATCCGCGGATCTTGACACCAAATATCCGTATTCGGATCTGTATCCGCGGATAAACATTTTAACGATCCGGCACATCATTAATTCATACGTCCGTCACTCCTAGACACATGACCCCCAGACTCCTACCCACCCCTTGTACCTTTTTCCTTCCCAGAACTTCCTCTCCTTCTTTTCCCATAAAAGACCCTCCTCATAACATCCCAAAAGATGACCTAGGCCCTGAAGGGGGATAATTTTTTCCCTCAGGGCCTCAAGTGTATTAAAAAAATCTTATCACCGTCAGGCCGGTCTCAAAGTTTGGCGTGTACTATACTTACTTGTTGGTCTGACTAGATTTTTACTATTTATCTAACACAACACAAGGTTTTCAGATATACATATATATTCCGCTATCCTTTATGATTATTGCCATCTACACTGATTACTCTAAAGCATTCGACCGTGTTAACCATTATATTCTTTTACAGAAGCTTTTAGGTCTAGGAATTCACGGTGATCTCTATAGATGGATCGCATCTTATGTTAGTAATCGACACCAAATTACGGTTGTCAATGGTTTCGCATCTTGCTTAATAGAAATCGTCTCAGGTGTGCCCCAGGGGTCGCATCTCGGACCACTCCTATTCAATATTTATATAAATGACATTCTTGTATGCTTCCCAAATAGTTACTTTATATTGTATGCGGACGACATGAAAATTTTTAAACCTATTCAGTCGTTATCCGATTGCATCGAATTACAAAGAGATCTTGATCATTTGTGCACATACTGTGAATCAAACTTATTGTCCTTAAATATATCCAAGTGTCACTCGATTACGTTTACTAGAAATAAAAATAAAATAACCTATCCTTACAACTTGAATAACAAACCTCTAAAATATTTGTCTACATGTAAAGATCTAGGTGTTCACTTGGATAGCAAACTAATATTTGATAAGCACATCGAATACATTATATCAAAATCTTATAAGATGCTAGGTTTTCTATTAAGAGTATGTAAAGTTTTTAAAAGTGCTAAGACTCTGGAAATATTATTCTGTTCATTGGTCAGAAGTCCACTGGAGTATGCTTCCACCATATGGAATCCTCAATATAAGGTATACATAGACTTAATAGAGAGTATACAGAATAAATTTTCGAAATATTTACTCAAGAAATACAACAAAACTTCAAATAATATGTTATCTTTACAAAAAAGACGCACACTGTCAGATCTGATATTTCTACATAACCTGCTTAACAATAAAATAGATAGTGCCGAATTGCTATCTGTCATTGGTTTAAATGTTCCAATGAGGCGTACCAGGCACACTTCACTTTTTCACATAGGATCCAATAATACTAATGCAGCACAAAACTCACCAATCTCTCGCGCAATCACATCTTATACACACTATGAAAAATTATTACACTTAGACATTTTCCACAACTCCCTGCAAACATACAAAACTAATTTACTAAATTTGTTGGCGTGATATAATTAATTTTAAAACTTCTTATTTACACTTATATTTTCATTAAACTTTAATTACTACTCATGAGCATGTATTTTTTATTGCTATAAAAATACTCATCTTTTCACTAAACTAATTACAATTTGTTAGCATGTAATTCTTGTTCTAAAAAAAAAAAAAAATCTCTTTTATCTTTGTATACAATTTTCCTTTATATTATTCTTCTCTTTCATTCATTAGTTAAGTTTTAAGAACTGTTCAAATCCCAGGCGTATTATCCCAGATATTATACGGACTTACGTAATAGGTACTAAAGCATGTAATTACTTTATTTAACATTCCTTATAACTTGTAAACTTATGTACTGTGTATGTTCCTAATAAACAAATAAACAAATAAACAAATAAAAATGGTTCTACGACAATGCAGAATGATGTAATTACAACACCCCTTTAAAAAGTCATTAAAAGTTATTAAAAATAATTGAAAAATAGCCCATAAACTAACCTAACGTAACCTATTAAACCAATTGTTTATACATTTTTTCCTTCACTTTTAATTTTATTTAATTTTTCGATCACCGTTAAAAATATATATTTATTTGCATTCTAGGCATGCAAGCAACTCAACGCAGTGACCAACTCAATTGAAAATGACGGTCTGGAAGCATTGAGATCGGCACTAGGTGAGAAATATACTCATTCATAATCTACTTCTTCAGTATGTAATCATGTTTTGGATCATTGCTGGGCTGATGCCAAAAAAACCTACAAAGCTGTCTTCAATATCTGTTTTGGGTTAGGTTAGCCGTTAGGATGCTTACTGAACTTGTCATTAAACATTCTTTACCAACAGAAGTTTGAGGACGTCCACAAATAGAAGACACCTGCTGTACTTTACACAGACCTAGTATAAGAAATAATATAGGACCAAGGTTTGACCCTTGGGGAATACCTTCCAATGCTGGTAATGGTTTGGATAGGTGGTGACGGTCCGTAGCACGGGATCAACGGGGACAAATCTCACAAAATATTCACGAACCATTGCTTAGAAAAAATAATCCTAGGTTTCAATGTCCTATGTTACATTGGTGGGCTCTGTCCATTGCTGGTCTAACCTCTCCTTGCATAGCAAGTCCTCCCTTTAGAATTACCACCAGTATTTTGTACTAAACTTCTTTTGTCTTCTGGCATTCTGAGTACCGTAAAAAGTCAACTCATATTACATCACATGTCCAATTCACTTTCCTCAGCTTTTTCTGATGCTGTCAATAGGATGTCTATTTTGGATATATTATTTTGTACTGAAGTCACTTTTCCGATAATGCACTATTTGTCCAAGCCACTTCTTCTGCCATCGGCAACCATTCTCTTAAAAGTAACATATTCACAAGATCCAGTTAATCAAAAATTTGAGTCCCGTCATTTTTTTTATTTACAAGAGGTTGGGAGAAGATTAAATTGGTAAAATGGTAACGGGGTTTTTTAGTAGAAGGTGATTGATTTTGATTTCTGACCGAGAGTTTTTATAATTTTATCATGTCAAAAGTCAGAACAACAAAGTCAGAGTGGGTACCTACATATGCGATGAAGTATGAATGTGCATGAAACATCGAGAGTGTACCAAAACAGAGTTGTGTAGCGGTTTATTCAGCGTGATGGTTACTTAGTTATCTATATATATAAAAATTAATCTCTGTTTCCCTTGGTCACGCCATAACTTCAGAACGACTTTACCTATTTCATTCATCTTTTTTTTAAGTTTTCTAATACTTTTTAGAAGGTTGTTAAGGAAAGAAAAATTAATAAAATTGCGCAGAAAATTGGATAATTTCAGAAAACTTAACGACCATTTTAACTTCGCACGTTTGACAGTTCGCACATTTGATGAATGTGAATTTAGCATGCACCTATTAAATTATAGATATTTTAAATAGGTACCTATGTTAGGTACCAAATTAAATTGATTATTCTTATAATATAAAAAATTATTATTTGTAATATACAGGGTGTAACAGGACGTACCCGAGGGATTTTAACCATTGATTCCTGACATTACTTGGAGTAAAAAATGTAAATGAAATTTTGGTCTCCGGTGATATTTTTGATGTTTTTTTTATTTGTTTTTTCTGCAAAAACATTAAAAAATGGTAGGTGTTTGACAGTTGGAGGCGGGGTGAGGGGTTGGTCGGTTACTCGGCAGAGTGACCAATGACAGCAGAATTTTTTTTTGTTTGAATTTGAAGAAAAAAAAGTCACCGGAGACCAAAATTTTATTTACATTTTTTACTCCAAATATGCTCAGGAATTGCTGGTTAAAATCCCTCTGGTACGTCCTGTTATACCCTGTACATGAAAAATGAAAATTTGAATAAAAAATTGTAATAGAAAACTGAATGTACTGGGCCTGAATATATGGAACGCGGGAGGGAGGTTGGCAAGACGGGGGAGCGGGAAAGGGGAGAGGGTAGGCGGGGAAGGTGGAAGGGGAACGCGGGAGGAAAAGGGTATGCGGTAGGGAACGAGGACTCATGGGAAAGGACACGCAGGGAGAAAAAATTTATTTCTTGAATATGGCATTGCAACGCATGCACCTAGTTTATCATAAATATTTTTTTGTTTACGTATCTAACTTTCTTTGATTACCGCAGGTGTTATGCAACATCATGATGCCGTCACAGGAACGGAGAAGCAACATGTTGCCAACGACTATGCCAGGATACTAGACCAGGCCATCCACAATTGCATGACCAGCTCTAGAGACGCCTTGAAGTAAGAAACTTTACCAAATAATATATATATCTACTTACGGTATATCAAATAAATGCCGAAAACAATGGGGAGCACCAAGGTTCATAGATAATGTATACCAAGGTTCGCTCATCGAGGGCGTAGAGCGGTGATAAAGTTGTGACGTAGCTTGAAGTTCATTTTCTGCAATACAAGTGACATCAAGCAACTTTGAATGCATTTGCAAATGATTTATTTATGACTAGCTTTTTTCCGCGGCTTCTATAATTCAATGACTACTATCTTCGACCAAGGATATCTAGACAGGCCGTATAAAAATAATAATGGCCCTCAAACTCCCGAAACCAGAATAATATTGGCTTACGGCCCATTTATGAAAAAGTATATGCATCGTATTGCACCGTTTAGAAGGCACAGTTCTTAATTGTATCTTTTATTGGGCTGGAGGGCTACACTGAAACTAATTTGCATTGCCAGCCGTCCAGACGGGGGTAAATTTTTTCAAACACAAAAATATACCACTACCGAATATTTTACAAGGTACACGTCGCGGACTTTATTTTTGAAAACGTAGTCAGCTATCAGAATACAGAAGAAAATATATGTGTTACAGATCGCATTTACACAGCGCATTCATAAACGTGAAAAACATTATAGTTTTTAAAATTTGTCAAGCAATATTCTGACGTCATTCGCGCTTCGACACGTGGCGGGGAGTTGAGATAGAACGGTGTTACCGCTCAGCGAGCGGGGAGGGGGGGGGGGGTGAGCGCTTTACAGGGAAGGGCCGAACTGGTAATGGGCTCATTAATTAATTTATTTTTTAATTAAAAAAACGTTTCTCAGTTTTTTTTTCGTATTTTAAGCACAAAATATAATAGCCCATTACCTACGTATTATTTGCTGAATGAATTTCTTTTTCACAATTAATAATTTTCTTAGTTTTAACCACGTTTATTGTTTATAAAAAACCGACATATTTCCTGAGCAATGCTCACTTCCTCAGCGTTTACTTAATTAAAAAAAAGATTATGAAATAAGATTATGATTGATTCGTGTAGATTAAAATATATATATATATATATTAGTTAGTATGTATTTAAAAAAAGGATCAAAGTCAAATTTCGCCGTCCCTTGCCCAGGCTGCGATGCAACAACGCGATGGGTACCGTAAATTTAATTCTTGTTACAAGCTTTGGTTTGTTCAAAAATCTGCTTCCGATAAAATAAATTTTAAAATCAGTAAATAAGCTTCCAAATCCGTCCATAAAGAGATTAAAACTTTTCCTAGAAGCGTCAGAAAATCATTTGCTGCAATATCTCTAAAGGGGCATTTGTATATCAAAGGACATGGTTTTATTAATAAACATTTCTTTATTTTATGTACCAATCTTTTCATTTTCCAACCTTGTTTGGTAGTTTCCCAAATCGATCATCAACAAACTGAAAACACCGCAAATAACTCTCCGATTGAGCTAGTGGGAGAAGACTAAGTATCAACTATTTTTTAACTGAAAACTTACTTTGAAAAAAAAAAACGTTTCTGGTAGATTTCTGCCTCGAAGTTTCGAAGGAATATCCCACAATTAGTCCAGTCAATGAAAGGTCAAAAAGGTGTTGTAGAGTGCGTGAGCAGGAACAGAAACTTCACGCTCCACAAATTTAGATATTTTCGAAAAAAATCATTTTACCTCACATTTTGAATCAAACATTCCTTCATATCGTCTAAAATATTCATCAATGAAAGAAATTTATTTGAAAGAAGTTGTAAAGAATTTAATTCTCTTTTGGAATAAACATATGCAAATTAATCTCTAACCAGTAAATATTTACAGCAATTTTAAGTTTTTTAGTAAAATGTCGTCATTTTCAGAAAAAGCTGTTTTTATCTTATTACTGACACATCACTTTTGTTTGTAACAGATTGTGGGACTTAGACTTGGATTTAATTTATTTTCAGCTTGGATTTAGAAAATTACGTATAGAATAAAAGTTGTACATAATTTTATGAGCGTTTACTTATTATAAGAAAATTGTCCTCTTCGACGCACCGTTTTCGAGATATAAGCGCACATCCGAAAATTGGGACCTTCTCCCCCCCCCCCCCTTCCTCCCCTAGCTCACCACCTAGACGTCAGGACTATTAGTATGTTCACACCCTAAGCACC
Source organism: Limnephilus marmoratus (assembly GCA_917880885.1). Taxonomy (NCBI): domain Eukaryota; kingdom Metazoa; phylum Arthropoda; class Insecta; order Trichoptera; family Limnephilidae; genus Limnephilus; species Limnephilus marmoratus. The sequence goes on along the minus strand of OU862907.1, from coordinate 55,752,679 downwards.
CTGAACAAGTTTCTGAAGGAATCGCTTAGGTTCCTGCTCACGCACTCTACACCTCCTTCCTTGACTGAACTAAATAGAAATACGGCTGCTCTAACCCATCTCCTTCCCCTCCCCACTACAATCAGCCTCACATCCCCAATTGGGGATGCCATAGTCTAACTGGTTCCAGGCGGTTGGGAGAAACCCATAACCACCATTTATTGGGTAACTAACACCCCTGCAATGGGTCTTTCCAAGTGGTTATTTAATATTTATTTACTAAATATTTTTCACTAAGATAAAACCTTTGCCCAATAATAAAAAATGTAGGTTTACCTACCGTTTTTGGTTCTAGAGGACCTGTTCAGAATGTAAAAACTAAAAATGAAAACTAAAATGTTTCATGTTATTTATTAATCCTCTCCCAATTCAGCCCTTCTTTGGTTTCGTGACGTATTTTCTCGACGTTTGTTTAAAATTAAAAGAACACCTCTTGTCACACAATGAACGCTCTCGGGTTATTTTCTTTACGAGCGTGTACGGCTAGTTTATACCAAGTAGGATTGATAAATTCATCTCCATAATACGTCACGCGCGATATCTGATTGGTTGCTAAATGGTAAAACTACATAATAGGATTTGAGAATGAACTTTGTGATCGGATTTACGAACTTCGAGGCGAGGCGCTGGAATACGTACAATAGTTTTATTGTTAACATTTACTTACACGGGGTCAATTTTACTGGCTTGCTTACTAAGATAGGCCGTATCTAGATATACTTGATCGAAGACTACTATGCTTCTTCCAGCAAACTGATGTCTTCAGGATCCACCGAGAAACAGCGCAACAGGCCTGAGATGTCCAAGGAGGTTCCCAATCTGTCTCTAACTCTGTGCGAATTGAATATCACGCAATGTTCGGTCTCCGAGAATTCCAAAAACTTTGTGGTGAGTAGCTCAATCAATTTGTCTGTATTTTGGTTAATATTACTCTACTCTGTCCTTTTTTATCTCATAATGTCCCCTGTTCCACCATTATCCAATTTTGTCTTCCTTTGTCCTAATTTGACCTCCTTTTCCTTATTTGTCTATTTTTGTTCTCCTGTTGCTCTTTCCCTTCTCTTCTGCAGTCCTTCTTTGCCCTCCTTTATCCTCTTTTGTTTTCTTGTGTCCTCTCCTGTCTCTTTTTGTCCTTCTTCACCCTTCTGCTTTCCTCCTTTAACCTCCTTCGTACAATATCTCCTTTCATACCCTCTTGTATTCTCTTCTATTCTCATTTATACTCTTGTGCCTTCCTGTGTCCTCTCCTGTCTCTTTTTGTCCATATTTACCCTTCTCTATCCTCCTTTAATCTCATTCACTACAATATGTCCTTTCATGTATTTTCTTCTATCTTCACTCTTGTATTCTCTTTTATATGCATTTGCCCTCCTATATCCCCTTTTGTCTTCCATTGTCCTTTTTTGCCTCCTGTGTTCCCCATCGTCAATTTTTCCTATCTCCACGTAATTCCTATTTGCCCTTCGGTGTTTTTGTTCTCCTTTACCCTTATGTGTCCTTATTTGTCCACCATCGTCCAATGTTATTCTTATTTGTCCTTTACATGCTAATGATAATATTCTTGCATTATAATCCTTCTAGGTGACAGTATACAACCCCCTTGGCCATTATATCAACCATTTTGCTCGAGTTCCAATTACAGGTGGAGAATATGTTGTCTGGGATACTAATGGTAAGTAACTTTTAGAAAGTCCCAGTAAGAACTAGAACCGAATAAATCTTCAACAATCTTCTTTCACCATTATGTGTCCTTTTTCATGCCCTTTTTTATCCTCATTTGCCCTCCTCTTTCCCACTTTGTCTTCCATGGTCCTTTTTTGCCTTTCTGTTTTTTGGTTTGTTTGTTTTTTAATCTGAATACCTCATAAAAGTCCCAGCTGCTCCCGTCTAGAACCAGTGAGATTTTGGCATCCCCAATTGGGGTACGTTGTGAGGCTGAATGTCAATTAAACAACTCAGTTAACTCGATTCAAATATTACATAATATATCGTTATTATTTTACCCGCCTCTCAAAATGTTTTAAAATAGAATTGTTTAATTGACATGATGTTAATCTTGTTCAAGATTTCGTCAGTGCTGGTTCTTATAGGGACTTCGGTTTAATTTTCATTATTGCTTTTTGGGTTTTAATTAGTGGATTTAGAAAATTGTTATTTGCACTGCCCCATCCGATGATACCATATTCTAACATTGATTGTCAGAGAGCTATATAGAAATTGATTACTTATACAGGCAGCATACTTTCAAATTGTTAATTTCGCACCCAAACCAAAACCACTCAAAATTTTTACAAACGGTTTTAAATACAGATTGGCACTTTTAATATTCCCACGTTTACGGAATGGCGAAGGCACAAAATAACAATCAACTTACGTTCCTTATCGCTATAATGCTGCAGCTCTTTCTTATAAACTAAATAATAACGAGACAAAAGATGAGACACATTATGCACATACACACAACAGACACCTGTTTTCTCCAAAGGAAAAAAATAGTAGATACTTTGAAAGAAACAGACTTACATACATTGTTCTAAGTACTAGTTTTTTTGCCTTTGGAGCAATGCTTCTTAACCTTGTTGGAGGTACTGACCCCCCATCCCCAGTTTCATATTTTAATTTCATATTTTATTTTCATTCAACGAACCCTTCTTATTTTTTTTTTTATTGAAAGAATAGACAATACATAATAAAATCAACAAACAAGTCCTGCTAAGCCAATTAAATTGGCTTGTCAACAGGTGCTTATATTTTAGTTTCATATACATTTTTTAAATTTAAAATTTACATCTTATATCTACAGATTCAACATTTTTCACACATATCAATATAAATATTTTTTTTCCAATAGCCAATTCAACCTTATTCATAGAATTACATTGCTTTATAGTGTCAGGTAATAAATTAAATATCTTCGGTACGATGAATTCAAACGTTCTCTGTCCGTACTTATTATTAAATTTAAGAACTATTAACCCGTCGTTGCACTTGAATCTAGTGCTGTATTTATGTTCTAATTTCTCTTTATGAATTTTCTTCATTTTAATTGGAAATCGAACCGAATCATATAAGTCAGGGGTGTGTTTTGACCTGCGCCGAATGCGCGATACTTACTTACCGAATCCCTTGTGTGTCTCATCTCTTGTCTCAGCATTATTTAATGTGTTAGAAAGAGCTGCAGCATTATTGTAACGTATCATAAGGAATGTATATTTATTGCCTTTTTGTACTTCGCCGTTCCGTAAATGTTGGGATATTAAAAGGGCCTATTGAATTACCAGTGATGATTTAATTTATAAATATTTGTATTGCAGGAAAAACGATACCAACTCAGATTGTAAAAATATCACCTAACGCCATGAACCAACTGATCCGAGCCTCCAACGCTACTGAAGAACTGGTCTTCCTAGTTGAGGCTCTTCCAGCTTTAGGGTACAAATCCTTCTACATCAGCTCCTCGACAGGAAACCAGAGGAAGTTGGAACCTGAGAATGAAATGATGGCAGACCAGAGTATGGTGGTGGAGATATTGGAGCAAGTGGACGAAAAAGACTTTTATAAGGCTGTTGATGAAGAGAATTCGATTGGAAATGGTGTAAGTGGTTTTTATTTTTGATTTTAAATTAATTAACCCGGCGTCGATGACGCTGGGTCACAATGACCCGAGGCGATTTAAAACGGCCATATTTTTTTTTCCCGTCAACCGTTTGACTTGAGCGCTTGAGTAGCTGGAGATACAACCCCCTTCAACCCGCACCGCCGGCGTGCTCAGTGAGACGCCGCTTGCGGAAGGAGATAAACGTGCGACAAGTTAAAAAGGGTGAATATGACCTGCAGTTGAAATGAAAATCTATAGTTATTTTTTCATAGTTTATTTTGCATGTGTTTTTTACTAAGATAATAAAAAGTTGATTTATAAAATATACTGGTATTATATTTTATTTTTTTAAGAGCAAAGAACCCATAAATAATAAATAATTTTCAAAATCAAGATAACCCTTTCAGTTTTGGTACAACCCATGGATAAAATTCGAGTCACGGTTACCCGGCGACATTGACCGCTTAATTATTTTCACGTCACTGACGCCAGGTTAAATAAGACGAACAATTAAAAACCCACTCCGCAGGTTTTCGCTGCTAGGCCCTGCAGGCGGATTTTGTTTCGGCTTCGCCCAGTCGATAGGAGCCCTTTGTTTCTCTTATCTAAGATAGGAGCTGATTCCAAAAATAGCCGATTCCTCGGATCCAGTGACAGCTAGTCACTGGGACAAAGTAACCGCAACAGGCAATATGTCATATATGATATATAGACACGTGTTATTATTATTCACAACTGCCAGTTACAATAATAATCATATATTATCGTCAATTTCTCCATACCAGGAGAGATTCACGAAATTACAAATCCATTAATACTTACACCTACCAGCCATAGAGATATACAATAGAGGCACCATGCCTTACAAATATATTCCAGATTCGTGTTCATCTCAGGCTTGCGGAGGCGTACGGGAGGGGTAGTTCGACACTTTCCGTTATCTACCGAACTGACACAAATGCGATTGCAAAGCACGGGTTTACAGACTTTTCAAGTAGAGGGCCGCATACAACGACATCAAAGTTCATCAATTATATTAATCAACCTAGTTATTTTTTACTGTTGCAGCGCCTATTTTTGGTAAACTTTCGAAATCACTGGTTACGCTTAATACAAATATTTTTTAGAAAAATCTTTATATTCACCTTAATTACTATAAAAGAAAAAAAATGCGATGGAAAATATTGCATTCAAAGTTTCAATTACGAGTATGACATCGCGCCATTCGCGGTCGCAAGTTCTGGAACGAGTTTCAGCACATAAATAACCCTTTTATATATAAACAGGCTGGAACACAACCATAATACTCGTTTTAACTTTAATGAAAGACTAATTGTACCTAAACATACAAATAAATAATATGGACAAAGAACTTTAAATTACATGATTCCCAGTTGTTTAAATATGCTTCCAGCTGAAATTAAAAACTGTACCCAAAACAAACAATTGGTGAACTTACTGAAGACTTGGCTTACGGAAAGAACTAATTTGCATTGGTTACAATAACTAAAGACTTTAAAATTGTTATTCACGTTTTCATAATTTTTCTTTTATCTAAGTATATTTCTGTAAAAATTTTATTTTATTTTATATCTATAATTGTAAAAATGTATCGAAGTATATTTCTGTAATTTTTTTTATTTAATTTTATATCTTAAATTGTAAAAATGTAACTATTAAATCCAGTGGCGGCTCGAGCACTTTTTTAGTGGTGGGGATCGACATATGTTACGTACTGTACCGTAATCTCACCAACAATTCGCAAAAAAAAATTTGATGGTCTAATCATGCTAGTCGGATATATAAATACAAAATGATATAAAATGTCTATAGATATATACCAATTTACAATAAGTATAATAAAAATAAAGCTTTATCTTGCAAGATTGTTATCGAACTTAATTTGAACGCGAGCGATTCCCGCCCGTAACTGCGCAAACAAATGGTTCAGAGGGGATCCAAAGAATTGTCCCCGCGGGTATATGAATTCACGTACGAGTGCGCATGAGCCGTTGCATACAATCGCGAAACGACACAAGGAAAGTATGGGGATAGTTCGGATTATCCCCCAAGTGCGCAGTACATTCTGCGCACTGAGAATCTGAGAAATAGACACGCTGTTCTTATGCGCCGTACATTGTTCGCTGTACGCGCGTAGGGTCTTATTAAAATTAACCGGAATAAATTTTTTTATTTTATTTCTGCAAATATTAATTACTTTTATGTTTAAAGAATTCATTCATTTTGGTGAAGACAAAGCATCGACTGTTATTTCCTTTATTAGGTTTTGAGTGTAATTGGTGGGGACTGTCCCCATTGTCCCCCTGTGAAGAACCGCCACTGATTAAATCACTTTAATGTAAAGAACCCGTTAGACAAACTACTAAAAAGTAGTTTATCGAGACTTTTGTCTTATATTTATAAAATGTATAAAATATAATGCTCTGAAGCCGGGTATTGAAACATTTAAGGGACTTACAATAGACTCCACACCGAGCGCGAGCCGCCATGTAAATATACCTGCAAAAATGTACAAAAACGCAGGTGTCCTTAGACTGAGGGCACAGTAGTAAGTAGTAAGGACTCGAACGTTCAACAGTCTGAATAGTCCGTTCCATACATTGCACGAACGCCTTTTACACATACGCTTACCAGATGTATTTCAAATGACCAACACGACACGATGGTTTTTGGTCCACTAAATGCGTGAAATAGAGAATTGGAGGTACTACCTTCAAATCCGTTGAACCAATTTATTCGCTTATTGTCTCATCTATTTATATATATCAATGCTGCCAGCTGATGTTCCTCACGCTAGCCGTTAGCGTAAGTGTATTTATTGGCTACATGCTTGAATTCGATTCTATTACAAAAGTAGCTTTTAACAAAACTTCAAGTGCTGTGATGGTGGCGTCAGGGTGTATTCGAATTCGGGTTCTTAAATTTTATCCGTACAGTCGCTAGCCTAATAATAACGCCAGATTATTATGATTTGTTTTTTGGGTTTTATGTCGTGTTGTTCATCCTTTAGCCAACATTTCGGACAGATTTGCAGTGTCCATCATCAGGGCAAGTATCACGAAAAACATGCAAAAAATATGCATTCAACATTTTAATTTTGTTAAAATTAATTCACTTTACGTGGTAACGCCATTTTTATATATATCTTTTTTATTTAACATTTTAAAGACAATCAATCAATTCTGCCAAACATAGAAAAAATATTATTGCCATGTAAAACAAAGTGAATGCATTATTGACAAGTTTGTACCTGTATTTATAACAGTAGAACATGGAAAGAAATGTATTAGAATAATTACACAAACCCGCTAGACAAACCCTGCTTTGCGATTCCGTATTTTTTGTGAGATCGTTATTGAATAACAGACGTAATCTCCTGTCAGATTTGTGTGATTTTTATGGCTGTTATTTGCGTTTTCTATGTACAACGTATGTTAAATGAGTAAATAATCATGCGTACTTGCAGGAATTCATGTTTAAATCGATCTAAACTAAAATATGTGACGTAAAAATCACACAAATCTGACAGCAGATAACGTCCGTTATCCAATAACAACCTCACAAAAAATAGGGAATCGCTAGGCAGCTTTGACAAACAAACCATTCAAAACCTGGAATGTATTTTAAAATTATGATGACATGCGAGTTTATTTTAGAGAATTTATTTTATAAAATTGGTACTTCTGACAAATGTCATATTTGATTGTCTATTAGTTAAAAAAGGAATATTCCATATTATCCGTGGCATCGAACTTCGACAACACGAACGTTCCGTACTATCCGTGGGGTGGACCAAATGCATATATTGTCAAATAAATAAATTAATATTCATTTTTCAGAAAATCAGCCTGTCTGTGGATCCACAAACCGGTTTCGTCAGTGAACTATACATTGCAGCGAAGAATCTTACGATTCCTCTGAAGCAAGAACTACTTTACTACGATGGTGCATTGGGAAACAACGACGGTTCTGAAAATAGGTAAAAATACTACTACCTAATATTTAAAATTATTGAAACACTCTTTTGATGTGATTCACAGAAATTCAAATGTAACATTACCATCAAACTTAAGAGGGCATTACCAGAGAAAACCAGAAATATGTTATTTTCAAATAAGATTTTAGACGTATTGACTCTTTTCCACAAAAAATTATAAATGGATTTCGAAAGATTGTTCTTTTATCTAGCATTCGCATGTAATAAATTTTGAGAAAATTTTTCAATTTTTAGCATAATAAGGTTATTCCATAGGTCGTTGGCAGATTTGTTAAATTTTCAAAAAAGATTTTATATTATACCACACCCATTTCAAATAATATAATCATGCAGTAAAATAAATCAATACATTATCTAGCAAACGTATGTTTTAGAATTTTAATTTTAGTTTCAATAAAATCATTAAAAAATATGTACGTACATGTGTTTCTTGACGAAAATTGGTCCATTTGTGTATTTATTTGCGCACTTACAAACTAATATATCTCAGATTTTTTTAACATTCTTATTAAATTTAGACATTATTGAAAAATGATAAATACTTATAATCAAAAAATAATTACAAAAAGTACATTATTTTAATAGTTTTATCATCACGCCTTTCAGCATTTTTGGATGAAGGTATAAATTAAAGCAAATTTGGATTGAAATAAATTCGATATAGAGATATAATTTTAAAAATCTGGTATGGAGAATAATTAATCTTTCTCATTGTCACCGCCCTGCATGATCGAAAGAACAACTTTCGACGAAATGTGGTTTTTCGTCCGCTGGCTGGTTAAACGTTCTTAACATTGTCATCAAATGTAAAGTTGTCATAAAATGTGACATTGTCATCAAATTCAACATTGTTCTCAAAAGTAACACGTTTACCAGATGTAATTTTGTCATCTTTTTAATACCATAAAGAGGAAAGATTTGATTGTTTGTTTGCATTGAATAGGCTCCGAAACTACTGAACCGATTTGAAAAATTCTTTCACCAATAGAAAGCTATATTATCAGCGAGTAACATAGACTGTATATAATGGTAAGCTCTGGCGTTATGAAATTTTTATAAATGAAAATGTGTGTAATTCATATATTTTAGCGGCAGGTAGGAAAGGCAGGGGGAAGTTGGGGTTTGCGGAGTGGAAAGACACGAGGGAGGGGGAAGGTGGAAGTGAACGGGGATGTATGGAAAAGGACATGCAGGGAGAATCAATTTATTTCTTTGAATGGCATAGCAACGCATTTCTTTGAATTCATAGCGTAGGGAGTGTGGCGAACCCATCGCTCAGGGAGTGGAAAACACAAACCTGCAATAGCCATCCCAAGCCAAGGTGTGAGCTACCGTGCTCAGGCTGAATGTCCTGGGGAACAGCGTCACGAACGGTGCCTCCGAGAAACAAGGTCGCATCTCGGAGTATTTAGACCTCACACCAGCACTCAGGGCTCTGCTGGAGTGGACCTTCTATTTCCCTGGTAACTCGTGGGACAAAAAAAAATTGGACCATTCGAAAACTAGGGGCCTTTTTGGAACCTAGGAATGCTGAGGCCACCTCTGTGGATTTCCTTCCTGGGGCCGTAAGAGGAACTAAGAGGAGAAACCGTGGAGAGGTGAGCTGAGGCCACCTCCATGAACTCTTCCCTTGTGGGGCCTTCAAGGAACCAAGGAGAAGGGCACCCTTCCAGAGCGGGGCCTTTGTGGAACCAAGGAGGAGTGAAGTGGAGAGATAATGTCCTCTTCCCATGTGGGGCCTTCGAGGAACCATGTAGGAGTGAAGAGGAGAAATGAGGCCATCTTGGTGAACTCTTCCTCTGTGGGGCCTTAGAGGAACCAAGGAGGAGAGATGAAGTTCTCTTCCCTCCTGGGGCCCTCGGGGAACCAAGGTGGAGTGGACTCTTCCCTTGTGGGGCCTTTAGGAAACCAAGGGGAGGTGGACTCTCCGTCGTGGATCCTTCGGGGAACTAAGGAGTGGAGAGGAGAGATGAAGCCCTCTTCCGTCGTGGGGCCTTCAGGGAACCAAGGAGGAGTGAAGAGGGGAAATGAGACCTGGGAAGACACATTGTCGGACCAGAAGATATAGCTTCATTTCGAATGACAATCCTGGTGAACTTTATAAAAGGGACTGGGTTACTGTCAAAGGAATGAGGTAAAATGGGAGATAGTACAATGGGTCTATGGCCTAAGTGCTCTCGGGAACTATATATATGTAAACCGTCTCCGATTATTTAAAAAAAAAAAAAAAAACGCATGCCGGGTTCCCACGAGTTCAATATAAAGTTGACATTTTTTTACGTCAGCTCCACACAGGAGACCCTGAAGAAAATAATTCCCCTCAGGGCCTATATCATCTTTGGGGATGATGTATGGAGGGTATTTTTAGGAAAGGGAAGAGACAAAGTTTTGGGGAGGAAAAGGGCACTAGGGGTGGGTAGGAATCTGGTGATCAGTGTGTCCAGGAGTGACAGACGTATGAATCCATCCCTCCAACTGCGGTGCAAGGCGATGTTCCGAGAGACGGCTGGAGAAGTCAAAGGTACTCCCTCAACCATTCTCTCCCGATCCGGCCTGCCATGCAGCTGGTGGACAGACATATCCGCCGCCAAGATCCGGACAAACCTAACCCTGTGAACCCGGGCACCCCTGCTAAGTAACCAAAAGTAGCAAACCACTTGGGGTGACCTATGGCAAAGATGTTGGTTATCCAATAAATGGTTCCCGGGGCGGCGGTATCATAAATTGGAATGTGACATAACATTAAACATTAACATCAAATTTAATAATGTCATCAAATATTACCTTGTCATCAAGTGTACCCTTGTTTAAATGTAAAATTGTCATCAAATATAGCATTGTCATCAAAGGTCCTTTTGTCATCAAATGTAATATCGTCATAAAATGTAACATTATAATGTAACATTGTCATTAAATTTAAAATTGTCATTAAACGTGACATTGTCATCAAATAATGGAAAATAAGCACCTTTTTTATTACATTATAAAGGTCCGCGTTAAACACCAATTCTAGGTTAGTTTTAGCTTTCGATCAAATTTTGATCAGCTTACAAACCTAATAACATGATTGTTATTCTTGACGGGTTGTGAAAATTTGATTAAAAGCTCAAGTGGGCCGAGAACCAATGTTAACGAGGCATGATAACCAATATTTGTCTTGTACTAGTTTCCCCAAGACGTTATTCCATATCTGTTAGTGGATTCCGCTAACCGCTAATTTTAACATAGGTACTTATAGGCATAAAATATTTCATTTTTAAATGTTGAATGATGAATTAAGTCTTATATTTTTTAATTTCAGATCTTCTGGAGCGTACATCTTTAGGCCAAAATTCACAAATGCCGTGTCTATTTCTACTAAACCAGAGAACACATTCTCCAAGGTATTTTTTTATCATTATTAAATCAGTAACTCCGTTTTTCTCAGCTAAAACTCACGAACGGTGAGCGGACGTGATGAAATTTTTCACAATTTTTCTGCTCAGAATTTCCAGGAGGACGTTGCAGTTATTACATTACATTAAATGCTTTATAATACAGAACTGTTTTTTTTTTTACTTTAGAAATTAATATTTTAAATCAGCCCCTTATTAGGTAGGTACTAGCCTTTTCCCGCGGCTATTAGGGGGTTCCCACTCTCCTCTCCCCCCCTCCACCCTCATTAATTCCCGGTGCATTCAGTTTTCAAACTGCTCGCGTGCCACCTATTGCATTTTTTTATACAAATTTCATAATGCCAGAGCTCAACAATAGTTTTACACAAAAAAATTTATCCAATTTGGTGCAATCGTTCGGAAGTTATGCACCCACACACATTTCGGCGATTCATTTTTAAAGATAAATATTAACTACAATGCCAACATCGTTTCCACGGCAACCGTTTGTTTTGCTTTTCTTCTGACGTTTGCAATAACTCGATTTTGTTAGGGACACAAAACGTACGATAAATAATTTCATAACGCCAGAGCTTACCAATATATACAGCCTATAGTACTCGCAAATAATGTAGCTTTCTATTAGTGAAAGAATTTTTAAAGTCCATTCCTGCTAAATTGGTGATTTAGCAGGGGTGCCCGGGTTCATGGGGTGAGGTTTGTCTAGGTCTTGGAGGCGGATGACCAGGACATACTGAACCCCAGATTCCTACCCACCCCTTAAACCCTTTTCCTTCCCAGAACTCTCCTCTCCTTCCTTTCCTTAAAAAAACCCTACACACAGCATCCCCAAAGATGACATAGGCCCTGAGGAAAATTATTTTCCTCAGGGCCTCCTGTGTGGAGCTCATGTAAAAAAAAAAAAAAAAAAAAATTCAGTAGTTTTTGCGTGAAAGAGTAACAAACATACATACATCCATCAAACTTTCGCCTTTATAATATTAGTAGGATTAACTTTTTACCCGCGTTGATCTACTCCGTTTTTTCAATACCCATACGCGGTATGTATATGTCATATTTCAAGTACCACGAGGCACGAGGACACATTCACTTGATTATAGATGTTTTTTACGAAAAAAATTTTTACTTTCGAAATATGCCTGAATATGTCAGCATCGTGATAGTTACACGAATATCCTAGCGAGCGGGAAAAAATACTGTGACATAGTAGCGCTGTGATATCGGCAGTCGAAGTTAGCGTAACAAGGGCTGATACGGGCGCGTGTGAGGCATGGCTTTTGCCGTATCAACTGTTGTTACGATCGCGTGGAAAAGGTTAATAAAATCTAGCAGCTAAAAATCCTACCTGTTAGGTCCTGCTGGCGGCGGACGACACCACAGTGGCTTTTAAACAAACTTTACGTACGAAAATGTCGTCGGGTTTTTAAATTTCAACCATAGAGTCACTAGGGTATTAATAATATAAGATACATGTGTCAAAAAACAAAAATTACAATATTGGATTTGTTTATGTATGTTTAGGGAGCGTTGGTTGAAGAGCTGACACAGCGGTTCTCAGACTGGGCATCTCAGACCATCAGGATTTATAAGAACAACAACCATATGGAGTTTGAGTGGGTGGTTGGACCTATTCCCATAGAGTGAGTACCAATTGATCTAGTCATCCAGTCATAAAGTCTTCCAAACATTTAATCTTGCAGTCATCCAATAACCGAGTCATCCAGTTACCATGTATCTTGTCATCTTAGATCATTTGATCCCGAACTGACATTCTCTTGCCATATATCGCAGCTCACTCAGTCTTGCTACAAATTTCTTGGGTTCATCATCAGAACTTGTAAGCAGTTTGATAACCAAGAAGCTATGCTGGCGTTATTCGATGGCATACTAAGAAGCAAGCTGGAGTACGCGAGCAATGTTTGGGCACCGTACCACCAGAAGTACATTGATATGTTAGAGCAAATCCAGAAGAAATTCCTCAGGTATGTTTATATGCGAAAGCATGGAACCTATCCAAGGTTCATGCACCATATTGACTTACTTGAGGAAACTGATTCTGTGAGTCTAGAAACTAGAAGGAAAGCAAGTCTTGCTATTCTGTCTTTCAAAATTTGGAACAATTTCATCGATAGCCCATTTCTCTTGGGATGCTATGATTTATATGTACCAGACCACTACAGCCGAAGTCGACATTTTGACTTATTTAAAGTACCGAATGGCAGAACAGACTTCTTGGCAGAGCATAGCATGGCGAGGTGAGTGGTGCCGTTAAATGAAATTGCAAACCATTTGGATGTAAGTGACTGTTCTTTATATGCCTTAAAAATATTATTGAAGAGTCACTTGCCTAAATGCTGATAGGGAAACTAAATTGTACTGTAATAGGAATTATTCTGTTGTACAATAATAATAAAAAATAAAAATCTAGCCATCTAATTATCCGTTCATCCAGTTATATCCAGTCACCCATTCATCCAGTTCCCTTTGTATCATGTCATCTAGCCATCCATTCATACAGTCATCCAGTCATCTATTTATCGAGTCATCTAGCCATCTAATCATTTAGTCATCCAGAGGTTCAGTTGTTTATTTATCTAGCAATCAAGCCATCTAGTCAGCCAGTCGTCCAGTCCTTAAATCTTTAAGTCCGTCCATAAACATCTTTACAACCACTTTGTCAGTATTATTTATTTTTCCTTTGCCAATTCCATGCCTCACTGTCATACATCAGGATTTATATCAAAACTTCTTGTGGACTGCTAGCTTCACTTTCCTTGACATCTGTGCAAAAGAGAACTACAGTCCAATTTTTTTTAATGATTTTTTTTTAATGAGTCCAAAGTTTTCTAACTTAAATAACTGCATTTTTATTTTTAGAGTTATTTTTAAAAGTTAAAATAATTGTCAAAGTTTTAATTTTTCAAGATTCCCCGAAAACCACCGTATGTGTAGTGAATCGTGTGACGTCATCACTCCTGAAAAGTTATATGAGATCGGGGCAATCAGCTGATCAACTGCCGGCATTTTGAATTTCGGTGTTCGAAGCATTCTCCCTAGAGTAGCATTACTATTTTTTTTGTGCAGTAGTTTTTGAATATTTTTAATAATAGAGATAAACTAATAAGAGATACCTTTATTTTTTAAACATTATTTAGACCTAAATAATGTTTCAATAAACACAACAACTAAATCTCTATAAACAGTATGTAAATAAACAAATACTGTACTGGCTCGTGTCACATCTTACATTTCCCTACAATGACTTTATGGTGACGTCACGACATGTCGAACAGTGACGTCACCACTAAAATTTCAATAATGCCAACTTGACGGTGTGTTTTTACGACCTGATTAAAAATGGACTTTTAATAGTTTTTTAAAAACTCTGCGTTTAATATTATTAAATAAAACTTATATATTCAGAATCAGCGTTTATTGGACTATGTGAACATATTTTTTTAAAGCCATAATATTTTTCACCGTAGTTCCTTATTGTTTTCTTTTATCTTTCTGTAATGAATTTACTTTTTTTAATAGATAGGTTTCTGATATGAACTATTTGGTGTATTTGCAGGGATGGTGTAGGCAAGGAAATTATATCCAGATTCTCTACAGATTTCGAAACATCTGGTACATTCTATACTGACTCCAATGGGCGGCAATTACTGAAGAGAATCAAAGACAAGAGACCTGCATGGGATGTGAAGCTAGACGAACCTATCGCTGGTAAGTCACCTGTCAGGACCTACGTCATATTTTAGGATGATGTGTGGAGGGTCTTTTGAGGAGAAAATGGAGTAAATGTGGCTCTTGAAGAGATCCATATTATGGAAGAAGGAAACACAAGGGTTGGTTTATAGTTCCACAGCCGAAAACGAGTCGTAGAAACGATCCGTTCTCATGTGATAAATATGAACCATTTTTTTTTTTACATGAATACCGTACAAGAGTCCCTACTGCTCTCATCTGGAGCCAGTGATCCTATGGCATCCCCAATTGGGGTATGTTGTGAGGCTGAAGGTAGTGGGGTGGGGAAGGAAATAGGGAAGAGGAAGGTGGGGAAGTACCTGGCTATTCAGATCTAGTCACCAAACATAGCTAAATCTATTTCAATCAATGTTTCAATTCTGAATGGTGGTCTTACACCAGGGCGATACTGAAAGTATCTTCCACTCTGGAACGTGCCGCAAATATACTATATATTATTTTAAATGAATAAATACACAAATTAATCAAATAAATTTTTTTTCCACGCCGGGATTCGATCCCACGACCTTCGGAATGCGAGTCAAGAGCCTTAATGCTGGACTACGCCGGCCGTCAAATGTACAAATAATGTTAGGCGCACGTTTGGCATATTTCCTAACTAGACACCGGTGCCGAAGGGACCAATGAAGCTGGTTCCTCAGAGCATCCTAAAACACTGGAGCGATTATCGTAAAAAATGGAGTACTTTTATTTTTCTACCATTCGTAAAACATTTATTGTAATTATTTAAAACATTTCCTTGCCAAGCCATTTATTTTAAAATGAAGCTATTGAAATGCTTTATCTATTATGACTAAGGGTCGACCGAGATCTCGGTCTCGGTCTCGGTCTCGGCATTCTCGGCTACAAATTCTACCGAGAACTCTGTCTCGGTTCTCGGCGAAAAATCGCCGAGATTCTCGGCCATAACCGAGACCGTTGTAAGTAGGTACGGTATAGGATAATGGGATTCAAATCTACCGCACGCGTTCACATTTGTCACTTGGTGTCAGTGCGTGAGAGAGCTGTCGATTGTGATTGGTCGGCTGGCAGCGAGGCGGGTTTTACTTATAACCATAATGATAATATCTAGACGCCTTCCACGCCGAAATGCAAATTATTTGCAATTCCCTCGATAGAAAAAAAATCGCAAAGTATGCTCCAAAAATTATTTTAAAAACGTTTGCTTCAGTTATTTTACAAGTTATAGTTGTGAAAAAAATTCACAATGTTTCTTTAAATGATGTCGTGTTTTATTAAATATTTTCGATTTTATCGCTTTAAATATTAGCGCGCTCCTCTAACATTCCTAATTACATATTTCTCCATCTTCTTCTTTTTGAGCGCGGATGCGGCGCCTTAAAACAAATTATTATTACATTCTTAAATATACAATTTATCTATTCTCGGTCTTGGCTCTCGGTCTCGGCCGAGATTTTAATTTATTCTCGGTCTCGGCCGAGAACGAAAAACATGTCTCGGTCGACCCTTAATTATGACCATATATGTCGCACATCCGAACTTTGTAGACTGTTTTAGAACGATGTTAAAAATAATTTTTTTAAATATTATTTCCCGCTGAATTTTTTATCAGCAGTTTACATTAAAATTAAGTCCTTTTTCCATAGATATGCACCTTCCATTATCTTGTATACTACAGACAACATACAGAAATCAAAAATATTCTATGTTGACTCGAATAAGTACCCCTCACGGCAGTTTCAAAGTAAAAAACACGCAGGATTTGCGCAGTTATAAATATTACGATTTTTTAATATTTTTTTTATAAATCCTACAAATCATTACGTAGTATAAAATGAAGTCGCTCAAAATGTATGTGCACATAGATCTTTTAAACTACACAACGGATTTTCATGCGGTTTTCACTAGTAGATAGAGTGATTCAAAAGGAAGGTTACATGTAATAATTATATTAATAATTATATTAATATGTATAATACATTCTCATTATAGTCGATAAAAGCCGAGAAATTCAAATATTCAATTCAGGCAGCGGGCAGCGGGCAGCTGGCAAGCGGGTGGTGTGGATTTTATAAAGGTTGGGTACTGGCGTTGGGTTTTGTTAGCCACAGCAACGTGTGGCCGGGTCTGCTAGTATGAAATAAACGGTAAAATACAGGTTAATTCATTGGCTATACCGCACTATAATAAGTTTTAATGTCTTCATGTTAAAATTCGAAGGGATGATTTTTTTAATGTTGCCGAAAAATTTAAAAAATGATCTTCTGGGATATCTCGAGCGATCGAGGCAAATTTATTTATTTTGCATGATCGCTGCAGTTAATATACCAATAGAACAATACAGCATTCCCACCTGATGCCTGTGCTTCAAAGATTGCAATCCATTTGTTAATACAAGGGAATCTATCAAATGGACAGCCATTTTCTGCTCAGAGTCAAGGGTTTTATTAAAGTATTTTGAGGCTTTAGACCAGAGATGGCTGTCAAATTCAACAGTGGAGCGCACTTGCGATTTGTTCAGGGTCAGCAGTTGTGTACTATCTGCCCTGTACAGTAAACCCAGCTTCTGAGAGGCTAACTGAACTCTGGCTTCGATGGAGCCCCCTTATCTGAACTGGTCACTTAGAGTTCTTCAATGGCGCTACAGCCCATTTCGAGCCTTGGCCTCCTTCAAAATAAGCCTCCACCACCCTCTGTCCTCGGCTGTCGTCTTCCAATCTGCAACATGGAGTAATCCTCTTGCATCCTTCCTGACATCATCCTCCCATCTCAGTCTAGGTCTGCGCGCCTTTCGTTTACCTCCCGGGTGTCCTGTCAGAACCTTCTTCGGCACTCGTGTGCTTGGCATTCGGTGCACATGTCCGGCCCATCTTAATCTTTGGAGCCTTAAATGGTTGGAGAGTCTGGGAGCTTGGTAAATATCATAGAGCTCATTATTTTGGCGGATTCTACATGCCTCTCCCTCTCGCACCGCTCCTAAGATTCTTAGAAGTACCTTTCTTTGGAAGATGTCCAGCTGTTCCGCTGACTTTGCTGTCAGTGTTCCCGCCTCACATCCATAGGCCAAGACCATTCTGATTATTGTTTTATATAAGGTTATTTTGGTTTTCCTATGGACGTTTCGGGATTTAGGTCACTTAGAGTTACACCAAGCACATCAATGGAAGGCTTGTTGCGATATAATAATAAAAACTTGTTATTTTTTTAATTTACAGGAAATTACTACCCAGTGACTTCTATGATAGCTATTCACGACTCCAAAACCGATCTGGACCTGTCTATACTCACTGACAGGGCGCAGGGAGGCTCTTCCCTTAAGGATGGAGAGATTGAACTTATGGTCAGCATTTTATTAACATTTTTACTTCATTTTATTTATTAAATTTAGAAATATATATATTCACATTTTACTTTCTTAATTTTAACACAAAAGGACTGTTGTTGTAAATTCTATACTTATCTATAGTTATATACAGGGTGTCCGGTGGCAGAATTCGGTTTTAAATTTCGAATTTCTCTGTAACGGCTAAGCGGACGAGCGGGGAGGGGGCCGCGTTAGCTTTGTCGTTCGTGCGGATTATTTAGTCACGATGTCGCAGTGGACTGGAGAGAAACGTGCGTTCGTAATCGAAGCCTATTTCAAGGCTAACGATTCATGTGAAATTGCGCGTCAAAGATTTAGTATGCGTTACATTATTCGACGTTTAAGTGATGCCCCAAGTGAAGATTTGATTCGATCATGTGTCCGGAGGTTCCGGGCAACATGTTCGGCGGCAAACGACTCACGGCCGGGGCCCAGGAGGACGTCAAGAACAAATGAAAACATCGAACTCGTCACAAACAGTTTTCGCGATAATCCGCGTCAGTCCATACGCAAGAGAGCGGCTATCCTAGGGCTTCCAAAAACTATTGTGCACGAAATATTGAAGAAGGACCTTAAATTTCATCCTTTTAAAATTCAAATTGTGCAAGCGCTTAAACCTAATAATTACAATTTATGTAAAATTTCCTATCTGACAATGTTAGAGCGATTTCGTATAGTAAACACTATCTTTTGGAGTGATGAAGCCCATTTTCATTTAAATGGAAGTGTAAATAAGCAGAATTGTCGTTATTGGTCACCTAAGGGACAGAACCCACGTTTAAAACATCAACAGCCACTTCACAGTCCCAAAGTGACGGTTTGGTGTGCATTGTCTAGCAGTGGAATAATCGGACCTTATTTTTTTTAAAAACGTCGAAGGCAAACCATTACTGTGAACGGGGTTTCTTATCGGGGCATGCTTAATGATTATTTTTTGCCAAAAATAGGAGAACATCCTGCCTCCAATTCACACACATGGTTCCAGCAAGATGGCGCCACGCCTCACACTGCTAGAGAGACAATGGCGCTACTTCGTGATTTGTTCCCTAAAAAAATGATTTGCCGTTTCGGTGACATCCCCTGGCTAAGGGGGTCACCAGATCTCACCCCTATGAACTTTTTTCTGTGGGGGTACCTCAAAAGTAAAGTGTATAAAACCGACCCCGCCACCATCTCTGCACTAAAAGAAAAATATCATTCGCGAAGTTAATGGTATCCCGATATCATTTCTCTAGCGAGTGGCACGAAATACTGAGGCCAGATTCCAAGAGTGTGTCCGACGTGATGGTCTACATTTAGACGAAATAATTTTTAAGAAATAAAATCCGCACTTCTCCTCTTTGTAACAGTTATTGAAATAAATGTGTATCCTAAGCAGTTTATTTTTTATTTAAGTTTTAAATCCTAATTCTGCCACCGGACACCCTGTACTATGTCACTATACTATATCTATACTCATCTATAGTTCTATTCATGTCAATTAACTTAATTAATTCTGTTATGTTAATAAGTTTCAAAATACTTTAATCAGTTTTAATCGGTTTCCGTTTCTATCTGACTTTTTTTTCCGCTTCAATTTTGACCGGTCAGTGGTTGAGAGGGCATCGCGTTTGGGTCCCACCCAGGAGTTCCGTGTTCGATTCCTTGGCTGGCTAAGTCCTCCATCACGGCTCAAGCAACATTTTCGGCTTACTGTTGTGGTGGTAGGAGATTTTCAAATATTTTCGGGTTATTTGTATCCCGAGAATGTTTGTCTCTCATTAACAAAAAAAAAATCAGCTTCAGTTTCGATCAGTCTTAATTAGTTTGAGTTTCAATCAGTTTCATCAGTTTATATCAGTTTCAGTTACAGTCTGTCTCAATTCATTCAAATTATATCAGTTTTAATAAGCTTCAATCAGTTTTAATCAGTATTTAACAGTTTCGATCAGTTTCAATCAGTTTTCACCAGTTTCAGATTCAATCCTTCCAATTCAGTTTTAATTTTATTTAGTATAAATCAGAATTCATCATTTTCTATTCTATAAGTTACAATCTGTTATCCGTTTACTTCAGTAACAAACAGTTTAGATAATCTTCAATTTTATCAGGTACAATCAGTTTACTTCAGTTTCAATAATTTTCAATTCTATCAGTTACATTCAGTTTACTTAAGTTTCTTTCAGTTACAAACATTTTAGAAAATTTTCAATTCTATCAGTTACAATCAGTTCACTTCAGTTTCAATCAGATTGCAAACAGTTTAAATCATTTTCAAACAGTTTTAATCTGTTGCGATTAGTTTCCAACAGTTTTAATCAGTTTCTATCAGATTCAATCAGTTTCCATCAGTTTCAATCAGTTTCCCATTAATCTCATGAAGAAATGTCTAATGGTGATAATACTATTTTTGCAGGTTCACAGAAGACTTCTACATGATGATGATTTTGGAGTGGGAGAAGCATTGAATGAACAGGCGGGTGGAAAGGGCCTGGTAGCAAAGGGAACACACTATCTTCACGTCGGCGGCATCCAAGACAAAGGTATACATACGAGTATACACGGTGTCCAGAAACTCGTAGTACAAGCGGGAAACTGGTAAATCTACATCACATTCGGAGTCGATTTGTGATATAAGTTTTTTGATTTGAGCTTTCGTTTTCGAGTAAATCGGGTCCGAAGTTGGAATTTTTTTGGTTAAATTTGAAAAAAAATTTCACTAGGGGGTTGATTTCAGCTGTGTAATGTCTTATAAAATGCATCGAAGGGTAAACCGGGCTCAAAATTTTTTTTAACGAAAAAATGGAAAAATATAAAAAAAATAATATTAAAATCGAAATGCTCAGATCGAAAAAAATAAGTTTTTTGGGTTCTCTACGTGATGTAGATTCACCAGTTTCCCGCTTGTACTACGAGTTTCCGGACACGTTGTATACAAAAAATTCGGGAATATTTTGTAAGTAGGTAAAAATACTTCTGCTTTGCAAATAAAATCCAAATAATTAAAATATTTGTTGGCTTAAGTTCGGTTTAGGGGCGATAGTCCTAGATAATTTTTTTTTTTTTTATATACTAATTATGGGCCGGAAAATCCGAATCTGAAAGAATTAGGCGTCGGCAAGCAATATTAACTGAATTACACGACTTTAAAATTTTCTATAAACACAAAGGAAAACTAGCAATTTTGAATGCATTGTGCATCACAAGTCATAGAAAAACAAGAAAGATGTTACAACACATAAAATTAAGTGTTGCCATTAAGCAATAATATCAATAACTAATTTAAGTAATTATTTTTTATAAATTTTACTCACTTTTGTATCACAAACCATGTTACATAAACCTAGCGTAGCCGCTAAACTACTTGAAAACTGGGATGTTTTCTTGCCTTGACGCGAGCAGGCGGTATAAAGGTGCACAAACCATGTTACACAAACCTAGCGTTAGGTTAGGTTAGGTTAGGTTACGCATTTTTAAGACTACGAATTTTCATACTTTTGGTCTAAGAATACGGCCGTTGAGATAGTCATAATTCATCAGGTTAATGTGTTATGTGATGAATTATCATGTGAGGAAGTATCGTGTCGGAAAGTTTTACGTTATTGATATTATTGCTTAATGGCAACACTTAATTTTATGTGGTGTAACATCTTTCTTGTTTTTCTATGACTTGGAGTGTCAATGCATTCAAAATGGCTTGTATTCCTGTGTGTGTATAGAAAATTTTAAAGTTGTGTAATTCAGTTAATATTGCTTGCCGACGCCTAATTCTTTCAGATTCGGATTTTCCGGCCCATAATTAGTATATAAAAAAAAAAATTATCTAGGACTCTCGCCCCTAAACCGAATTTTTTCCATTTTTCTATCTAAAGATATTGATAACAAAAAAATATAAAAACACAAGCATATTTTATAAGACCAATGAATTATTAACTTTACTATCCCCTCACTTTTTGTCGTTTCATGTAAAAATAGTTAAAGAAGAAGATAACAAAATAATCTAAACGAAAATATGAAAGAGAACAAGACACAGAAAAAAGACAATGGTCACAACTGGGACTCGAACCCAGACCTCTCGTCTAACCGGAACGTGCGCCTTA
Organism: Limnephilus marmoratus; assembly: GCA_917880885.1. Lineage (NCBI taxonomy): Eukaryota > Metazoa > Arthropoda > Insecta > Trichoptera > Limnephilidae > Limnephilus > Limnephilus marmoratus. The sequence goes on along the minus strand of OU862907.1, from coordinate 55,730,457 downwards.
ACCAATTTCACTATTGCCACCTTCTGTCAAACCGTCATAAACGTCAATCTCATATTTCAAATTTTAGAATTAACAATATTATCTTCAACTAATAGAAAGTGGGTTCAATTTGGGAGGCGGGTACGGGTACCGCCGCCCCGGGAACCATTTATTGGACAACCAACACCTCTGCCACAGTGGTTCGCTACGTTTGGTGACTTAGCAGGGGTGCCCGGGTTCATGGGATGAGGTAGGTCTAGGTCTTGGTGGCAGATACGTTTGCCCAACCACCGCGTGGCGGGCTGGATCGGAGGAGACTGATTGAGGGAGGCCTTTTGACTTCTCCAGCCGGATTCTCCCGACCCTTTGCCTTGCACCGCAGTGTGAGGAATAGATTCATACGTCCGTCACTCCTGGCCACACTGACCCCCAGATTCCTACCCACCCCTCGTACCATTTTCCTTCCCATACCTTCTTCTCCTTCCTTAAACCCTCCATACAGCATCCTCAAAGATGACATAGGCCCCTAGGGAAATTGTTTTCCTCGGTGCCTCCTGTGTGGAGCTAATGTAAAAAAAAAAAAAAAGTGGCCATAGCGAAATTGGTTAATGCTCACGTCCCGGTTAGACGAGAGGTCTGGGTTCGAGTCCCAGTTGCGACCATTGTCTTTTTCTGTTTTTCTGAGTCTGATTCTCTTTCATATTTTTGTTTAGATTATTATTGTTATCATCTTCTTCAATTATATATTACATTGGTGGAAATAACCTTCAAAAAGTTATAAAAAAGAGAGTTTTTCGTATAAAAAATTAAAAATAATTATTCAAAAATTCACAAAGTTTCATAGTTTGAACATTAAAGTTGTCATATGCGGCCTTCTACTTGAAAAATCTGTAAACCCCTGCTTGACTTCGCTTTCATGCGACATGCTTTCGTTCGGCAGAAGACGGAAACTGCCGAACTTTCCCTCCTCCACACCTCTGCTTGCCTGATGAACACGAATCTCGAAATTTTTTGTAAGGTGTAGCACCTCTAAAATATATCTCTATGGTTAAAATTAGAAATGAAACGGATAGTTGTTTGGCCGGATACCGGATATCCGGCGAGCTGCGAGGCCTGATGGCCGGATATCCGGCAGCCGGATATTCGACCCATTGTCTCGTTAATTTTGAGTATTAATTCAAAATATTCTCTTTGATAAGAAGAAGAACAAGAGGTATATTATTGTGCTACAATGTCCGTATTTAATCATTTCAATAATCTGTGTTTTTTACGATGTTTTAGTTCACGTATAATGGTGATTGTGATTAGTTAATCATGTTAATTTAAGTTTTTGCTACTCTGCGAGGTTTTTGTAAGTTTTTACTAAAAGTTTTTAGTTTAGATATTTACTATTTATGTATTTATCATTAGAGTGAATATCTCAGAAGAAAATTTTAGTTTTTTGGAAGGCCTTATGGCTTTTTTGTAGCTTTTTCGATTTTAAATAAAAGCCGTCATAATTATAAGCCATTTTATTGATATTTACCACATAAATATTTATGAATTTCATTTTATTATAGGAAATTTTCGTAGTTTTTGAATATCCGGTATCCGGCCGGATAGTAAATTTAGGCCGGATACCGGATATCCGTTTCATCTCTAGTTAAAATCATTGACGTAGGTTAAAATGCATATTTTTTGCAGGTCTTGTGTACAGAAGGCAGCTGATCCTGATTAAGCAACTAGAACCTGTAACCTTGTTCTCTTCCGCTGATGACTTCACCTTTGCTCAATGGCAGGAAGCTAGAAACGAGGTAAATTAAACAATTCCTGAAATAAACCATTCCTAAATTAAACGAGGTAAATTAAACAATTCCTAAATTAAACGAGGTAAATTAAACAATTCCTAAATTAAACGAGGTAAATTAAACAATTCCTAAATTAAACGGGGTAAATTAAACAATTCATAAATTAAACGAGGTAACGTAAACAATTGCTAAATGTCTATGCACTCACTAGCTGCAACACATGTTTTTTATTTGCTACATGTTTTTAATAATGTTTTTTTTTTTTAAATTTTATGTGAGTCAAATTATTATTAAGGCCCGTATACAGGGGCGGCCCTAGCTAAATTATTAGGTGGTGCGAAATCTCTTGGTGGCGCCCCTCCCCTCCTAACAAAAATAGAGCTCTTTTATGCAGTTATGCAACTTGAATTCGATTACCTAGTAGGACGGATGAGAAATAATAACAAAAAAATATATGTTTGATTACATTTATGTAATCAAATCTGCGAAATCAATAAAAACAGTAGAACACAACTTTTCTTGGTTTTGCGCTTGCGAATTTTTTTATTATATTAGAATAATTTAACCCTTGGGCAATATCATTCTCAGTTGATAAAATTGCAAGATCTGATAGTCTTTCTTGACACAAAGCCGAAATTAAGTGCGTTTAAACTATTTTTAATTTACTAAAGCTTCGTTCTCCTTCGGCGGCAGTTATAGGGATGGTCAGCAAAATCCGAAGCGCTGTCCACACATTTGGGAATATATCCTGCCAATCATTTTTTTTTTATAAGTTGAAGAACTTGTAGTGGCTCTGCTGAGTCAAGATTTTTTAGTAATGGGTTTAGGCTCAAAAGTTCTTCAACCAGTTCGCGACTAGAGACATCACATTTCCCCATCGGTTAAAATGATTTATAAAACAGAATTAAAAAATAAATAAAAAAATATTAAGATGATTCCGATTCGTCTTCTGCTAGCAATAATAAGGCATAAACAAGACTGTCGCCGTCGTCAGTAGTATTAGATATAGTTGATGTGCTAGTACTGGCGCAAGATCCACCGGAGACGTACATTTTTCTACCAGCGTGTAAACTAATCATGTGATTGCTTGGTTGAAAGTTGTTGGATCACATACCTATTACATTCATATGGGTACAACAATAACACTGTAATAGGCGACCAGTCGCCTTTTAGATTTTTTCGTCACCGATTCTCGTTCTGAGTAGCCTAAATGGCGAAAAATCGCCTAAGTTGGCAACACTGATTGCTCCCCGCACCGACCTCACGATTTAAGCACACGATCGATTGATAGACAATCAGTTGTCGGGTGTTTTCGGCGCCCCCCTTATGACGGCGCCCTGTGCGGTCGCACCACTCGCACCGCCCTAGGGCCGCCCCTGCCCGTATATCAGCGAGCCGGGAATTCAAATTTCGTCAAAAGATGGTCTTGCGATTGTACCATTGCAACTGTACAGGGCGGTTCCGATGAGAAAGATTGATCTCTCCGTACCAGCAACTAATAACTCAATTTCGATTTTATTTCGTTCAAAATATGCTTTGATGTAGGTTTACTTACATTCAAATTAGCAATAAAAATGTTCAAATGCGTGATGGTAAAATTATATACTTTTTGTAATTATTTTTTTATCACAAGTATTTATAATTTTTTAATAATATCTAAGCAAAATAAGTGTGTAAAAAAATCTGAAAAATATTAGTTCATAAGACCGTAAATTATTAGAAATGAAGTATTGTCGACACAAAACGCGTGCGTGGATTTTTTTAAAAGATTTTATCTCTATATACTATAAATTAAAGTCCTCCGCCGCGTCTGTCTGTCTTAATACCTACATTTTAACTTAAAGTTAAAATGTAGGTATTATTGTGAATTACAACTAAGACTTATAAAACTATCAACTGAATACTGAGACTTAAAACAAGTGACATGAAACTTAGATACATTCATTATTATGACTACGATAAAGATATTCGGCACTTTTTGTTTTTTTTTTATGTTACACCTTACTTCACAAGAGACCCACCACGGTTAGACAGCGTTGTGAGGCAGGTTAGAGTTGGGGTTGTGTTATCAATACGGGTCTTGAAGAGGCCGGATTACGTGAAGGAGGAAAAACAGAAGCTGGTAGCTCGTTCCACTTATGAGATGACTTATGACTTACATAAAAAATTGGTTGAAGAAACGACCCATTCTCATGCAGCCAACATCAACTTCCAGTGCACCGGGGATGAATACTGCTAGCTCCACAAGCAGGCTCCACTAAACTACCAGTAGAACATACTCAGCATTCCTGCATTGGGTCTGTGGATTAGAGATGGCAATTTGTCTATTAACAACGGATTTACAATCAGACGACCATCCTTCTTTGTACATTATTATTATATATACAGGGCCTCCATTGATATGCTTGGTGTAACCCTAAGTGATCAGCTCAGGTACGGGGGCTCCATCGAAGCCAGAGTAAAGTTAGCCTCTCAAAAACTAGGCGTACTGTACAGGGCCCGCAGATAGTACACAACTGCTAACCCTGTATAAATCACAAGTGCACCCCACGGTTGAATCTGGCAGCCACCTCTGGTCTGGAGCTCCAAAATACCTGAAAAATACCCTCGACTCTGTGCGGAAACGGGCAGTCCGTTTAATGGATTCTCCCATCTAAACAGAGGGATTACAATCTTTAGAGCACAGGCGTCGGGTGGGAATGCTATCCTTGTTCTACCGGTATTACAATAGAAGATGCTCCGAGAAACTAGCATCATTGATCCCTTCGGTGCTTAGTCAGGAAACATGCCAAACGCGTGCCCAACATTTGTACACGGTTGACATTTGTCACATGAGAACGGGTCGTTTCTTCGACTCATTCTTATGATCAACAGCTCGGCTGTCGAATGATTTGCCGGCCTCTGTGTTTCCTCCTTCCTACAACATGGGTCTCATCAAGACCAATGTTCATTCCTTCCTCTCGTCAAAAAGACCCTCCACACAGCATCCCAGACAACATAGGCCCTGAGGGAAATTATTTTCCTTAAGGCCTCCTGTGTGGAGTTAATGTAAAAAAAAAAAAATATATATATATATATATATATATATATATATATATATATCATTGTTTCTAAGTAGAAAAAAAACGAGTGCAATCCAATTTATCTTTTCAATGTATTTTTTTAATTTTTTTATTCTTATTCTAGTTCTCCGGCCTAAAAACTGAATTGCCCCCAAACATTCACCTGTTGACCGTGGAACCCTGGAAAGAAAACACTATTCTGATACGTTTGGAACATTACTTACAAAAGACCGACGACCCAGAAGAATTCTCCAAATCCGTTAAGGTCAACATCGCCGGAATATTCAAGGACTTCGAAGTCCTAACCGTCAGGGAGACCACGCTCGCGGGTAATGTCTACCTCGAGCAGAACAACAAATTGACCACAGGATCTCAAAGGGTTATCAAGGACAAAGATATCTGGAATGAAGACAATTCTGTACCTCAAATGGATGAATCTAAGTATGATTTTGTTTCTGGGACTAAAGAAATGGGAAAATTGGAAGATTTTGAAGTAATTCTGGATTCCATGCAAATGAGAACGTTTATACTTACCGTCAAGTTTTAATCATTTATTAATTTTAAATTTGACTCCCAGTCCATAGGCAGGCAAATTAAATTCATTATTTGTTCAAGAAATAAATTTGTTATTTCAAAATGTTTGGTCAATTTTATTACAAGTACAAAAAATTTTGCTTACTTTCAATTTGGATATATGGAATATACGGACAGGTCAATGATATTAAAATTAATACATTATCTATAGAGAGGTCAATGAAAATATACATAACATATATATAGAGACAACATAACATATATATAGAGACAGGACAATGAAAGTATTTATTTTTATTTATTAATTTATCTTAAGAATGGTACATATTATAATATTACTAATCTTCCATTAATTATTTGTGGATGGAAGAAGACTTTACATTTCATGTATGTACAATTATACATAACACATGTAGACAGGTCTATCAAATTATACATTATGTACATTATGTACAGCGCCCCTGAGGTGATTTTTCACGAAAACGGCGCTATATAAATTAGCCAATTATTATTATTATAAAGACAGGTCAATAAAATGATACATTTTATACATATATACAGGTCAGTGAAATGATACATTATATACATATAGAAAGGTCAATGAAATAATACATTATATACATATAGAAAGGTCAATGAAATAATACATTATATACATATAGACAGATCAATGAAATTTTACATTATATACATGTAGACAGGTCAATCAAATTATACATTATATACATATAGACATGTCAAGGAAATTTTACATTATACACATATTGACAGGTCAATGAACTTAGGTATACATTATATACATATACCTATACACAGGTCTATAAAAATATACATTATGTACATATAGACAGATCAATGAAATTTTACATTATATACATATAGACAGGTCAATGAAATTATACATTACATATATATAGACAGGTCAATGAAATTATACGTTATACACATATAAACAGGTCAACGAAATCATCCATTATATACACACAGACAGATCAATGAAATTAAACAATATATTCATATAGACAGGTCAATTAAATTACACATTATACACATATAGACAGGTCAATGTAATTATACATTATATACATACAGACAGGGCAATTAAATTACACATTATACACATCTAGACAGGTCAATGTAATTAAACATTATATACATATAGACAGGTCAATGAAATGATACATTATATACATATAGACAGGTCAATGAAATTATACACTTAAAGACAGGTCAATGAAATTAAATATCTGTCCAAGAATTACCCATTTTTGAAAATGTTCCATCAATCAAGCGAAAATTGTGCTTAGGTACTTTTACTTCATGTGGATTGAATCAACAAGTGTTTTATCCTGTAATTACTGGATGTGAATAATAATTGTATTCTTAACTGTAAATAATAAAGTTTTCCATTTCAATACACTTGTGTTTATTTTAACTTTTTTTTACATTAAAACTGTACAAAAGTCCCAAATTTTCAATTTGGAAGGAGGGTATGGGTAAAGCTGCCTCGAGATTGGATATTGGATAATCAAACCTCTGCCATAGAGACTCGGTGACTTAGCAGGGGTGTCCGGGTTCATGGGGCGAGATTTGTCTAGGTCTTGGCGGCGGACAAATCTGGATCGGGAAAGACTGCTTGAGGTTGACCTAACCTAGACCTGTGCTGCTGGACTCTTTCGACCCCATCGCCTTGCACCGCAGTGGGAGGGATGAATTCATAGTCTCTCCTGGTCACACTGACTCCCATATTCCTACCCACCCCTAGTAAGTTTTTCTTTCCCGAAGTTCCTCTCCTTCCTTTCCCTAAAAAGACCATCCACAGAGCATCCCCAAAGATGACATAGGCCTTGAGAATTTTTTTTACTAATGTAAAATAATTGATCATGATTTTTTTTACTAATGTAAAAAAAATTACTTAAGTCAGTGAAACTATGGCATCCACAATCGGGGGTGTATGTTGTGAGGCTGAAGGTACGGGGAGGGAAAGGAGATGGAGAAGAGGAAGGTGGGGAAGTACCTGGATATCCAGATCTGGTAGCAAAGGGGCCGTTCAAGTATTACGTAACGCACTCGGGGGGGGGGTTCGAAGGACGCGTTACGTACCTAACATGTTTTTCTTTATTTAAATAAAAAAAACTAAGAATTTGAAATCTTCCAAGTTGGCAAGCCTTTTAGTTTATGTTATACGGGGAATTCCTCGACTGTATTGTGCGTCATTTTTATTTTATTTTCGTTGTCAGTATTCGTTAGTGTTTTAAACACGAAATACGCATAAACACAATTTGCTGTAGTCAGTGTTGTTAATGTGAGTTTTTAGGAATTATAATGTCCTCCAAACCGGGAGATTTACATCATCATGGCCTATAAAGGCTCTCATGCTGACTTGCCAGCGCAGCGCAACCAAAAAATGCCAACCAAATTTGGAAGACAGCAAAAGAAAAATAAAAAAAAAATAAAAATTTATGCAACATATGAATGATGTTATACGAGAGTTTTTAGTAAGAACAACGCTTTTTAGTTATTACACACAGGTTAGTTTACTGCTAAAATATAATAATATTACCTAAAGCTGGGTTTCGTAGTACATGCAGAGTTACACTCAGAACATGAAAAGGTTTTCTTCACTTTGAATCGTTCTGTGGATTTTTTAATCTCCCTTTCGAGAACTTGAAAAACCACACTGGGACAAAAAAATAGTTTTGTCTGCTGAAGGTAAACATGTAATTTTTTGTGCCTCTTTGTAGAACACGAATAGTTGCAGTAGAAACATGTAAGTGGTTTTGTAGCACTGTGAGTCAGCAAATGATTTCTAAGAAATTCCTTTGTACAACATGAATAATTGCAGTCGGGACACGAAAAAGGTTTTGGTCCAGTGAGGGTAAACATGTGAATTTTATTTTTAGATACCGTTTTGTAGCGCCTGAATAGTCGCACTCGGGACAAGTAAAAGGTTTTTCATCACTGTGAATTAGCAAGTGCCGTTTTAGTTTTTTTTTCGAGAAGAAGAATAGTTGCAGTCAGGGAATGAAATAGGTTTTTCACCACTGTGAGTAAACATGTGATTTTTTATTTCTCTGAATAGTTACAGTCGGAACATGAAAAATGCTTTTCTCCACAATGAGTAGAGTCAGCAAAAGAATTCTTGGATATCCCATTTAAGAACACAAATAGTTGCAGTCAGGACATGTAAAAGGTTTTCTCTTCTGTAAATCGCGCGGTGGATTTATAAATTGTCCTTTTGAGAACTTGTATTTTTGTCCACTGTGCGTTAACATGTGATTTTTAGTGACTTTTTGTAGAACATGAATAATGCAGTAGAAACATGTAAAAGGTTTTATATTACTTTGAGTTAGCGAATGATTTCTAAGAAGTTCCTTTGCACTACATGAATAATTGCAGTCGGGACATGAAAAAGGTTTTTGTCCAGTGTGGTTCAACACGTGAACTTTTGGATACCGTTGTGTAGCGCATGAATAGTCGCAATCGGGACAAGAAAAAGGTTTTTCGTCACTGTGAGTTAGCAAGTGCCGTTTTAGTTTTTTTTTCGAGAAGTAGAATAGTTGCAGTCATGACACGAAATGGATTTTTCTCCACTGTGGGTAAACATGGGTAATTTTTAGATTTCTCTTCGTAGTACATGAATAGTTGCAGTCGGAACATGAAAACGGTTTTTCTACACTGTGAGTCAGCAAGTGACTTCTTAGATATCTCTTTAGAGGACACGAATAGTTGCAGTCAGGATATGAAAATGGCTTTTATCTTCTGTGAATCATACTGTTGATTATTAAATCTTCCCTTTGAGAACTTGTATAACTGCATTCGGGACGTGGAAAGGGTTTAACTCCACTATGAGTCAGCTTGTGAATCATAGTGGAGTAAAGTGTTGCTCCACAGGGAAAACTTAGGGAAATTACTTACCTCAGGGCCTCCTTACTAAAGCTAATGTAAAAGAAAGTATGTGTTGTAAAACCATGTAGGTTTATTCTAGGTAAGACAGTGTTAAATTGTGGAGATCTGGAAGGAATACAAGGCCGATAAAAATAAGATTCTCAATTTTTTTCATAAATGACAATATGAATAAATAAAATGTACCTACATAATGTATCGCGACTTAGAAATCTCTTGTTTTATTTATCATCGCAAACGCGATAAAATCAAGGAAAAGGGTATTTAAGCGACATTTCAGTACGTTGCGCAACTTAATTGTGACTTTCAGGTAAAAATTGTTACTTGGGTGTTACGTAACGCTTAGGGGGGGGGGTTGAACAGGAAAACGTTACGGCGCGTTACACGGGGGGGGGGGAGGGGGGTCAAAAATCTTCAAAAATTGCGTTACGTAATACTTGAACGCTCCCAAACACGGCTAATGTCGTTTAAAACCCTCTTCCCCAAATCCTTCCCCTCCCCACTCCATTTAGTCTTACAACATCCTCCAATTGGGGATGTCAAAGTTTCACAGGCTCCGAACTGTATTACTTACTTATTTTTTTTAAATTTTCGAGCATGGTACTTACCTCCAAATGTATTTAATTTTTATAGCCTTACTAAAAAACGTCATGAATATTTTATTCTTTAACTGATAAAATTGATAAACGACCGTGTAAACCTTACTAATACGATCAATACGATCTTCAATACTTTCAACGTTATGGACATAAACCAGCTCTACGCAAAATCCATATTAGTTAATTTACAAAACCAAATGGCATTGTAACATAATATTATGATAGACAGCATTTATTTTCAGGTCAAGAATCAATCACTAATCACCGTTTCAGTGTTTGATGATATGCATTGAATCAACGGAATTGAATCCGTAAAATGATTGAATTGACACACGTCTACCCTGTGATACCAATTTTGGACCAAATCGAAAATAATGAGATAATAATATCAATGCAGAAAACCATTTCTACAATAATATTTTATATAAAAATATCTGTCACCAAAACATGACACGTCCCCTAATAAAACTCATTAGCGGCAATTAGACGTCCATTTCGAGTGACGGTACAGCGCGCCACTCCACGACGCCGCGCAGAAAAGTAAATTCCGAAAGCAAGACGACGATTTACTGTGCAGTTTATTGCGAGACTTTTCTGCGCGGCGACCTGAAGCTAAGCACCCTACCGTCGCGTCGCGCGTCGTTCCGAAGTTTGGGAAACTATTGCAACCATATTGCAACCTAATCTTTTTTCTATGGTCAGACAGTTTACCATAGACACTTCCGTCTAATTTTAAAAAAATCTATATAAAACAGAAAACCGCCAATCTGTCTACCCGGTCAAGGTTTGCCAATGTTTTAAATTTTGATTTTTCATGGTAAAAAAGAAGTGACAAAACTTTTGTCTAATATTTCGTTTAGTGGAAAATAATTTACATACACATACATACTTCGTTACATTACCATAAGTTACATACTTTGTAGACGTTGCTCGCCAAAGTGAAGACTCCAACTTTGTAAAGCTCGTGGTCACTGGCCGCAGTGTTTGGCAAAAGAAGCAGAGGAAGGCCATCAATACGTTGGAGTGACCAAGTAAAGTATCACTGGCGTCCGGGGTCGATGTCCTTGGCTCTCCACGCAGCGCAGAACCGCGAGGAGCGGAGCAACCTCGTACATCGTGAACATTGGAGTAGGGATCACGATCATCAGCGTAAGGAACCGACATAAGAATTGATAAAGATATTTTACCAAAAAACCATTTGTAAGCAATTTTAAAAAACTTTTGACTATGTTTGTGTTTCAAATATTAATTTTTTTTTTTTTGAATTGTGGTTCGTTTGTAAAATCAATTCAAATTCTGAGTCTTTTATCTGCTTTTAAAAACGGTATTTAATTTTGTGACACGTTTAAAAACAGCGAATCTATTTACAACATCTGGTTCCCGGCATTCCTTGCTATGCCATTTAATAAAGAAATTGTTTCTCCCTGCGTGACCTTCCCCTTCCTATCCCTTGTCCCCTTCCCCTCTCGCGTTCCCACTCCGCCTCCTCCACCTTCCCTCTCCCCACCCCACCCCTTCCCCCGTCCCCGCGAACCCAACCTCCCCTCTGTTCCTGGTTCCCCTCCCCCTCCCGGGTTCCCCTCCCTGCCCTCCCGCGAACCCCCCTTTCCCGTCCCTGCTTCCCCTGCCCCTCTTCCGTGAACCCCTATTCGAGTTCCCCTCCCCTTTCCCGCATTCTATAAATTCAGTCCCTGTACATTTATTTTGCAAACATACATTTCGGCGATTCATTTTTATTATATATATATATATATATATATATATATACACTACGATCGCATAGCATTAGAGGGTTCCCACAGCGCCTCCTCCACCTTCCGTATCCCAACTCCCCTCCCCCTCCCCCCCCACTACACTCTCCACACTACCCCCCCCCCTCCCCATCCACCACGCCCTATCCCCCCTCACCCCCCCCCCCTCCATATCCTTATAGTCATTTTTCAAACAGCTCGCATGCTATCTATTGCAATTTTTTATACAAAGTTCATAATGCCAGAGCTCTAAGTTATAGTCTATATCTTATTCTGATGTGTGAGCTGTATTATTGTAAAGAGTAACAAACATACATACATCCATACAAACTTTCGCCTTTATAATATTAGTAGGATATATATATATATATATATATATATATATATATATATATATATAGATAGATAGAAGATAGATAGATAGATTGATTGATAGATAGATAGATTGCGACAAGCGGAAATATATGATAACACGGTATTATTTTGTCTCGCCAGAGGGGTTCTCCAATTAAATCTTATATTTTGCAATACTTTTAACATTAAACAGTTTTAATTATATGGATATTTATTTATTTTAAAAAAAAATTAAACAAAGTAAGCATTTCGTTAACACAAATATATAAAATTAAAGTTATCTAATCACAAAATAAAAATATCAATCATCAGGAGATAAATAAAGTGAGCTTATGAAATTATTAATCATGACAAAAGTTACACAATATAATATCTTATTTTATGCTGCATAACATGAGATTACGTAATATTATTTATAAATGTAAGTGTTTATAAGTACATTATAACATATCGGCCGTTCTGCCCAATCAAACTGAGCGACGGAATACATAGCTATAATTTGGAATAAGCCAAAGAATCAAGACTACTCGAAATGCCTTCCGTGCGAATTTGAATTGAAAGCATTGTCTCCACTGACTCAATACCTTTTGATTCTAACCCATTTCACTTGCTTGACATCGTACATCGCCATCCAATTTCATATTGATGGTGAAACAAATCTGCATTACGAAAACAAGGCGGAGAATCGTCGGACTTTTTATCACAAAACATGCCCATGTGGCATTTCGTGTTATTCTTGATTATTTGGGTTAATCCATATCTAAACATCAGTCTCCAACTTAGCTAATAACTTCTACTAATTTATTTATTTATTTTCGACCAATTAGGCTTGAACATAGACAAATAATGTACTAATGTAAATACGGCAAGAGCTCCCAACCGTCTGGAGTCAGATGAGAGGCTGAAAGTAGTGGAGGGGAGAAGGAAATGGGGGAGAGGAAGGTTTGAAATTACCTGGCTGTAGATCTGGTCAACAAATACGGCAAAAGTCATTTTAAGCATCGTTTCGATTCAAAATAGACAGTAACAGTAGAGTTGTGTAGTGGTGTATCCTCTCTGCCTACCCTTGTAGATACATGACACGAAAGCTATTCAATTGCAACTCCTGCAGCGTGTGTGCGCAAGTGTTTTTTTAACTCTATCCTTTTAAAAAACGACTCGTTACATTCTGAACACGGGAATGGTTTTATCCCACTGTGACCTAAAACATGTCTTTTCAAACACGATTTGCGAGAAAACAACTTGCCGCAATCAGAACAACAGAACGGCTTTACGCCAATATGAGTCAAAGCGTGTCTTGTCAACTTGTACTTATGAGTACAAGAATAGTTGCAATCAGTACACGAGAATGGTTTATTCACACTATGATTCAAAACATGTCTTTTCAAGTCTGCGTTACTAGAAAACGTGTTGCTACAATCAGAACACGCAAACGACTTTACCGCACTATGCGTTAAAACATGTCTTTTAAGATTAGAGTTTTGCGAGCAAGAAAAGTTACACTCTTTACAGGCAAACTGTTTGACTCCAGTGTGCGTAAGCATATGAACTTTAATACTAGAATTTCGTAAGCAAGTATAGCTACATTGAGAGCAAGAAAATGGCTTAATTTTTGTATGTGTCAGCATATGCCGCTTAAGTAAATAGTTTTGCGAGCAAGCATAACCGCAGACAACACATGCAAATGGTTTTAAACCAGTATGACTTAAAATATGTCGTTTCAGTTCAGAATTTTGAGCGAATAACTTGTCGCAATATGTACAAGGAAATGGTTTCGTCCCAGTATGAGATAACATGTGCGCTTTTAAATAAGACTTGGATGAGCACGCGTAGGAGCAGTAGTAACATGAAAATGGCTTGATGCCTGCGTGAGAAAGCTGATGAGCAGTGAACTGTGATTTGTTTGGGTATGACTTGGAACAAAGCGTGCAAGGTATCATAGTACCCTTCGGTCTAGCTTTATTCTTTATAGATGTGATGGAAATGTCGGTGATTTTTCTGTCATCTTCTTCTGAAATAAAAAAATAAATAAAATATTAAAGTGATTGATTTTTGGAGAATTATGCCGTGTTGCACGTCTTCCCCATTAATGGTCTTTATGGGAATCAGTAAAAAAATATGCAAAAGATAGCATTTGTGGAAAAATCATCATTTTTATTAGCGTAATGTTAGGCTTGGGGTCAAACGCCTTGCAGCGTCCATTAGTAGAGCTTGCAGTTTCTAAATGCAAACAGAATTATTATTTTTGGTTTTTATAACATAAACAATTTATCGCTTTATGAATAACTAGGTATCGAAATGATTATTTACATATTTATACTTTACAATATTCATCTTTTATTTAACTGATTCAATATTGCTTTCAAATTATTTTAATCCACACAATTTCTATCATTACTCATTCATACATTTCGATTATAACATTCAATCATCGTTCAGTTTACTATTACCATTCATATTATCAATGCCTTTTTTTCAGGTAGTCATTTTTTCAGCACATTTAACCTCATTCACAAAGTTACATTTTTTAAATTATTAGGCAATGAGTTGAATATACATTGGGTGAAACCTAACCTAACCTAACGTAACCTATTTAAAAAATATTTTCATCAATTTTAATAACTTTTCAGAGGTGTTGAAGTTTCCGGTCACCGTCTTGCGTATGTTGCATTCCAACGTTCTCTGTCCATACGTAATTACGTATTTCTGAACTATATCCACTGTTAGATATGATTTTAGAATTTCGCACCCAAAAGCATTATCGTGATTTATTTTTGAAGTTTTATGCCGTGTTGCTCTACCTCCTTCTATAGCTAGCGTTTCAGACAGCGTTACAATGTCCATCACTTGTTCGCAGTATTTTTGAGGTTTTATGCCGTGTTGCTCTACCTCCTTCTATAGCTAGCGTTTCAGACAGCGTTACAATGTCCATCACTTGTTCGCAGTATCTTGGAATATAGCTCCATTATTTGGGCCACTTCTGAGCAAAACCATATTCTCGAAATAGAAAAAGTACAAAAGAGATTCATGCGTTACCTATATATGAGGGTATATGTGTACTACCCTTTCCTGTATCCATCCTTATTCTTAGCAGGAATGCTCGATCTTAATACATTAGAAGCCCGCCGAAAAATATTTTTATGAAAACATTTTTTTAAGATAATCTCTGGAACTATACATACCTAATCCACCTATTTTGAAAGAAATTAACTTATATGTCCCAGACAAGTATACTCGTGGAAGGTCCCATACCCTTTTTATGCTCCAAAAGCGAGGACTTCTGCCTATCAGAACGCGCCAGTCAACAGAGCGACTGAACTGCTCAATGAGTCTGCATTGACCATTGACATTTTTAACGTAACCTACAGGCAGTTTAACAATTATCTTTTGACGTATGTCACAAAGTAGTGAAACTAACCCTTTTATGTATTTTGCTATACTTTTTGTCTAATTTGTAATCTTCTCCATAATGTATTGGTGAATAACTGTTTTACGCAGAACATGAAAAAATAAATAAATCATCAGATGTGTGACACATAAAAACACGTAATTAACGCACAGCGCGGTAACACCCCAAAAATAAATCACGATTATATCCATTGTTGTTTTTATATACTTATGCAATTTTTCATTACGCTGGGGGTTAAATATATTATGTGTTAAATTATAATTTTAAACCATAGTATAGTCTTAACAGGTAAAATATTAGCACTCTGGAATAATAATATGATATGCCTCTGTCTGTAAGTTACTGGAGATAATTAATAGTTTTACAATTGAATTTATCTCAGATTCAGATTAAATAATGTACGCACCTTCTCCACAGGAAATGTCTGCACATTCCTTCTTGACATCTGGGTATTCAATCTCTACTTCTGTATACGTGACGGCTATATCGCCTTTATTGACGTGCCCCGGTTCAGTCTTCACTTTAACAGTATTTAAGTCGAGAGGCCCCTTGTTTTCGAGATGCACTTCATCCTCAACGGTATGCGAGTTGACAAGATTAATTTTTGGACTAGCTTCATTGTCAACAACATTTGTGTCGACAAGTCCCTTATCTTTGAGAAATACTTCCCTTTCAATAATATCTGAATGACCAAGTCCCTTGTTTTTGAGATTAACTTCACTTTGAAGACTATGTGAGTCGACAAACCCCTTATTTTTTAAATCTTTTTCATTACCAATATCAGGCAGTTTGTCCGAACATTCGTCCGTTACTATATTTATTTCTTCACCTGTCTCCGGTTCTTTCTTTATATTTGTATTATCATATTTAAAAAGATCCATGACTCATCTATTAATTAACATAAATATATTAACGAAAAAACTATTATAATTGTATTTTATTAACGAATAAAATCGGAGTGAGAGTCATTGCCCTCAAAATCCAAATGTCAGAAGCGTTATGGCCGGATTCCATAGAAAAATGTATGCGTTTTTTATGGAATAGTGATGTGCAAAATCGAAATAGGTATGTAATAATTCCGAAACATTATTATAGCATGTTTCGCAATAAGATTTTTTTAAATCTGCTGCGTAATCATTATTACGCGTGACAGCTGTTTCGTCTTTTGAAGACATAATTAAACTGTGGTGAAGCCACTTACTCAGATTATCAATTTATATTTAAAAAATTTAAAGTATTTATTATTTGTAATTTGGGAGACGGAGTATGGGTACCGCCGCCCCGGGAACCATTTATTGGACAACCAACACCCCTGCCATAGGTCATCCCAGGTGGTTCACTACGTTCGGTGACTTAGCAGAGGTGTCCAGATTCATGGGTGAAGTTTGTCTAGGTCTTGGCGGTGGATGCGTTTGCCCATCTACTGTACTGCGTGGCGGGCTGGGTCAGGAGAGACTGGTTGAGAGAGACCTTTTGATTTCTTCAGCCATACTCTCTTGGCCCATCGCCTTGCACCACAGTGGGAGGAATGGATACATACGTCTGTCACTCCTGGACACATCGACCCCCAGATTCCTACCTACCCCTCATACCTTTTTCTTTCCAGAACTTCCTCTCCTTCCTTTCCCTTAAGAGACACGCAACACAGCATCCCCAAAGATGACATAGGCCCCGAGGGAAATTGTTTTCCTCAGGGCCTCTAAAAAAAAAGCAGAGTGTGCAATTTACATGCAGTGGAAGTGAAACCTTCAGAAAACTAAAGCAGACGAGAGTGGAGAGGCTACGAAGCACCGCACAAATGATTATACTATCTCTTGCAGGCTAAATCCTTTAAATGTATACGTTTGTCTCTTTTCAGTGTTGCTAATTTTCGTTTCATCGAGTTTCAAATCACAACGGTGCTAAAGGAGTTTTCACTTTTTGAAAAAATCCTTTGGGATGCTGTACAGAGGGTAGAAGAGATTCTGAGAAGGAAAAATGATGATGTGCAGGTAGGAATCTGGAGGTCCAGGATTAACGTAAAATAAATAAAATCTCTTTTCCGCTTGAAATCGTGACCTCTAGCCTTCATTTGCCAAGCGATTTTTATGCCGATTACCTTTATTCGTGACGATATAACGCACATTAACCCGGCGTCGATGACGCTGGGTCACAATGAACCAAGGCGATTTAAAACGGCAATATTTTTTTTCCCGTCAACTGTTTGACTTGAGTAGCTAGAGATACAACCCCCTTCGACCCGCACCGCCGGCGTGCTCAATGCGACGCCGCTTGCGGATGGAGATACACGTGCGTCAAGTTAAAACGGGTGAATATGACCTGTAGTTGAAATGAAATTCTAGTTATTTTTTCATAGTTGATTTTGCATGTGTTTTTTACTAAGATAATAAAATGTTGATTTATAAAATACTAGCTGACCTGGCTACGCGTTGCTGTGGCTAATAAAACACAATGTCATCTACTGGATGGTTATCCAACCGTTATAACCACCGCCATCTTTGAGTTTATCGCAAAGAGACAGACAGATGCCGCGGAGGACTTTAATTTATAATACGTAGAGATGGTGTGAAAGATTATAATAATGTGCATGAAATACTTGGGGTAACTAACGTATTTAAGTTAATAAGGATTAATACTGTATCCGTCTAAATAACTTTTCAATTACCGCAATGTATGTGACCATTTTTTTAGAAGATAGAATGGGTATAGTAAGCTATCGGTAAAAGATAGATATATGCCTTCGCAGACTTTTTTGTAGATCTATAAAAGAGGAATATCCCACCATGCATTGTTTTGTTATATCCCAAAAGGATTAGGCAGTGTTTTCGATGAAAACTCCCAGGCGGCTTCACTTTTTCAGACACTTCTAACAATTATCGTTATGTTTCAACCAATTTACACAAATCATTGACAAATTACATACCTAAACCTTCCTCTCGAAACACTCTATCTATTGGTGAAAACCGCATTTAAATCTGTTCAGTAGTTTTCAAGTTTATCACGAACAGACAGACAGACGACGCGGGGGACTTTAATTTATAATATGTAGAGATACCGGTATTGTTTATATTTTTTTTATGAGCAAAGAACCCATAAATAATAAATAATTTTCAAAATCAAGATAACCCTTTCAGTTTTGGTACAACCCGTGGATAAAATTCGGGTCACGGTTACCCGGCGTCATTGAAATATTTGTCAAAAAAGGTCCCTGGCCAGAGGTCCCCAGACATTGTGTATGTCAATTACTTACCTCTCTCTTTTGTATTATATGTCACTACCTGACCTGGCCACACGTTGCTGTGGCTAACGAAACCTTTATAACCAACGGCGTCTGTTAAAGCAAATCCATAACACGCTGCCCGCTGCCGCTTGGTCAGATATATTATGTATTTCAAACAATTTACACAAAACCTCGAAAAATTATATATCTAAAAACCTTCCTCATGAATCACTCTATCTATTGGTGAAAACTGCATGAAAATCCGTTCAGTTGTGATTTAAGCAATTTTTAAGATATTATGAACCCTTTGACTGAATTAGTGTTTGTAATAGAGAACTCCAGTCCAATTTTTTTATTTTTTTTTATGAATAATGACCTTCTAACTTAAATAACTGCGTTTTTGTTTTTATTTTTAGAGTTAGTTTTAATAGTTAAAATAATTGTCAAAGTTTTAATTTTTCAAGACCCCCTGGAAATATGGTAAATCGTGTGACGTCATCACTCCCGAAAAATTAGTATGGGATTGGGCAATCAGCTGATCTACTGCCGCCATTTTGAAATCCGTTGTTCGAAGTATTCTCCCTAGAAGAAGCATTACTTTTTTCATTCATTATTTTTTTTGTGCAGTAGTTTTTCAATATTTTAAATAATAGAGATAAACTAATAGAGATACCTCTATTTTTGATACTGAATTATTTAGGCTTAAATATTGTTTCAATAAACACTACAACTTTACTACAAATTTTCACAATGATTTTGAAAGAAAGACTAGAATATTACTCAGAAAACTTACTAGGAGAATATCAGGCAGGGTTCAGGAGGGGGAGATCCACCACTGATCAACTCTTCACTACTCGAC
Organism: Limnephilus marmoratus; assembly: GCA_917880885.1. NCBI lineage: Eukaryota > Metazoa > Arthropoda > Insecta > Trichoptera > Limnephilidae > Limnephilus > Limnephilus marmoratus. Next base: position 55,710,997 of record OU862907.1, on the reverse strand, counting down.
AAATCCTGACAAAATGCTGGGAATTCGATGTAGATATATATCAACTATTTGTTGACTTCAAACAGGCGTATGACAGTATAGATAGGGAGAAAATATATGAAATACTCCTCAATTTTGGAATACCGCCCAAAATAGTCAAGCTAGTAAAAGCAACAATGGTCGGATCACGGTGTCGAGTAAGGATAGGAGGTGAAACAACGGAAGATTTTAACGTTTCCCAGGGGCTGAAACAAGGTGATGGCTTAGCACCCACCCTTTTCAATATTGTACTGGAGCACGTCGTGAGGAAGACAATGATCAGTACCGACTCAAACATCTGCTACAGAAGCAATCAAATAGTTGGCTACGCAGATGACCTTAACATTGTCGGAAGATCCCTACAGGCTGTAAGAGAAGTGTTTGACCCGTTGGAGACTGCGGCAAGAGAGGTGGGTTTGCAAATCAATGAAAATAAAACAAAAATCATGATGCAAACCAGAACCCCTCACCGCAGAATAAAAGACAAAGTGAAATTCAAAGACAATTATAATTTTGAAGTGGTCGAAGAGTTTACCTACCTGGGCTCCATCATAACGCAGGACAATGAAGACCCAGTAGAAGTAAGAAAGCGCATTACAGCCGCTAACAAAACTTACTTCGCGTTGCTGCCAGTGTTCAAATCCCGAAACGTCCATAGGAAAACCAAAATAACCTTATATAAAACAATTATCAGAACGGTCTTGGCCTATGGATGTGAGGCGGGAACACTGACAGCAAAGTCAGCGGAATGGCTGGACATCTTCGAAAGAAAGGTACTTCGAAGAATCTTAGGAGCGGTGCGAGAGGGAGAGGCATGGAGAATCCGCCACAACAATGAGCTCTATGATATTTACCAAGCTCCCAGACTCTCCACCCATTTAAGACTCCAAAGATTAAGATGGGCCGGACATGTGCACCGAATGCCAAGCACACGAGTACCGAAGAAGGTTCTGACAGGACACCCGGGAGGTAAACGAAAGGCGGGCAGACCTAGACTGAGATGGGAGGATGATGTCAGGAAGGATGCAAGAGGATTACTCCATGTTGCAGATTGGAAGAAGACGGCCGAGGACAGAGGGCGGTGGAGGCTTATTTTGAAGGAAGCCAAGGCTCGAAATGGGCTGTAGCGCCATTGAAGAAGAAGAAGAAGAAGAAACACTACAACTAAATCTCTATAAACAGTACGAAATAAAGAATAACATGAAATGTTGTTAATACTGATGGCTTGTGCCATACCTACATGTCAATTGATTTCAATACAATGTGATACAATGACTGGTGACGCGTGACGTCAACACTAACCGTTCAATCTTACCAACTTTACAGTGTATTTTAACGAGACATTAAAAAATGCACTTTTTAATATTTTTTTACGAACACTACGTTTAATATTATAAAAAAAAAATTATATATTTAGAATCAGCGTTTATTGGTCTGTATGAACATATTTTTTTAAAGTCATAATATTTTTTACTGGAGTTCCTTATTATATGTACATGCCTACTTATTACTTGTGTAATAACCCCAAGTGGTTTGCTACATATCATGACTGAGCAAGGATGCTCGGGTTCATGAGGTGAGGTTTGTCTCCAGGTCTTGGCGGTGAATGCGTTTGCCCACCCACCGCGTGGCAGGCCAGATCATGAGAGACTGGTTGAGGGAGACCTTTTGACCTCCAGCCGTACTCTCTCACAAAATTTCTGACATCGCCTTGCACCATAGTGGAAGGGATGGATTCATATGTACGTTATTCCTGGACACACTGACCCCAGATTCCTACCCACCCCTCAGAGCTTCTTCTTTCCCAGAACTTCCTGTCCTTCATTTACTTAAAAAAATTATTTAAAATTCTTATTGTGATGTCTATACTAAAAATAGTCAAACTAATAATTTGGGAGACGGGTATGGGTAACACCACCCCGGAAACCATTTATTAGAAAAACGCTTCTGCCCGCGGGTCTACCTTAGGTGTCTTAGCAGGGATGCACGAGTTCATCGGGTGAGGTATGTTCAGGTCTTGGCAGCGGATGCGCCTTCCCACCTGTTGCATTGTGGGCCGGATCAGGAGAAGCCGGTTTGGAGAGGTCCTTCATACGTCAGAAATTCATATGTGCTCCACTGCTGGATACACTGATCCCCAGATTCCTACCCACCATACATTAAATCGACTCCAATGAAAACAAAATAGATTTATTTCACCCTTATACAACGTGTCCGGAAACTCATAGTACAAGCGGGAAACTGGTGAATCTACATCACGTAGAGAACCCAAAAAACTTATTTTTTTCGATCTAAGCATTTCGATTTTAATATTATTTTTTTTCTATTTTTCCATTTTTTCGGCAACTAAAGGGTTAAAAAAAATTTGAGCCCGGTTTACCCTTCGATGCATTTTATAAGACATTACACAGCTGAAATCAACCCCCTAGTGAAAATTTTTTTCAAATTTAACCTAAAAAATTCCAACTTCGGACCCGATTTACTCGAAAACGAAAGCTCAAATCAAAAAAAGTTAAACCACAAAATCGACTCCAAATGTGATGTGGATTCTCCAGTTTCCCGCTTGTACTACGAGTTTCCAGACACCTTGTATATTATTACAATAAATTTATTTATATAAAAAAGAAATACAAAAAGAAACATTTACCATTTTAAAAGATCTATGCAATAATAACAATATATAACAATTTCCTCCCTAAAGAAAGTACCATGTAACATAAACTAAACTTAAATATTGATGAAGAAGATAACACTATTAACCTCTCAAAAGCCGGAACATTTTGCGGAAATTCGCGGAACTACACTAAAAAACCACCACTTTGAATTTTGAATTGAATGTTTTGTTGATAAATTTTAAGCTATTGTATATTTTATTGACTGCAACACGTTCACAACACAATAAACTATCCACTAAAACCACATTACTTGCATTTATTACGTAAATTAATAGGTTTTACGACGTTTTATTCGCGATACACGCAGTAATTGCGACAGTTAATTCCGCGGCAAAATCTGACAGCGCATCATCATAGAAGAAATCGTCTTAAAAATAATCCAGTGTGGCAATTCGAGTGAAATCTTTAACACTACCTAGAATAATGATGGCGCAAGCGATTTGGACACTGTTTTTCATACAAATTCGTATATATGAGGGTCAAAATCGCAGACCAAAAGTTTTTCACAGACAATTTATTTCAAATATTTGAATTATTTTCTCGCGCATGCGCAATGTAGGCCCGCATATTTGAGTACTTGGCCTTTGACAGGTTAATCTAAACAAAAATATGAAAGAGAACAAGACACATAAAAAGATAATATTTTTAATTCCAAAATATGTATGAGATTGACAATTATGACTGAACGGCTGAATTGGTAAAAGCGCACGTCCCGGTTTTTTTATTATTTTTTACATGAATACCGCACAAGAGTCCCAACTGCTCCCGTCTGGAGCCAGTGGGACTATGGCATCCCCAATTGGGGTATGTTGTGAGGCTGAAGGTAGTGGGGAGGGAAAGGAGATAGGGAAGAGGAAGGTGGGGATAGTACCTGGCTATTCAGATCTGGTCACCAAACACGGCTAAAGCCACTTCAAGCAACGTTTCAATTCTGAATGGTGGTCTTACACCAGGGCGATACTGAGAGTATCTACTACTCTGGAACGTGCCGCAAATACACTATATATTATTTTAAACTAGCTGGTACCCGGCATGCGTTGCTATGCCATTTAACAAAGAAATTGTTTCTCCCTGCGTGTCCTTTCTCATTCGTCCCGTTCTCCTACCGCCTCCCCTTCTTCTCCTGCGTCCCATTCCCCTCTCGCGTTCCCACTCCGTCTCCTCCACCTTCCCTCTCCCCACTCCACTCCCCCCTTCCCCCCTCCCAGGTCCCCCTCCCCCCCTCCCAGGTTCCCCTTCCTCCTACCCTCCCCCCCCCTCCCGCGAACCCCCTACCCCTACCCCTTCCCCCCTCCCGCATTCCATATATTTAGTTTTCAAACAGTTCACGTGCCACCAATAGCAATTTTTTTATGCAAATTTCATAATGCCAGAGCTCACCAGAAGTTTTATACAAACCTTGTCCTGACAATAACGAATACCCAAAAAAAAGAATTATCCAATTTGGTGCAGTCGTTCGAAAGTTATGCGCGTACATACATTTCGGCGATTCATTTTTATTTATATAGATTAATAAATTGTGAAATACACAAATTAATCAAATAAAATTTATTTGCCACGCCGGGATTCGATCCCGCGACCTTCGGAATGCTAGTCAAGAGCCTTACCGCTGGACTATGCCGGCCGTTAGACGAGAGTTCTGGGTTCGAGTCCCAGTTGCAACCATTATCTTTTTTTATTTTTCTGTGTCTTTTCTCTTTCATATTTTCGTTTAGATTATTATTATAGTCCCATCGAATGATTGTATGTGACGTCATCATTCTAGTATCTTTTTCGTTTTTAATCAAGACGTGTGAAAAGGAAGAGGACGAACGTTGATGACGTCAGTATGAACTCTTGCTGGGACTATTTTACGTTGTTTTACAGAAATTCAAATATAACACTGTCATTAAATAACCAATGGATGCTTTTATAATTTCCACGTCAATGATTGTCCATTTGATCAGGCAGACATCTCCGAAAAATCGAAATTAATTGCAATTATATATAAAAGTGCACCCTCTATCTGGTACAATACTCAGATTACTCATAAACACCACCAACATCTATTAGACATGCACTCAAACTTGTAATAGTGGATTAAACTAAATATTGATGTTTTCTGGGTTACTAGTAGGATATTTCAAATTATCATACTAGTGTACTGGACCGTTAAGCTTCCCGGTGTTATTTTATAGCATATTTAATATGTAAAACACAGACAATCTCTACATATTATAAATTAAAGTCCCCCGCGTCGTCTGTCTGTCTGTTCGCGATAAACTCGAAAACTACTGAACGGATTTTAAGGCGGTTTTCACCAATAAATAGAGTGTTTCGTGAGGAAGGTTTAGGTATGTAATTTGTCAAGGATTTGTAAATTGGTTGAAACATAACGATAATTGTTAGAAGTATCAGAAAAAGTCAAGCCGCCTGGTAGCTTTCATCGAAAACGCTGCCTAATCCTTTAGGGATATAACAAAACAATGCATGGTGGGATATTCCTCTTTTATAGATCTACAAAAAAGTCCGCGAAGGCATATATCTATCTTTTATGGATAGCTTACTATACCCATTCTATCTCCTAAAAAAATGGTCACGTACATTGCAGTAATTGAAAAGTTATTTAGACGGATACAGTATTAATTCTTATTAACTTAAATACGTTAGTTACCCCAAGCATTTCATGCACATTATTAAAATCTTTCACACCATCTCTACGTATTATAAATTAAAGTCCTCCGCGGCACCTCTCTGTCTCTTTGCGATAAACTCAAAGACAGCGGTGGTTATAAAGGTTGGATAACCATCCAGTAGATGATGTTGTGTTTTATTCTCTACAGCAACGCGTGGCCGGGTCAGCTAGTTGTAAATAATATTTGATTTATGGCGAGCATTTGAATATTGTTTTTCTCATTATATCAAAACTTAGTATTTGGAGATGTCTGACTAATCAACTGGATGATCGATGCATACATAATTTTTTTCACTATTTTTAAGTGTATAAGAAAGAGATGCAGCTTTATTGTGATAAGGAACAAACATTTTAAGCTTTTTAAAAGAATTATAAAAACACAAATTCCATAAAATTATGTTTTTTATCCATTTGAACAGTCCCCGTTAACCTCTTATTTGACGGAGACCTGCGGACACGCGCGATGTGTGCGCATGCATGAGAAAAAATTTCTAAAAAAATATTTTGAATGCGATTTTGACCCTTCCGTGTACAGAATTTGTATGAAGGACAAGGTCAGAATCGCTTGCGCCAACATCGTTGATGATACAGCCACTATTCTCCGTCCAAAATAAGAACAACCTGTGACCGCGCATGTCTCCACCCCTCCCCCCGTCTGCTGCTTGAATGCGCGTTAACCCATTAGATTCCCGTGTTTAAATAAATTAACTAAATTATTTAATTATTATTTTCCACCCACCTGCAATCAAAAGTTTTAACAATTTATTCATTTAAATAATTATTGTAATGGTTCTCCAATAAACGAACTGCATTTTATCAATTTTTGAAAATATGCTCAATGAAATCACCGATTTTTGTATGATGTTTGCGAAATATCATGTTCTCCCGATATTTTTTTTACAAATAATAATTAATCAATAATAATAATTGTGAGTTGAGGTTTGTGTACGGCCTATAAAAAAATAAAACTGATTAACACCAACATTCAGTAATTTTATAGTACAGTACGTAACACCATTGTTTTATAAATACGCATTGTTCATATTGTTGCAATTCGAATATAAGGACATAATTATTAATGTCATACTTTCCTATTTTGTTATTTGCAATTAGTGACAGTGATATCTAATGAATTAGGACTTGGCTGAAACATTGATGTTTGAATAATCGACCACCATAACACGGGCATGTGCCGTAAAATGTAAGCATTGTCGTAAAATCCGCAAAGTGTGTTACCATAAAAAGCAATGAATAAAGAAAAATTAGTAATAATAAATATCCATTTTATCACAGGGTCTGAAAGGGTTAAAATTTCAAGTCACGTGCACACAGCGCGACAGCCGACGAACGACTGATCTATGGGCGGAGTAACACAGCGGTGGTGAAGGGACCGAAGAAGGGGGCGGGGTATGCGCAATACGAACCAAATTTCGTACTCTCCCAAGTTGATCTAAAGGTGGACGGAGAATAGTTTCATTCACCTGGCAATACCAGAATATTTTTTAATGATTTTATCTGTGGCATCAAAATGTCAAATTTGTGCGATGCGTGATACTTGACAAAAACATCATCAAACCTATCAATTTACGTAATTAACGCAAGTAATGTTGTTTTGGTACATAGTTTATTGCTCTAGGAATGTGTTTGGGTCAATAAAATATACAATAGCTCAAAATTAATCCACAAAACATTCAATTAAAAATTCAGAATGGTGCTTTGTTAGGGAATTTCCGTGTTTGACAGATTAAATGCTGATTCTAGGTCCATTTCAGTTTTTGAACAAATTATGACCAGCTGAAAACCACAACTGTCGTGCTGGTTAATTAATATTGTTCTTATGCAGTGCAGAGGGATGGATTCATAAATCCTACCAGAACCCAGATTCCTACCAGAATTAAGATACCCAGAACTTCTTCTCCTTCCTTTACTTAAAAAGAAACTCCACACAGCGTCCCCAAAGATGACATAGGCTACGAAGGAAGTTATTTTCCCCAGGGCCTCCTATGTGGAGTTGATGTATAAATAAAAATAAATATAGCAGCAGACACGTTCAAACACACTTTTACGTTGAGAATTATGCGTTGCAAAGTTGGTTGAAGAATTTTTTGGATTCATAGCATCTCTTGTTAACGCAGTGGGGACACCTGTAACAAGGAAAAATACATATAAATGTAAATAAAACAAAGAAAAATGTAAATATCAGTAAATTGCAATTTGGGAGTACCGCCGCACTGGGAACCGTTTATTGGATAACCAACACCTCTGCCATAGGTCATCCCGAGTGGTTCGCTACGTTTGGTGACTTAGCAGGAGTGCCAGGGTTTATGGGGTAAGGTGTGTCTAGGTCTTGGCAACGAATGACCTGGACACACTAAACCCCAGATTCCTACCCACCCGTCATAACTTTTTTCTTCTCAGAACTTCCTCTAAAAAAAACCTCCACACAGCATTTCCAAAACTGACATAGGCCCTGAGGGAAATTTTTTTCTTATCCACTGGAGTGATCACGCGAAATAAGAAAATTTGCCTCGAGTAATTTTTTGCGATTTTTTTTGCGATTATTTTTTCTGTGTAATCAAAAAAAGAATTATTCAATTTGGTGAGGTCTTTCGGAAAATATACGCGTACATACATTTCGGCGATTCATTTTTATGCAAATTTTATAATGCCAGAGCTCACCAGTAGTTTTATACAAAACTTCGTCCTAACAGTGTCAAAGACAACAAAAAAGAATTATTCAATTTGGTGCAGTCTTTCGGAAGTTATGCGCGTACATACATTTCCGCGATTCATTTGTATGCAAATTTCATAATGCCAGAGCTCACCAGTAGTTTTATACATACTTTGTCCTAACAATAAGGAACGCAACAAGAATTATTCAATTACGTGCAGTCGTTCTGAAGTTATGAGCGTACTTACATTTCGGCGAATCATTTTTAAACAAATTTCGTAATGCCAGAGCTCACCAGTAATTTTATTCAAACCTTGTCCTAATAATAACGAATACAACAAAGAAAAAATTATCCAATTTGGTGCATTCGCTCGGAAGCTATGCGCATATATAGATTTCGGCGATTCATTTTAAAATGAATTCGTTCGTTAGTTATAATTTATAAATGATTACCGTGGATAATTTATCCGTTTATGTAATTTTCAGGATCCTTACCGAGTTCATCCCAATATTCTAAAATAATATTTTATTTATATGGCAAGACAACCGTTAAAAGTTGTTATAACCACCTGAAGCAAAGCCTGAAAATCGAACACCTGCGCTGGTTTTAGAACATTTCCCATACAAATTACGTCAGCCAACGATGTCATGGCCTGGTTGAAAACTTTAGGTGGTTTTGGATAGTGTTCCATGTTCAGTATTGCAAGGTTGCAGAAAATTAAATAAACATTTCAAATATCTACCGATTTAACAGGCTGAGAACAATGTGCATTATCGATGTTATTGGATTTTTCGCAAATGTCAAATATAATTGCAAAGTTTGACGCGACATTGCGAAACATTTTAAATGGGAAGCTACACATGTTTTTATTTTAAAAGTTTCTAAATCTTGTATAATTTATGATTATTAAAAAACATCTCTTGCAAAATGTTTTTTTTTGTTGTAATTTACCACCCCGCAAAGGGCCTTTAAAATGTCAATTTTTCTACGTTATTTTCAAGATCGCCGTTTAATTTTAGCTAATCGAGTAAATAAAAGTAATCGCAATTACACAGAAGATCATTTTTTTTTAATTTTCGCCAACATTAAAAAAAAATCATACCTTCAAATTTTGACATAGAGACATAAAAACTTATTATAGTGCTATATAGCCAATGAATTAACCTGTATTATACTGTTTATCTCATATTTGTAGGATTTATAATACAAATATTAAAAAATCGTAAGATTTATAACCGCGTGAATCCTGCGTGTTTGTTACATTGAAACTGCCGTGAGGGGTACTTATTCGAGTCAATATAGAATATTTTCGATTTCTGTATATTGTCTGTGGTATACTTGATAATGAAAGGTGCAAATCTATGGAAAAAGGACTTCATTTTAACCGCAAACAGCTGATCAAAAATTCGATGTGAAATTTTTTTTTTTTAACATCGTTCTAAAATGGATTTGCGACATCTATGGTCATAATAGATAAAGCATTTCAATAGCTTCGTTTTAAAATAAATCGCTGGCCGGAGAAATGTTTTAAATAATTACATGTTTTAATTATAATTATAATTTTATGTTTTAAATAGTTAGGAAAATGTGGATTCGAGATGTGGATCTACAGAAGAATACTTAACCCGTTAATGGCCGGAGACGCGCCGGCGCGCGCGTCATATGCGCATGGGTGAGAAAATAATTCAAATATTTGATTAATATTTTCAACAAAAAACTTTTGGTCTGCGATTTTGACCCTTCTATGTACAGAATTTGTATGAAGAACAGTGTCAGAATCGCTTGCGCTATCATTACTCTAGTAGAGGCTAAAAGTTTCATTCACCTTGCAACCCTGGAATATTTTTAAAATGATTTCGTCTATGACAATGTGCTGTCAGAATTTGCCGCGATTTTAAGCATTGCAATAAATGCGTGTTCCGCGACTAAAACATCGTAAAACCTATTAATTTACGTAATAAATGCAAGTAATGTTGTTTTGGTAGATAGTTTATTGTGTTGTGAACGTGTTTCAGTCAATAAAATATACAATAGCTCAAAATTAATCAACAAAACATTCAATTCAAAATTCAAAGTGGTGCTTTTTTAGTGTTTTTTCATGAATTTTTGTGGAATGGCGTGGCCCGTGACAGGTTAAAATAAGCTGGATGGACAGGGTTACAAATGAAGATGTTATGGTTCGGATGAATAAAGAAAAGGAAGTAATTAAAACTATAAAAATCCGAAACTTCAATATCTTGGACACGTGATGAGACATCCAGAGAAGTATGAGATCTTGCATCTCATAATGCAAGGAAAGATTGCCGGAAGATGGGGCCCTGGAAGAAGGAGAACCTCATGGCTGAAAAACCTGAGACAGTGGTTTGGCCAGTCTACCGTGGAGCTGTTCCGGGCCGCAGTAAACAAAGTCCGCATAGCCAACATGATAGCCAACGTCCGTTGAACGGACAGGGCACAAGAAGAAGAAGAAGGAAAATGTAGTCCAAATTTGGACCGCTATCAATCGCAGGAAAAGTAAAATTGGTCCATTTTTCGACCATAATTGCTTCAGGGCCTAAGGGCCTACTGTGTGAATCTAGTGTAAAAAAAAATAAGTATCGGTGATTGAATCCAATAAATTACCTGTTGGTGAACTGGGCCCCCAGTCTGGTGCCTGAAGCCAGGTGTGTCTTGACTATATCGGTGAGTGCCTCTATGAAGAGGGGGTGATCGTTGGGGGCCGCAGCTCTCTCTATCTGATCCACTCCAACCTAGAAACATCATCAAAAATCATCGTTAGATTAGAACTCCGTTAATTCGAATCCACGGGATATCAAAAATTAAATTTCAAATTAATGATTTCCTACGAAATTCGAAATTTTTTTTCATAAAAAATCTCCGAAAATCGGGTTCCTTGGTTGTAAATTCAAATTCAGACAGGTTCTTCGGAGTAAATTTGTAATTATACGACTTATTCCCGTGTAAATCGAATTTTCGCAGCCGTTTACCGCCGCGGTCGGCCCCATATTCGAAGAAAATTCATAAAAATACAAATCAGATTGAAATTTCGTGACAGATTTCCATCGCAGTCGGTCATTCTAATTCAGATATTCAAGATAAATTCGTAAAATTATCGACAATTTCCATGTAAATCAAATTTTCACGGCCGTTTACCGCTGCGACCGGTCCTTCAAATTTAGATATTTGAAGAAAAAATTTCTAAGGCACAGGCTACAAGAGAGGTTCTCGCATGAAATGATGCAATCCCGGGAAACCGCTCGTGTAGTATCGAGGTTAACGAGGTTCTACTGTATTACGATGTGAGTTGCTTGTATACTGTCAGATTCATTTATTGAGAAATCACAGAAGGAGATACAGACACGTCGCCTTCCCGCTCCGTGCAATTTGGTTTGTTCCCCTTTCCCTGATGGGCTGGTCTACCAATTCGGTTGTCTATGGTTTTCGGTTAAATAAACATATAGTACCTCTTTCCCCAGGTCGTGGCAGTACTCTATGTCCATTTCATGTAGTGTCTCAATGTGTTCATTGACAAAGGCAATTGGCACCAATATCAGATTCTTCTTTCCCTGTTTCACGTACGCCTGAAAACACAAATTTAATTAATGTCGCATTGCGTTGTACAATTTGGGAGGCGGGTATGGGTACTGCCGCCCCGGGAACCATTTATTGGATAACCAACACTGGTTAGGCATTACAATATGTTTATTTTGTTTGTTTGAAAATTTAATTAAACATATTTATGGTAGTTAGGCACTCTTTGGATTTAACAGAGAAGCCTGAAATGGAAACGAAACCACTTGACCGATTTTGATGAAATTTTGCTTACTATGTGTAATTTGGTCTAACTTAAAAGATAGGATAGTTTTTATCTCAATTATCGACCTCAATATTAAACTAAAGAAATTCAAGAGTACCTTAATGGCGTTGTCAGTATAGGGCTCCAACCATGGCAGGGGGCCCACTTTAGACTGCCACACCAGCTGGTAGGGGTTGTCCACCCCCTGCGCCTTCAGGGCGGCTATTGTCGCATGCACCGTAGCGGCCACCTCGCTTGGATAGTTGTCTCCCCGGTTCACCGCCTGGAATAGCGATGTATTGATTCATAATTAAGAAGGAATTGGGAGATTGATTAATAATTAAGAAGAGATGAATGGATTGATTCATAATTAAGAAGGGATTGGGAGATTGATTAATAATTAAGAAGAGATCAATGGATTGATTCATAATTAAGAAGGGGTTGGTTAATAATCAAGAAGAGATGAATGGATTGATTCATACTTAAGAAGGGATTGGGAGATTGGTTAATAATTAAGAAGAGATCAATGGATTGATTCATAATTAAGAAGGGATTGGGAGATTAATAATTTATTAAGAAGAGATGGGAGGAATGATTCATAATTAAGAAGGGGTTGGGAGATTGGTTAATAATTAAGAAGAGATGAATGGATTGATTCATACTTAAGAAGGGATTGGGAGATTGATTAATAATGTATTTATTTATTTATTTATTTACGCCTATTTAGGCTTTTACATACATATATATAACAATATTAACAAAATTATTCTGGTAAATAGTGCAGGAAACTACTGTTTAAAACACTTGCACAAAAATAAATACAAAGTAAAAATATTAGGTATTGAATTTAAACCACACAGTATGTAGGTACAAAATATAATAAATCTGAAATAGTTTTTTTTTTCTTTCAGCCGACAAAATACTGCCAATGAATTAGTCAATTTTAATAGCTTTATCAAAGTATTATTCCCTTATGTGATGAAAAAAACTTCAATAAGGTGCGCTTATATAATAAAATTGATGTACTAAAGATATCAACAACTTCAGAGTATTTGTTTCCAAGCTGTTGAATCCGTCGCATAGGAGTAAAATATTGACTTGTTGACTTAGAATTGCTACAATAATATGGTAGGTACTGTCTTGTGACTGACCTGCCTGGAGTATGAAAAGAGATTTCATATAATAAATCAGGGGTATCAAAAATTGAATTAATGATTTTATACAAACAGGTTAAATCGGAAATGATTCTACGATCAGATAATTTTATTAAATTTAATGAAGAAAGTACGTTATCGTAATTTAGGCATTCACTAGGAATGCCCATTTTAAAATTCACATATCTTATAAATTTATTTTGGATTCTTTCAATCGCATGTGAATGAACCTCATAAATTGGGGACCAAACCGTGGAATTGTATTCTAAATGACTCCTTACGAGTGACATATATAATGTTTTTACAGTATTGACATTATTGAAATCACTAGATACCCTTAAGAGCGTTTAACCAGCCAGCGGACGAAAATACACATTTCGTCGAAAGTTGTTCTTCCGATCGTGCAGGGCGGTTACAATGAGAAAGATTAATTATTCTCCGTACCAGCTTTTTTAAATTATAACTCAATATCGAATTTATTTCAATCCAAATTAGCTTTAATTTATACCTTCATCCAAAAATGCTGAAAGGCGTGATGATAAAACTATTAAAATAGTGTACTTTTTGTAGTTATTTTTTGATTATAAGTATTTATCATTTTTCAATAATGTCTAAATTTAATAAGAATGTTAAAAAAATCTGTAATATATTAGTTTGTAAGTGCGCAAATAAATACACAAATGGACCAATTTTCGTCAAGAAACACATGTACGTACATATTTTTTAATGATTTTATTGAAACTAAAATTAAAATTCTAATACATAACTCTGCTAGATAATGTATTGATTTATTTTACTGCATGATTACATTATTTGAAATGGGTGTGGTATAATACAAAAACTTTTTTGAAAATTTAACAAATCTGCCAACGACCTATGGAATAACCTTATTATACTAAAAATTAAAAAAAATTCTAAAAATTTATTACATACGAATGCTAGATAAAAGAACAATCTTTCGAAATCCATTTATAATTTTTTGTGGAAAAGAGTCAATATGTCTAAAAACTTTTTTGAAAATGACGTATTTCCGGCTTTCTCTGGTAATGCCCTCTTAAAATAAATCCCAACATTTTCAAAGCTTTATTGGTTATTATTTCTATATGCTTGATAAAGTTGAGTATCGTGTCAAACCAAATAACTAAGTCATTAATTTCCGAGACAGATACTAACGACATATTGTTAATGGAATAATCGAAAAATATTGGATTCTTTATTCGATAAAACCTCATAATTTGACATTTGCTTATGTTAAGTTGCAAGTGGTTATCATGACACCATATAATAATCTCAACAAGTTATTTGACAATATGTGGCAATCATTAATGTTTCTGATTGCTTTGAATAATTTCAGGTCGTCTGCAAACATTAATACTTGAACATCGTTGAAAATATATAACACATCATTAACAAATAATAAAAACAGGATTGGACCTAAATATGACCCCTGGGGAACACCACTCGTAGCAGTGAATTTGTACGAAAATGTACCATCAATTTTAACAGCCAGTAATCTGTTGATCAAGTAACTGTAAAACCACTTATATAGTGAACCACTAAGAAGAGATGGACGGATTGATTCATACTTAAGAAGGAATTGGGAGATTGATTAATAATTAAGAAGAGATGGGTCGGTTCATAATTAAGAAGAGATCGGCATATTGATTAATAAGTGAGAACAGGTGCCGGTTCGTAATTAAGAAGAGATCGGCGGATTGATTCATAACTAAGACGAGATGGGCCGATTAGTAATTAAAAAGAATTAAGAAGGGATTGGGAGATTGGTTAATAATTAAGAAGAGATAGGCCGGTTCGTAACTAAGAAGAGATCGGCGGATTGATTCATAATTGAGAAGGGATTGGGAGATTGGTTAATAATTAAGACGATATGAGCAGATGATTCATAATGTAGAAGAGATGGGCAGATTGATTGATTCACATTGAGCTCCAGAGACAGAATGAACAGATTGATTGATTCACCTTGAGTGGCAGACTATGTGCGCTGAAGAGAATGACGACTTGGTTCCTGACAGCAGCGGGAAACTTGACCAGCTGCTCCTGGATGCGGGTCGCCACCACGGCAGCAAGGAGGGGATGCGAGGCCCACCTGTCTATCACACTGAACTTCTGCTTTGGCGCGGCCCTGGAATCAACCCGAAAACACATTTATTACAGAATAACATAGCAAGCGAAAAGAATTATACATATTTTCGTATCTAAGACAATTACCCGTCTACAAACGAAATGCAATTTTTAGAGCACAAGTATAGGTATTTCAATGGAAAATGCTCAGAGGAACTAGTGTCAATCTGGTAAATCTATTGAAGAACCAAGTAAATGTAAAAAACATGAACCTGTCATCATTATTAAGCCGAAAGATAAGGATCAAAAAAATATGGTAACAAAGGATGAAATAAAACAAAACATAGATCCTGTTAATTTTGGTGTTACTGGAATTAGAAATTTTAAACAAGGAGCAGTAATAGTGGAGTGCAAGAACGTAGCTGCAATACAAAAGATGGAGGAGCAAATAATTTCAAAGATAGGTGACAAATATGATGTAAAAATCCCGCAAGAAAAAAATCCATCTGTCAAAATTATAGGCTTAACCGAAAAATATTCTTTTGAAGAAATGGAAAGGACAATTAAGTGTCAAAATGAGTTTATTTTTGAACAGCACTCAAAAATAAAAGTAACATTTGTAAAAGAAACAAAAAATCTACGAAATCAAACAAGCTACACCATATATGCTGACGTTGACGGAAAGACATACCACAGGATGTTAAAGGAAGAAAAAATAAATATTGGATGGGACAGATGCAGGGTCTTTGATAATTTAAATATCATGAGATGTTTTAAATGTAATGGGTTTAATCACAAGGCTATAGATTGCAGAAACCTAAAATCTTGTCCAAAATGCGCAAAACATCATGATGTTAAAGATTGCACCGATGAGGATATTCAGTGCATCAATTGTATAATGACTAGCAATAGATTAGGACTGAAACTAAATAGTGGTCACTCAGCCATGAGCAAGGAATGCCCAATTTATAAAAGAAAACTAGAAGCAAAAATGAGCAGAATCTCTTTTTTATAAAAAAAAGTTACGAGAAAGATGAAATTATATACCTGAATATACAAAGCATCATGGCACATTACGAAGAGGTAAAAATACTTTTAGAGGAGAAGAAACCTTTTATGCTTATGATGAGTGAAACACATGTTACTGAAGATATTCAAGATAGTGAAATTAGATTTGAACATTATAATACCATCCGTTGCGACTCACATAGTCGACATACAGGAGGAGTGATGATTCTCTTAAGCAATAAAATTCCATATGAAGTAATATCGAACAATCAATTTGAAAAACATTGTTGGATCTTAGCCATCACCATTAAATCAGGAAACAAGAAAGGTGTATATACTGTAATTTATAGATCGCCAAACACAAGCAAGTGCGACTTTTTAACATATTTTCAAAGATGGTGCATGGAAAATTTACAAGATGAAAATATAAACGTTATAGCTGGAGATTTTAATATAAATGTTAAAGCAAATGCAGACATATACACAAAAAAACTAAAATCTATTATACAAGCTACAGGGATGAAACAATTAGTCAAAGATTTTACACGAATTACAAATATCTCAAAAACGACGATTGATCTGGTAATCTCAAATAAATTCAATTTAAATATTAAAGTACTAGATAATCCTAAAATTACCGACCATAACATCATTCAAATTCTAATAAATGACAGAGAAAAATGCAACTCCAGTAAGGAAACACAAATAACAACATTTAAAAATTACAAAAAATACAATAAGGAAATTTTCATTCAATCCTTAGAGACTATTAATTGGAATGGAATAAATCAAATGGAATATAACCAAAAAGCTGACCAGATGATATTAAACTTTAAAAAATCTATTGATGAAGTTGTTCCAGAACAGAAGATACATAAAAGAAACAATAATAAATGGTACACAAGCGAACTACGTACAATGCAGCACGATAGAGATGCATTTTACAAAAGAGCATGCCTTACTAATAGTATTACGGATTGGGATAACTACAAAAAAGCGAGAAACAAATACTCCAAAGACATAAAAAGAACGCATAATGAGTACATAAAAAATAAAATAAACTCAGAAGAAGGGGATCCCAAAAAAATTTGGAAAAGCATAAAAGAATTAGTACATGGCGAAAACAAAGACGACATAAAAATTGTAAACTTTCCAAAAGAGATAAACAAAGAAAACATGGCTAATAACTTTAATAAATATTTTATTGAAAGTATCATTCAAATTAACAAATTAATACCCAACATTGCTGTTAACCCTACAAATGATAATATCGACCCAAACAAAGAATCATTGGTCTTCAGAAAAATAAATGCAGAATATTTATTTAACATTTTAAACAAAATAAAATCAAAGAATAGTTCAGATGGATTAACTATTAGTAAAATAAGAGATGCTTTTCCAGTAATTGGATCTACTCTATTAAATATTATCAATGAGACGATTGAAGAAGGAAAATTTCCACAGTCATGGAAAATATCTACCATTATACCGGTTCCAAAGGTAAAAAATACCAGAAAATGTGAAGAATTTCGACCAATCAACACCTTACCAAAATATGAGCAGATTCTTGAAGTTATAATAAAAGAACAAATTTTGCAATATCTAGATAAACACGATATTTTATACCAAGAGCAATCAGGGTTCAGATCTAATAACTCATGTGAAACAGCATTAAACGTAATTGTCGAAGAATGGAAGGAAGGAATGAATAATAATAAATTTATCTTAGCAATATTTTTGGATTTTCAAAGGGCATTCGAAACTATAGACCGAGACATACTAATAAGAAAGCTTAAAGAAATTGGTTTCTCATCTGTAGCCATTAAATTAATACAAGAGTATTTGAGAGACAGAAAGCAGGTAACAAAAATAAATAATCAATTTTCAAAACCAATGGAAAATAAGTTAGGAGTACCACAGGGATCGGTCCTTGGACCTCTATTGTTCATACTCTATATTAATGACATGGTGAAAATATTTTCAAAATGCAAAGTACGACTTTTTGCCGATGATACACTAATATACTTAATTGGAGATAACTATGAAGAACTAATACACATTTTAAATAATGAACTAAATGATGTATCAAGATGGCTAAAAATAAATAAGCTTAAATTAAATACAAAAAAAACAAAATGTATGGTGATCGGATACAAGAAGACATCCAGTGAAAGCAAAATTAAAATTGATGGTGAAATTATTGAAAATGTTACTGAAATGAAATACTTAGGAGTTATATTAGATTCCAAACTAAACTTCAATAGACATGCTGGATACACCCAAAAGAAAATTGGCAAAAAGATATCTTTTTTTGGAAGAATTCGGCCAAAAATTTCTAGAAAAACTGCAATCACAATCAATTATTGCTCCACACTTCAACTACTGCTCAAGTATACTTTTCCTATGTAACGAAAGAGAACAAAATAAGTTACAAATTCTCCAAAACAGGGCTATGAGAATAATTCTCCGACGAAACAGATTTTCAAAAATAATTAAAATGTTAAAGGAACTAAATTGGTTGACCGTGAAACAGATGCTGACCTTGAACACGATGGTATTTATCCACAAAATATTGAACAACACGTTACCAAAATACTTCTCAAATAAAATTGTATACAATAAAGACATTCACAGATATAACACAAGGACGTGCAAGGAAATTAGGCTACAAAAAAAGGACAAAGCCAATACGCAGAACAGTCTACTGTACAAGGGAATGAAGTTGTATAACACACTACCAGAAACTTTAAAGTCCACACCAATTGGAAAGTTCAAGATGTATTGTAGGAGCTACATAAAACTTGAAAAAATATAGTGAATATGAAATATTTTAATCAATTAGAAATTTGTAAACTTCAATGTACAAATTACTAAAATAAAAATTATTATTATTATTTGTCATTGATCCCCTCGGCACCGATGCATAGTCCAGAAACATGCCGAACGCATGCCTAATATATGTACACGGTTGACATTTGTCACATGAGAACAGGTCGCTTCTTGGACTCGTTCAACAGCTCGGCTGTGGAACGATTTGCCGGCCTCTGTGTTTCCTTCTTCCTACAACATGGGTCTCTTCAAGACCTTACACACAGCATCTCAGATGACATAGGCACTGAGGGAAATTATTTTCCTCAGGGCCTCCTGTATGGAGTTAATGTAAAAAAAAAATAAAAAAAATTACTGTCAATCTATCCATATCCGGAGAGACTCAAATTCTACGAATCCATAGTACTTATACCTAGGGGGAGCACATCCTTTGACGAATTCTTGAATTCGAAACCGAATTACAAAAGTAGCTTTTTTAGCATATTAATAATATATATGGCAACACTTCCGTTTATATCTATTGTGAATCAAGTGTGTATGACAGACGCAAGGCTATTAATATTGTTTCATAGAACAAACCTGGATTTGAGATGGTCGTATATGGCGTTGAAACTGGACCCAGAAGTGGCGCAACTGTACTGAGGGTACTGCGAAAAGAGTACCACATTCTCTGCTCCGTCTCTGAAAATAAACAAACAGTAGGTTCTTATTTTCATGATTTATTTAAGAAAAGGGTATGAGGGCTGGGCAGGAATCTGGGGTTCAGTGTGTCCAGGAGTGACAGACGTATGAATCCATCCCTCCAACTGCGGTGCAAGGCGATGAGTCGAGAAAGTCCGGCTGGAAAGGTCAAAAGGCCTCCCTCAACCAGTCACGTGAAAAATCGCCTCAAGATCGCTGTACAAAAGAGGCTAGATTATAATAAGGAACTCGAGTGAGAAATATTATGACTTTAAAAAAATATGTTCATATAGACCAATAAATGCTGTTTCTGAATATATAAGTTTTATTTAATAATATTAAACGCAGAGTTTTAAAAAAATGATTAAAAAGTCCATTTTTAATCGGGTCGTAGAAACACGCCGTCAAGTTGGTATTATTGAAATGTTTAGTGGTGACGTCACCGTGTCGTGACATCACCGTAAAGTCATTGTATGGGAACGTAGGTATGACACAAGCCATTGTATTAATTTATTCGTTTATTTACATACTGTTTATAAAGATTTAGTTGTTGTGTTTATTGAAACATTATTTAGGCCTAAATAATACAGTTTCAAAAATAAAGGTATCTCTTATTAGTTTATCTCTATTATTGAAAATATTCAAAAACTACAGCACAAAAAAATAGTAATGCTACTCTAGGGAGAATGCTTCGAACACCGAAATTCAAAATGGCGGCAGTTGATCAGCTGATTGCCTGATCTCATAGAAACTTGTCAGGAGTGATGACGTCACACGATTCACTATACATTCGGTGGTTTTCGGGGGATCTTGAAAAATTAAAACTTTGACAATTATTTTAACTATTAAAACTAACTCTAAAAAAAAAAAAAAACAGTTATTTAAGTTAGAAGGTCGTTATCAATTAAAAAAAATTAGACTGGAGTTCTCTATTCATCTTGCAGCTACCAATCGCATGAACGATTGTAATTCTGGACCTTGTTCAAAATTTAACGAGATTTTTTTTACTAATAAATGTAATTACTAATAAGTTTACAAACTCTGTAAATGTGAGATCAAAAGAATTAAAATGTTGCCTGAAATGGCTTTAGCCGTGTTTGGTGACCATATCTGAATAGCCAGGTACTTCCACCTTCCTATCCCACATGTCCTTCCCCTCCCCACTACCTTCAGCCTCACAACATATACATAGTCTCACTGGCTCCAGACGGCAGTACAGTATTTATATTTTTTTTAAATAGAACGTAAAGGATTTTTATCAAGAGGTGGCTGCCAAATTTAACGTAAGTTGTACTTGCGTTTTGTACGGGGTCACCAATTGAGTACTATCTGCCCTGTACAGTAAACCCAGCTTCTGAGAGGTTAACTAACGAACGAATGAACGAAAGAAATAGATCTCACTTCTCAACCTGATCCAGGGTGTCTCCGGTCATGGGTTGTACGTATCTGAAGGCCGTGTAGGGTCGGTGAGGTGCGGTGGCTGGGCTCGCCACGTCCAGAGCGGAGCAGAGTGCAGCCCCCTGCAGCTCAGTCCACTTCAGGATGGGAGAGCCGCCACCGATCTCCGAGTACTTCTTTTGCACCTCTGGCGTACGGCGCTTTGCTATCCACGGTCCTAGCTTACTGAAAAAAAAAAGAGTCAGTGTTATTAAAAAATATATTGAACGAGTTCCAATTTGGGAGGCGGGAATGGGTACCGCCGCCCCGGGAATCATTTATTGAATAACCATCACATCTGCCATAGGTCACCCCAAGTGGTTCGCTATGTTTGGTGATTTAGCAGGGGTGCCCGGATTCATGGGGTGAGGTTTATCTAGGTCTTGGCGGCGAGTGACCAGGACACACTGAAACCTAGATTCCTACCCGCCCCTCAAACCTTTTTTCTTCCCAGAACTCTTCTCTCCTTCCTTTCCTTAAAAATCCTCTACACAGCATCCCCAAAGATGGCTAGGTGTGGTAAAGATGAGGGAAATTATTTTTCTCCGGGCCTCCTGTATTAAGCTCATGTAAAAAAAAAAAAAAACACCATTTCCCCGCAGGGGTAGGTAGAGAGGACGGACCGTAAACAACTCAGTGTTGTCAAACACTCTTTGCTTCACTCACATTCATACATCGTCTCATACATGCTCTTTTATTATTCCAACTCTTAACATGGCCCGTTTCAAGTATCTGATTCTCTTGATCGTGCCATGTCTTCCTCGGGCGTCCCCGACTTCTTCTACCATTTACATTTGCGTCATATATTCTTCTTACACTACTTTCTTCGTTCATTCGCTCTACATGCCCAAACCATCTCATTACGCTTAAACCATTCAAGGAACAAATCTTTGGTAACCCAAGCATTTTTCTGCGCACAATAACAAACTCCCCCCCCGCGAACTCGCCTGTCCTGATTACAGCGTGCACCGAAGTAACGGGGATCCGGGTTGAGGTGGCTCTACTGTATATAAAAATCAAAATACGTTTGTTTCTGGGTTTGTATATATTAGGTCCTTACATATGAAATTGGCGTTTTGCCGTACTGGCAACTTTGATCTCAAATATCTTCTCTTTGGTTAGGAATTCCAAATTCAAATTTATACAGCTATTTACTCATGTATTTGTGTTTCGAAAATTATAATTCATATGTTTTTTACTTAATTGTTTTTTTTTCTTTGCATCACTTAGTTTACAAAATGGAAAACTTGAAATATCGCATTATTTACGAGTACGAGTTCCACCGTGGCACCAGTGCTGCAGAAATGGCTAGAAGGATTAATGATGTGTATGGCGACGGTGCCGCAAAAGAAAACACAGTGCGTTTTTGGTTCCAATGTTTTCGTTCTGGAAATTTCGACCTGCAGAACAAGCCCCGTGGACGGCCGGAGACCAAAGTTGATAATGAAGAATTGAAGGCTATTGTGGAAGCGGATCCATCGCAAACCACGTCCGAGTTAGCTGCAGGCTGCGGTGTTAGTGATAAAACTGTTTTAATCCACTTGAAGCAAATTGGGAAAGTGAAAAAGCTTGAAAGGTGGGTACCTCACGAATTGAGTGAAGCAAATCAACAAACGCGCGTTAGAACGCTAGACCACACACTGCACAACAGACGGCTACCAAATTAGAGGAGCTTCAATTGGAATGTCTAAGACATCCACCGTACTCTCCGGACCTTGCCCCAACAGATTGCCATTTTTTTTAGAAATTTGGATAACTTCTTGCAAGGGAAAAAATTCAACTCCGATGGGACAGTCCAAACCGCCTTCAAAGATTTTATTGATTCCCGTCCGAATGGTTTTTTCAGTAAAGGGATCGATGAACTACCTATGAGATGGCAAAAGTGTATAGATAGCAATGGTACATACTTTGATTAAATACATATATTATATTTAAAAAAAAATCGACTTTATGTTCCTCCCATACAAAACGCCAATTTCATATGTAAGGACCTAATACATATAAGGCGATTGCGATGAAACTTTGACATTTAATGTGCGCATGCCTGCGATAGTTTCTATATACAATAATGAGTTCTGGCATCATGATATTAGGCATTGCTAACCATTCATCCGATTGCGATGAAACTTTGGGGATTTAATGTGCGTATGCCTGCGATGGTTTCTATATACAACAATGAGTTCTGGCATCATGATATTAGGCATTGCTAACCATTCATCCGATTGCGATGAAACTTTGGGGATTTAATGTGCGTATGCCTGCGATGGTTTCTATATACAACAATGAGTTCTGGCATCATGATATTAGGCATTGCTAACCATTCATCCGATTGCGATGAAACTTTGGGGATTTAATGTGCCTATGCCTGCGATGGTTTCTATATACAATGAGTTCTGGCATCATGATATTAGGCATTGCTAACCATTCATCCGATTGCGATGAAACTTTGGGGATTTAATGTGCCTATGCCTGCGATGGTTTCTATATACAATAATGAGTTCTGGCATCATGATATTAGGCATTGCTAACCATTCATCCGATTGCGATGAAACTTTGGGGATTTAATGTGCCTATGCCTGCGATGGTTTCTATATACAATAATGAGTTCTGGCATCATGATATTAGGCATTGCTAACTGATCATCCGATTGCGATGAAACTTTGGGGATTTAATGTGCGCATGCCTGCGATGGTTTCTATATACAATAATGAGTTCCGACATCATGATATTAGGCATTGCTAACTGATCATCCGATTGCGATGAAACTTTGGGGATATGATGTGCGAAGGCCTACGATCGTTTCAATATATTATAATAGTGAGTTCGGGCATCACGAAATTATGCATTGCTAACTGATCATCCGATTGCGATGAAACTTTGGAGATTTGATCTGTGCATGCCCACGATGGTTTCTATATATAATATTGAGCTCTGGCGTCATGAAAATGCGTTATTAAACCGTTCATCCGATTGCGAGGAAACTTTGGTGAGTTGTTGTGAGGGAGGCGTCTACTAATATCTACAGGAATTCCAAAAACTGAAAAAATCGAACTAATATCTATGAGAACCAAAGTGTTGACGAATATCTACAGCTCAAACTGCTGACTAATATCTATGAGAACCAAAGTGTTGACGAATATCTACAGCTCAAACGCAAACTGTCTAATATCTATGAGAACCAAAGTGTGGACGAATATCTACAGCACTGGCAGAGGTTCGATTTGCAATTATGTATAGCATATTGGAATAACGTAATATTGCGTATGCAGTTTAAAAAACTTAATTTATGTAAGTATGTATGTAAAAATCCCTAATATCGGACTATTGGACACATTTAGCTGATTAGTCCAACCTACGCTCTGTAGATATTAGTTCAACCTACGCTCTGTGGATATTAGTCAACACTCTGAAGTTCGTAGATATTAGTTCAACATAGGAGCTGTAGATATTCGTCCGACATACAGGCAGTAGATTTTAGTATTTGGAATCGTTGTGAGCACACTCACAAAGATTTCTATATATACTGGTGAGCTCTGGCATTAAGAAATTTGCATTAAAAATTTGCAATTGCCGCAAGCGAGCTGTTTGAATACTGAATGTACCAGGACTGAATGTGTGGAATGCGGGAGGGGGGAGGGGAGAGAGGGAGGTTCAGGGGGCATATTTTGATTTTTATATATACATAGATTACCCCCTAATACCATGCGAGCGAAGCCGCGGGTAAAAGCAAGTCTCTAATAAATTCTCGACTGACTTACCTCTGTACTGGGAGTTGAATCATGTCCCTATCTGTCATAATTCTCAGCAGATAATCTCCCACTTGATCCGTGTGTTGTGGTCCCCCCATGTTTATCATGACAATGGCCGTCTTGGGCTTCTCACTCTGAACAACAGATGTCAGGCATCGTGAGCTTGAAATGATCGGGCTGACGGTTTGGGT
The DNA here is from genome assembly GCA_917880885.1 of Limnephilus marmoratus. Classification (NCBI taxonomy): domain Eukaryota; kingdom Metazoa; phylum Arthropoda; class Insecta; order Trichoptera; family Limnephilidae; genus Limnephilus; species Limnephilus marmoratus. Next base: position 55,686,031 of record OU862907.1, on the reverse strand, counting down.
CTTGGCTAGAATAAATAATCAATATACATTATAAAAGAGAGTGTACAATGTGCGTGCTGCTAAACTCAGAAACGAGTCCCGATACGATCAAGGGAGTTATATGGTGTGGTAGCTCTCTATCCCTCATCCACGAAGAAGGTTCCCGTTTTTTAATTATTTATTTTGTATGTATATAAACCGTAGTTTAAGGAATAATTGTGTCAGTCTGAAGATTGTTATAACTCTGTTATTGTTCCAGTGACAACCCTAAAACAAAAAGTAGAAGATCCATATTGAATCAAGCTTTACATCTCTATTCAAAGTTGTCCATAGAAGTACATAAACAAGACTTATTGGTAAATTTTTGAGATCGCTGGCAACGGTTAATACGCACTTTTTTTTGAAAAAATCTTTTGATTCACCTTAATTACATTAAAAGACAACTATTTGCATTGGGGGAAGTGGAAAATATTTCATTCTAAATTTCGATTACGTAAAATTAAAATTAACTTTCATTCTGTGAAACGAGACCGTCCATTTTCAAACATTATTTTCAAATGTCATTTTGTTATGTTGGTATTCTTGTTACTGTACGAAAAGATGCTAGAGCAAAGCGTAGCAGACTTCATGGGAATTCTAGGTTTGTGTAACATGGTTTGTGATACAAAAGAAAGTGCCCCTTTATAATGCCTGCTCGCGTCAAGGCAAGAAAAACATCCCAGTTTTCAAGTACTTTAGCGGCTACGCTAGGTTTGTGTAACATGGTTTGTGATACAAAAGAAAGTGCCCCTTTATAACGCCTACTCGCGTCAAGGCAAGAAAAACATCCCAGTTTTCAAGTAGTTTAGCGGCTACGCTAGGTTTGTGTAACATGGTTTGTGATTCAAAAGAAAGTGCCCCTTTATAACGCCTACTCGCGTCAAGGCAAGAAAAACATCCCAGTTTTCAAGTAGTTTAGCGGCTACGCTAGGTTTGTGTAACATGGTTTGTGATTCAAAAGAAAGTGCCCCTTTATAACGCCTACTCGCGTCAAGGCAAGAAAAACATCCCAGTTTTCAAGTAGTTTAGCGGCTACGCTAGGTTTGTGTAACATGGTTTGTGATTCAAAAGAAAATGCCCCGTACCTTCAAAATCTTCTAGCCGTTCGTTATACATTCAAGTGTATCAGGAATACCAACATACCAAAGTGACAGCGAATGAGCTAATAGCTAATGGCGTACAATCTCACAAGACGAAAGCTAATTTTAATTTTACGTAACCGAAATTTAGAATGAAATATTTTCCACTTCCCCCAATGCAAATAGTTGCCTTTTAATGTAATTAAGGTGAATCAAAAGGTTTTTTAAAAAAAAAGTGCATGTTAACCGTTGCCAGCGATCTCCAAAAATTAATGACTTGTTTTGTAGAAACAGTTTTCAACTGCCAAATCGCCTACGCTTAATTTTTTATTAAATATTTTTGCATGAAATGGTAAATAAGTGAGGTGACAAAATAGTGTATTATACATTTATATAATAGAATAAGTGTATTTTTTTACATCATCCGTGATTTTAGTACGGTTTTCACAAAAAAACATCACACGAGTCATTTTTACAATACTTCTATGTTTGCATTCAAAAATTTTATATTTATAAATGTTAATATTTATGGTAAATTTTTGGGATTAGTGTCCATGGCTATTATGAATAATTTTTAGAAAAAAACTTTAGATTCGCCTTAATCACTATAAAAGGAAACTTTTTGCATCACGGCTGGCGGAAAATAATGCATTTTAATTTTCAATTGCGTTTAATAAAATTTCACTTCGCGAACCGATACTACGACAGCCCGCCCGCCATTTTGTCACTGTTATGTTGGTATCCCTGACCTGATACAAACAAGAGCTAGATACGATTGTAGCCGACTTCGTGGGATACATCTGGCAAAGCAGGGTTTGTCTAGCGGGATTGTGTATGTCATATTTACTTTAAAAAAACAGCCTACGTTTTGAATGGTTTGTCTGGCAAAGCAGGGTTTATCTAGCGGGATTGTGTATGTTATCTTTACTTTAAAAAAACAGCCTACGTTTTGAATGGTTTGTCTGGCAAACAGGGTTTGTCTAGCGGGATTGTGTATGTTATCTTTACTTTAAAAAACAGCCTACGTTTTTGAATGGTTTGTCCGGCAAAGCAGGGTTTGTCTAGCGGCATTGTGTATGTTATCTTTACTTTAAAAAACAGCCTACGTTTTTGAATGGTTTGTCTGGCAAAGCAGGGTTTGTCTAGCGGGATTGTGTATGTTATCTTTACTTTAAAAAACAGCCTACGTTTTTGAATGGTTTGTCTGGCAAAGCAGGGTTTGTCTAGCGGGATTGTGTATGTTATCTTTACTTTAAAAAACAGCCTACGTTTTTGAATGGTTTGTCTGGCAAAGCAGGGTTTGTGTAGCGGGCTTGTGTATATTATCTTTATTTTTAAAAACATCCCAGGATTTGAATGGTTTGTCTCCATTCCAGTGCCTGATTAGAGGTTCGTTTATATTATATTATTAATTCTGTTTTTCATAATTACGCGCCTCATCATGTATCCCACGAAGTCGGCTACAATCGTATCTAGCTCTTGTTTTGTATCAGGTCAGGGATACCAACATAACAGTGACAAAATGGCGGGCGGGCTGTCGTAGTATCGGTTCGCGAAGTGAAATTTTATTTAACGAAATTGAAAATTAAAATGCATTATTTTCCGCCAGCCGTGATGCAAAAAGTTTCCTTTTATAGTGATTAAGGCGAATCTAAAGTTTTTTTCTAAAAATTATTCGTAATAGCCATGGACACTAATCCCAAAAAATTACCATATTTATTTGTAATATAACAATTTTAAAGCTTATTTCGTAACCTTTCAAAAACAGATTACAGTATTCGGCTATGTTCAGAAATGTTTCATTTATAGAGCTTTAATTACGAAGCGGAAATAACACAAAGTTTTTATAAATCTGACAGTTCATTTAAGACAAAAAACTTGCATAGTGGCAAAATACATTTATACCTACATTTCTTGGTTTTACTATACATAGCTTCAGAGATCTCATTTGTATAGCAGGTAAAGTTGCCGATTTGCATTGCGTGCTTAATACGCAAAAAAATTAAAAATACTGTAAGAAACAACTTTCTATGTCAGGAGAGATTTTTTTAACATTAACTCCACTCAGTAAGCCCTGAGGAAAATAATTTCTTTTAAGGGCCCGCAACCCGGATTTGTACCGATTTATTACATATTTCCCTTAAACACGGTAAGTTTTAAAGCTCTTAAAAAAATATATGTTATTCTTGAAGATAATATCTACACTTTTCCCGTGCCGAAACGCAAATTATATAAAATTCCCTCGATAGAAAAAAATCGCAAAGTATGCTCCAAAAATTATTATTAACACGTTTGTTTCAGTTATTTTACAAGTTACATGTATGAAAAAATTCACAGTGTTTCTTTAAATGCTGTTTAAGATAATGCCCGCGAGATTTTTGCTCTATTTTAAACGAGTCGTGTTTTATTAAACATTTTCGCAATTTTCGCATCGATTTTGTCGCTGTAAATGTTAGCGCTCTCCTCTAACATTCGTAATTTCGTATCTCTCCATCTTCTTCTTTTCGGGCCCGGTTGCAGAGCCTTAAGGCCTATGTTATCTTACGGGATGCCGTGTGGAGGGTCTTTTTAAGGAATGGAAAGAGTAGGAAGAAAAAGGGTATGAGGTGTGGGTAGGAATTTGGATGTTTAGGAGCGACAGAACTATGCATCCATCCCACCAACTGCGGTGCAAGGGGATGGGTCAATAGAGTCCAGCTTGAGAGGTCTAAAGGCTATGTAAATATAAAGATACATCCGCCGCCAAGACCTAGACAAACCTCACCCCATGAACCCGGGCGCCCCTGCTAAGTCACCAAATGTAGCTAACAATTTGGGGTGAACTATGACAGAGGTGTCATCCAATAAATGGTTCCTGAGGTAGCAGTACCCATAACCATTGGGGCACTGCAAAAAGATGCATTAAAGTTCCATTTCTTTATTTCTTTACGCACGTTCGACTTGGGGGGTAAGCTGGTGAATGAGTTACGAAAAGTGGTGACTGTTACGAAAAATGTCATGCGAACGGTAATCGATGCGAACGGTGATCGATTGTTAAGCAAACGGTCGGGCCTTTATGCACGCTTGACTTGGGGAGTGATAAGGATAAGGTTAAGGATGGCCACCCCAAGGTCGTAGGTCACCCCAAGGTCGTAGGTCACCCCATGGTCATATTTCACCCCAATGTCATATGTCACCCCTAGGTCATAGGTCACCCCGTTCGCTACGTTTGGTAACTTAGCAGGGATACCTGGGTACATTGGGCTAGGTTCGTCTTGTAGTTCTACTTCAGTCGTGTGGTCTAAAGCAGTGTTCCGCAAACTTTTTGTGTTCAAGGTACACCTACCAAATCAAGAAATTTCAGAGGTACACAAAAAAAAAGGTTAATTTTTGGGATTGGTGTCCATGGCTATTACGAATAATTTTTAGAAAAAAACTTTAGATTCGCCTTAATCACTATAAAAGGAAACTTATTGCATCACGGCTGGCGGAAAATAATGCATTTTAATTTTCAATGTCGTAAAATAAAATATCACTTCGCGAACCGATCTACGACAGCCCGCCCGCTGCCGCACGCTGCCGCCCGCCATTCTGTCACTGTTATGTTGTTGGTATCCCTGACCTCACACAAACGAGAACTAGCAACGATTGTAGCTGACTTCGTGGGATACATGATGGGCGCGTAATGAGGCTACGTCCGCACAGGCAGGCGGCTGGCTTAGTACGCATGTTTTTTTTTTATTTTACGTAACTTATAGCCAATCGTTATTTTATGGTAATAATAAATATATACGAATAGAGGTTTGTTAACATTATAAATCTGTTTTTCATAATTACGCGCCTTATAATGCTTGTGTATGTTACCTTTACTTTAAAAAACAGCATACGTTTTGAATGGTTTGTTTGGCTACGCAGGTTTGTGTAGCGGGCTTGTGTATGTTATCTTTACTTTAAAAAACAGCCTACGTTTTTGAATGGTTTGTTTGGCTACGCAGGGTTTGTGTAGCGGGCTTGTGTATGTTATCTTTACTTTAAAAACAGCCAACGTTTTTGAATGGTTTGTTTGGCTACGCAGGGTTTGTGTAGCGGGCTTGTGTATGTTATCTTTACTTTAAAAAACAGCCTACGTTTTTGAATGGTTTGTTTGGCTACGCAGGGTTTGTGTAGCGGGCTTGTGTATATTATCATTATTTTAAAAAACATCCCAGGATTTGAATGGTCTGTCTCCATTCCAGATATTATTAATTCTGTTTTTCATAAGGCTACGTCCGCATAGGCAGGCGGCTTGCTTAGCGCCTAGAGCCTAGCGAGTCACCTTATAGCCGCTTAGCGTGTATCCAGGTAAACCAACGTGTTGGTTTTTTGCCACTAGGCTCTAGGCGCTAAGCCAGCCGCCTGCCTGTGCGGACGTAGCCTAATTGCGCGCCCATCATGTATCCCACGAAGTCGGCTACAATCGTATCCAGTTCTCGTTTGTGTGAGGTCAGGGATACCAACAACATAACAGTGACAGAATGGCGGGCTGGCTGTCGTAGATCGTTTCGTGAAATTAGTGAAATTTTATTTAACGACATTGAAAATTAAAATGCATTATTTTCCGCCAGCCGTGATGCAATAAGTTTCCTTTTATAGTGATTAAGGCGAATCTAAAGTTTTTTTCGGAAAAAATTCGGTTTAGGGGCGATAGTCCTAGATAATTTTTTTTTTTTTTATACTAATTATGGGCCGGAAAATCCGAATCTGAAAGAATTAGGCGTTGGCAAGCAATATTAACTGAATTACACGACTTTAAAATTTTCTATAAGCAATACTACTATATACATATTTTTATTATTTTTTCTTGAAAAAACTATTTGTAAAATGTTGAGAACCACTGAATAGATCCACTTTTTTTATTTTTAGTATTATCTCTTTATTATATTTCTTTTTATGTTAGCAAATAAAAAAAAAAAATAATTTTAAAACTTTTTATTTGTAAAATGTTGAGAACCACTGAATTTATAATTTATTTTTATTTTTAGTATCATTTTTTAGGACTTTATATTAGGTACTGTAAATTTCATTTTTTATAAAAAAAAAAATTTCGCAACACTATTTGTAAAATGTTGAGAACCACTGAATTTGTCCAAATAAATTTACGTAATGCTTACTTATTCAATAAGAAAAAGGTTATATATAGTAATAAAAAAGCTCCGAAATTAACTTTTATAGTAAAACAAGGTAAGAAGATAATTAATTAAATCGATTAAAAAATTAAGAAAAACTTTAAAAATAACTCACTCCCACGATGAAGATGACAAAAAAATAACTCACTACTCAAAGGGTTAATGGCAACACTTAATTTTATGTGGTGTAACATCTTTCTTGTTTTTCTATGATTTGTAGTGTCAGAATGCGTTCAAAATGGCTTGTTTTCCTGTGTGTGTATAGAAAATTTTAAAGTCGTGTAATTCAGTTAATATTGCTTGCCGACGCCTAATTCTTTCAGATTCGGATTTTCCAGCCCATAGTTAGTATAAAAATAACTAGTTTTATTTTCTAGGAATGCCGCCCCTAAACCGAACTTTACCCAAGTTTTTTTCTAAAAATTATTCGTAATAGCCATGGACACTAATCCCGAAAAATTACCACAAGTTTTGCTATCAGAGAAGCAAAATCTGAATCCTGGATCTCTAAAAAAGTCTGAGTCTCACTTTGTAGCTCGCTTGCAGTGAGGCACACCAACTAATGACCACGGTACACCAGTGTGCCGCGGCACACACTTTGCGGAACACTTGTCTAAAGCACACTCGTTTTTTTTCTCAAAGTTAAGTTTGAAGGTGAGGAAATATGTATAAATTATTTAAATAACCCAAACTAACGACCTCCGTAGTCCAGTGGATAAGACTCTTGACTCACAATCCGGAGGTCGCGGGTTCGAACCCGGCATGCGCAAATAAATTTTATTTGATTAATTTGTGTTATTTCACAATTAATTCATTTAAAAATAATATATAGTATATTTGCGGCATGTTCCAGAGTGGAAGATACTATCAGTATCGCCCTGGTGTAAGACCAACATTCAGAATTGAAACGTTGCTTGAAAATGGCTTTAGCCGTGTTTGGTGACCAGATCTGAATAGCCGGGTACTTCCCAACCCTCCTCTTCCCCACGTCCTTCCCCTCCCCACTACCTTCAGCCGCACAACATACCCCAATTGAGGATGCCATAGTCTCACTGGCTCCAGACGGGAGCAATTGAGATTCTTGTGCGGTATTCACTGTAAAAAAAAAAAAAAACTAAGAACTTAATAACCCACTTTGTGCTTGTTTTACATCTCCCATGACTTCAATAATTGTTTCCAGTAGTAATTAAGTTGAAAACAAGAGTTATTTAAAAAAAAAACGGTATTTGGGGATCGCTGGCAACGGTTAATACGCACTTTTTTTTGAAAAAATCTTTTGATTCACCTTAATTACATTAAAAGACAACTATTTGGATTGGAGGAAGTGGAAAATATTTTTGTGTAACATGGTTTGTGATACAGAAGAAAGTGCCCCTTTATAACGCCTACTCGCGTCAAGGCAAGAAAAACATCCCAGTTTTCAAGTAGTTTAGCGGCTACGCTAGGTTTGTGTAACATGGTTTGTGATACAAAAGAAAGTGCCCCTTTATAACGCCTACTCGCGTCAAGGCAAGAAAAACATCCCAGTTTTCAGTAGTTTAGCGGCTACGCTAGGTTTGTGTAACATGGTTTGTGATTCAAAAGAAAGTGCCCCTTTATAACGCCTACTCGCGTCAAGGCAAGAAAAACATCCCAGTTTTCAAGTAGTTTAGCGGCTACGCTAGGTTTGTGTAACATGGTTTGTGATTCTGGCGTACAATCTCACAAGACGAAAGCTAATTTTAATTTTACGTAATGAAATTTATAATGAAATATTTTCCACTTCCCCCAATGCAAATAGTTGCCTTTTAATGTAATTAAGGTGAATCAAAAGGTTTTAAAAAAAAAGTGCATATTAACCGTTGCCAGCGATCCCCAAAAATTAATAAAAAAAAAACATTGGGTGCGAGCAGCCAAATTCGGCAACTTTGCCCTACAGCATTCATTCAACTTTAATCCTGACTCTGCCAGTTCCCTGCCTCACTGCTGTACATCAGGGTAGGTACCGGCACTCCATTGTGGACTGCTAGCTTTGCTTCTTTGGACAACTTTTAATCAGAAATTACTGAGCACAATCCTCCAAATGGAGTTACTTACATTTACCATTCTTTCAATGCCTCTATCAGCTTTCCCGTCTCGGGTGAAATGCAGATCCTGCCAATGTCTGGGAATTTAATAAAAAAGGCACTTTCTAGATGAGAAAAGTGTGGAGAATCTGAATAAAAAAAAAATTAAGGCGCGCTCGGCAAAATTGAGGGAGATACAACCGTTTAAAGTATAAATAAAATTTCACTTCGTGAACCGATACTACGCCATTTTGTCACTGTTATGTTGGTATCCCAGACCTGATACAAACGAAGCTAGATACGATTGTAGCCGACTTCGTGGGATAAATAATAAGGCGCGTAATTATGAAAAACAGAATTAATAATGGTAATTTTTGGAGGTCGCTGGCAACGGTTAATATGCACTTTTTTTTAAAAAAACCTTTTGATTCACCTTAATTACATTAAAAGGCAACTATTTGTATTGGGGAAGTGGAAAATATTTCATTCTAAATTTCATTACGTAAAATTAAAATTAGCTTTCGTCTTGTGAGATTGTACGCCAGAATCACAAACCATGTTACACAAACCTAGCGTAGCCGCTAAACTACTTGAAAACTGGGATGTTTTTCTTGCCTTA